>JANVYF010000010.1:3046053-3655264 GCA_027406105.1 Colletotrichum endophyticum | reverse complement strand
ACAAGGCCAAGCATCTCACTTCCGGCCGGTGCTGTCCACCAGCCATCATCAACCCTTCAACACCCGAATCAAAATCCTCCGTCATCATCAAAGTCGTAACGATCGAAAGAGGGTCAGTCATTCCAAGAGTAAACAACCAACGTAAGAAGTGAAAAATAAAAAGTAGAAAGAGTGCCTGGATTCGTTTGCCAATGGCCCCTCAGTCTGGTGTCTCGTCGGCCCAATGGGCATATGCAAAGTCCGCCCAGAGCTGCGGGTCGGGAAACAGTCGTAAATATTTCCAAGAAAGAGTCCGGTTGAAGCGCGACTCCACGCCTAAATTGGTACTTGTGTGTCGTGGAGCGGGAGGGGAAAAAGTGATCATGATGATGGTGCCGTCTAAATCTCGCAGGTCCGAATGCTTCCTGGTTGCAGAATGATTACCGCTACAAGCCCGCCTTGTAGACTGGCAGCCACCTGCTCCGATGATGATGCGATGCTGAGAGGTATAAAACTAAGGTGAAACAATCTGCTCCGGACGCCTTGTATGCAAAGAAATGCCCCCCGATGGGTATATGGTATGATGCGCCTGGGAAAGTCCTACTCTCCCAAAAGACCTACTTCGACATAGAAATGGGGCGTTTAGGCCGTGTCTCCAACGCAGAAGAGTTCGATCTCACCAACTCCACCTTCACGCCATTCGATAAAGGCAATCTGGATATCATCGTCACTAGCGATGGTGACGAAATCGCCGTCTTCGTCCTGGTAACGCAGCTTGAGCATTCCCTTGCTGATGCTGCTGTTCGTGAACCGTGCCAACTTGGCGTCGATTCGGTCAATCAGTGACTGGTAGGTAATGTTGAAGGCAACGACCAGGGTCACGTAGTTTCCGCTGTCGACAAAGTTCACCTTGACCTTGAGCTGGGTAGGAATTGGGAGGTCCGGGCTGGCGAGCGGGTTCGACTGAGTTGCGCTAACACCGGTGCCAAGTGGAGGAGACAGCACAGCATTCATTGATGCAGCAGCGTCGATGCTGAGCTGCCGGTCGTGCGCAATAGAGTTGGGTGTTCCCTGGCGGGGGTAAATCGGTTGTGCGGGGAACTGTGACATGCTGCCGCCATAACTTCCAGACTGCTGGTGGCCATATTGGCGCTCTCGCTGTGCACCAGGGCTCTGCGTGTTTGCGCGCATGGGGAGGTCGTTCATTCTGGGAGAGCCGGTCTGAGATCGGGGAATGTTGTTATCATGAGCAGGATGCAGGTGTGCTGGGATACTGGGCACCGTCGGAACGGGCGTGCCTCCTTGCGTGCGGCGAATGCCACCTGGGCCGTTGATGTCGGGTGTGCTGTACGACCTGCTGCGCTGCTGTTGGGCGGCGCTCTGGCTGTTGGATGCCATAGCAGGCAGAGAAGGTCCACGCGGGTTTCTCTGGGGAGCGCCATCCCTGGACGGCGCGCGAGGCATAGCCGGCGCAGTATATCTCTGGTTGGGATCTTCCCATCCAGGCTGGGGCGTCAGGGACTTGGGGAACTGGTAGTTAGGGTTAGGGAACATGCCACTCGCGGTACTCGTGCGCGATGACACTGGCGATTCGGCCACGGGCGAGAAGTATGAATCGCCGCCACGGGCTCCCGGGGATGATGCACCTGGGGGAGGCATCTGTGTTTGCACATTCAAGGGCGCGGGAGGTTGCGGGAGCGGGAATCGGGGTGGTGGCGCCCTCACCATGCCGGCAAGGCTCTCGCCCGTAGCAGCACGTTGCCGAAGGCTGGTGCTAGACGCGTTTCGAGGGAGCATGGTGCCTCCGGTAGACTGTGTCGGCATCGGGAACTGGGCTGGCGCGGACGCAGGTGGCCACATTTCGTCGTCGTCGTCATCGTCTTGCTGGTTCAGATACGGGTTCTCGAGCTTGCCGCCATGCTCGCGAGTCCAGGCGAAATCGGGTGCGGCTGAATCAGGGCTCGTCGATGCCTTCGGTGCGTTGTCCTTCCGCTGCAACTCGAGGGCGTTGGCCCATTTTTTCATCTGTTCCTCGTTTGTGTACTTGATCATAAAGTTCTCGACGCCGGGGTCGCCCTTCCACCAAATCTGAACGCTGTACGATCCAGGCTTGGACAGAGAGACGACGTCGGTAACATTCGTCATGAAAATCCGGCCCTTGAGTTGCAATCTTGCGTTCTTGTTCCTGATCTTGGGTCCAGTCGACCGCGTCTTGTCCTTCTTGTCCTTGCTCTTGTTGGCCGAGATTTCCTTACAGCAGAGCAAGATGCACTCGAACAGGTAAATCTCGTACTAAGTCAGTTAGTACACTTATCCCGAAATATCGAGGGGAAGTGCAAAATCAACTTACGTCTTTCTCTTGCTCACTCTTTCCAGTGACGACTGTGTAGACGCCGTGCATTAGCAACCTACCGAATTGTTCTACGCGGTGGTTCTTCCAGTCATCCACGCGGTTTCGGAGATCGTCGAGGGCTTCGTCCAGAAGATCGCGATTAACCTCTTCGTTGGCCCGAGAGAGCACTCTTTCGGCAGCCTCAATACCTCCCGCCAGGTCGGCCTTAATTGACTCGTCTTCACTCTTCTTCAATAAGTCCTTCAGCAGAAGAGGATACTTCACCAGACGCTGCATTGGCTTGAGCAAGAAGCCATCCAGGGTGTTGAAGTCGGCTGCGACCGGGTGTCCAGAAGCCTTGATCTGGTCAAACACCTGCCCGGCGACCTGGGCAGCCTTTCGTTGGTTGGCGATGAACGGTCGATAAATGTCAAAGGACTCCTCGTATGTGACGAAGGGAGCACCCCATTGCTGAACGGTTTGCGGCATGGAGTTTGTCGTTTCAACTCGAATGAGGAATCTACGCTGGAAGTCGAGAATGGCGTTGATGTTGAGGAAAATCTGATGGATCGTGTCGCCAGTAATGATACCCTTCGTCTCCAAGCTGCTCTTCAAATCGTAAAGGTTCTCCAAGTCTTGCACATACTTGCGCTCTGTGTCAACCAGTTCCTTAATGATGTGGTCTCTGTAGCTCAACTTGGAGCCGGGCTCCTTGGGCATGTCATCTTCGGGATAAGGCTGCAACTGTAGCAGTAGTCCTCTTTGTTCGGCGAGATCGAGAACAAGGTTGACCACTTGGGTTGTCTGCGATACGGTCAGATTCAATTCTGTCGTCAAAGCAGGAGTCATTCCGAGGCGCGACTGCGAAGAGCCGACTTTCACATACCTTGACAAATCCAGTCGTGTCGTTTCCAAGGACGTCGCTGATGACGAAGCATTCGGCGGACGGGATGCCGAGCTCTTTGAGACATGCCTGGATAAACTTGAAAATGGCGATCTTGGACTTCTTGCTCTCTGACGCCGCAGCGTTCGGACCGTCGATTTCGAGGGGCTTTTCGGGCTGCAGGGCATTGTAGATATCCAAGAACGGGTAGCCGGTGCGGAAAAGGCTCCACAGTGACTCGACGGGGTCGGTTGGGTCCAACTCTTGCAGATAGGGGTCGAAGCCTGGGACTTGTGCTAAACGCTGCTTCAACGACATGCAAATCTGGTAAAGGGATCGGGAAGCATCGGCCTTTTGGTTGATGATGTTGGCCGTCGCGATAACAGGACCGCCATTCTGCGCGGGGGTTATGGTCGAAGTGCTCGCAAACGAGTTGATTGAACCGGCCGATGTGAACGCTGTCGAGCCGGAAAGCTGGCTGGCGCGGGGCGCATTACTCATGGTATTGGGTAGACCACCAATTCCGTTCTGGTTCTGGAATACGGGAGCGGTGTTGTTTCTGAGGAGAGGAGCATGAGCCATGACGTCCTAACCCATCCGAATGTAGGAGGGGAGAGGAAGCGAAAGGGCGATTTGTGGGCGAGGGCGGTCGGGAGAGGCTGCAGTCGGCTGGGTATCGTGGGAGAGAATCGGGGGGTCGAGGCGGTGGAAAATTGATGAAGCGCTTTCTTGTCCAGAGGTAGGAACAAGGTTCACGTCATCCAGCGCAAGGGTTTCTCTCAGCGTCGGTCAAGTCGGGAAGGCTCCGGGGTTTAGAAGTGTCGGTGGTTGGGGCGAGAGACGATCTAGCGGTCACGGTCGGTTCGCAGGAGTCGGGAGTCGTCGCAAAAGGGGCGCCGTTCTTTCTGGTCAGGCGGAAAGCGAGAACAAGGGCCTTTGTTGTTGGGCGGTCGGCGTTGGGTTGGCGCTTTTGTTCGGGTGTCGGAAGCCCCTCTGCTGCGATCTGCAAATGGACAGCAGGTTCGAAGGAAGAGTGCAATCGTGTCGAGAGTGAGAGTGAGTGTGACAGAACTGCCGGCGCCGAGTGTCGGTGGAGGAGGAGGAGGAGGGAGAGGTTGGGCAGGTCGGGCGGGTCTGATTTCGAGTCGACGAGTCGAAGTTGCGGAGCGGTGCGGAGCGATGCGGGCTACCGGGGCGAAACGAATGCCTCTGTTACCCCTGTTGGAGTCCTAGTGCCTGTCCTCTTTTCCCTTTCCCTAGCGCTGTATTATCTGCTGGATCCCCAGGCGAATGTTAGGCGAGATAGGTATCTGTTCAAACGGACGGGTTTGGCTGCAAGTTTGCAGAACAGGTCGAGTCGGTGATGTCGCTCAGTTTGGGGGATGGTATTGTTGTTGCAGGACGCAGACAGCTGCAGACGGGGTGCATGAGCGAGTCTTGATTCGACCCAACCTGTGACCTGAGGGGAAGCGATCCGGGATTGGGGCTGGGACTGGGACCTGGGTTGGGTGCGCAAACGGGACGAGGTTCTTCTTGGGAGGTGGGAGAAGAGAACGAGTAGGAAGAGGGTCAGGGTAAGGCGAGGTAAGGCAAGGAAGGGGAAGCCTTGACAGTTGAGGGACGGGTTAGTTCGAGGAGGGTATCGTGCTGTACCTTAAGGCCTTAAGGCAAGGTAAGGTAGGCTGTGTGCATGTGCGTTTGTGTGGTGTGTGTGTTGGTGTGTGTGTGTGTGTGTGTGTGTGTGTGTGTGTGTGTGTCTCCGGCGTCTCCTAGCCCATGGTGGTGGACTGGAAAGGCAACCCAAGTGAAGAAGGTCAGGCCAGGTCAGGTCAGGCCAGCCAAGTCTGATTCCAGCATGCAGTTTCTCGTTGGATGCGGTGTCGGTCTTTGCGCTGTTGCGAGAGGAGGGAATCTGGTAAGGTACCTTAGGGAAATGGGGGGAGGGGGAGGGGAGGCCTGGGGGTACCGGGTACATCTGGCGTGGGTGTGAAGACCGACCAGACAGATGGACAGACTCCCGCGGCTGGGAAGACACAGAGAGCCTGAGGTGGTGAATGACTGCTGGAAGAGCAAGCACCCTCAGGGCACGTCGCAGTAGGTACGCACCGGATGTTCCTTCCTGGCAGTGACGCTCCCCTCCACCTCACCTAGGTACCTTAGGTGCAGCATGTACGCAACAGCAGCAGGTAAGGTAGGTACGCTGTACCTCTCGGGCAGGGAAGGAGCGACCTGGGAAGCCGGGCAAGGCCTCTCAGGGCCTCAGGCTGCGCGCATTGATTCCGATGGAGGTTTTGGGCGTTTCAAATTAGCGGGTTGCCGCGCTAGTCTTGATCGAGACTGGCCTCCCGTCGCAGTGGACAGATTCACGTCTCCCATTGATTGGAATGGTGCCCGCGTGGCATCCTTACCCTACCTAAGGTACCTACGGGAGCACCTCACCTGGCGCTTGCCCTGCTTGCTCTGGGTGGCTCGCTGTGTCCTTTCAGAGTTGCTTCAACACCACAACTAAGAGCATATCCATACCCATCTCCGAACACACACGCAGTCGGGCCTACATCATTGGCACAGTTCACTGGCCAGAGAGAGGCTCCGACGTTCGACACCTGATGGTGTCGAGAGAGGGCAACGTACTGCGTAGTGGTGGGCAGCAGGCACACCAAACCCTCGACCCCGGTCCTGCAGCTGCGAGGGAGAACAATTCTAGCCGGGTTGAAGAAGGGCAGCAAAAGAGCAGGGAGGGCGACACGGCGTGCACTGCATTGTTCGAGAAGGTCAATGGAACGTGAGATAACACAGGCACGTAAAAATAGGGGTGGTGGTGAGGGGCATCTATCCAGTCTGGCTCTGTCTGCAGATGCAAAGCAAGAGTCTGACCCAGAGAGAGAGGGGGAACCAGGGACAGACACAAATAACGGGAAACATCGCGAGAATATTCTCGTGCGATCCATATCAGCAAAACGGATTTCTGCCCGTGTTCCGTTCTGCTTCCTTTTGACGTGAGCCATCATCATGCCCTGAATGACGAGCATATCGCCAACGGGCATCTCCCGGCATAGCAGCCGTGATATTGCTGCCAGTATTACCGTGCCATCCCACGTAAATGAAGTACACGCAAGACGTCAACGACAGCCGCTACACGCAGTTCCTCCTCGGATCTAAGTTGGCCGCCGTTGGTCCCAGATTGATTGACCAGGCTCCATCACCGCTGCAGTACGTGAGTACTTGGCGCACCACATCAATGTCTCCTGTACTAAGCACGAATGCCTGACTTGCTTACCTGCCGCAATCGCTGGCCGTTGGTAATCATCAACCTTTGATTCACTATCGTGCCGGAGTAGGCCGTACTATGCAGTAAACCTTCTCGTCTGGGACCCCCGCTGCAAATTTGGATTGATCCGTCATTGTCATTGCGAAGGGCAATGAGCCGACTGCCCACTTTCCTCCAGCATCTCTCAGACCACAGTTGACTGCAAAAGTTCTCATCGAGTCGACCACAGAGCAAGAGACCCAACAACTGCATTACAAGATGGAGCGTCTTGATGATGAGGTGATTGCTTGATAAGACACGGCGTTCCCACTAAGGAGGTAGGGTAGATCCCGCGCAGTCCTTCCTTCCTTCCTGCGCAGGTACCTCATGCGTGCAAAGTACCCCCCGTACCTGCCTGCCTTCTCCTACAACCAGAAAGAAGGTGCCTTCCAGTCTCCATGTCTCTTGCTCCGACCGGTGCCCCCTTTCCCGATAAGGCAAGCAAGACAGGTGCGATAAGACACCCGAGGGAAAGCACCGAATGTCACGATCACGAGTCTCGTCCATTGTTCTTTTTTGCGACTTCGACTTCAGCAACAACGTTTAAATTTACCCACACCTGCATTTTCTCTTTAACCCCAGCCAGTTGCAGCGTCGTCGGACGTGGGCCACCACTGCGCAACTGCCATGGTGCTGTCGGGTTCGGCCGCCTCATGATCGAAACTAGCAGCGCGCCATACTGCGTCCGCCGCCCAGCACAGCCCTCTCGCCGTGTCGTGTCTGCAGTCTTCGGGCCTCCCCCATCTTCTCGCCGTCTCTTCCCCGGTTCAGATCACATCGCTCTCCGTCCCTTCTAGCAACCAACGCCGGCTGTTGCTCTGCCGCTTGCTAAGGTAACGACAGCGAGGGCCAATGCTTTCGATGGAATCCCTGTGCTGGGCTGCCCGTCAGCACTCAACTAAAGCCGCCCGACCGACAGCTGCGAGCTTGACGACCTACCGCCCGCGGGCTCTCAGACAGGCGCATGAGCGTCTCCCATCCGTCTGTTGTTTCGATGCCTCAATGCACGGAGCTACCCTGCCAGATTTCCAACAAAACAGCCCATCCTGGCCTTTTCTGACTCTCCTCTCTTGTCCCTTCAGGGTCTCTTGAAGCCTTCCTTTCGAGCGCCTTCTGCAGAGTCGCTGTCAGTCTGCTCGACACACGGCCTTTCCGTCGCCCGTGGGCAGAAATCGTCATTCGCCCAGCACGACCCATCAAAAAACCTAAATCGTCTACCGGATGATGTCTGTAGGTCAAGGACTGAGGGGCAGCAGCCCATCTTTACGAGAACCGCGGGTTCAGCCCGGCCAGACCCTCCATCGCGGCTAACCAAAACACGTCAAGACAGTTGAAACACCCAGTTCATGCACTCTGGGAGGTTTTGGAAGAAGGCCGCTCCACCACGACGAGAGAAACGGTTGGAGCCTCACATGACAATTATTTTGGGATCAGGAACGAATCGACACCATACCACCCAAACCACCCCCAACCAGCCCTTCTCTGCAACAAGGGCCAGGCCGCACCGTAGGGCGACCGCGGAACCCACTCCGAATGAAGGGCTCTCCAAGGAACGACTGCTGCAACCGCCGCTGCTTTGCAACGCCGTGCCTTGTTTGCGATGCCTTGCAGCTCCATCTGCAACCCTCAGGTTACTTCCTACTTGGTTGTGGGTGGCTATTGACACTAGGCCCAACGCTCGCGCCTTCTGTTTCCCCTTCGCGTGGCTCTGAAAAGCAAAGTGCGAGCCTGTGTCACCACATCCACCTCAGCCCGGACATGAGGGGCCTTTGAGGCTTCAACGGTGCGTCTCACTCTCGGCCTGGGCTGTCCGGGATGCTGCCCGGATGGGCGGTTTTCTGCAGGAGGGTGGGATAGAGGCGTCGACGGTGGCTGATCATGGACGCCGGAGCCCTACTGAGGCGGCATAGTTGAGACTCAGCGCCCGCTTGAGGGAACGGGGAAATGGACTGTGCTTGCGACCGGCTCACCGGTACGCGGGCTCGTTCGATCATGCCTTTCGGCGACGCAGCAGCCGCCGAAGCCTGCATTGCAAGTTGCCGCGACGTCTGCCCCTCACCTCGTCTTGGTCTGCAACAACCGTTTGATCAGGCATTGGGACCCAATAGTATCCAGACGACAAAATGACACGAGGACTTTAGAAGGAAGCAGCAGTTCAAGTGACCAGGCGGCGGCGTCTAAGGTCTGGCCAAGATATCGCTATTGGCCATTGGGCTGAGGCTCTCGAGCCAGTCACCAACTCGGCATAGTCTATCGGGACAAATCTCCCACCCATGCACCACATCGGCTTAACCCTCGTTGGTGGGAGTGGCAGTGGATCCGACCAAGAGCCGAAGCACCCCGGAAAATCCTTTTAGGGTGGTCCGCTGTCTCTCTGAAATTCCTTCCGAAGCGGCAGCCCGCCCGACCGAGAGTTGTCACCAATGATGGCGAAAGCTCCGTACGCGAGTGAGGTGAAGATTGAGTCTTGCGAATGCGATCAAAGTTTCTTGGCCGCAGTTGCTGCTATTATTGCGCAACGGCCCGAATCCTGAGTTGCTTCGGCGGATAGCATGGAGGGTGGTGGGCACGACGGGTTGGTTGCCAAGAACCATGATGCCATCAAGCAGATTCTGCGCAGCTGGGGAGCGAGGGAGACCCGGGCAAGGCATGAAAAGGCGAACACCCAAGAATTCAGTTTGGGTTTGACACTGCTCTGCGGGCAACATATCGTGCTAACTGATTGCGACGCGGCCTACACTTGACTATGTGCCGAGCTAAATCGCGCGTCTCGGTCGCCTCATTGAGCGAGTCGTACAGTATGGCAGCTCTGCGCAACATCTGGACTTGCGGTGCAACGACGGGTTTGAGCAACGATGGGTTCCTCGTGTTCAAGAGGGGGCAGATAAAAGACGCAAGCATGTGGGTACCCGGAGCGGGCGACCATCGGGGTAGGGGTAAGAGAGCGGTCGGTGCGGCGGCCGAACGAGTCGACATGCTGGTGGAAAGCCCCGTCATTTACTGCTTGCTTTTGCTGCTCAATTGTCCGGCTCGGCGATGGCGAAAAGAAGACAGCCTTGGAGAAGCGCATGTCTGTTGTTTTGGGGCTAACGGTATTCGCAGATGCAGTTCAGCTCTGTCAGCCTGCCAAGCAACGAATCCTAGCAAGCTGGTCATATTTACGCTCGCGAGTGAGGGGGGAAACTATTGATCAGGGCAGATGTTGCCGCTCGCTGATCTACACGTGTCATTGACAGGTGGCTAGAAGGTTTTTGAGAGAGCAAGGTAACCTTGGACAAGATTTGCAGCAGCAAACATGACTGAATGTTCCGCGTTGATCGATGCGGCTGAGGGGTTAGATGCAGATCATGGCATCTGGCATCTGCACTTGTGGTGTCTAAATATGCCTCGCATCGGCCCCGTGTGCAGGGCTTGCAACCGTTGATGTCAGCCGCAGTATATCATTGACATGAAGAGGCAGTGATGCTGACTCTGCGCCTGAACAGGTAAGAGCTTACAGGTGAGGTCAAGAATGGCGTCGAGGTGACGATTTAGAAGGAAAGAAGCTTTGGGAGAAGTCTCAGAAGAATGTTGTCGATATGTGATGAACCAGTGTCGGAGGACCGAGAGGCTTAGCAAAGGCAGTCTAACGATGAGAGACATGGCAATTAGGTAATGATCATCGGTGACTATGGGAATCGCATTTTGACCAGAGGCTCGGTGCTCGGGATGTTTCTCCTGCAAGGTTGGGAATGGTAGAGATTGAGTTTTGGCCTTTTAGAGACGGCAACAGCTGCGAGAGGAAAGGCTATCTCGAGGCGTAAATAAGGTATTGGTTGATTAAATAGACACTAGTACATTTGAAGATGAGAGAGTGTGGGTGAGGGTTTTGATTCCACACTGTGGACAGGCTCGCATTGGACGGCGTTTGAGTTGGACGATGACAGACTTCACACAGTACTTGAGGCATGCGGCTGGTGGTGGTGGTGGGGGATGGAAATGGCTTCGCTGGGGCTGCCGCCTGGCTGACCGCTGTCCAATTCCGCCCTCGATCATGCGCAGCGGTGCGATCCACCGGCAGACTCCACCTGTGTGAGGTCATGGCCATGGTCTTCCCGCGATGGCCTCTGGATCTGCAGCCCGCCACTCTGATGTGATGACATGCAGCGACTTAAAGCAAGATCATGAAGTTAGCTGATGGTGTTGTCGATACCGTCGACAATCAGAGGGGAATCGCAGATATGGGGGACAGGCTGTAGGTTGGCATAAACTATCGTGAGTTTTCTTTCTCGGGAGGAGAAGCATTCAAGGTGATGGTGCCGCATACCGACTACCACCGCCGACATTGCCGCCGATTCGCCTCCCGGCCCCGTCGCCTCCGTTCCTAGTGGCCGCCCGCGCAGCGCAGCGCAGCGGCGGCGGGACTCCGCACGACTGAAAATCGGCTCAGGGTTCAACGCCACGGGTGGAATGCTGTGGAGGGGGAGGTTCAGGGACGCTGGACCCCTGGACGGGGGGCTTGCTTGCCTCTGCCTTGTTTTCTCTGCTCTGGTGCCCCTCCTGCTGGCTCAGGTGCCGCTCATTGCCGTTGACGGGCAGTTGAATTGGTGGTGATTGTGAGGGAGGTCTGGTCTGTCAGTCTGTGTCGCTGTGCGTCCTTCCATTTGCGGCGGGCTGCCTTTTCTTGTCCTCCCCCAAGCCGGCCAATCCGCGACGCCACAGTCGTGCAGCTTGCAGGTCTGGCAGGCGTTGTTGCATTGTTTCCAGCGAGAGTGCCCCCTTCTCCTTCCCCTCCTCCAGCCTACTTACCTAAGGTAGGCAGGTAGCCAGAACAGAAACAGGCTCCAGGCTGCAACTGCTGCGACCCCCAAAGCCGCCCACTGCGAGAGGTACGGGATACCAACCAGCTGCTCCAAAGCCCCAACTCCCACGACCAAGGCCCCCCTCCCCCTCCCCAGCCAGTTAAGGCGGGACGACCTTCCATCCTTCGGGAACTTGCGCCCAAAAAGAGACCCTCCTCCAGCCACACCTCACCCTCCCGCTCTCACCCACCGACTGACTGACTGCAGCTTGGAGGCAGGCAAGGCAAATATTGCAACCAACCGACCAACAACAAGCAAACCTGACATCCCATTTCGTCCCATCTCATCTCCTCCTTTTTGTTCCTTTCTCCCCTTCCATCCATCTTCTCGACCCATCCATCAACCAGCAAACCATCCAGCATCGTTTCCCTGCTTTTTTCTTTGGATGCAACGATAGACGGCACCGTGCCATTGCATCGCGGTCGACATCACCACCGCACCAAACATCATCCGCCCCATTTACGTCACCCGCACCGCTGACCCTGGCATCAATTCGCAACCCAACGACCGGTGTTGCCTTGCCAGTATCGCCCTGCCTGAGGCTCTGAAGACCTGCTTTGAACTCGCTCCGTGCGGCTGCCTCCCCCGTCCGTCAGCCACCGTCGTTGCCGCTGCAAACCAAAACCCAGTCCAATCCCCCGTCGTTCCGCACAGCTTCCGCCGCCGAGCACGAGCCCTTCAGCCTTCTTCCGCCAGCCCGCATGGCCCGCGACGACACGTCCCATCACTAGAGTTGTAGCGACCACAGCCCGCGCTGCATCTCACCACCCCGACGACCCCCGCCGCCCACAATGGCCGCCTTCATCTCCCAGCCCGACGAGGGGTACTCAGAGGACCCCCTCAACCCTAGCTTCAGCGGCGCCCAGGATGCCTCGAGCTCTGGCACCAGCGGCAGGACGCCTGCCCACGAGGAACTGACGGCCATCCTCCAGAGGCGCGTTCCCAGCTTGACCAACGATGAGAAGATGGGTAAGTATCGCGGCGAGGAGTCTCTGATGCATATGAGCTGACTCTGTGGTCCTGCAGAACTCGCCATGACAATCATCAACAACATGCCCACCTCCGGCGTCGTCGAGCTCGTCAAGCGAATGCACCCCCGCCTCTACATCGACTTTATCCAGTACCTGCCTCCGGAAGTCTGTCTTAAGATTTTAGGCTACCTCGACCCAGTTGCTCTGATCCGCGTCGCCGGCTCGTGCCGCGCGTGGCATGACCTGGCTCTCGACAGGAAGCTGTGGGAGCAGCTCTACCACCTTGAAGGCTGGAAGGCCGACTACGAGGCGATCCAGAGGCACGAGGACAGTCTCAACGAGCGGCACAAGAACTACACCCTCCACCGGGTTCGATCATCCGAGGACGGCCACACGTATAAGAAGCGGGCCATCTCTGAAGACAACGATTTGGAAATGACCGACGTCGACCGGCCCCTAAAGACGGAGGAGTCCGTGACCGGCAACAGCATTTTCGGCAGCCCCGCGTCGTCCTTTACCGGCTTTGGCAGAAACTCGGCCACGCCCACGCCCGTAGATGTCGACATGGACCGCCCCTCCGGGTCCAAGAGCCGTAGCGCGGATAGGGTCGACTCTAAAGGCAAGGGCATTTCATCCCCGCTCCACCAGAGCACGCTTGTTGGCGAAGAATCGCTGCCGTCCATGGTCCCGACGAACGCTTCTGATGGGCGCCCCCCCGGTGTTCCAGAGTCCAAGCTGTGGTCCTGGGACGCCTCAAGCTCCAAGTATCGTCTCAACTGGAGGTATCTTTACACGATGCGTCGGCGTCTCGAGAGGAACTGGGAGCTCGGCAGGTATTCCAACTTCCAGCTTCCTCGTCCTGACCGTCCCCAAGATGGCCACACAGAGTGCATCTATACTTTGCAGTATGACAAGGAATACCTCGTGAGCGGTAGTCGGGACCGCACAATCCGCATTTGGAGCTTGATCAACTACAAGCTGTTGAGAAAACCGCTTGAGGGCCACAACGGCTCCGTTTTGTGCTTGCAGTTCGACGCGGATAAAGACGAGGACTTGATTGTGTCGGGCAGCAGTGACTCTGATGTCATTCTCTGGCGGTTCTCGACAGGGCAAATGATCCAGCGATTGTCACACGCGCACACAGAATCTGTGCTCAACGTCAAGTTCGACAAGCGCATTTTGGTGACTTGCTCAAAGGATAAGTCGATCAAGATCTTTAATCGTAGGCCGCTCAAGTACGGCGACCCCGGATATGGGGATTCTGACATAATCTACCCCGTCCCAACCCACGTGCGAGACTACGGATACTCCAATCCGATGGACGACCTGCCGGTCAAGCCCCCTTACACAATGATCGGTGTCTTGGACGGCCACGGCGCTGCTGTCAACGCTGTTCAGATTTGCGACAATGAAATCGTGTCCGCCAGCGGAGATCGCAATATCAAGGTATGGGACTGGGCGAAGCAGGTTTGCATCCGAACCGTCGTTGGCCATAGCAAGGGCATTGCGTGCGTGCAGTACGATGGCCGGAGAATTGTTAGTGGCAGCAGCGACAACGAGGTCAAGGTGTTTGATAGGTTCACTGGTCTCGAGGTAGCCAGCCTGCGCGCTCACAATAACCTTGTCCGAACTGTTCAGGCTGGGTTCGGCGATCTCCCGTACAGCGCCGAGGAGGATAAGCTGGAGGCGAAGAGAGTCGATCAGAAATACTTTGAGGCGGTTCAGAAGGGAGAAGTCAGTCCGTACGGTGAACAGGGCAGTAGCAGTCGCCGCAGCAGACCTAGGAACGCCGGCAGCAGCAAGCCCGAAGACATTACAGCCTACGGCGCCAACATTCCTCCTGGAGGTGGCGGCGGCAAGTATGCCCGCATCGTGTCCGGCTCGTACGATCAGACTATCATCATCTGGCGCCGCGACAAGGAGGGTGTTTGGAAGGACGTTCATCGTCTGCGTCAAGAAGAAGGTGCGGCGGCAGCGCAGGTTGCCTGGCGAGCGGCATCTGAGGCAAAGGCGCAGGCTCAAGCCAGAACATCCATCGACCAAGTCAGAACATCCATCGATCAGCCCATCATTGCGACCATTACCCCTGAGTCCGCTCAATCATTCATGCACATGATTGATATCACGGTACCTCAAGGACCTCAGCACTTGCGAAGCGCCCTGATGGAGTACCCTACGATGCTTGCCTACACTTCTCACATCCAGGCCACCATTGCCAGAGAACCTAACCCGCGCACGAGGACCGAGCTGAGGCAGATTCTGCAGGCTGCGTCGTTGGAAATCCAGTTTACCCAAGCTCGTGCTCGAGCCGCTGCGACTGCCGCTGCCACCCGCGAGGCTCAGCCGCTTGCTCCGGCCACGCTCCCTTCGCTTGAGCTAGACGACAGTTCGCCCGGCGGGTTTGACTTGACGCAGATCGACTTCTCTGCGCCCCCGTTCCGTCCATCCGAGGCTCCTGCTGTTGATGTTGAAAGACCTGCGAGACGGCACTACATTGCCCACACGACAACTGCCAACCTCGAGTCGATGCGCACTACTTCAGCGCCTACGAATATCCCTCAACGATCGGCTACGCCCGGCGCAACGCAGACGCCATCACCGGCGGTGCAAGGGCACTTGCTGATTCAGGGTCAGAACCAGACCCAGGGCCAGGCTCGCTCATCGTCGCAGCCCCCAGCCAATGCGCAGCCCACACAGCCCGGCGCCCCTGTGCAAACGCAGGCTACGCCCGTCCCAGTGCAGGGAGCTCAAAACCCGGTGCCGGACGCTGATGGAGGCGCGGCGGCGCACCACCCGCATATTGCCAACGCCGACAACGGGCCGGCGCGGGTGTTCAAGCTGCAGTACGACGCCCACAGAATCATTTGTTGTAGTCAGACAACTGTCATTGTTGGGTGGGACTTTACGAATGGCGACGAGGAGCTGCGCGAAGTGGCGCGCCTCTGCCTCTTTGGATCAGTAGATTAGATGTTGGACAGCAGTCACAGACATAGCATAATTGTATCAGGAGGGGAAGTTGACAGGTTTATCATGGCATAGTGGCGTTTGGACGGTAGATGTATAAATTCAAAGAGTAATGGACGATACGTGCTCGCAAACTGGCCCAACGCCCTCAACGCCGTGTGTTCCGTGCAGCAATCATCACTTCTAACCCGCCGCCTCCTTGACCTTGGCACCCTCCTTCGCCGGCTCCTCGTCCACAAAGTCGGGCAGCTCGTCCTGCAAGAAACTCGGCACGGTGCCCATCTCCGGCTCCAGCTCCGCCTCCATACCCAGCGCCTCCAACTCGGCATCCAGCTCCGCCTCGTCCACATCCTCGGGCACATCGTAGCTCCTCGCCAAACTCTCCTGGA
Source organism: Colletotrichum endophyticum (assembly GCA_027406105.1). Lineage (NCBI taxonomy): Eukaryota > Fungi > Ascomycota > Sordariomycetes > Glomerellales > Glomerellaceae > Colletotrichum > Colletotrichum endophyticum. The sequence goes on along the minus strand of JANVYF010000010.1, from coordinate 3,639,598 downwards.
TATCATTCCCGATGTCCATCAAATCCGCCATCTCGTCCTGCAGCCGCTCGATCTTGTCGATGTCGACTTTCCCGTACTGCTTCTTGAGCTCCTTGTTGGTCGTCTTCAGCGCGTCGACGGTGGCCATTGTGTTCTTGAGGTTGTCCTGCATCGTCTGGGCCTGCTCCATGTTCCAGACCTGGGACTGCAGCTGGTCGCGCTGCCCTTCGTACATTTTGCGGCGCTGCAGGACCTTGAGGGCTTTTTGCTTGATGGCGTTCTTGCCCGGGCCGTCGCGCATTTTGGAGAGCTTGGACTGGTAGGTTTGCAGCTCGGCGGTCAGGGCGGAGAGTTTGACGTCGATTGAGGAGATGCGGTCGTCGATGTTGGTTATGGCGGAGTTGAGGGTTGGTTTGGGCCCTTTGGGGGCAGCGCCGAAGAGGCGGTTCATTGTGAGGTTGAGGGTGCCGCGGGCACGGTATGGGAGGGAGTTGCGGTTCTGGCGGTGGTGGTGGGAGGTGAGTGTGTGTTTTTGAAGGTGCTGGTTGCCTGGATGACGTTGCGTGGACGGCGGGTGGTGATGCATGGCCGGGAGCTTGGGTGCGTATCGATAGACCCCGCGGTGGGATCGGAGCCGAGTTTATCCGGGATGCAACTGAGGATGCTGGCTTGTGGTGAGGCTTGGCCAACCAATCCCGGTCTTTCAGCTTCATTCCGGGGATTAGGAACCGAGATCAAATACGATGTCGACTGCCGAATTCCGAGCATCGCAATTTGTGCGATTCTCAATTTTCCTGTTCACACTTCCAACCTATGCTACATCTCCGTTTTTGGATGGCTCGAATAACCGGACAAGTGTCTGTGTAGGCCAACTTCTTCCACCGAATCGGCCCCATCCGAATGACATACCACAATCCCCTGGCTGACCTAGCATGCATTCATACCTGGTCTTCTCATCACAGGTCTGCATTCGCAAACTGAACATTTCGATATGCTGCGCCCTGCAAACGCCCATTCTCAGGGGTAAGCCATCCGCGTACGTGCCACGAGTCGCCCGTTTACCCGTTACCTAATGGGTTCTCCCCCGTGCCGGGCATCGCAGCAAATGAAGCACGCCAAGATTACCATGACTAAAAGGATACCTGTTGCCATTTTCCGCGTCCCTTTTATGTGAGCAACCCTGCGAGGCTATCGTAAACTTACAAAACCTCCCTTCTTCTCCCATCTACGTTTTTAGACTGTCCCTAAGAAACCGGCCCCCAAGGAAGAGAGAGAAAAGACCTCCCACATGTGACTGTGAAGACGTGAATGTACTTGCGACGCAGACGTACAATGAGACGGTCGGAGCAGGAGCTGGCGCAGATGGAGGAGGAGAAGCTGTGGACGGGCCGCGAGCCGATGCTCAGCCCGCGGTTTGGGGATGATGACGAGGATGAAGAGCCCGCGGCCGCTGGCGGCTCCGAGACGGAGGCGTGTCTCGGTGACGACGAGGTGAGAGGGCCCGTCGAGGAGGGGGAGGCGTTGCCTGTATACGTGTCGATGCATCGGTAAATGCTTTCCGTGGGTGCGTGAGGTGCAGAGTATGTGCTGACCGAGGCCAGAGTCCGCCGCCTCATTGTCGCGAGCATAGACGACCCGTACACCGTCGACCAGCTCAGCGACCCGCGGCTCAATGTGCGCATTGTCCGGCCGCTCGTGGACAGACTCTACAACCCAAAGGACGTCACGATAGGTACGCCTACACCCTCGCACCTGTCATCCCCAGACACTGACACCCGGCACAGTCTATTGCCTGCTCGCAAACCGCCTGTACTTCCTCCGCCAGCACTCCTCAACAATCCACCAACCCCTCGCCAAAGCCCGCGCCGCCCTCGCCGAACTCGTCGCCACGCGCCTCTTCCGCCGCTTTCACGAAGACAACCCGGGCGCGCAGGGCCTGCTCGCGCTCTCGCGCATGCTCGTCGGCGGCTTCGACCCCTTCGAGGGCGCCCCCTCCGCCGTCGAGTTCGAGGGCCGCAGTCGCCGCCAGTGGGCCGTTCAGCCGCGCCCCGGCGGCCACGAGCGCAAGCTCACGGCGCTCGAGCTCGCCATCCTCTCTGAGAGCAAAGGCTTCATCGCCTCCGCGGGCTGCCAGCGCGTCGTCACCGCCGTGTACGAGGGGCGCGTGGTGTACACGCCGCTGAGCTTCGTGGACATCCTGCCCGACCACTTCGAGTACCGGCCCATCTCGCTGTACGACCCGCGCAAGGCGCCGATCCTGAACCACTACCGCCTCATCGTCCCGTGCGCGCGCAACCTCATCGAGCTGGGGCAGTTTCTGCTGCTGATGGTGCTGTATTTCATGGCGATGCTGTACCGCCGCAGCAGCAATGAGGTGTACGAGTTCCTGTTTTGTATTTACGCGGCGGGGTGGGTGCTCGACGAGGTGGCGGCCATCGTGGAGCACGGCTGGGCGGTGCACGCGCAGAACCTCTGGTCCTGGCTCGACGTGACCTTCTCGTGCATCTACGGGGTCTACATCCTCGCGCGCGTGTACGACGTCGCGGCGGGCAGCTTCCCGGACGGCCACGGCCCGCACGTGCTCCCGCTCGCGGCGCCGATCCTGCTCACGCGCGTGGCGTTCAACATCGCGCCGGACAACATCGTGCTGATCTCGTTGCACGCGATGATGGCGGACTTTTTGTTGGTGTCGCTGCTCGCGTGCTGGTGCTTCATGGGGTTCCTGCTGGCGCTGCAGTGGCTGATCGACTCGAACGACAACCTCAACGAGACGCCCTCCTGGTTCACGATCGGCAAGTGGATGCTCTGGATCTGGTTCGGGCTCGACGGCACGGGGATCGAGGAGAGCGTGCAGTTCCACGTGCTGCTGGGCCCGGCGCTGATGATCGGGTTCGCGTTTTTGGGCAACACGCTGTTCCTGACGATCCTAGTGGCGATGCTGACGAACACGTTTTCGAAGATTGTCAAGGGCGAGGAGGCGGAGGTGCAGTTCCGGAGGGCGGTGCTGACGTTCGAGGGGGTGAGGTCGGACGCGCTGTTCATGTACCCGCCGCCGTTTAACGTCTTTGCGCTGGTGGTGCTGGCGCCGGTGCGGTTCTTCGTGGAGGCGGAGACGTTTCATAGGGTGAATGTGGCGCTGATACGCGTGGTGAACCTGCCGACGCTGCTGCTGATCAGCCTGTGGGAGCGGCGGCTGTTCTCGCGGCGGGCGCGGAGGGGGATGGCCGGGGGAGGGGGCAGGAGGCGGTGGTGGAGGTTTTCGGGGCTGAGTCCGCACGGGGATATACAGGCCGTGTTCGAGACGCGGCCGCCGCCTGATGTGGCGGATCTGATTGAGGGGCTGGATGCATTGGAGGAGAAGGAGGAGGGCGTGAGGTTGCGGGCGGGGGTTCGGACGGCGGTGTTGGAGCATGATGAGTGAGGTGGTTGACGGGTTGTAGGATTATGTTGGTTAGATGGATGGGTCTCGGTTGAGGAATGGGCGTTTGGGGTCGGATAGACTTGTGGGGAGCATTTACTGGCGTTCATCGGCCCAGTATGATGAATTGAGTCTTCTGTTTGTTTCGAAGCATTATTATCCCTGGGAAGTTGGACCCTGTGAAGAATTTTGACTGTCCTATGGCATTTATATGTTTGCTCAATGTCTGCCGACATCGCTGTGTTTTTATCGTCTACACTATGTTCTTTATGTCTAGTCTTACCAAGTCTAACCGATATTCTCAGCAAACCTAAAGGTATCTAGTGGTGCAGGCTCTTCCTTGATGCCGCGGAATGCTTGGATAGATACAAAATAGGCCGGAAGAGAGATACATACCAGGAATCATTCAGAAGGCAGTCAGGAATGCGAGAGAACGTCTTGATTCAGCCCTATCAGATGTGCGGGTCGTCCCGCGGCGGACTTCAGACGATGGCAGTAGAACGTGGGGGTCCCTGCCATGCGGATGTCACTGTTGATTTTCTGCTATTATGCAGTAAAATTGGGTGTTGATAGCCCCTCCACTGCAGCAACACCAAAACAACGCCCAGCTGCCACGCTTCCGAGGTGCCGAGAAACACGTGGAGGTGCATCCCATCGTCGCCAAACAGAACCAAACAGAGCCAATCTGACGTGCAGCAGCCTGCAGCACCAAGCAACCACATTACGAATCCTCCGTCACGCAGGCACTAGCTCTTCCAGTCGACCACGGGAGGTCCGCCGGTTAGTGGTGGTTGGCCTCTCTGTTGTGTACTTTTGTGCTCGCATCTGATTTTTTTTTTTTTTTTGGCGGCCCCTCGTGGCCCAACCAACCTCAAAAAGTCACACCCCGCCATCGCATCGCATCGTCACTTGACCCCGCGACGCACTCAGGTCACAACCACCTCACCACCGTCGCGCGACGACATCCACGGTTTTTTCACCTGGTGCTCATCCCAACTTTCCGACAGTCACTACCGCACAGCAACACATCAACCACGAAAAAATGTCGCTATTCGGAAACTTCGACGTCGCGAAGCTGGCCTCCCAGCTAGGCGGCTTCACCATCCCCGACGATCCCGAGATCCAGCACGAATACGGTGAGCCTCTTCACATCACTCCCGCAGGCTCCTTCTGACCCGCCCCCAGGATCAAAGGACTTTGGCTACAGCAACCACGGCTCCCACCCCGGCGGCTACGACGGCCAGCCCCCCTCAGGCTACGCGGGCGGCCCCCAGAACGGCGCCGACGAGTACAAGCGCGAGCACCCCGACGCCTTCGGCACCGCCGACCCAGAGCGCTCCGCCGCCGCCTCCTACGGTGCAGGCGCGTTCTCTGCCGCCGCAGCCGGGACCTACGGCGCCCAGGCCCCTTATTCCACGGACTCGCCACGCCCGGAGCACCGCTACGGCGAGTACCAGAGCCCCTACCCCTCAGAGTCCCCGCGCCCCGAGCACCGTCCGTACGGTGAGAGCGCGAGCCCGTACCGCCCGCCGCCGCCTGGGCACGGCTATGAACGCCCGCCCTCGCCGCGTCTGCCGGAGGGCTGGGCCAAGAGGTTCGATGAGCGGAGCGGGCGGTGGTACTATGTGAGTCCGAACAACTCGACGCAGTGGGAGCCGCCTGCGCCGCCCTCGCCCGTCGTGTCGCCGCCACCGCCGGAGCCGAGGTACGAGGATCGGTATGCGGGAGGAGGGCACTCGCCGCGTCCGGGGTACGGTGGACACTCGCCTCAGCCTGGGTATGGCGGTCACTCACCGGCAGAGTACGCTGCTGGCGCGGCAGCGGCGGGAGCGGTTGCGGGTGCTGCTGCGGGGTACTACGCGGGACATGGCTACGAGCAGAGCCAGCCTCATCAGCAGCCGCAGTATCATGATCCGAACCGATCGTACGGTCAGCCTGGATACGGCCAGCCGCAGGGATCGCCGTATGGACAACCTCAGGGATCTCCGTACGGACAGCCTCACGCATCTCCATATGGCCAGCCTTCAGGATCCCCGTACGGTGGCGGATCGCCGTATGGGCAGCCGCAAGCTTCGCCGTACGGCCAGCCTCAGCAGCAGGCGTACGGACACCCGTACGGTCAGCAGTACGAACAGGGCAGCGAGGAGAAAAAGAAGAAGAAGAGCAGCAGCAGTAACATGCTTCTCGGTGTGGCGGGTGGTCTTGCTGTTGGCGCCATAGGAGGAGCCTTGATTGCAAATGCTCTCGGTATGTTGCTTGTCTCTTGTCAAGCCAGATTACTAACAGTTTGGCAGACTCCGACTCCGATGAAGAGCGCCACCAGGAGCGATACGAACGAGGCAGCGATTCTGGATCCGAGCACCGCTACCGCGAGTACGAGCGCGACGAGAGCGACCGGGAGTCGTTGCGGGAGGCCAGGAGGGAGTACGAGGAGGAGGTGGCCAGCGCGCGGGGGTCGAGCTGCAGCAGCAGTGATCGCGAGTCGTTGCGTGAGGCGAGGGAGGAGTATGAGGAGGAGTTGCATGATTACTATGATGACTGAGACAGTTGCTAGATGATGATTAAGCCGATAATCGGTTCTTAATGCATAGAGATACCACTGCCAGCAAAGTTCAAAACAAGTAATTCCCGATGCCAGCATCATTTTGAGTTGATTTATCAAGAACCCCTTATCTTGCCAGATAACGATGGTTCGCCTCACTGCAGACATCCTGGGCGTTTTCTTACGTCTCTGCGGAAGTGCATGCTCCCCAACAGCCATCTAAGGCAGATCTGTTGGACATGATACACATAGAACGAAGATGAGGAGAATGGGCGTGGTTCACAACAAAATTAAGCGTTCCACTGTTCCGTTTTCTAATGCATAGCTGCGGCGGTTCCTTTCCAGGGCTCTGTCTGGTATTGATACTTGCTTTTCTGCTTGTTTGGATTTCTCGTTGGATTCTTTGCCCGCCGCTCAGCGTTGCCGTCTAGTTCTTATACCTTTCATATACCCAATGGATGAATGACGACAAGTGCACAACCGCACATCCAACTGGCGCTGCGTTTTCGTGATGTAGTGTTTGAGACGAGGTGACCTGCGGTAGTTGAGATCCAGGCTCGATAGACAAGAACGACAAACCGGATTTGTTCTTGTCTGGTTTCTTTCGCTGCGTCGTTTAGGAGTGCTTTATAGTAGAGGGGCTTTCCCCGTTGGCGGTGTGTTTGCAGTCATGTTTCAAACCTTCGATGCTTCCAACCATAAAAGAGGGGACACCATTGAACTCGGCTTTTTTTTTTCGAGCAATCCACCACTCGTGGCCTTGTGTGCAACGAGCTTGTTGAGCTTGAGACATCGTCGTTGCGACGGTTTCGAAAGTATCGGTCATCGTTGCCCCTGAAAGTGCAGGATTCTCGTTGTGTAATATCATGGTTACATATGCCTCACCAATACTTCGCGAGAACTGATTGATGATGACGATGGACGACAAATACGCAATATTGGCTGTTTGCGAGAATGTGACAACACTGAAGGCAACAGCTTTGGAGGCACATGAGCATCACCAGCACCGACATTGTGTTTGATTGATGATGCGACACCTTCGCATTCGGTTGTGTCAATGTTCAATCGGCAGAATGAGTATCTTATATGCTATCATAGTTACCACAATTCCATTGTTATTTGCAGAAAGTACGGTTGGGAAACATCAACTTTCAAGAAATGGCGTTTTGGTTCATTACATTACTACCTTATCTGCTAACTCTCATCCCATCTCAGAGCTTCCAAACCTGCAGGTTGCGGTACCGGGCCACCAGGGGCTGCATCTGCCTGAACCCGATCCTGCCATCCCGAATCACCGGCCCAGTCGACTTGTCATCATTGAACTCAAAGATGGGAAGATCATTAATCCTAAACTTGACCTCCCTCTTATCCTTGACAACTTCAATCTTGTAAAATGCCCCCGCGGCATCAGGGACAGGGGGCAACGGATCAGCCCCCTGCGCAACCAGATGAAACCCAGGCGACTTCCTCAAGTTGGCCAGGTGGAACGCCCGCTCCTCAGGCCACCGCCTCCGAAAGTACGACGCGTGCAGCGTCCTGATGTCGCTGGAGTGGTACTGTGGGTAGCTCCCGTTGCGGGGCTTGAGGCTGGGGTCGAAGATGCTGAGCTTGCCGTCCTCGGCGGCGGAGGCGGCGCCGAAGAAGAACATGGCGAGCCCGGGCTCGGCACGCGGGGAGAACTCCCAGGTGATGCGGATGCCGTCGGGGAAGACCTCGGGCACCCAGTAGACGAAGTAGTCGTCCGGGCCGCCGGCGCCGGCGAGCTCGATGGTGCCGTTGACGGCGGTCACGTTGAGAGGCCCCTCGGGGATCCAGGTGGCGACGTCGGCGGTGGAGTTGAGCGGGTTGGAGTAGAGGAGCTGTTCGGCGGCCATGGCGGGCAGGGCGAGGGAGAGGAGAGGGGTGAGAGGGCGCATCTTGGGAGGGGAGGAGGATGTCAAGGGAGGATGTGGTTTTGATGGAGGGGGTGGAAGGGCCCGGTGGAGGTTCGGCACGGGTGCGGAGCGGGGTGGGCGGCGTGTAGTCGGATCGTCCCCGGTGCGCGGGTTGCCTTTGGAGATTGAGGATGAAGACGATGGAGAAGGGTTACATTTGAAGACCGATGGATGACGATGCCTTTTGAATGTTTTTCTGCTCAGTAAATGTTTTCTCAATTTAAGCTCCCCCTCTTCTCTCATCTTGGCGCGCGGTCGAAAGAAGCGCATCGGAAAACTTTCGTCTTGCGCCAACGGTGTGATGCTGCACCGAGATGGACCGAGTCCGGGGTCCCCCGGCGGTGGAGACGGGGGAGGTTGACGGATGCATGAGCTAAACTCAGAGGGGCAGCTACTGCAACGTCTGCGATGTTGTGATTGTGAGTGCGAAAGGTGTGATTAATCAAAGAAAATGTGATTATTTCTCAATAACACTGAGTGCTGCTGGGGTTTCTTTTCAATATTGCGTATCTTGATTGCTCGTCCGTCAAGCACGCGATTCGAAGCGTTGGATGAGGTATGAGCGATGAGTTCGTCGGATTCCTGAGCATCATGACCCCCGGCCGCAGTCAATCGAGGCCCGGATGGCTGGTTCAAGTTCCACCAATTGAAGGGTGGAGATCGGCGTTGCATCCGGCAATGAGCCTAAATCTGACTTGGAGATGAATGGTGGTCTGTTGTGACCCTGTAAAGCTTGCCAAGATGCGAGCATCCTTGGACATGTCCTCATCAATGGGACGAACGCGACGCCGAAGCATCCGGTAAACTTCAGTTCTTCAAGAGAGCGGAGCTGTCCGTTCGGCCGGAGCAAAGATTTCCACTTTTATCCCGCCGGGACGGAGGCAGCACGGAGCAACAATCATCGTCGGTTCACTGAAAAACGAGATTCCATGAGAAGCGGTAGTTATATTTGACGAGGCGGTGGTCAATGCTGTGATCCAACCCACCATGTTGCTATGACGCATAATATATGCAAGAAACATTATCTATTAATCCCACATTACCACGTGTTGTATGAGTCGATGATATTATCAACATCACTCTCATCATCCTCCTTATTCACCATGATTCCGATTCGGGAACCAGAGAACCTCTCAGCTGGCCACCCCTGCATCGTCCACTTTGCCTCGACCACATCCCCTCCCATAATGAGAGTATGCTCCAAAAGACAGCTATCGTTCTTCATCATGGCACCGCTCAACAACCTGCTCCCCGTCCGCAGCACACACCTGTCCCCAATCTCGAGGCGGTTCAAGTCAAACTTGCCGCGGGTATTGATATGCGCCACAACACTCGCATCATCCACCACAACCCTGTCTCCGAGCGTAATCAAATCCGGCTCGGTGAACATCAAACTCGGCTCCCCGTTCGCGAACAGCGCGCAGTCCTTGCCGATCTTGGCGCCCAACGCGCGGAAGTACAGCACCATCCAGTGCGTGCCCGTCAGCATGCCCAGCACCCCGTGCCCGCGGTAGCAGTGCCGCCGCAGCCGCTCGATCGCGAGGAAAAGTTGCCACCGCTGGCAGTACGGCGACTTGTCCCAGTCGTAGTTACCCGGCTGCCGGCGCCCGAGGAGGAGCCACTTGGCGCCGACGACGAGCGCGAGCGCGACGACGGCGTGGAGGGTCATGAGGATGGAGATGCCCGCGAAGGAGAGCGCGTAGAGCAGGATGACGGCGTACCAGTCGTTCTTGCTCTCGGCGTGGAAGATGTCGTAGACGCTGTTGATGAGCTGGATCGAGGAGATGGTGGGCACGTTCCAGTAGAAGGCGGTGAAGACGGTGATGAAAGTGGAGTAGAGGAAGATGGTGCCGGGCCCGAGGACGCGGTAGGATGCCTGGTTGAGGTAGAAGGCCCTTCCGAACGGGGATGCGTCGTTTGCGTCGGGCTGGGCGGCGGGTGTTGTTGGTTTCGGCGCGGGGGTTGGGAGGGGTTTACGCGGCACGATGAACCTGTCGGCGGCCATGGCCTTCTCGTTGGGGAAGTACCGGCTCGCTCGCTTCTCCTGCTTAAAGCTCTCGCGGCCGGTGGTCAGGCAGACGGCGTCTCCGCCCTTGGAGCCGACGAAGGTGCCGCCTTTGGCGTACAGCTTGTTCCGTCTCGTCAACGCGCCGGAGCCCATGGTGGTCCGCTCGCCGACTTCCACTCCCGGCAGGAGACAGACGCGGTCGGCGATCATGGCGCGGTCCTGGATGATGATCTTCTCTGAGCCGATGCTGTCTGAGGTGATCAAGTGAGAACGCGATCCAAAGACCACGTCGTTGCCGATGTCGAGGAGGTGGTAGTCGGTGATCACGGGGCCGGTGCCGGGCCAGTATACCCGTTTGCCGATTTTTCCACCCATCATGCGGACGGCGACTGAGGTGGCCTCGTAGTGCGAGCCAAAGAGCCCGGTGACTTCGTGGAGACGGGCACCTGGGAGAAGCTTCCTGATGAGATCCATCCGCCAGGTCTCGATGTTGCCTCGGGCTTTGTTGGGGCCGCCCCTGAGCGGGCCGAACATGGCGTCCAAGAGGATTTTCACCAGGACGGCGAAGCCAAATACGAAGAAGGGCGTGAAGATGGATCGCAGGATCAAAGCGAGGTAGTGGTATCCCACACGGTGGCTGTGGGTAAACCACTCGAGGATGTCCCTCATCGGCGAGTGACTGCTGAGAGGCTGGTTGAGGACCATGCCGACGAGGCCGCTGAGCCACGGGGTCAGCGACAGGAGCCAACCGATGGCTAATAAAGGCATGGTCCCGAGAAGTGTGAGTAGCCAGTGCGGCTTCGGAGCCTTTGTTGGGAGCGTGTCCCTGTTTGATTCATCCGCATCATCCAGCTCCCAGCTGGACGAGTTGGGTCCTATGCAGGTGTTGGGCGGAATGACGGCCCCCGGCGCAACGATTGACGAGAAGCCCACGGAGGCCTTCTCACCGATGATGATGCGTCCGAGGTACATCGAAGTGTTGGCCTCTGCCGCGAACGGGCGGCAGATACACTTGGCGAGGACGACGCCGTCGCGGATGTCCAGGAGGTCCCATTCCCCAAACGAGACGCCGGAAAGCTTGACGTCTTTCCCAATCTTTGCTCCGAGCATGCGCAGGTACAAGCACATCGTGTAGTCGGAGAAGCCAAATATGCCTTCGCCGCAGAGGCTGACGATCTTCTGTACCATCCACCAGCGGGTGTGGTAGAGGCCCCACATGGAATAAACACCTTCGCGGTACCGTCCGATGATTGCCCACTTGGCGATTATGCCCGCGAACGGCATGGTGATTCTCATAATGATCTGCGCGAAGACGATGGAGGCCGTGAGGTTGAAGAGGCGTCCGGGAACGGATTCATTGGTGGGCCAGAACTGGGTTTGCGCGAGGGCGACGAGGAAGACGGTCCACTGGAGAGCTCTGCGCATGGGGTAGAACACGACGAGTGGAAGGAGCTGGACGGCCATCAGCCATGGGTTTGTCGAGCTTTTCGGCTCGGTCGTGACGAGGTGGTCGTCGTTCGCTTTGGCGTCTTCGTCGTGGAAGGTCGACGCGGAGACCTTGTCGATGTGCGCTGAGATGTCGGTGACCGTTCCGTTGTTGAAGATGAGACTGATTGGAATGCTGGTGTTTAGCTCTGACCGGAGTGCGGACATGAGCTTTCCGGCGCTGAGGGAGTCTCCTCCCAAGCTGAAGAAGTCGGTGTCCGTTGGGATATCGGAGGGGCTGCATGAGAGCACCTCTGCGAAGATCTTGGTCACCTTGCCCTCTGTCGTGCTCGATAGGCCCTGAAGCTGGTCGGCGAGAAGCTGATTCAGGTCTTCTTGAAGTCTCGTCTCGTCGATGACTCCCTTCTCAGACTGAGGGAGCGGCAGCCTCATGGCGTGGAACTTGCTGGGAATCATGTAGTTGTGGACTTGAGTCGCCATCTCCTGCCGGACGTGATCCAAGAATTCAACACTCAGAGGCTCTAACCCGGGAGTTTTGGGTGCAAGGAAGGCTTCGGCCATGCCGAGCCTCGAGTCGAAGCGGAGATAGCCCTCAAAGCTCGCTGGCGTGATGGAGCACAGGCAAGCGGCTAGCTCGTCGGGATCTATGATGCACAGGCGAGAGGATATTGGCACGTCAAGAGAGGTATCTGGCGGAGGGCAGTCGGCTTCCCAGTGTCTCTCGATGTAAGGCGTTGCGTCTGTCAGCTCTGGCAGTTTCAGCCTTTCAGCCAACTTGATTCGCAAGATCTTATTGTTCTTCTTCGGAAGATCTTCCATATAAACGATGCAAACAGGCCACTTCGCCTGCTGTAGCGATTGCTTCAGGGCGTTCTGGATAGTCTTCAAGTCGACTCGGGGCCTATCCACGGCGGGTACGATGGCGACTCCCACAACCTCCTGGAGAACATCGTGAGCTGCAGAGAACGCGAGCACCTGTGAGATGCGTCCTGAAATCGGCGTTCCGAAAGCCATCGATGCGGCCATGATGGCATTCTCCACCTCAAAAGGCGAGATTAGCTCACCGCCGCGGTTGATGACCTCCTTGCTCCTGCCCGTGATGTACAGATACCCGTCATCATCCATGTATCCCAGGTCGCCGGTGTCGAACCAACCATATTCGTTGAAGGGCGACTTGTCGAAAGATCCGTCCGGTTTGAGGTATCCCGAAAACACCGGCTCTCCTCGGACGCAAATCCTTCCCACTTCGCCGGGTGCTGAACGTTCGTCGGAGTAGTCGAGGATGGTCAGGTCCGGCCCCGTACTGATTCCTGATGTGCCTGTGCGGTCTAACTTGTAGTCTAGCGGAGGCGTCGAGATCGGCATGCACCTAGTGTTGCGTCAGTTGCGATAGCTTGGCGCGAGAACGAGCTAGACTTACTCAGTCATTCCGTAGCTCGGCAACACGACGCAGTTGAACATGTCCCTCAGCTGGCAGGCGAGCGATGGGAGCAAACCACCCGCCGCGTTGCATGCAAGTCGGATTTTGCTATTCTGCAATGCCGTACGTCGCGACTCTGCCCCCGCCAGAATGACCGAATGCATGGAGGGCGACGCGTAGTACCACGTCGGCTGGATCTCCTCGTTCATATCCCAGAAAAGACTTGGATCAAAGGCGGGGCAGCATATCGTTGAGCCTCCGGAGAAAATGGGCGCAAAGATGTTTCTCACCAAGCCACCGCTGTACATCATTAGCTGGGGCCAAAAGCCTGTGGTTGCTTTGCGGTTTCACTTACACGTGGAACAGCGGCATCATGTTGAGACAGATGTCCGCGGACGTCAGACCCCACGAGTCCACCACGAAAGAAATACCTGCAATCATGGAGTGTGTGGTCAAAGGGACGACCTTCTTCGTCCCCGATGTCCCGCTGGTAAAGAGTATTAATGCGACCTCGTCGGCCTTATTGGGTCGGGGGGTGTCTGAGATTGGCAGAGGGGAACCCGTCATGGTCTGAAGAGTGATGTCGTCACCCTGATTCCACTCGGCAAAAACGACCTGGATATCGGACTTGGAGACCCAAGCACTGTTTAGATCCAGCTTCTTGTAGTCCTCTGGCGTGGTGATGATGCACCGCGCGCCGGCCTGGAGAACATCGGCCTGGAACTGTTCCTGGCCTACCGCGGGGTTGATGGGCGCAGCGGTGTAGTACGTTGCAACGGCCATGGCCGCCGCAGCCAAGAGCGGCCCGTTCGGAAGCGCGATGGCGACAATCGGGTTCCGTGTCCCATGTTCGAGGGGCAATCGGAAGCATTCGACAAAGTTCCTGAGACCGCGGTGGGTGATGTAGTTGGCGGGGCTTGTCGACCGCAGCGCTGGTCTGTCGTCCCGTCCGATGAACTGCCCGAAGGAGTGGTACGACTCCTTCACCAACCTCCTTGTCTTTTCAATGAGCCATCTCGAGTTCTCGTCAGGGGTTGTTTTGGTTCCTTCGGGAAGGCATCTGGTGAGTCTGGTGTGGCAATCGATGAGAGGCAGTGGGGGCCAGGAGCCGGGTATCTCGGTCAAGAGTGTGTACAAGAGGTAGAGGGGCCTCAGCGAGGGCTCTTTGGGTTCGTAGAGAGATCGGAGGATTTCCTCGCGATCGAAATTCGAAGATTGTAAGGAAAGAAATCGTCCATCGGTCTTGATAAGGTCGGGGGTCAACTGGTAAAGAGCGTCGACTAGACCCCTCAGATCATTGTGGTTCGTGAGCGTCATCATGAAAGATCGTCGCGTTGGAACCAGCTATTTTGGGAAAGAGCCCTCTAAAGTTGGGACAAGGCGGTTGACAAAAACGAGTGGAAGCCTCGAAGAACTTAATCTGAGGCGGCTTGGTGAAAGCTGTCGGTCTCGATAGAACCACTTCACTGCAAGCAAATGCGATGCGCAAGAAACGAATGTGGACGCAAACAACAACCTGGTAAGGACCGTGGTGATGTGCTCGAAGAGCGCACCGTTGAAGAAAAGCCCCCGAGACGAATGTGCAAGAGGAAGAAGGACAGAAATCATCAACTCTGGCGAGACACCCGACGGATTCATTGCAGGACTTACACACAAGACGAACCGCATGGGCGTCATGCATTTGCCGTCCAGACGCCGAGCCTGGAACAGCCCATAGTGCAGCCATCGAAACCCGATAGAGGTAAGGAGGAAAGGTCTAGCGAGTGTCTCTTCTTCCCTAATCGCGAAATCTCTCCCGGAGTTTGCAGCTTCGAAAAGCAAGCTTAACATGAATAAAGCCGCGCCATCTTTGCTGCCGTCCCTGACCCTTGGGAAGACTATCGTCGACGGGAGGAAGCTTGGCTGCATCGGGTGGCTCTAGCGTCCAGGTCTTGTGTGTTAAGGGATGGGGCTGCAGACGGGAGATGAGTGGTCTTGCTGTTGGTTGCCATGTGGCTTGGTAGCTGAAAGCGTCTGCAAAGACGAATCAGAGCGTTAGATCGGTACTATCCGACGTGCTAAGAGACAAGATGGTTAGTTGTGTTGCCAAGGTAGCGTGGTTCTGGTCTCCCTGCCCCTTATCTCCCCACGCCAAGGGTTTGGCATTTCTTCTCGAACGTGTGTGTATGCCATGCAATGAGGGCAAGGGATGGCATATCGAAACCAACAGAGCCGATCGATCAGCTGCGTACAACTTTTTCTTAGGCTCTGGTCATGATACATCGTTCGAGTACGACATGCACTTCGGACTTAATCTTGCCCTTCGACTGTCAGCGGAAAGCCGTTCCCGAGAAAAGCAAATATTCGGGCCCACCATGGCGTGATCTGTATCGATTGCGGGTGTTCGTCAGCGATCCCTTACGTCTGCTGTTTAATTTCACGATCATGTCTGATTGCGATGTTCTATGCTCAGCTTATCGATGACAATTGACCAACAGCATTTCGACTTGATGAAGATTTATAGATATGGCAAGCGGCTGTAGCAACACTAACCTCTGTTAGATGCAAGTTCGTTCCCACTGGTCCGGCTCTCTCGGGTAGTTTGGCATGCCGAAATCCATCTTCAGGGTTCGTTCCGTACAATCATCCTATGACCACATCCTCATCCTGCGATACCCATAGACGTGGTCCCGGGAATGTGGAATGTGGTATCCCACCGGCAGCGCTACCGCGTCGTCATATGTAACTGAAGACGTCCCCTGTAAAGCTCTGTTCAACAACAGACGAACAGGCCTTCTACGCCCCTGACATGAATCGTGTGCTGCGAGCCTACAGAGTAATCCGCTCCGGGACTGTAGCTAAACTCTATTCCAGTCTCAGACAAATTAGAAACCCATCCCACCGGTCACCGGCGGACTCGAACAGAGAGAGAATATGGGACTGTGCCCCCAAATGATTGGACAGTACACATTTGAACGGCCAGTTTGCGATACCGAACGGGCCGCTGCGATACCCTTTCAATACCGTCTATCATCTCGAATGAATCGTGATAGCAGCATCCCGGAAGCTTCGTCGCAACTGTCAGCAGGGTGCAGATGGCCCGAACGAATGAGAAACCAGGAGCGATAAATCTACAATTTAGACTAAGCCGATGGGATATCGCGTCGATGCCTTTATAAAACCAAGAATGATCTGCAAATTGTTGGTTCGGACGATTCTTGGTCCCTCGTGAACAATTGCCTAGCAGGTCTCTTCCGTCTTCATTCGTTCAGATCGTCCGATCTCTTCGCTCTTTTCCCATTCAATTCGGTGTAACATATCAGAAAGACTATTTTCAAAATGTCGCCCTCTTTCGTTTCCACTTTGTCCCTCCTTCTATCTGCGGCTGGTGCCGCTAACGCTGCCAAGCAGTGTCCCATCCAATTCGAGGGCCGAGTGCCGACCAACTTCACTCCTACCGACTTCGATACGTCAGCCAGTCCCTTCAACAACGGCTTTGTCTTCGGCAAGGGCCTCAAGGCTAGCGATGTCGTGACCATCCCGACTGGCCTCAACTCTCTCGTGGGTCGCTGCTTAAGCTTGACGATAGACGACCCCCGTTGCTAATGCCCTGTACAGTTCGATGCGAACTTCAGCAAGCCCTTCGAAGTCAACATCGATGACCGCTCCATCTTTGCACCGACCGAGACCAACGTGCAAACAGGCTTCCGCCGTGCGGAGATGCTGCCCATGAGCAACAACGGCACAGACCCGTCCACCGCCGGAATCAAGACAGTTCATTGGAGCATGATGAAGGACCCGAAGAAGCCCCTCAACCTCACGCACGAATACCAAATGGTCTTCCTTGAAAGCTCCATCTTCAGCTCGAACCAGTACGCGCTCAAGTACGGAGACCTCATCGGCATCCACCCCGCGGACCCTGATGTCTTGGTTCTCTTCGGCAACTCCAACACCAAGCCCTTCCAGCCCGAGCTCTTCAGGACCAAGTTCACGGACGGGGTCTTCCACAACTTTGCGCTGACACTGGACTTCACCAAGAAGTAAGCAGAGAGGATCTCACCTTAGAAGCCATGGCTAACAATGTTTCGAAGCATGACCCAGATCTACTACTCCCAGGGCAGCGCCCCCCTTGTTGCTCAGGGCAAGCCGGTTGAGAACGACATTTCTGGCCAGGGACAGTTCCACTTTGGCGTCCTGAAGAAGTCGATCAACGGCACTGGCGACACTACAAAGACTGGTTTCCACGAGTCTGGCATCAACGAGGGTATCATCTTCGGAGGCATCTTCGAGGAGGACAGCGCTGACGGCTGCGTGTCTCTTTCTCCTTAATTTGACGACGCATTGCAGCAACTTTTTAAGGACCTAGACTTTTCTTCAGCCGGACTTTGAGAGATATAGACCTCCATAGAACCAAGCATGGCAGAAACCACCCCCGGAAATAGAATATCGACGGTCAATAATTAAGGTATCTAAATGTGATGTACGCTGATATAGGAAAGTACGACTAGTCCGACATGACTCCTGTGTCCCTTTCCTCCACATAACAAGTCTCAGATCTTCCACTTCAACTCTTCCAGCACCTCCTTCGCAGCTCTCTGCCCCGCGAAAACCGCTCCCTCCATGTAGCCATAGTGCTTTGTCGACGTCTCCGTGCCAGCCCAGTGAATAGCACCGACAGGTTTCCGAACCCATTCGCCTAGCAACGTCCACATTCCCGGGGCAGGAGTCGCCATCGGACATCCTGTAGCCCACTCATCCTCCATCATTGTGTGAAAAAAGAAATCCTCAGGATCTAAAGCCTCCTGTCCAAACGCAGAAGCAAACCCCGCCAGGGCCACTTGTCGTCTTTGCTCTTTGCTGAAGCTGATAAATTCCCTCGCCTTGCTGCCGACGATAAATCCGGTGAGCTTGGGAGGGTATCCTGACTCCGGCGTCGCATCGTATGTAACACTCAGAAACCCTGTCGGATTCGTGCTCTCTCCTGTCAACCCCTTGTCTCTCCAGAAGGCCGTTTTGTAAGTCGCAAAGACCTTCATGTAGGCCCCCATTGGCGTGTGCTGAAGCAATGTAATCTTTTCGACCGGCAGTCTCGGTTCAAAGTCAATCTTCAGGATGTGTGGGGGCGGAATCGCCGAGATGATCCTCCTGGTCTGATACTCCCCTTTCGATGTCCGCACTGTCGCACCGCTCTCCGTGTAAGAAACGGACCGAACCGGCTCCTGCAGTCGGACCAGATCATCACCAAGATACCCCCTTAGCTTCTCCGCAATCAGCTGACCTCCGCCCTTAACGAAATGCTCCTGTGCTCCCCCTTCTACACCACACGCCGAGGTAAAGTTTACAAGCCCCTTGAAGAAGAACATCGCATGAAGCATGGAGATGCAGGATGTGTTTGCCGCAATGGTTGATTCAAAGGCCATGTTGCCCATGTCAATCGTCGCCTGCGTCCAGGCCTTCTTCTTCACCCACTCATGCACAGTCATCCGGTCCAGAGCCTCCGCATTCGGCGTCTTCCACGGCTCCTCCATGTTGACGGTGTCGCAGAGCTTTTCAAATTTCCGGACAAACATTCCAATATCGAGGACCTCCCACGGCCGCATGGGAGGAATCAAGCCGCTGTAGCTGCGTGCCTTCCCCCGGTACGCCAGCACGATCTTGCCCTCGGTCGGGTGTTTGAAAACGGGCACGTCGAATTCCTTGGCAAGCTCGTACATCAAGTCCTGCTTGTGCCCGAGAAACGTCGCCCCGACGTCCCAGTAGTCGCCATTCTCGAGGTGCACCGTCTTTGCCCGTCCGCCGACGCGGTCGCGCGCTTCGAGGACAAGGACCTTCTTCCCCGAGTCCTTCAGGAGCCGTGCGGCTGCGAGGCCAGAGTATCCCGCACCAATGACGATGCAGTCATACGTCGTGGCAGCGTCCGTCGATGGGCCGTCCATGATGTTGAGGTCGCGGTCTTATGTCTGGTCTTGTAAGAGAGTAGGGCGGAGTGCAGACGACGGGAAACGTCTGATAGAGTTCAGGTCGGGCGTTCCCGTCTTGAATAAAAGGAGTTCGCGGGATGCCCTTTTGCTTGGACCTGTCAACGGGAACGAGTCTAGTGCTGACGGGAAATTTGGAGGGAAGTGAGCCACGTCTCGGTCGGGGCCAATCACCGACGCCTCGCAATCTTAGATGGGCCAAAGCGACAGTGTCTGGCTCGCGTTGAGACTAGCGTGTTGCTGTCGGCTTGGGCGGTCCGTGGTCTTAGTGACTGCGAGACGCCAAGGTGCGATGAGAAATACTCGTCTGGCTATGTGCGTCAAGTGGGTGCTAGATGTCATTGCGATCTTTTTAATTTTCAGTGCGATCGAGAAAAGAGAACGAATCCTACGATAGCTCCTTGGTAGATTGGAGTTATCCTTGGAATACGTGGGAGGAAATGTACTAACGTTCATATGATCTGTTGGGTTGAGGGACGTTTACACACAACATGACTTACTGCCTGTACGATCTACTGTCTCAAGAGATTGACTCAAACGACACAAATCCTATGGGAGCCGTGAATTATCCATACAGCTGTCGCCGCCAGGTTCAACGTAGCTGCGGCGGCCCGGAGCTCTGTCCGTCCACAGGCCCCACTCCAGGCCCAAGATCGGCTGCATCTGCGGCCGAAGGTGGGTCTCCGCATGTCGGCTTCATCTTCGAAAGAAGGCTTAGTGACCGGCCCGGGAACTGCACCGTTCGTGCTCACCGTTCGTGCCACCCCAGATCGTATGCAAAGATTGAGTCTTTGGCGAGCGAAAGCCCCTGCATTTGGCATGTCGGCACCGGATACTCTCTGAAGCAGGTTCAGAAATGTTGGCGGAATGTTCCATCGGACAATCTGCCCTTCCTTACCCAGTGAAACTGTGCAGAATCCGCGGAGACACGTTGCTACTGGCCACTTTCATCAGCTTCTGAACCCTTTCTCGACGAGCCGAGCTCAGTCACGAACGAAGCCTCTCGGCTTACATCGTTCCATGCTAGAGTAGATGGGAATTGACTCGGCACAACTCCAGACTTGATTACATTTGAGAAAGCATTGAGGCTTTATAAGGAATCAAGCAGAACACAAAAAATACTTCCGAGTCAGAATGGCAGTGATTTCGGTTTCTGGCTCGGCGATGTTTGCTTCCCTTTGGGCAATCTTTTTCCGAGAACGGGGAGCTTGTTGACTCCGAAATCCCCTAATCCTTGTCATCACCCCATAGCGACGCGCAACATGTCTCCCATTCTATGAACCGAACTCGTATTTAACGGCCGTGACATGAGCGCACCGAAATGAGCAAGTCAGGGTGAAGCTGGCTTGGCAGTTTTGAGAAGTTTTGTGTGATTCGGCGAGGCCCATGTAAAATATCCTCATGTGGTTGCAAATCTGATAGCAGAGCTGCGTGAAATCCCCAAGAGCGTTGTTTTCTCCAAGATCGAAGAGATCACTACCATCCTGGTCACGGATCAGAAGAATGATCCGAGTCAGCTTTCTCTGCGTCTATGGTTCAAGGCCTTTTTCGCTGACCTCCTTTGCGTCTCGTCTAGACCAGGCCAGGTTTCGTAGAAGCCTGGAGAGTTGACTTTGCAGCCGAATTAGAGCTGTGAACTGCCTGCGAGACCGCAGGCAGAACCTGTCAACTTAATGCACTTGTTAATATCGCCGGTCCGGTGACTTTTGCGAGAAGAGTTCGGCAAATGGGTCTGGCTATAGAGGGATGCCACATTGCGGAATAATCATTGCGAAGTCTCATGTCAGTCCTGTTTTTCCACAACATATAAAAGGCGGCCCAAATCTAACTCGAAGCAATCAGTTTTCCTCCACTGGCGCATCTTCGGACTCTGACAAGTTAAATCATCTCAAGTCTCGTTATCTTGATACCATTAGCACAATGAGGCTCTCTATCATTGCCGTATCCTTTTCTGTATTTCTTGGAAATGCTTTTGCACTACACGTAAGTCGAGTCAACCCACTTTGAACCTTGCTCGTCCCGTCACGCTTTTCTTGCGGCTTGCTGTCGTTCAGTCAAGAAAAGTGACACGAAATAATCGGCATTCCCTCTTTCCCTTTCTTTTCTATGACGCTTTTCTAACGAAACCTTGTTATAGAGGTGTACTTGCACATTTCAAGGATCATCGTGCCTCGGCTTCTCGCAAGTTGAAGACAATCAAAGCTGCAGCGACTTTTGCAAATCAAACTTTAAAGACGGCAAGACGTGTTGAGTGGGCCTCAGAAGCTTGATCCTACACACCACCGTATTTCCAGTGTTCGTCTTTCGTCCTGTATAGAACGGCCCTGGGATGCGTTACAGAAGCACATCAACTTAGGAGGCTTCGAGGTTACTATGCAAGATTCCAGACGAGAGACTCCAGACGGTGATGGAATGTTTGTTCAAAGCAAACCGCGTCGATGATTCATGACGAGTTCTCACCTGTAATTGTGGAAGCATTTCATTGATGGCATTGCGTATGTAGGCCTCTTGAGCTATATTTAACTAGAAAATGGTCTGAGAATTGATAACGCTAGACCAGGTACCATGGTATGCCATATATCCGGCTGCTTGCGGAGATCTATCTAGTGTTGACTGTTTCACGAGACAAACAACGTCAAAGCTTCTACAAACTCAATAAAAGTGATTGTGATTAGAATAAATGTACATGTACTCTTATCACCCTTTTATTTTTGGCAAAATAATATATGTCGAATTCATCAATCATTTGAGTGCTAGGTATATGGACTCGATCTCCTACTACATGGTCAAGTATTTGCCAGAAGAGCATCGGTAAATAGCCATCTGAGTCTTCCCGGTGGTGTCGTTGCCTGATGATACAGAACTCCTGGGTATCTGATACCATCATACAATCTTTTCAAGAAAGACTCCGAGACCTGATAGTTCTCATCGGTCAGGATTGCACTTTAATGGCTTTGAGTCTTACAATCATAGTTGCCGCTGCAGATTCAGTGTTCACAAAAAATATTGTTAGCAAATAAACTCTTGTTTATAGGCTTGATGAAAGTCTACTTTGCTTAGGATGGCAGCAGTCAGCAAAATGAATCCTCCACCATGCATCAACTTGATACCGCGAGCTGCTATATTTCACATGGCTTAAATCTTCAGCTACGTACGTCATCACGAAACGAAACGATGATTTTGACTAAGCTTTGGTGATTGATGCTATGGTACTGGAGGTATTTCAGAGCCCGTTGGCAGAATCTCCAAGATGATACGTTTCTGAGTCAGGGTCTCGTGTTCAGTACAAATTTTCATAAGTATAACACAACAACTCCTCGCGAACATCCATAAGTTGTTTGACTGTGCGTGTGGTTATGTTGGAAGTGCCGACATAGACTGTATCGTCCAACGTGACGTTGCGATCCACCTCGTTTGTCCAGTCATTAGCGACGACAGGACCAGAGATATCGCTCAGTCGTGTGGATAGATCCCTTGACTGCCATGACCACCAAAGTCGGTCCAGGTTGGTATGATGAAGATAGAACAGAGGATCTCCGGCTTGATTGTTTGTCAGCAACGCTTCGCAGATTGATCAGCAACAAGATGTTGGACTTACGACTGGAGTAGGTGTCAGTCAATGTTCCATATAAACCACCGACGCCCGGATGTCCGGCGCCATGGACGCTGATCTCGGCTTGACGGGTCAGCTGCCCAAAATCAGGCAAGATCATCAGCCCAGCAATCACGGTGGAATGCGCCGATTCATTGAAGAATTGCGGCATGAAGTCCCGTCTGACACACCACTCGTAGTACGCCGTGCTGGCGCCCGGCCCCATGTGAATCGTCATGTTTGCGAAAGGTCCGTTTGGGATGCAGCCACCGCCTGTTCGGCCATCGAAAGAAACAGGCACGCCTTCTGCAGTGACGGGAATCCCTTCTTCGGGGTCTTCGAAGGTACCTGGGACCCACTCGCCATTTCCTCCAAAACCGGTCTCTGGATCGAATACTTCCGAGGCCCCAAGATCTTCTGCGTCGAGAGACCAGTCCCAGTATGGCTGGGCGCCTTCGAAGCCACATTCTCGAATTGCTTGTTCGTAGTCAGAAAGAAAGAGTCGATGCCAAGCAAGAAATGTGCCCTGAGTTTGGTTAGCGCTCGCGATTACATGCCTCGGGTACTTACGGTGAAGTGCTGCTTCACAGTTTGAAGTATGTGGTCTCCCACAAAGTCCTCAAATCGGTTGGTTGCGCCCGGGAGGGTGTCTTTGGACGAAGTCGGTTCCTTGGCTTGCAAACACTTTACGGCTGAGATGTAGTTTGAACGTTCCTCAATCGATAATGAACGCCTATTGGTAGAGATCGTCAGTAAAGAATCACTCATACCTAGGTTCTGGCCGATTTACCATTCTTTGCGCACGAGTGGTTCTGCACATTGGAGCGATTGGACCAAAGCACTGAAGAGTGCGTACGGCCAAAGACATGCCAGAAATCTCATGGTGTATGGTGTTTATTGCGAATTGAATTGATGAGCTGCCTGTTGCACTGTTGAGAGCTTTTCATTGAGCAGTGCGCGAACCAGACCCTCTTATATTCTAAGATCTGAAGGAAGGAAATCCATCTAGACTGAGATGAGGCAGCGCTTGAGACCCCGATAGTCCCGCGAATTGTCCCATCGAGCTCAGCTAAGTCGCTTGTTGACTGTCAAAGGGATCTTTTCTGCTCGACGGGGGAAAACACCGGCGTGTCTCGTTCTGCCGGGCCGTGTGTAGTCTCCGATGGCCGACGTTATGTCGCCCCGACGTTCAGGGTGGACGGAGCGTGTGATAAGTCACATGCAGTCTAATCCTCGGACGTCTGGGTCAAATAGGGCTAGACTTTGCGGACGACATTGAAAGAAGGCTCAAGCAGTCGTGATGTGTGGCTAACATCCCCAATTTTGCAATATGCAGCTACTTGGCGCTCAGGTGAGCCGCCATCGTGTTGTGGGCCAATGGATCCTAGCTTCAGTAAGCGAATTACCATGTGGTGATGATGACTTTCAGCTGTCTGACTCACGATGGCCTTTCAAGGGAGGGCAGTAAGACGGTGCTCACTTGTCTGTAACGGAGAGCAGCAGTTACACGACGAGCACCTGGAACATATTAATGAGACTCCGGAAATGACTATCGATTTGAGAGGCTCCAGTGCTGGAGAGGAGTTAGGGGAAATCAGACCGCCTAGGCCAACATATTATGAGAAAATCGTGGTGGTTGTTGAGCACTTGGTCCCGGAAATGACTTCTTGGTCAAGCCTCATCAAGACAGCCCGCTATCAACACTACTTGCGTTGCAGAGAAACTTAGAGGTATTCATACAGCTGATTGTAGACATAGTAATCTAAGGTCCTCTAGTCGCAAGCTGTCAGCGGACAACAACATTCTTTCTAGCAGAATTCCGAGCGGCAGCAGATTTTCTGCTTGCACTTTCCTCATATATCACAATCTCAGAGACTTTTGAGAGACAAGGAGCAGCACAGCTCTTCAAACCGCCAGGATGAGAGAGCTTTTAGCAAACCTGAACGTTCTTGCGGCATATCAAATGGACCGGTTCTGTACGACCCCAATTGTGTCGACAACGGGGGAACTCCATAAACGGCCGTCCGGACACCGAACGCCCCTCCCACATGTTGAAAAAGACCCTGGTCTCGGGATAGTTATCCTCAGATGACAAATCGGCGTCGAAAAGTAATGCACCGAGTGTAACACTCAACAACCTGGCCCATCATTAACAGCTCATAATTTGACCTTTTCAGCTTGGATGTTTTCTAGACAACCGAAAATTCTACCGACAAGCCTCTCATGAAGTCCGGAAATACCTTAAAGATGTGCTAAGAGCCAGTAATGGCATATGATACCGACCCTCGGATATTGCGTGATGGCATAGTCGGTGTCTTGAGAGCTGTAGATGGTCTCGTGTAACGAGATTTGGCACCCCCACCCCCACCACCTCCCCGAGAAAAGCAAAGGGAAAAGGGGGCAGCCAGAGACAGCAGCTCGTCCGTCTCTCATCACCTGGGATAGACGCTTACATGGTCATAGAGAGTGCTTTTACCGATTGGTTTCTCATTGAACACTGTCTTCTTGAGCAGACTGAGAATAGCCAGGACATCGAGGCCTTTACACAAATGGCGGCGGCAGCCGTGTCAGGATCCGTCCACAACGGAACTGCGTCCTAGATGCGTAATGCTGCTCCGTAACCAACCTCTGTATTCATCCCGGGCTACGTCAATGCGCTTTTCTCTCTACATGCCAGTTTGCAGAGACGTCGGTGTCCGTCACTGTTCGACGGCGTGATATCGTACACTTCGCAAATCTCGCGGCAGTCTACCGCAACCAAATCCATCGCAAGCACCAAGCACCTTACTCCTCGCCCTCACCATCATCCATCTCCTCATCGTCATCATCGCCCTCATCATCATCGTCGTCGTCGTCGTCATCGTCACTATCGGACCCAGAACCTTCGCTCTCCCCCTCGCTGCCAGGGTCGTAATCCTCTTCGTCCTCGTCCTCGTCATCTTGAAGATTCTGTTCCGCCTCCAGGTGCGCCTTCGCCAGCTCGGACAGGCCCGTCCCAGCCTCCCCATTCGCCTCTGCCTCCTCGCCCTTCTTCGCCTTCAGATTCTCCGTAAGCTCCATCTTGGCTTTCCTCTGCTCCGCCATACTGCGATCCTGCAGCCCGTGGCGCTTGACGTAAGACTCGTCGATGCCCGCGTAGTCCTCCTGGTCGAGCATCCCAAACTCGATCTCCTCCGTCGCGTCGCCCTCGCCAAACACCTCGACGACCATGTTGAACGTCCGCTGCAGCACGTTGGTGTAGCTAACCGCCACGATGCGGTCCGTGGGCAGGAAGACTAGCGGCTTCTTGAAACCGTACAGGATGCCGTTCGGCAGGAAAAAGAGGTATCCGTCCTTGGACCCGCGGAAGGCCTTGACGTGCACGGCCTTCTCGTTGGGGCGGTGCGGCTGGCGGACGAGGCTGTGGAACTTCGACGGGTCCGCAGCGACGATCTCGGCTTTGTTGCCTGCGGAGCTGAGATGTGTGGTCAGGGCCCAATCGAAGAGGGTACGGTAGGTGTCCGAGACGGCGGCAGCGGCGTTGGCTTTCGGTCCTGCGATGGTGCCTTGCTTCGGGGGCGTCGAGGGGACGGTGAAGACGAGGGCCTCCTTCCCGGGCGCCGTTTTCGTTGGCAGGCAGGTTCCCCTCGGGAAGAGGACATAGTTGTGTTGTACCTGGGTCTTTTCGGGCACGGGGAGGTAGAAGGCGTACTCTGTGCAGTTGATTAGCTTTGGCTTGCGGTGCTTATTTCTCCGGGTAGAGGAGGGACACACCGATGTCCTCCCAGGCGTAGATGATGCCCTCCACGGGCGCAGTGGTGCCAGGAGCGCGCGCATAGAGGTAATTTGCGGTGAAACAGAGCTCGTATTTCTTGCGCTGGGGTACTGAAACGGAGATCTCCTTGATCTCCAGGAGAACATCTTCGTCTGCGGCATTGCCTGGGTTGGATGCAGCTTTGGGCGCGCTTGCTGCAACTTTGCCGTTCGCACTTGTGGTCTTGAAGCCATTTGCCGGGCCCTCGTCTACCCGCCTGCGCTTCGAGGCGGGCTCTGGTCCGTGAATTTGCTCGTGTACGAAGCTGGCGATGTTGTTGAAGAGGGCTACTCGGTCGGGGGTATCTGGTAGTAGCGACGATCAGTTTGAGTGCCTCGAAAACCAGAATACGGGCAATTGAGACTGCCAAACGTACCAGCTGCCTTTGCAATCCCTTTCAGAATATCTGGCCGGGAATGGAAGACGGCTCCCAGCCGTTGGCTGTCAAGGCCGGACATGTTATGGAAATTTCGAGATGTTTGCCGTCCAAGGTGCGTGTCGGGAATTGATCTGACGATTTGGATGGAATTTCGGGTGCGTGGACGATAGTAGGAAAATCGGTGATGTTTTTGCCCGGCGAATTTGATGGTGCTTTTTTGACGCGACGTCGATCTGAATTTTTGGGTTGTGACGTGTTGGAGCTGCTGCATGGGCGGCGCACCACCTTACACTGAGCTGTGCTGCGAATTGTCTGCCGCTGGCGGATTTAACTCGGTTAAAGTGCCTCTCCAGCTTGGCTCAACTGGCGCCCCCTTTTTTCTCTCCAAGCCGCTGGCTCATTTGGTACTGAATCGTAACGTCAGTCATCCAATGGGACAATAAGCATTGATCATCGATACTCGATAAATGTCTTGGAGATTCTTCTATCGAAACATGTACGTACATCGTTTCCGGCTTTTCATCTCAGGTTTATTGAGTTCTTGATTCTCGTTCGCTTTTTGTCGTAGGCTATTCCCACACATCCAGACCATGATCTACTTATGATTCGCTGCCAGTGAACCTCGGACGCCCTGAATCATTTTGATGGGAAAAAACAAACTGCTTATCCACTGCAGAGAGGCACGGAGAACAGCCATCTGCTCGAGGACGCTGTACCTGCTGGTTCCGCCCTTTAAAGCCCTCATCTCGACGCTCTTCTCGTAGTCGAAGGTCTCTGCAATATCCTCCTCGAAACATGCGTCGACGCTCTTGAGCTGCTCGTAGAAGAGCTCATTCATCGGGATGCCCGTCTTCTCCAACAGACCAACGCAGCGGCCGGAAACGCGGTGGGTCTCGCGGAAGGGGACGCCCTTACGGACAAGGTAGTCGGCCAGATCGGTGTCGAGCAGGAAGGGGTCGAGGGCCGCCTTCATCTTCTCGGGCTGAGTATCGAGGGTGGTAAGGACGACCTCGGCGATCTCGATGTTGTCGCTGACGGTCTTGATGTGACCGAGCATCGGCTCCCAGGAATCCTGGAGGTCCTTGTTGTAGGTGCTAGTGAGACCCTTCCGGGCCATCATGAGGCCGACCATTTGGCCAAAGACATGGCCACTCTTACCGCGTTCCAAACTGTCGGGGTTCTTCTTCTGGGTCATAAGGGAATTCCCCGTTGAATAGGCGTCGGCGAGGCGAACGAAGCCAAACTCACCAGAGGAGTAAGTAATCAGATCTTCAGACCAGCGAGAGATGTGCTGCCTCAAGATGGAGCCCCATGTAGGGAACTCAGACATGAAGTCACGGTCGGCAACACCCGTCATGGAGCTCCACAGCAGGCGCTCGAAGCTGAGCTCCTTGGAGATGGCCTCACGGCCGGTGTTGAAGGGGATGCCAGCCAGTGCACCGCGACGAATGGATTCCTCTTCACACGCTTCACGATCTCGCGAAGTCGCTCGGGGGCGTCGGCAAAAGCCACGACGTAGGACAACATCCAGTGGCTCCAGCGGACGGGCCGGGCGCGCTGCGGGTGGGTGTAACCGGGATGGAGTCGATCTCCTTCTCTAGTCGGTCGGCGGTGACCCTCAAGAAGCTGATGAGGTGCCCCTCACGCTTCCGGAGCTCGTCGCGGAGCCACAGATTTGTCTTTCCAGCGTTAGTATCTTGATTGACTTTCTTGTAGCAGCGGCAACATGCATACCCTCATCAACCTGGACGATCTTGCAATTGGCAGCCTCCCATTCCTTCCCGACTTCCAGCAAGCCCCTGTCTTCCAGCAAGCCCCTGTTGATCTCCTCGAACTCGTGTTGAGTAAGAATGCCGTTGTTGAAGTTTGCGCGGGGGAAGGCAATGCTGACGTAGATACCCTGCTGTGAAAGTGCTTGTCGAAGTGAATACTTTCGTTATACTGCTCCATGAAGGGGTCCGAGGCCGCCTGAGTGTCATGTCGATATCGAGTTGTCAATACGATGAGGGGTGAATGCCCTCGCTCGCAGCCAGTGGAGGGACAACATCGATAAAGAACCAGTAAGGCGACCTCCCCACAGCTTGTTCCCGGCCGTTCTTGAGCCTGAAGCCATCGTGACGGTGGAGGCTATTCGGTCGTGGGGGATCCAACTGGTATTCGAGTCGAGAGAATGAACTTTAAAATCAGTGACACAATCGACTTTTAGATCAAGTGCATTCTTTCAATTGCCAGAGAGGGGGAGGGGAGACTGTTGCAATGGAAGGTTCTTGAGTAATGTGTACCCGCAAATTCTTAGTTGTTGGAGACGCAGAAGCTCAGCCTTCCAGTCCTATCTTTGACCTTATCGCGAGCTAAGGGGAGCTTTGACCATCCGAAGGGTTCAGTTTTCCCCTGAAAGCCCGACGTCACAGTGGAGGATGCGCCAGCCGAAGCCCCTACAGCCGGTGCTGATTTGACAGCAGCAGCCACCCCGCGGTTACCTTTTCCATTTCTAGCGCCAACACCGCCGGCTCCTTCCTTGCCCCCACCGGCACAAGAACCTCACCTCCTGCCATCGTCACCTCCGACATCACGCCTCCCTCTACCTTCACCTCTACCTTCACCTCTACCTTCACCTCTACCATCTCGAAGCGACCATTGCGCGTCAGCCACTCTTCGGTTGGCCACACTCAGACGCCTGCGCTGATATAGTCTCGGCGCTCGTCCACGTCTCCCACGACCTATCCCCGGCCGCACTCGCAGCGCCCGAAGCTGTTCGCAGTCATCATGTCGTTCGCTAATGTCTACACCCACCGAAAGGTAGCTGAGAACGCCGCCAAAGGATGCGACGTCTGCTATCGAGCTACGAGCAGCGTTCTTGTTGCCGACGAGAAGAAGGTAGACGATACGCTTGCTGTGATGCCCAACGTTGACGACGTCTGACTGTGTCTCAGGACTTCTTCTACGTCTGCCCGAGCCATTTGAAGGACAAGAACTTCTGCTCCCCGATCATTGACAAAGAGGCGGTCGAGGCAAAGAAGAAGAAGGAGATGGAAGACGAAATTGAGCGGGTCAAGAAGGAATACGAAGAAAAGCAGAAGAAGAAGAAGGAGAAGGACGAGAAGGACAAGAACACGGACAAGGAGAAAGACAAGGAGAAGGAGAAAGAGAAAGACAAGGACGAAAAGAAGGCTGACGATGAGAAGAAGAATGACGACAGCAAGGCTGCCGAAAAGGTAAAAGTGCCAGCCTTGCCATGGATATCGGACTAGACTCCGGGGCATCATACATGTTTCCCCGAGCTTCGGCTAACATTTGTCCAGGACGGTGCCGGCACGGAAACTCCATCCACGGAAGAAGAGCCCCGAGTATTCGCGCTCCACAAGTAGATGATCTCTTGGTCCTGCATATGCTGATGCGACGCTAACCAGCTGTCGTTAGGAACTTCTATGGAATGAGGCTCGAAAAAAAGCGCCAGATGGAGATTGCCAAGAGGAACCGGGAGCGTCTCCAACAGCCCAACTTCTTTCCTTCGGTTCCCAAAGGCGCCCCAGGTAGCTAAGAGACCCCTTCACATTGCATCAAGGCTGGCGGCTTGTACGCTCTACAATAAGCGTCTCGCGATGTCACGTCAACCAACGTCAGCCTGCCTGGTCATCGACTTCAACCGCCGCATCCCAGTTCCCAGCAAGTTGTCACGGCTGCTGTGATCCACCCCCCTCACATCATATGCTCTTGATATCTGGATCACACCTGCGCCAAGCCATGTACAGGGAATTTGTGTCCTAATCAGGCCGGCTGCATCGTGTGCCTCCAACTTGAACCGCGCCGGCTATCATCCGTCTGCTCGAGCAACGCTTTGACCTCGGGTTCGACAACCGTGGGATCCGCTGTCCGAAGGAGCCCCTTTGGTTGGCTCACTTACGAGTGTCTACGGTGTGCTGGTTTTCTACAGGCATTGCTTCCATGCAGCGTAAGACGACCTGCAGTAGCCCTAATGGGCTGTTGGAGCGGTGCGGGAGCACGAGCTGCCGTTCAAGGTGCAGTTCCGTTATCATCCCTGCGAAGATCACTGGGGGGTGTAGCTATGGCATCCAGGCAACTTGAAGTCTCTGGCGGGAAATTCTTCGACAAACCCAGGACTCGATCTCATGCAGATAATTGTGACATTCACAGAATTCGAAGCAATACCCCGGATACCTGCCGTCAACAGCGGCACGCACTCATGAGGGGTTTTCCAACCTCCGTTGCAGAGATTACCTTGTCCCGTTGCCGCCTTGCATTCAGTCTTGAGAGCATCTTTCAATAAGTCTCCCTGCATTACCTCATTTCCTCTTCTCGGAGTTCCCTGGCGTTTACGGACCGAACACGGCCAAGATTCAAGACTACACCACGGACCGAGTTGTCTCTCAATATCAGCCTTCTGCTGTATGACTCCAACGGAGTGGCCTGTCCAGGCCTTGGTCTCGGTTATCGACGCCTCCTAGCCGTTCCGTACGCCCTTGTTCGACTCATCTATCAAGCACGACATTGGGCCAATTGATCCACAACTGTTAGATTTGCAGGGAATTGGAGAAACCTGTCCCTACACCTGTGCCCCCCCCAGCGATCTCCAGCCGTCATGCTTCATGTCACCCAAGTCCCGCGTCGGGCCTAGTGCTGACAATGCTTACGCTGCCGGGCAACATCTGCATGTGCCCCCTGTCCCACAAATCAGAAACATTTCAACTCGCGGAGTGCACTACATTGAGAGATTGCCAAGAGCGAACCACGGAAGAACATCATGAAGCGGGGTGCTCGCACTCTGAAAGTCCCCCAGCAACTTACATGAGGCCGTCACGTTTTGCGTGAGGTATGCAGCGGATGCCACCCTGTCTCCTGCCACCTCACGCGGACATGACCTGAGCGGCATCGTCGGCTTTAAGATCACCTGAAAAGGTCCTATCACCGGCCCGCGCCAAGGTCCCTTGGAGCCAACCGGAAGGTTCACGTACGCAGCCAAGCTGAGTCGTTCAGCGAGAAGATGATGTTGGCGCCACGCAGAGTGAACATTGCCAGGTCGGTTTCAAATGGCCCCTGGGACTTCGGTAAACGCACTCACACCACAGGGTTGCGACAGGGCCAACATGCTGCGACCGTCACCCAGAGAAGCTTAGGGCTGACACCAGCTGCTGGATCCGCGTGTTACCTTGCGTTAATCGGATGGCGATCAATCGACACGCCTCAAGAATCACGGCACCGAAACAATCCATTATTAGCAGCCGGTCTGGAACCTGTGGCTTGCGGCCGTATCGGGTCCTTCAGTGCAGAGACTCAGGTATGGCAACAACATTGTTCCACAGTTGCTAGAGTATCACTCTTGAGGCACAAAGGAGCTCTTGGTAGTACAAGACCAGCTTCAACTTGCAGTTTGACGCAAATCATCAGCCTTCCTAGGCGTGATTGAAGATGAACACTACGCTAGAAAGTCCACTGGATCTGCACCCAGCTTGATTACCAGCCGCGCCACCCGTCCAACCGGTTAATTCAACAACGATAAGAAAGCGAATACGACTATCTCGTTGCATCTTCGACCCAGTCCCACGCCAGTAAGACTGGCAGGGCTCACTTGTCAGACAAGGTCTTTGGCCATCAGGTGACTCATGTTGGGGCAAGTCAAGGGTCTTTCTGACCCCATAGCAGATCGCATGCCGTTTTCGAGGACGACTCCGTCAAGAGTTTGACCGTCGCAGAGCCTCCATTGCGGCAAATACCGCATCTTACAAACCACTTGAGAATGTCTTCTCGACCAGGCACTCCATTCGGACGAAACCCCACTAGAAACGAGGTTGTGCCTTAATTCTGAGCCCGGTTACAGTGCCTCGGGCGGCCGCCGCAGAGCTGCGGCGCATGCTTACGCCCCAGCTACCCTTGTAATGGAGAAAAAGAAACTTCCGTCGGCAAAGAAGAGTGATTTTTGGGGTTCTGCCTATTTCTAGGCTCTAGCCGCTAGCCGAGTTACTGTCTCTTTTCAGCAGCCCCTCCGAAACGGTGGCTGGCTGAGCCACGAGGCAACTAGGTGTGGCCAGGTTCAGCAGGCACTGCATATCAACGTCGTACCTGGAGGCATGGATTTGGACAGCGGACACTACGTCGATTAGCCTCACGCTAACCACCTCACTTTGGGCCTTTGGTATCACTACCATTATCACGTCAGAATTACGCGGTGCCACATTTGGCACGAGGCTCTCATCAGCGCGCCCGACTTAAGGGTACCTGACAACAGTGTGAAAGCAGCTGCCTGTCTTCGACGTCAGCAATACCGCACTTCCTTGAAGCCTTGACGGCCGAGACATGTGTCCCCAAAGAGACGTGATCATAATGGAGAACGTTGACGTTCCGACGTTCAAGGCCAATAAGACATTGACAGCCTTACGGTTTGATGGTGGTCCAGATATGGTTTCGATTCGAGGATGGTGTTTGCTGTGGCTTGTGTCACCATCTTGAGCGCCGGACTGTTGGATGGGTAAGCTTGCAAAGCTCAACAAGATGGCTTTCTTTCCACTCCAATGGCATACTTGCTCTCGCACCCAGCACCGCCAAGTTTCCAACAGGAGTCTGCCACGGCGAAGCGAAGAGGTGATCGGGGCGCCACACGCATACATCTCACCATATGGTCCCCCCTCCGGTCTCCACTCTCTGCCCCAGACGACGATCATCGATCAAAGAGCAGAACTCGATTCCGCTCCTAGGGTCTTATTCATGATGGGGGGAGAACCATGCCCGCCTACTCCCCTACCCGTACCCAGAAGACCACTTGGAGGGGGGCCAAAATGCCAAAGTATCTTCGAAAAGAGGTACTTGTCCAGCTCCTGATGGAAGTACCCAAAGCAAATGGGGGTAAATGAGGGGGGTTGTCAGCATCTTAGCGGCATCTCTGCCTCACGCCACTGGGGTATTGTCAACTTTGGCGAGTTCGCGCCGTGGGCGTGAGGGTATCGTCATGGCGGCATGGCATGGGTGGAGGGGGCGTGGCATGCGCGTGGCTTGACGTAGCTCAATCTCACCGATCTTCTTGGACTGCCGCTGCATGTTGAAAAATTCTTCTTCTTATCCCGCCCTCCATCCTTGCCTGCCGGCCCACGCTCGCACATCCCCCATGAACTTGAAGACGACTAGGGCTTGTTAGACTTCCAAGGCACATCCGCAGAATCGTGGGCAAATCGACGCGATGGAGCCCTTTCAACTACCGTGTCGAACAAGGGAACTCCTCGCTTGGGCCTCCTCACGGCGCCCTTTCATCCGAACTGCCCTCGACGTCACGGCCAGGGCTGAGTAGTTTCCTGATCTGCTCTGCTTATGAAGGCGTCCGTTGATGGCGCGGCGCTTGGTGGCACGGACCCGTCTTAATCCTGAGAAGCGTGATGACAGCTCCTGCGGCGCGGACGTTTTACAATGCCGTCTGTTGTTTCTTCTTTCTTTTTTCTCCGAACAACGGACGATCTTGAGAAGAGACTGAGCTCAAAATCATGCAAACATGAAGATGAGAAGGTTCTTTCTCCTCGGCATGGAGCAGACGTCATTGCGTCGTCAGTGCTTTATGATGCCGTGTATGAGTCAGGCCTTTTCGGTTTCTTGTTTCCTTGATGTGAGGTGCTGACGGAGCGGAGCGAAGTGCCGGGGGCGTACGCGCGCGGGGGTGGGAAGACGGAGATTGGATGCCTCGGACCTTGGCGGGGGTATTTGGGAAGCCGGGACGCAAGGCGGGTCCCCGGCTTGGGGACTAGGCTAGCTGGCTGCTTTTGGTGGCTTTCTCTCGGGGCGGATTCTTTTATCAGATGCTTACTGAGCCGCTTGTGTTTGGTTCCATCTGTGGGGGTGCTGAGGGCTGGTGGGAATGTCGGTGTAAGCAGACCGGCTGTGATCATGTTTTTTGGCAAAGGATGAAACAAGGCGTTTTTGGGGATAGGGCCTATAGGGATTGGGGGCTCCTGTCAGATTTGATGAGTGTCAGCACCACTTAAGCATTTAAGACTAGATCCATAGGAACAAGATTGAAGCTTTGGCGGATGTCATCGTTTGGCGTCAGATATGAGTTCGTTCCTTGGTCTGTTTCAGTCCATGAGGGGGGTTTACGCGTTCTGATGCTGCGCAGATCGCTTATTTTCCACTTCTGAAACTATCAGGATCTTGGAAGGAGGGGCTGTCAACCTTGCGTTTTGCAGCATGCGTACCAAGATTTGACGGGAGTTGTGGTAATCTTACGTGAGAAGTTTGTTTTGGTGTTTTCCGGCGCGCGGGCTGGGCGGCGGCGGAGCATGTGAGTTATTTGCGGATGGGGCGATGGGATCAGCAGGCTTTCTTCTCATTTACTCGGTTTGCACATTTTGGGACTTTACGTGCTGTGATTGTGATGAGGGATGGTGATGTGGCCTTGTGCTGATGATTTCCGGGGAGGTTCTGATTTGCTGGTTGTTTGAGGATGTCGGCGATTACGTAGGGATGTGGTGATCCGGCGCCTAGTGCGGTTGTGATTATGCCGGTAGTCGGTTCCCCGATGACGAGGATGTTTTCGATGTCGCGGTGTTTGGTTAGAGACTTCTAGCAGTTAGATGTCTTAGGGCCTGGTCTGGCGGTCTGATCTGATGATATACCTTAAGCGTACTTATGAGGAGGAATTTTGAGATTTTGAGGTTGAGGGACGTCCACTAATCCTCTTTATCTGAACGTCCCCTTTGCTTACCATGTGTTATACCCGAGACGTCAGGGGTTATTTTGAGTTGAGTCTTGGGGTAATTGCGTTGATGTTCATTCAATTTGAGGGCAGATGCGATGCGTGTTATGCTTGAACGGACATATCTTAGGGGGAATCGCGTCGTGAGTTTAAAGTGTCGCTCAACTTCAGAGCTTTGAGTTGTACCACTTGAGTCTCAACTCATTCTAATTGTAACACCAGTGTTCAAATCTAGTCCCTCTAATCTCTTGGCCATGCACGTCTAACAACTTCGGCTCAACTCTGAGTACCTAGACATACTGAACGCAATCCCATGCCAATTCTCCACATGCCCCGATTTATGTATACAACACCTATAACGCCTTGAAAAATGTCTATATGACTTCACGCCAATCGCTTCGTCCGCAAGCTCTTGCCACTTCCATAGCCAGGTTGAGTTGATCTCGTTGTCCTTCGTTCAACCTGACCCGAAAACGATTCAAGTCTTGCTCCCGGATTGTCGCCCCGTGGGTGCACAACAGCACCGCAACCTTCAGCTTGTCCGTCGTAACAGTAGCCGTTTCCAAGCATAGATCCAATGCCGAGGATCCCCGCATGTTCCTGGCATTCACATAGGCTCCCATGCTGATGAGCTTCTCAAGGATTTTCTCATCCT
Source organism: Colletotrichum endophyticum (assembly GCA_027406105.1). Lineage (NCBI taxonomy): Eukaryota > Fungi > Ascomycota > Sordariomycetes > Glomerellales > Glomerellaceae > Colletotrichum > Colletotrichum endophyticum. Next base: position 3,603,783 of record JANVYF010000010.1, on the reverse strand, counting down.
TTGGTATAGAAGACCGGAACCGCGATAGAAGGTGATGATGCAGCGCTGTGTTGCCAGTCGCGTCCGCCACATTGGGATCAACCTTGTGCTCTGCGGCGAGATACTCCATCACTTCAACGTTCTCGAACGCAGAAGCTTGGTGAAGCGCATGAAGGCCCGTCCCTTGATGCGTGACAAGCGACGAGCCGGCCTCGATCAACGCCCTCGCCATGAACTTCGTCTTTCCCTTGGCTCTCATCCCGCTCGTTCCAAGAAGAAAGTACAAGGGGTTCGCTCCGCCGGTGCTCAACTCCGGCCGGATGTCGAAGTTCGTCTGGAGCGACTCGCACGGAAAACTCGCGTTGTACTCGTCGCAGAAGTCCTCCACATACCTCAACGACCCGTAGTTTCCCGCATCGAGCACAGGCTGCACCGTCGCCCTCTTGTTCGCATCCGCCCCGCGGGCCAGCAGCTGCGCCAGAATCTCCTCCCTGCCGCACATCGCAGCCCAATGCAGCGCGCCCATGTCGAGCCTTCGCGGCTCCCGCCACCACACCTGGTACTCGCACTTCTCGCAGTACCGGAAGCACTCGTTCGTCCACTGCAGGGGCATGGTGTGGTCGTCCTCGTCGACGTCCGCCCCGTTCTCCAGGGCCAGGCTCACGGCGCGCGCGTTGCCCTTCTTGGTCGCGATCAGCAGCGCGGAGGCGTGGTTGTGCCGCGCGTCTTTGCGGTACAGCACGGGCGTGACGAGGTCGTAGAGCGCGCGGCACGTTGCGGCGAGGTTGGCGACGTCGCGCCAGACTTCGAAGCGCGGGAGCATGCAGAAGGGGCAGAAGGTCTCGGTCTCGTAGGGCAGGCAGGAGGACTCCCAATACTTCTCGTAGCCGAGGGAGACTTCCCTGGCGTGCAGGTCGAAGAGGGCGTCGACGATGCAGAGGATGATCTCCGAGGGCAGGCGGCGGGTGAGACCGGGTGCGCCGGGTTTCGCAGGCGCGTGGTGGTACGGGAGACGACGTTTGGCGGCGCCGTAGAGGGGGACGTGGCTCCAGATGCAGGGGCAGCCAAAGAGCGCCGGAACCTTTTCTGAGGTTGTGGAAGACATGTCTGGTGAGAGGTTAGTTATGATGAGGTCGTCATGAGGAGTGCGGGCTGAGACTTGCTTGCGTGTGCCATGTCGGTGAACTTCCGAGATATCGCCGGACGGAGGAAGAGGGAGGGAAGAAGCTATAACACAGCATCAAATATGGCGAGGTTTGTGTGTAAGGCTGAAGTTGCACTCTCTGAGGGGCCAAAGAGAGAGTGTGGGGGAGAGGATAGATGAATGAGTGAATGAGTGAACGAACGGGGACATCCACCGTGGCCGGGACGAAATGCGATGATGCATTTCCGAGAGTCATTCGCGGGAAATTTTTTCGTCTCACCTTCTCCGGCCCCTATTCATTTTCTTCGATGGAATCAGGGGTACGCCTGCGTGTCATTCAAAGTGTCCAGCCGTTAGGAACCGTGTCATTCAGATGTTGGGGTTGAAGGGGCATTCCTTGTTCAAAGCTTGGTTGAATGCTGCTTACTCAGTTCTTCAACAACCGGATGAGTATTTCGGAGTGAGCTCAAACTCCGAAACCATTCATCTGTAAACATCACGGCTGTGGCGGAACTTGGGCCGGAACTTGGTGATTATTCTAACATCGCCTTAGAAGCGGCAATTCGTGATACGTCGCAGCACCATCCCAGCTAGTCATTTCCAGATTGCAGCAATGTTGATTAGACATTGGTTCATTCCACAAAATATTCAGCAATCAGCCGTAACACATTCTATATTGATTTGATCCGTTGCGAGACAGATGCGTTGATATGCAGTTTTGACGACGATCGGAACTGCTGGGCCGATCTAGCCAATAGAACTCAATTCTAAGCACGCGCTAACGTCCCTCGTAGGTCTTCAAACGGGCCAACAGCACGCCCTTGAATTGACTTTGGTGTGAGTCACTCAAGCGAGCTCATTATTTAGAGCCGGCCCGGGACAACGCGCAATTCAACTTATCTTTCTCAAGAAAGAAAGCATCAATTCTCATTCATCACTTTCGCCTCCATCGGTAAGTAGAATTCGCTGCTCTTGACCTGACGTTGACTCTATCAAGCCCAACCAATGAAAATGGCCGACAATGAGGGAAACGCCATACGAACGCAGCTGCGTAATCTCAAAGTCCTTCAAGGATGTCTCGAGAAGTGCGACTTCACCACTTTTCCCGCTTCGCCCCAAGAAGCCTTCACCCGCTGGCTCCAGGAGGCCGTAGAAGCTGGAGTCAAGGAGCCCCACGCAATGACCCTCTCCACGGTTGACGCGCAAGGGTGTCCGGATGCTCGAGTCCTGATCCTCAAGAACGTGGACCATCGTGGCTGGCATTTTGCGATCAAGGCAGATAGCCCAAAGGGGCATCAACTGTCAAGCAACGGCCACGCTGCTCTGACTTTCTACTGGCCCGATCAAGGTCGCCAGATACGCGTTCGAGGGAAGGCGTACCCGCTTCCTGTGGATGAGAACCGGCGTGACTTTGCTGATCGTCCTTCCTCTTCGAAGGTGTCTGCTCTAGCTTCCAAACAGAGCCAGGTGCTCCGGGATGGAAAACAGCTTCTTCAAGCTTTGGATGCGGCACGCCGAACTGTGGAAGAGGATCCTGATCTTGTTCTTCCGGGATGGACGGTGTACACTGTTGACCCGACGACTGTTGAGTTCTGGCAAGGTGCTCAGAGTCGCCTCCATCAAAGACTGTCTTACAGAATTGGGTCGGACGAAAGGACATGGGAGAAGCAGCTTCTCTGGCCTTGAATCGACCAAAATGTCCTACTAGTTTTCATGGACTTTGCCTGCGTCGCTTATTGAAGTATTAAAGTGTCTTCAGGACTGGATTCGCAGAAATGGAACTCGATATTTGACTGACATGAAAGAAATATTCGATTGCATAAGTTATCACTACATTCAGAATACACACATGGTCAATCAAATCTCCTGTGAAACGAAACCCCAGGACACCAATTGCGCATGCATGTCTGTATAATCGAAGATGAAATGTACGCAAGCGCATGTAGGCAGTAACTTTGATGGTTTTAGGTGCAAAAGAACTAAACAAGATGCTAAATGTCTCAAGCCAGGTACCCTGAAGAGAGAAATTGGAATAAGAGGTAGCCCCTAGTAATCCTTGCTTCCAGGACCTCCCATTCACATGCGCCATCGCCGCTTACGTGGAGGGCGAACTCTTGGCCTTTTCGAGGTCTTTGAGTCTATCGGGTTCGGTTGTCTTGATTCGAGTGCAGGAATTGGCAGTTTGACGTCTGTGTCGCGCCATCTGAGCCTTCCGAGACGCAACTTGTGACCCCATCGCATGTGCGACGAAGTACTGGGTTTTGCCGTAGCCTGATATCCGGCAGTTGATTTGTCGCTTTTCTTCGATGGCTTTAAACTTGTTCTGAGTAAAGAAAGCCGTTGTGGCCGAGGGACTGATTGCCTTCTTCTCTGACAATCGTGTTCCGCCTCAGATATCCTTGCTCTGGGAGTGTTTCAGCAGACCTCCGAGGCCGTTGTGTTGGCAAAGTCGTTTCAGCAGGTGGATTATCTCTCGAAGTGACCGCTTCTTGGGGTGTAGACATCATTGGCGTCTTTAAGACTTCTGAAACCCTCATGTTGATGCCGGTATAGACACAGACACTAGGGAACAGCTCCTCTCGCCCCACAAGAGCCAAAGAGTTGTTTGCTTGGTATGAACGGACACTGACGGTGTTTCCAAGTACTTGCGCAATTGTTCGAGCCCATATTGCCCAAGGTTCTCCAGAGCATACAAGAACTTGGTCTTCAGTGCCATTGGTGAGGTCGCCGAGTTGAAGTAGCATCCGTGTAAAGAATTGAACACCAGAACGCTGTTCGTATGAAGCATCTCCAGTTTCCGGAAGATGGCTCTCCAGAGCGATACCGGATGCGTCTGCGAGCTCAGCGTTTCCTCGAAGGAAGGCTTCAGCGCTCAGAGATCCTCTGCTGCCCGGAAATAGTTCATAAATCCCCAGGTATGGAGCGCCTTTGAATCCCGCTAAGAAATGAGATACGAAGGCCTGTATCTGAGGCTGGCTAGGAATCTGAATCGGAGGGAACTCTAGACCTTTCAAAATTGACCGAAAGAGTCTCCCAATCCAAGTTGCTCCAAGTTCACCAAGTGAGTTTCTCGAGCCCTGGTTTTGTATGTCCCCCCGATTCAATTGCAAAAGCACCTTGAGAGTACAGATCAGACCTAACAGGTTCTCTCCAGCTTCAGTGCCCAGACATTCTTCGAGGATTATTCTGACAGCAATGGCTCGAGTCCCGCGAAAGTGGGAGACTTTGTTGCGTGCTACCCACCCGAGGAAAATGGTGCGATATTCTGAATGTATCGGAAAGATGTGCCCAATCTTCATAAGAGACCGGATGGTGTCCATTTTCAAGCCTGTAAGCCGCTCGTACATACGGACCTTGAAGTTTGGATCGGCAAACAGTTCGACGAGAATGAGTGAGCTTCCCATGATCTCTTCCCTCCTCATACCAGCCCAACCTAATCCATCGCAAGTGCTTGCGTTGGCAAGTTCGTCGTGGTTGGTTTTAGCCTCCGCCTGTCTCACAGCCAATAGTAAATCGCGTTCTAGCGAGTTACTTAAATTTGCTGGCTCAAGCCATGTCGATGCGTCAGAAAGGTGATCCAACTCAAATATTCTAGTCTCTACAGCGGATGGAAGTGAAACATTTGAAGCTTCGAGGGCATTTTCGATGCTCCGAAACGTTCCTTCTATGGGAAGTACATAAGCGCGAGGAAATGTATCTTCCGCGGCAATGATACTTCCTAGAAGCCGGTTGTCAACTATTACCCACGATCCTGAGCTTCCCGCGGCTGTATTTTAAATGGTTAGCCACAAATTCGAAACAAAGAATTAAGTGAAGTAGAACATACGTATCAACTCTTCCAACTCTATGCTTAGGACTTCAAAGGGAGCATTATCAAGCACCATGGTCGAAGGCCCTGTGGCCACAAAACCAGGAATCAGACCCTGAGGAGTTGCGACAACGCATTTCGTTCTTCCGGTGCTTCGGATATCCGGCAGCGTGACGAATTGACGTTCTGTTATTAATTCGTCCACAAACAAAGAAAGGTTCGGTTCTGATGACAGCATGAGATGATTAGACATGAAATGAGTCCCGTCATTCATTGAAACGAGCGTCCAATCAACAGCTTGGTTGGTCCTTTCATCGAACCCGAAGCATTCTTCTTCGGCCGCCTTTTCCAAAAGTCCCTTACTCTGTTTCGCTAACGACCAACTTTCTTTGCCGTGCTTGTTTGAAGCTGAAAAGCTCCGGTAGTGCCCAGTCGTCAATCCGTAAGGCAAATCGTCAACGAGAATGATACCGCCGACGGTTACAATCCAATTCTCGTCTACGTCGTCATGATTTCTCAGCCGAATTCTTGACCCAAGGGTATTACTACTGATGTGTGGAGTTGAAGCCGACGGCTGATAGTCCTGATTAGCAGCGTAGCTAAATCGTTCGAAGATGGGGGGCCCTCGAAAGCTAAGTTCAGAAAGTGTGGTCGAATACGACGCGAGTTCGGACTTCAAGTAGTGCCGTAGGTTTTCGGTGCCACAGAGAATCAGGAGTCTAGGCTGCCATTCTCTTTCATCGTCTGACACCATTCTGACTTGAACCGAGTATCTGAAGTCGTCGGGCTCCCCACAACTTGGATGTCGCATCAGGTATTCGATATCATCTTGAAGCAACGGTAGGATTTCCCGCAACTTCAGGTGTACGTCCGTCGGAACACGCGGTGCTGCCTGCGTCTCGAGGCGATGGAAATCGTTTCTGAAATGTTCCAAGATGGAGACAAAACTTCGGTAAGCCCGGAGTCTCAAAGCTCGCGGGGAAAGATCCAGCGGGTGTCTCCCTTGATCACTGTTTCTGGGGCCAAATAAGGACATCTCAATGACAATGGATGGTAGGCTAGAAAAGGATCCAATACTTAACGCTCAAAGGAACACAGCTGGATTTCATAGTTGCGGGTGTTTGATCATTTATTATTCGGATTCGAGTGAGAGCCTTTCCGGAGCATGCTCCTCCCCAACCAATCCTTCCTAGGATGGGTGTGGAACCTCACACCCTGCAGACAATATTGACTGCTTTCGGCGCCCAGCCATGTCAAATTATCAAATCCTGCTGACAGGTGTGGTTTCACAAGCACACCACTTGATCAACTGGGCCGCTTGAATTGGTCAAATATTCATTGCATCTGCATTGCTCGGCTTATTGCTGCGCGAATAGCCAGTGAAACTTGGTCAAGATGCAGCTCTCATTTCATGCCTTGCATCTGAACATGTCGCACACCCACCTCATCTGAGGGAGGGAGGGAGGTGAAGGTTGCAGCGAGAGACAACAAAACGTTTGATTATAACTGAATGTGTGGTTCCTGTCGTTATCGAGGGTGTCTGCTCTATGAACACATCGATAGAAAGCGTGCTACAGCGCTACAGCTGACCACGGCTTCACCCAAAGGCAGCCATCCCGGATCGGCAACACACGAAATTTACCGTAGTATGTATTCTGCTCATGTCAACTTGAAATCCGGGTCATCGAGAATGCTAAGTCGTTTAGTTCCTGCATGTAGTCTTTGGGATGGACACCGAGCAGAAGAAAATCGTGCTTGATTGGTTCGATAGATCCCGAACGGTTGAAGAGGAAGTTTGGCACACGCCATACTTCGAATTCATCGAGAGAGATCTTCTTTCGAAAACGAAAACAAGAGAATCCCAGGCCCTCTTCAAATGCCTTCAACTCACATCTCAAGCTGTCAATTTGGTCCTGAGGAAAGCGCAGCCTGCAGACGGCAACCTTGACCTTTCAAGAGCGACAGAAGCGGATATTCTCACCAAGCTGAAGGAAATAACTGAGAATCGAGAGGAACCCTCGGATTTGAAAAGCGCTATACATCGCGCTGTTCGTTTGGTATTCCGCGTAAGCTCCGTCTGCCCAGGGGAAGATCGGACCGCTCAGGTATCCCCAGCCTGGCCAGACGACAAAAGCGTTGGGGAGTACATTCGCAGTACTTTCGACGCAGGCAGGATCGGCACATCTACCGAACTGTTGTCCCTCATAGAGCCTGAGGACTCCGAGCTCGCTGCGGTACAAGCACGTCTCACACACCGCCTGACCGTTGTCAACATTAAGAAGCACACTCGCATCGAGATTACCGAGACCAAGTATCTGCCATGGCACCTGAAATTCGACGCAACGTCCGATTACACCGTCTTATACGTGTTCAAAGATATGAGATGGCTGTTGGATGCATTGGAGATGAAGTACGTGGGTTCTTTTAAGAATACAGGAAGCCTGTCGCTAATTTCGCATAGAGATTTCCTCGTTCCCCGGGAGATCATCCAAGAGACCATCGCCTCACTTAACTACCTCTACCCTCACGGCGAAAGGGAAACGTTCAAGTTGCTCGATCAGGAAGGGGTGAACTTGCACAAGTTCAAGCAGCCGTTCCCAGATAGGCCGCGACTCCGAGACTTCAGATACTACCGCGCCCGTCTTGTAGACGTTGCATACGAGTTCCTCAACCCGCCCAGAAGATGGCGAACAATTTGGAAAGACAGGCGGAACCCCATGCAATTCTGGACCTTCTGGCTTGGCCTCTTGATTTTCTTCTTCACCCTGGGTTTCGGTGTGGCGGCCACGGTCTTAGCTGTCCTGCAGCTAGATGTAGCACGACACCCACCGAAGAGTGAATGAGGTGTTTGTTGGCGGTGCATGGTTGCCAATTGTCTCGTTGCCTTTTAACTCGGTTAGGAAGCTGAATAGTCTTAAGGAGGTTCCATAGCCCATTCAGTAAGGGGGTTCGTGGTAGGGGAAACGCAGTAAGAGCACTTCGGCGCGTGCTCCATCCAGTACAGAGACCGCCTATTTTCCCTGTATTAGAGCGACTACTTTACTTGAGCTTATATACTCTATCTTGACGTCGTTGTCGTTATGAGTATTGTTGATATTGCTTCTTGTATCGTTATTTCCACTTCATCATCGTCTTCGACATAACCAATCACAAACATGCAGGAAACAAATCTGCGCAGACACAGGAGAATCAGGCGGTCTTCTAATAATAGGATCGTAGTGTGGGAAGAAGATGAGTGACGTAAGCGTAGATCAGAACGTACTAAATCAACAGATAGACATACAGGACGAAGGTAGGTACTATTCGTCAGTCGAGTTGCGTTTAAGTTGGAAGTGTATGAGTTACGGCAGCAAGTGACAGATCAATCACTTGTTACCATGAGCATGATCTGAGGATTTTGATCTGCGGTAGGAAATGGTAATCGGCTAGAAACCTTTGCCCATCCGCGACTCATACAAAACCCAAATAGATTACATTCTCAACCCACGTCTCCACCGGAAGTCCTCTTCTCGCTCAACTAACCGAAGCAGAATGTCTCCCTTTCAGTGACAACATAATCGTTATCAAAGAATCTGAATCCGAATAAGACGGAAACTCTCGGATTCCTTCGACCAAAGTATAATCGCAACGTGGGAGGACAATGTCGCATTTGAGCATCATCCGACGGGCTGCTCCGTTCCATACTCCCCACGAGTCAGGCAGCCTTACGGGGCTCACTCCGAGTTCATCGCATGGTGTCCGGCACCCAGGCGGTCGGTAAACAGGCACATTAACCGCCGGACTTCGCGGGGTGCCGATTCACCGCCAGGACCCTGAAGTACCTAATTATCCCGGCCAGATAGCGGTTAAGTTTCTGCTCGTGTTCATATAAGTTGTGTTCTTGGCCCGCTAGACGAAAGGCTTGAGTTGACACCTCCCCTTTCCCTACCCAGCTATTTCGATTTCCACAATCATTCAAAGATACCCATCATGCGTTTGTCCACCTTCCTGTCCGGCGGTCTGTTCGCCATTTGGTAAGAGGACTCTCCCCAGTTTATTTCATTACCATACCCACGACATGAAAGCTGACTCTCTCCAAAAAGCGCCCTTGCCGAGACCTCGGGCTACTGCTGCACCAGCAACGACAAGCAACAAGTCGTCCCGCACAACGACCAGACGCAGGACTGCTGTCGGGGACGTTTCGACGGCGTAAGTTGACATGAACCCTGACTAATCCGTTTCCTATCAAGCAACCCCATGTTGAAATATTCTAACTCTTGGTAGACGGAATGTTGGATTCCCGACAACGGACTCGACGCGCTTACGAGTTGTTGCAAGGGCAAGGGAAGCGCCATGTGCGCCTTTTAATTAATTGATGCAAAAGAGATCTTATGTGTATCTAGATATTACCCAAAAGTACAGCGGGGATTTATCTGGTGTCTCAATGAAAGCACTTAAACCATCATCATCTGACAAACGCCCCCTTTTTTCGACTCAAGCGATGCATAAGCTCTTCCCGTACCTCAAGCTACCTCAAATCAGAAAACAAAACCACGATTTCAACATGACTCCCTGACGCCCGTTCATTTCTCACACCCTTTCAAAGCCTCAAATAAGTACGCAGCCCTAGCTTCCAAGATATAGAGCAAGATTGAATGTAATACCTCGCCCAAAACTCAGTGGTTAAAAGACATATACCCAGGCCGCTCCAACTCCCCCTCCTCCAAATCTTGCCTACACGCCTCGCAGAACGGCAAAAAGCCCTCGAGGCGGTCGACGCGGCCGACGGGGCAGTACGGGCGTGTGCACATCAGCCCGTCGGCGCCGCGGACGGGCAGGAGCACGCGCTGCGCGCACTTGTGCACGACTGAGTAAGCGCCCATCACGACGCGGCAGAAGTGGCATTTGTTGGTTACCTTGAGGGTGCGGCACATCTTTTCTATCTTTCCGGTTGTGTCCGGTTCAGTCTGGTTCAGTGGGTACGTGGTGGTGAAGGACGAGTTGGCGGGGGAGGAGGTGGTTGGTTGGTGATGCTTTGGATTGGAGGTTGTGTCTGAGGTTATTAGTATAGTGAGAAGAGGCATCAGAGGCATTCTTAAATAAGCTTGCTTAAGAGGTGGTCGAGATGGTGAATTGGGAATGGGAACAGTCTTTGTGGGGTTTAGCAATGTTAGTGTTTGGGGAGTTGGAGATTGTCGTGGGACAAACCGATCAAAGGTCGTCTTTGAGAACGATGCACGATATACATATCCTCTGTTCGCCATGAACAATGACTTGTTTTCTTTCTCTTTCACAAAGTCCCCGTGCTGGATGGCAGGTTCTTCCTGGAGGGCTACCTGAGGGACATTGATGTTGACGCTGACGGTGACTTCTCGTCTTCCAATTCATCGCGAGTCGACCCCCTGATCGATGGAAACACAAACACCATAGTAGCACACTATACTGTCTACAGTTTTCATGTTTCTATGTCTTTGTTGATGCACATTGCCTTTTAGCCTCTCCATCCCTCCTATGCATCCCAAACAGCCCATCCCCAAACTCCAAACACCCCGTTTCCCACGACCCTAAAGCCGTCCCGTCCCAGGCGGCATCCGGATCCCCAAGCTAGCCATCCCCTTCGCGCCTGTCCCGACCTTCTTCACCTCGTCAACCCGGGCCCTCTGCAGACTAAACCCCGGTGTGACCCATCCGCCGCAGCTGCACCGGAACCCCCTCCAGCTATACCTCCCCACCGCCGCGCCGCACTTGCCGTTGGGACAACACAGCCGGCCCTCGAGGGCGCCCTTCTCGAGCTCATCCCGCATCCAGCTCAACGGCTCCACGAACAAGTGCCCGCACTCTCCCTGCGCCTGGCCCTGCGGCTCATGCTCGAGTACGAACCGCGGCGTGGCCAGCGTCCGCCGGCACTTCTTGCACCTCAGCTCCTTTCCCTCCCCCTCCCCGTCCTCCTTGACCTCCTCGTCCTCGAACCGCAGCCTCGACGGCGCCTGTCCCGCCGCGACGCTCTCGTCAATCTCCCGCTGGAACGCCCACCGCTGGTAAATCGGGTGCCCCTCCACGTCCGCGGGGCACCCCATCGCCCACCACATCTCCAGCTGCGCAATGAACCCGGGGTTCGGCTCCGCGATCTCTCGCGTGTTACGCACCCACTTCACCGCCGCCTCGACGGCCTCCTTGGCGCGCTGCTTCACCCCCGCAGCGGTCTTCTCGTCCATCTTGGACAAGGACGCCTTCTGCGCCGCCTCGGTCGACGCCTTGGACCGCCCGAAGCGGCCCGGGTGTTTCCACAGGAGGTACGCCACGACGACCGAGACGGACCGCGACTTGCCCATCGCGCAGTGGACGTACACGGCCGGCGGCTTGCTCTCGTCCGTTTCCAGCTTCAACTCGTCGAACTCCTTCGCAGGGGGCGGGGCGTCGTCGTTGGCAGGCGTGATGGCGTCTGCATCCTCGGCCAGGTCCTGCTTCACAGCCGCCTTGAGCTTCCTCTTCTTCTCCTCGAAGCTGTCCCCATCCTCGGCCTCCTTCTTGCCCTCGGCGGCCGCTGACCCAGGATGCAGCCCCTCCTCGATGAAGCGCACCGCCGCAGGCAGATGCACCAGCAGATCCGAGTCCTCAACGTCGTCCACGTCAATGACCATATGCTTGTAGCTCTTGCCGTAGTTCTCCCACGTGTCCGTCTCGCTCTTCAGCCCCGCGGGGTCGAAGCGCACGACGGAGAGGATATGCGTGATGTTGCGCTCCTTGAGCGCCGACGGGCGGCGGAGGGCCCAGATGCTGGGCATTGCGCGTTAGGATGGCGGGGTCATGGAGGGGCAGGAGAGAAACTCACCCGCCGACGTAGAGCTCGTCGTTTCCATCCACACGGTTCAGCGCCATCTCAACGCAGCTTTTCCTGATCAGCTGGTGTAGCGCCGCAGCTTGCTCCCGTCCGTCGAGATTCTCAAACAGAATTTCCCCGTCGCTAGTACCTCGTGTCTGCCGCGTCGTCGTCGTCGTCTCACTTTCCTCCGCGTTTGCACCAGGGCCCATGAACACACACGCACTTTTTCTCGTCCAAGGCGGGGCTACGTCCGTCTCTGTCCCTCGTGCTGACCGGATGTCACCCTCCGAAGTGTGATGAGCCGCTGGAAAGAAGCAAGGAATTGGACAGTGCCAATCGTAAAAGCAATTCCGTGTTGCTCGGTGTAAAAGGTGCTGCGATATGAGAATGACGCAGTTGACGCAGCGGTTGGGAGAAGGTGAGTAAGGTTTGCGCCGAAAAGAGTCAACGTCTCCACTTTTCGTGTATCCGTTCCTTAGTGTAGGTATTCGTACTGCAGTCAGCGATGGCAGCAGATGCGTGCTGCTGTGCTTCTTCCTGCTCTTCTCCTTCACCACCACTAATTCGCGTGCGGCAGGCACCCGCGGTAAAGGTTCGGATGACCTCGTGGCACCAGGCACCCTCCCCTCACTTCGTGACTTCTCACCCACCCAACACAACATACGGCGTACCTAAGTACCACCACAGCAGCCCGAGTTGCCCCTCACCGAGACATTTTCTTACAGCAACCCTACCCCGCTAAAACGTGACCCTTCCAAAAGAAGAAGCCGATCGTTTTTTTTTCTCCCTTCTGCTTTCTCGCTGCACCGCCCCCTTCCCCCTTCGCCACACTAGTGATCGCCACATATGCAAGTGGCTTGTAGGGCTGAAGTCATGTGACGTTCGGCGGCCTCTCTCGTCCATCACGATGGCCATGATGGTGTTGAGATCCATACGGATACCCAGGCCAGGGAACATGTCCCGACGCTGACGAGATGGCCGTTGTGCCGAGGAAAGCGCCGCTACATCACTGTATAGGATGCACTTAGCGAAATACTCATCCGCAGGATTGCCCTCGGCCCTTGTCGTCGGGCAGATCATCATCGACACAGAACCAGACTTCAGTCACCAGCGGCACCCAGAATATGTTTTGAATCTTCTTGTTGTCTTATACTATTCTTATTCGCTACTGACCAACTTGTTTTTTTCCCGGAGCCCGTACAAAATACAACGCGGACTTGCCGCTCTTTCTAGTGCCATCATGTCATCATGTCGCTCCCCTGCTCTGGCCCAACAATGCCTGGTATTTCCTCCAACAAATATGAAAACATGTGCAACTAGACAACTTCCATCAGTATATACCCGGTGCCTGAAAGCCCCCTTGCTGCAATCACCAGTACTCCAAAAGCTCCGAAGTGGCAGGCCTCCACCTGTGGACACCGAGCCACATGCTTGAATCGACTACTTTTGATTTTTTGATTTGCTCCAGCTGTCAGAGAGCCGTCTCGTCCACAGCCAAGAGCGGGTATTTTCCAATCCTTCAACTCTGGATAAGCGAAACGAAACGAGATGTGTGATGTGGCCATCATCAGTGCAATCCAAATCCCTGGTTGCCGCCGCCAAATTATCGCTTTGCGCTGGGAAACGATTCCTCGTCGGGTATCCAAGTCGCAAATGCCACCCCTTTCACTCGTCCTTTGCCGCAAATAATGCCCTCCACTGCATCCCTGCGGAATGACTCGTGCTCGCGGGGCTTGCTTTAAGCTCGACAACCTCCTTACTCGACACCCATCGCCTCATTCCAGCATGTCGGGTCTTTCAGTCACTTGTCGAAATTGCTCCGGTTGATCGTCTACCTGGGGGTGGGATCCTCATCCAGCATGCAGGCGTTCTCCAACATGTTGGTCCACTTTCCGCTGGTTCCAGCGTGGCTGTGCTTGAGGTGCTGTCGGAAGTGGTCTGCGCGGAAGAACTTCTTGCTGGCGTTGCACTCCCGGAACTTGTGAACCTCTTGCAGGTGGCGGATACGCTCCTCCCAATCCTGGTCCGTAGCATGACGGGGTGCCGTCGCACCAGGTCCCCGGCCGTTGCGCGGGAATTCCTCTCCACAGTAGCCGCAAGTGTCAGCTTCTCCGGGTCGGTTGGTGCTGTCGTGGAAAGCGCGGTCGTAACTGTGCAGAGCCGAGCAGCTCCAGCTGTGTCTGCGTACGTGGAGACTGTTCTGGTGGCGTTCCGCTTCATTCTTGTTCTTGAATCGGTTGCCGCAGAACGAGCACTCGTACTGCTTCTCTGCCTCGTGTGCGCTATGTCTGTTAGTGAATTTGTCTCGTGCGCGTTGGAAAACCAGAACTTACTGTAGCTCTTCGGCCGTCTCGAACTTCTTTGGCTTCTTGGGACAACAGTCGCACATGAAGAAGCCCGAGATCTTGGCGCTGCCAGGCTTGCCAACCTCGGCGAGCTTGCGCGGGGAAGCGAGTGGCCTATTTTCGCTGATGGTTCGCTGGTGAGGCGCACGGGACAACGAGCCACGAGGTGAGGGGTTCAGCGACATGGACGCGCTGTAAGGCGAGCTGCAGCTAGGGTCGGTGCCGTTTGGTGAAATGCCGCCAGGTGAGATACCGCCGGGAGATACACGTCCATACGAAGACGCACCCATGCTGGCGATACTGCCGGTGAGCAGCGACAGGTTGGAGCTGTAGGAACCGGCACGCCCGCTGGAGGACACTGAGGATACAGACCCTTGCGGGATGACGCTCAATCGGGGCGTGGGGGAGCCTCTCGAGTTACCATCGCGGCGACGCATCAAATCGCCCTGGGTCGTGAAGCCAATCGGCACACTGTCGTCCGGGTCGGCGGATGCGCGGCGCTTGACTCCTGCGCCGTCATAGTGCGCTCGCAATGGGTCCTCGATACGTAGTCTCTTCATTGAGTTGGTCTCCTCCATCTCCATATCCTCCACCTCATAACTGTGCGAAGATGCATCGTCACTGTTGTTCCTTCTTGACCTGGTAGGTGGCGAGTACTCTTGGCCCAAATGGAAAGGCTGGCTCCTCGGTGAGGGTGTAACGGCAGAATGAGGGGGAGTGTTGGTGTAGCTGTCGGGCGAATCCAGCACGTTCGTCTTCAGGTGGTACGGCAGGGTCGCGGAGGGCAGGGAAAGCGGAGATCTCAGGTCACCGGACAATCTTCTCGAGAAGGGGTCTGTGGAAGAAGCGCTAGAGGCACTCAACAGAGACACGCTCGGTCTGTTATCAAAGGTCTTTAAAGGGTCGAGCTTCTTCTTCATGTCGGTGAAGGCATCAGCGCCGGACTGGAACTGGAACTTGTTGTGGTGCAGTCCGAAACCAGCACTAATGCTTGGCAATGAGCATTCGGATCTGCAAAACATTGGCTCGTTAGCACATTGAAGTCAAGGCTGACGACAAACATTGGCTGCTGAAGTTGTAGAGGCCGACTTACCTAGACGAGGCCGAGCCCATGCTGGCATAACCCTCATCTCGTTCGTGCCTGTAACCTGCTCTCTTGTAGTGAGGCCTGTCATCGAAGCTGCTCAAGCTATCATAGCCACCGTGTTCCCTAGGGCTGTAGGATGACGGGTCGCGGTGGTATTGTCTGGGCTCCTGTTGAGGATGCATAGGACTTTCAAAAGGCATTCGTGGAGGAGGTAACGGGGGCGGCGCGTTGATTCCTCTGTCTGAACCAGGAATGGATACGGCAACAGAAGACGAGTACATGCTGAACGGGTCCGATCGGTCGGAGGATCTGGGGTTCGAATCTATAAGGATGCTGGGAAGGCCAGCAGGCTCTCTGTATCGTGATGGCGCCTCCATGGTGTCGGGGTGTCGGCTAATATCTGTGCAATGACAGCTGAGGCTTTGTGACAATCACAGCTGAAGCGGAGGCCACTAAGGTTTATAGTGACGGCAGCACGGGCGTCATGGGTGATGCGCCAGGGGAAAAAGAATAGAGATCGCGACGGGATACGAGATGTGTCCGAGGCCAAGGAGGATGCGGTGCAGGCCGTGTGTGGCGATGCGGGTCGGGTTCGCCGTTGGTTGGAGCCGGGGGCCAATGCCAATCCAATGCAGGTCGAGAGAAAAAAAAAAGAGCCTGTCTCTGTGTTGTTGTTGGTGGACTGTCTCCCTCGCAGCGAGCGGACGGAGCGGGCGAGTTGGAGAAGAAAAGACAAGACAGCGGCAACGGGAAACAGACAAGCCGACCGGTACTGGAATGGGAATTCGAAAACGAAGTCGACGAAAGAGGTCGTAGTTGTACACGGGACAAGGCAAGTCTGGCGATCTATTCGCAGACAGGACAGGTAGAAACAGCAGAGGACCGGACGGCGTCGAGGAATGTGAAGTGCAAATGTCGTCGGAGGAAGAGGAGTGGCCGGTGCTGGGGTGGGCAGAGTTCGGGTCGATGTCGTGGGGAGCGGACAGCTGAAATAAGAGGCGATGTGTGACGACGCTGCTGAACCCCGGGGGGCTTTAAGGCAAAAGAGAGGCGACAGGTCGACAAGGTATGGGCGGGTACTGCTTCTGCAATCCTTGTCGAAGCACCCTACCTTAGACCTTAGCAGTGGGTTGTATTCTGGGTAAGGTACTTGAGCCAGGTACCACCCAGGATGTGCGAGGGCAGGGCAAGGTAAGGTACTTGCTTCCAGGTCCAGGACCAGGTCGGGTACGGCTAGGGGAGGGTAAGGGTAAGGCCGGTAGGTACCTAGCCTGGGTAGGCAGTCCAGTCAGTGGTGTCAAGGGTGACAGGTGAAGGAACAAGAGAAGCGTACGGTGGGCGTGGAAAGGGCTGGCGTGGTAGGGCAGGTGGAGATGGAAGAGTGAGGAGAAGGAGAAGAAGAAGAAGCCCTGCTGGTGCTGGTGCTGGTGCTGGCGTCGGCAGCGGCAAGCAGAGCGCCCAGTGAGCGGTAAGGGTCAGAGGGGGGTGTGCACTACACTTCTCTCTCGGCTGTCTTTCTCTCTCTCTCTCTCTCTGTCTCTCTCCCGTCTCTCGCACTGAAAAGGTGTGTGCCGTAAGCAGGTACCCTTTGCTGTCGTTCGGTCGAGGAGGAGAAGGAGGAGGGGGGCCAGCCAGGGCAGAGAAGAGCACAGGGGACAAAGTACCGCTTTTCCTTCCCCTTCCTTTCCTCAAGGAGACAGGTCGATAGATAGCCAGGTCGGACCAGTGCAAGGCCCAAGTCAGGTCAAGACAAGGACAAGACAAGACAGGAGGACTGAGAGCCTGTCTACGCCGTGACAGTATGTAGATGGAGGAGTGCCCGGCAGAGGCAGAGGTAGAGATGGATCGCTGGGTAGGCAGGAGAAACCTGGGAATGAGGAGACGCAAAAGACAAGACACGCCCACACGCACACCACAGTCACGTACAGCGAGCGGGAGAGGGGATAGGCCAGCACGGATAGGATAGGAGAGGAGAGGAGTGAGTGGATGGGGGGGGAGGGACAAGTTACAACGGGTAAGGTAGGGTAGCGGGAACGGTGTCGGCGGGCAGCCCTAAGAGGAATAGGATGCGGAAGGACTGACTAGTAGCACGCCAGGGAGCCCGACGGTTGGCGTGTGGCTGTTTCTTATGGCCGTCTAGTGGGATGCAAGCACAGAGCAGCGATGCAGCCCTGTCTGTCAATTTTGGGTCGGGGGGTCGGGGTCGGGTTCGGGGGTGCGCGTGGTGCGTCGTGGTCGACGCCGGGGTTCTCTATCCAGACAGGATTTGGGATTTTGGGACGGACGGACGACTTGGGACAGGATCCAGTGTCGATGTCGTCGCGGCTGACGAGGATGAGGACGGGGGACGGCGTCGAGGAGTCAGGACGAGGGACGGAACAGAGACGGGGGGGACGGGGGACGGGGGACGGGGATGAGGGACGGAGACGGGCTGGCGGGGGGTTGGCTCGGATCGAGAGTTCGAGAGTTTGAGAGAGGGGGGGTTGTGTGTTGATATTATTATTGTTATGCTGCTGACCCTGCGATGTGATGAAGTCCACGCGGCATCGGTGCTGGTGTTGCGGTGCTTCTGTGTTGCTGCTTTTGCCGCTGGTAATGTTGCTTTTTTGCTTTGCGGGCGGCAGGGCACACAAGCAAGCGTACAGGAGAAGCAGCTCAGGCAGACGCCGCAGCAGTTAGAGGCAGGTGTGAGTGAGCGGTGATGAGTGTGCGCGCGCGTGAACGAAGTGTGTTGTGTGTGGCAGTGACAGCGAGGACGTGTATGTGTGTGTGGACGAAGCGATATGCGAGCGTGTATCTGAGAGTGTGCCTGTCTAATGTAGGTAGGCAGACAACCTGGTTCTGTGTGTCTGTCTGCAGTTTGGAGGTCCAAGGCAGGCAGGAAAGGAATGGGTTCAGAGGTGTTGACAGCCCGACGTCGATATTGCAGTGAAGCAGAGAGAAGGTATCCAATGTATTCGTAGGCGGATCGGGGAGGCGCCGAGTACTTGTGCTTTATTGAGCAAGCAACCAACAAACTCGTCGTATGTACGAAGCGGCGGCCCAGGCAGACGAGGAGAGATTGAGAGCCGTCGAGCTTAGTTCAGCTGATCGGCCATCTGTTGCTTCCATGCGCGTTCCTTTCCTTCCACGAGAACGAAAAAAGGGACCTTTGGGGGTTGGTCCTGCGGCACGGATGAGGAGAAGCTGCGCGAGGCAGGCGCAATGGGACGGATACCGTGCAAGGTACTTTTTGACCGAGGCAGGCAGAAGGCGTCTGAGAACTTTTCGCGATGTTGTTCGTTGCTGCCTTTTGCAAGTGCTTCCTTCCTTCTTGCTCTGCTTTGCTTTCCTGCGATGACGAAACAAGATGGGGAAAGCCGCCACAAACACCACACGGTCAAGAACGGTGAGATGGAAGCAAGAGCTACGGATACCTGGCCTAGCTAAGTCACCTACGGATACGGTACCTTAGGCAGATCACGTACAGATGGAGACGGATGGGGCCCCACGGTCCAGGACAAGGCAAGGCAGAAGAGAATCATCTTCTTCACCGCATCATCAACCTGCAGCCGCTACAACCACGGCAAATCGACGTTACCGCTGCTTCTTGCCCGTCTGTCTATCTACTTCGTAGGCACGTCGGGCACATGATGCATCATCTTGATCAGGCCCCCGCTCTCTGGTATTCATGGCAAGAAAGCCATTCATTGTCAACGACGAGCAGGAAAATGCATGTGTACGAATACCTGGACGTGGGATGGCACCGGGAGACAGTCTTTCGGGCAGGGCAGAATGGAAAGCACTTTCCTCGAGGCACCTTACCTTGCGGCAGGTAGCTCCAGGGGGCCCTATCGGGCTTAGCGCGCCATGCAGAGACCGGGTGGGAGAGGGGAGAGAAGGAAAGAGCAGGGGCTGACAGGCAGGGAGGGAAGGACATGGCCCACGGAAAGCACTCAGAAGACAGGACAAGACTGGGCAGTCGCATGGTGGGTCAGGCAGCCAATGGAGTGGACCTTATTTTCGGTACACAGGTTGGGCGTTTCCCTCTTCCACGTCCTCTCCTTTGCAGTACGGATACCTTCCTTCACTCTCAGAGGTGAGCAGCAAACCGATGGATGCAGCTTCGACGACAGATAGATAGATACCTGCTGCTTCCTTGCCGTCTCGGTGCTTTCTTTCTCAGTTGGGACGCAATGAACGAGACTTTGACTCTATCGTCCTGCTGATGTCTGGGTACCCTCTGGTTATTCTCTCTCTGACCCGACTCAGAAATACTGCCTAATTGGAGTAATCTGAGTAAATGCTGCTGCTGCCGTGTTGCGACGCCAGACACCCTGGCTGATCTTACTCATTCATCGGTCCCTCTGCGCGCATGTCTCTGTGTCTCGCCCTCTCATTCTGCCTTTCTCCTTCACTCCTGTCACCGCAGAGCGAGCAGTGGTTTTAACCTACATGCTCGGTAAGGCAAGGAGAGAAACGCAGAAGACGACTGGAAGCACACAACTCCACACTCACCCATCGTGGCGTGGGAGGGGGGTGCGTGGGCGTGGGAAAAGGGGTGTGGGTTACCAGCGCACACTCTCTCTGCTGAACCAAGCACTGGTGTGGACACAACTAGGACCACGCCCTCTTCCAATGAACGCTGCCATGGGAAGGGGTGAAGGACGTTGAGAGGGTGGGGTGTTTTCTAGCCCTGCTGGCCCTGCTGGCCCTGGCTGTCTCTCGCACGGGAAGAACAGAGCGACGCTGGAGGGGTGGGTACCCGACGTCGACATTTCATTGGACAGTCATTGGCAGAGGGTGCAGGAGCACCTGGGACTAGTACTTGCCCTGAAGTAGCACTCTCTCTGAGTACAGGTCACTTGCGAGGGTATCCGTACAGAGCAGGTGTTCCTTCCTTTCCTTCCTGCTCTCCCAAGTTGCACCTGCCTTACAATGCACCTTCCTCGATTACACTACCCTACTACCAGTCGAACCTGCCTTCACCGTACTGCGGGCTGATGAGGCAGTGGGCACCTCGCACAGAGCAGGCAGGTGGCAGCCAAGCAGGGCAGGCAAAGGGCAAGACATGGTGAAAAATGCCAGCCGGACACAGATACGTACCTGCCTACCTACCTCAGCGTGCTGGGTTTTGGGCAAGCAAGCAAGCAAGCAGCAGCAGCAGCTTTCGCCATGCCATGTCAAATCCTCCACTGCATCCAATGCGTACGATGGACCACGGAACTACACTTACTCTACACATGCAGTCCAACAAGTCCATGTCGACGACACTTTGACTGTCTCTCTCGCGATTCCTTTGGCAGCCAGGCTTGAGTCTTGTCAACATGATCCTCTTTTCGGCACCCCTCCTCTCCCCACGTCTTCTAAGCTCCTCGCAAGGCAAACACCAAGAGTCATCATCGTCATCAACGCCGTCAGCATCACTCATCACCCATGTCCATAACCATGGCCTTGCCAACGGAAATCACGATGGCGCCTTACCGACATTCTCTGCCGCGCTCTTTTCGCGCTGGGGCAACTCGGGCACTCTCCACGGAGGAGGTATGGAGATGGAGCTGGAGCTGGAGCCATCTCCAAGTCGAGGTACAAGCGGTACAAGAGTACCCGTACCTCGGAACGCGCCGACAACTCCCTGGGCCCCAGGTACCTGAGACTTGTCAACGCCAGACCTCCGACCTCCACACTTTTCACTGCATTTTCTCAGCCGTCTGCTCGGCCATATGGTGGAGTCTTGGCATCAATCCTGACCACCAATTGTTACAGTCGGCTTCGTCGTCGTCGTCAACCGTCAACGTCGTTTTCGCTCTCGATTCAAGGTGTCCCGTACCAGGGCAGTGTTTTGCCTCGCAAATTACAGTGACCTGCTGTAGTGGGGTCGATGCCACGCACGTCAACCTCGTCCCGTTTCTACGATGAAGACCAGACTCACCGTCCGAAAGGGCTATGCCGGGCGTCGAAGGCAGAAACATAACATACACCGTGACGGCCTGGACGACTCCGTCACCCCAGCCAGACTTTGCTTGAGTTCCGCCTTCAACGACACAGACTGTTCAGAATGGCATGTTGCCCGGCATGGACCTTTTGGACAACAGCACTACTGACTGCCTGATGCCCGGTGCCTGGACCCAGCGGGGCCGGCATGGACACGAGGATAGGTGCCTGCTTCCATGCCTTAGCGGTTGTTGCTTCGGAGCATCTGAATCTGCGGTCATGCAAGCATCTGTACGCAGTAGAGGCTCACGGAGCCGCCAGGGCCACGGCAGTCTCCGTCCAAATGCTGCATGTTTGAGATGTTCCGAAGCAACGTGCATCCGAACTGCTGAGCCGACCGATGCCAATGAGACACACTCGACGACTAGCACCATTCAACATCGAGCCTGGACCATCTGCGGCTCCTCTGTATCGGAGTCTGGAACCATCGCCCAGTCCAAGTCAGTATTCTATGTTGCCAAGAGGCTGCCATCTGGATACGACATCTCCAATATCTCGCTCCCACTTTGGCGCAGAACCGTCTCGGAACCTACACGGACGGGATCAGCCTGCCAGTCCGCCCGTCTTCACGGGGCTGTGCATGCCGGCACTTCGTCTCTTCAACCAATCAGCCATCGTAATCCTCTCGGGGATTACGCCGTCAGAACGTCTATCCCTGGGGCCCACCGTTTGCATATCTGCTGTCAGTCGTCTGCCCGCCGCCCGACCAGGCACTCCCCCTTTCGGCGTCGACGTGCAAGAAGCACACTTGTGAGGTATCTCCTACCCACACGATGCTGCTGCTTACCACCACCACCACCATCACAGTCAGAGAGGGACGGGACGGCGGAGCCCAAACTACAACGTTTGTGTGCGCACCAGCACACGTCCCCTTTTCATCATCATCCACCTCTTTCCGCGGCTCCGGTCTGGAGTCTGCCACTAAAGAAGCCCGAGTTATCGCTCAACCGCGCATTATGCCTCTTTGTATATCAATCTCCGGCTGGCCATTGAGACTTAGCACCAAACTTATGACGCCCCTTACGGACTGTATTCCCAATGGAGCAAGTTTCCGTCCCACTAAACAAGGACAAGATATTCGACGGACCATCAGCCTCGGTCCGTACGCGCTTCTACCATCAACTCGACTTCATCGCCGCGCAGCTTATTATTTGACAACATTTTGGAAGCTCGCGAAACCCCCCGTCTGATCTAGCTTGAACTGCCCCGAACTCCCTTTGTCAAGGCACCCCCAGCTCATGCCCGACGCATCAAACCCCAATCAGGCCCCTATCCGCTTGCCGCATAGCTGGGCACAGAACTCCTGGGTTTGATGAGACGCCAGTTGCCCTTGCCGACAATGTTGAAGCACCTAGGGCATCAGTCTCCTCGGGCCAACTTCCAAGTTTTGACCAAGCGCCCACGACTCTCTGAAGTCTTCACGGGAACAGCTGCCCGTATTGGAACGACTATTCACCATGTCTCCAAGCGCCACAGATGCCATTTCGTCATTTAGGGCTGACACCGTAATATCCTGCCATCCTGGCGGTACCTTTTTCGGCTTCTCACCCCAGTCGACTTCTAGCCAGCCTTCTTGAATCTCTTCCTGCTTTCGCCTTACAGAGACGGAGGCCCTGGCTCGCTTACCTGCTTACCTAACTCACTCAGAAACTTGCATCCTACGGATACGCATACTTCACTTCACTCGGTCCCTCATGAGCAACCCGGCTTGGCTCTTTTTTGGTCAAACGCGCCATCAAGCAACCAGTTCGAACTGTCCCAGAAAGGTGACAGATTGTTAGACAAGACACTGTCGCACATGACTTGGTATGGAACAGCTAGGCCTAGTATCTTTTGGTCGGGATATCGGCGCTTGTAAGACACAGACATGCTTATGCTTGGTCATGCTGCAGCATGAATTTCGAGCGAGGTTTACAGCGTGCATCGTCATTCCTTTTCGGTGCATCGAACCACCCAGTAGCACCAAACGGCCACGAACAATCCAGGCCTTGATTGCGGCACAGCTTGCTCGTCCCAACTTTCACATGAAGATCCAGCCACGCCGAAGTCATCCCTTCCATCGGTGGAGCTGCTACCAGAGCTGGCCTACAAGGAAATGCCAAATCTTGCTGTCATTTTTGTCGTCGGAAGTCCATCAACCACAATCCAGTGCGTTTCTTTCCAGAACACGACGGCATGCACCGCACACTTGTCAATCTGCATTGTCCACAGAGCTTGGTCTCAGCCAATGCCGTGATCAAACCATTCAATTACACTTTTGGAGACTCTGCTGTTGTTGCCAAAGGGGCCCCTAAACAACTGTGCTCAGTCAGCCACAGGCACCTCTGTTCAGCTATGCACGCTACGGAGCTCATTCCGACAGCAGCTTGTCTTGCCTTCACACGTCAGAGACGACACATCCACAGCCACGAGTCGTTGACGTGGAACAGTGCTTGCGTGGTAAGCACGACAAGACCTGTCCAATCGAAGGGCAGGTTATCATGGTTTTTGGGGTTGCAAACTCCCACATCAGGCCCGCCTTTGTTCTGTTCACTTGCTACCGCCTGTTTTGGTACGAGTCGAGTCACACACGCCCAGCCTCCTGCAGCGGCACAGGAAACCAAAACAGCGCCGGAAGGTGGAGAGCAGTGGTGTTCATCGGCTCCGGTGAGGTATGCCCTGCATGCAAGTCTTCCAGTCTCAAGCGCCGCGCCCAGTTCCTACTGTCGAATGTCATAGTCAACATTCCTTGTCTCACGACTGATCACCTTACTGGTGGACAATCGTCGTCGCGCGAGTCATCCTAAGACTCATATCGAATTGAAGAAGGAAAAATTCTGAGCGATTTCATGTGGCGAGGCCATAGCCAGCAACCTTCATCTCTGACCACATCCGCGGAGACTGGGAAACTAGAAGCCAGTCGACAGGATTGTGCTGGAGGTTTTCTGAGGCGGCGTCGCACTAGGACGATTCGAGGCGGTAGTCCAAGCCTACCCCTCTCAGCCCTACACCGTTTAGGCCTCTGATTAGCTTCCTGCCACCAACTTGGCGTCAATATTGATGCAGGGATGTTCCCTCAGGGCCCCGGGCGGAGACAGGGCGAAGATCTTACCGGTGCGAACCACTCGTGCACATTGATCGCAATCGAAACATTCTCCCTCATGCGGGGAATGGGCGGGCAACGGATTATTTGACACGATAACGAGACCTTCGCTCGAGGTTGCAATCCTCTCATGCCAGCGACCATCACCATGTTGGATTGCCAAGCATGGATTGGCAACCTTCAGAGACTGAGACAGTGATTGGGATCGTTGCGAGCGCTTCGGGACACAGCTTGTCGTTGCCCCAAAGACCCCAGCTCTTGTGCGTCTTATTCATCAGTGGCAATGGTTTGGCCCAATCCCATCGGCCCTCCTGTGTTTCGAAGGCAGATGAAAGGTAGTATTCAGCACGCACCCGAATGTGTCACACAGCGGCAAGATCCCCAACCATTCTAATAATAATTTATCTTCAGGCCCAACTCCCGGCCGTGATCGCGGCGAGCGATCTTTTTCTGGGTGACTGGTTGCAGGACTCTTAGGTTTCAATGGATCGCATCAACAATGAACAAAATGGTCGAGTTTGGCAGCGACGCCAACTTTGAAGCCAAATCCGCACGTCTTGATCTAGCAGGCGAGTCTAGGCAGGATCCAGTGCTTGTTGCGAAGTTGGCGCCCGTAGGGCAAAGAGGAAACCCGCCGTCGTGGTTGAGGTCGATTGCGCCTCCGCCACAAGTCCGGGCCTCCGCATTATGGGGTTATCACGGACATGTCTCCTACTTCGCTAGGAGAGTTAGCGGCTCTGGCAGCACGAAACTCGGCCGAGATAAGCACACAAACGCTGACAGTCAATGGACTGCTGCATCTTAGGGGCGTTGGCTATCTAATGTCATACCGGATGACAAGCACATCTCAACACTGAAATTGCAAGGCGATGAGCAGCACGACAGCCGCCGGATCCATGAAGAGTTGTGTACAACGCATCCACATCGGGCAATCCAAAAGCTGGCTCTGTCATGGCAGCTTCGCATAACTAAGAATGCCGACCACTCAAATGTCTCAGTCGCAACCGGAGTGGTGAATTTAACGGATACAGCAAAGGCAATCCGGAAGAGTCCCCCGGGTCCGATGGCCATTCCCTGACGGCGAGAGGACCCCGGACCAACGGTCTTGCGGAGCTCAGGGGCTTGCCACTGAACCTCAAACCACCGCCGCTCGAAGGGACGCGACTGCTCGATGGCCCCCTCCTCGACTGCACGTCAACGAAGTCGACGACTCATCTTGAGTATCCCCCACATTTTCACCGAGGGCCCGAAACAAGGCGCATCTACCTTAGCGGTTGTGAACGGAGACGAGACGGATGGAATCATTCAAACGTGCGCGGTGTCCCAGGATTGGGGATTGCCACTCTACGCGAGGCTAGCGTCCGGTGGCAGAGCTTGGCAGACAACCTGATCAACAAGGGGGTTGAATGGAAAGTTCTCTAAAAAGAGACGATGCCACGCACACCTTCAATCACTTGTCCTCGTAGGGCGAGCCACATTAGCCGGTTCACCACCATGTAACATAAGGCATCACATCCCAGGCCGTGGGAGTCCCATGCCTCGGCACATGGAGACCCAGAGACCACCCTAGGCGCTGGAGACTGGAAGGCTGTGCAGCGGAGTGCGATGGAGCTTGATGGAGTCGCTCCGATGGGCGAAAGGGCGATGCCTTCCGTATTCGACAGAGCTCCGAGTCTCGTCGCCCAATAGGCCGCCGAGAACAAGAACGGCATGAAACATCACCACTTGTCCGAAAGCCAAAGCTTCGTCCATCCATACCGCAGTACTGCATTGCGCATATGCGACTCAACGATCCAAGCTCCAAGCTATTCATCCCTACGCAGTATTATTGCTGAATCATGACCCGGACAGCCGCGGGGGGCGAGACGGTGCATACGGCATAGTGTTGGACACGCCAGAGGGTTGCTCACGGCGTACGATGCACCTCAATTATCATCGACCGCAGCCATTACAGCACATACCGAATTCGCTCACACCCACAACCCTTGGTATGCAGGTCACATAGGGGTTTTGGCCCCCTGGTTTCCCACCTCCAACTGCCGAGGGTGTTCGCCGGCTTGGCAGGAGAGAGGCACGTCAAATCGCTCGCTGCTTGGGAAAGAATGTGCAACGATCGGCTTTAGTTTGCACGAAGCAACTAATAACGCTTGTCGACTCGCTTGATCAACCATACCGGTGTCTTGATCTCAAGCGGTCAGCTCGAGGCACCGTTCACGGGTGTGCAAGCGATGAACATACATGGCTCTTAATTAGGGCTTGCGGTTTGAACCGTCGATCGCTTGGACCTGGACGAGTCACGAGCCACGCGACGAGCTGACTCATAAAGATGAGCTGCCATTTGCAGCCGCCCCCAAGCTTCTTTTCCGGTTGTCTGACAGAAGGTGATATCGTGGCTGGGCGGAGATTTGAAGCTGTCAAGTCTTCGGTGAGAGTCGACTTACCGTCTAAGCGTCCCCTCGTCATTGGCGTCCTCTATAGGCAGGGCCTGAACCGATCACGCCCCGGAGATCACCATCGCACTCACATTCCGCAGCGAGGTATCTCCGCAGCGCGGATCACGACTTGCTCGCAGGAAGTCAAATTTCGTTTGTGTTGATCATAGCTTCCAGTCTCGGCTTGAAGACATCAATGGCCCACCGTCAGCGCGCGAGTTCACATCAACATTTGGCATCCTTTCCACCGATAACAGCAGCGCAGCTTGCAGAGGTGTGACCACCAATTGAGGCCTGCGGTGCAGTTCAATGCAGTCAATCCGGGTCCTGTTCAGACCCCCCGTAGATCTTAGTCCCCTGCCGGACGAGATCTTCCACCCTAGCAGGCAACGCCCAGACCCCGTTGCAGCGCGTGCGTTACATGTCCATTCGAACTTCGAGTAACTTCGTGCTCACTTACACGGCCACGACGCCAGCCTTGTGTCGCACACCCCTATTTCCTATGTTAAGCGATCCAATGATGGCGAGGGCGGGTTTGGGACGGTGGTGCTGATCAAGAGAGGCCGCACGGGTGCTGTTTTTAGCAACATTTCACAGTTTGAAGTAACGCGGAAGACGCGCCCAGATTCTGCGATCTCGACCAGACAGCTTCAGATGCTGTCACATTGTCGGTGACAACCAGCTCCGGAGAACGCGCATCTAATGTCGGCTGCTGAGCAGTGTAACAAACGCCTAGCGGCGGGGCCCAGAATGCACATGAACCAAACCTGTCCGAGGGTCAATTCTCTTTGACCTGGGTCGATACGGATTCCCGGTGGGTCGTGGGGGCCATCTCGAATTCATCAAACCTTGGGTGCGAAAGCCATGTTCCAGCTAACATCAATCGGGATCCAATATGCGGAATGGCAAGGTGGCCGGGTGGCCGGGTGCCGTGGTATGATACAACACCTCAGAGCGTATCAGACGAGGCGTTGTTCCTTGCGGTATGTCACTGTCCCGCCATCAGTGGCAGCAAATTTGCCAGGCCTGTATTACCAGCGCTGCGAAGTTGCTGTAGCTGCCTACAACCTACGCGTAAGCAAGTTGCAGGGCACTATTTCGACTCAGGAACGTCTGTCTCTCCCACGACTAGTTTAGCCTCTCGTTATTAGACAGTGGGTCGCCCAGCCTTCATCTCCGACCTAGACGCAAAATGGCTCAGTCGAGGAGGGACTCTAGTTCAGTCCGTCGAAGATCTTGGGCAACGTTCATCATACCGGACGAGCGCTCAGGCTTGGAACAGGCATTGATGATTACTGAACGCTTAACATTCATGTTTTTTGCGCTTGGTAGCAGTGAAATATCAGTTCGATACTTCTGTGCAATTTGGAATCTGCACTTCTACAAGCTGACTAACTCTCGGTGCTGGAGGCAACCGAAGTGTCCGGGGGCCGGACCCAAAGTCTCTAGCAACGGCGGCGCGCTTCGCCGTGATTGGCATCGGCATTCACAAGGGACAGAGAGGAAAAAAACCTTACAGGTGGCCTCCTTACTCTTGGAAAGGAGAAAGCGCAACCTAGTCCGACTGGGTGTCATTGCATGTTGTCTTCCAAGGCAGCGCGGTCCATCATGCAAGCGACTGACAAAGGACTGGATGTCATTGTTTCTGTCCCTCTGGGTCGTCGGGGTCTGGCCTCGTATCGGCGGAGACTACAGCAGGGTCGAGGCATGACAAGAGACGAGGGTGGCAGAAAAACTATCAGGGTCCAGCAAAAACGTTGTCCAGATGTATCTAGCTGTTGAAGACAAGTCTGTTGCAACGACACCACCTGGCAAGGCTTAGGCGTTACGCGTTGACCAACGTCAACATCGTAGCTGTGGCGCATGCCTGCGAGTGTGGCCGACACTGAATATCGCTGGCTAACGGCGCTTGTCATTCTGACAAAGTATTGTCGAATATCGGCCTTGACATTCTTGGTTTCTCGCCTCTCTGGCGATGGGGAGCACACAGGTCGTGCGACAAACCAATTGCGCATCGGGCGGTGAAGGGCAACCCCCAATCAGTACTGACTCACTATCCAGCGACAGTCTCGCGGAGGAGAAACAAAGCGCCTAAGTCCATCAACAGGATGAGAACCCGTATCACCACAGAGCACCACCGGCATCAGAGATCCGTCCCAGGAACACAATGACGCCGATGCACAAGCAACAAATCACATCCAGCAGGCCATCGCCATGGAATGTCTGCTGGCTGACTCGCACATGTGTCATATGTTGACTCTCGTGGATAGAAGTCATACCAAGATCCCGGCTAATTGTCCCCAATAACACCTTAGCTGGCCTGCTTCTATGAGACCTCCAGCTGACCAAAGAAAAGGTCTTGGGGCTCAGCCTTGGTTTTGATACAGCGCCTCAAGATGCACTTCCCGACTCGGAAAATCGGAGCAGAAGGCGAAGCCGGCATCTTCATTCCACGGAACCAAATATTCATGACAACGATGCAACCGCATCGAAACAGCAACTGTCCGACACGAACACATCCGGTGGTGATTGGGGTCCGAATGACGCCGCACAAGCTTTTTTGCGCCATTAATCAACGAGCTGGACTGGATTGTTCAATCGCTCAATCCCGTCAACCTGAAATTGGCCCAGGAAAAGGTGTCACCCAAAGTCCCGAGTTCGGGCTAGATGGTCGATACATGCCCATCAAGTTTCACTTGCAACCATTGGGACGCACGTCAGTTTCGTTCGAAGAATGACACGCCCGCGGCGGCAACGACATTGGCTTTGCAACGACCTGACTTGGTCCTTTGTGGCTGAGTAAAAGTCTCTGGATATGTCTCGCCTGGCAATGTCGGGGTTGGAAAGCTGGGGGCTCCCAGCCTGGTTCTTGGGAGAGAAGCGCAACGCACGAACCAATCAAGTACCATGGAAACATGTTTCAATGCTGGCTTTAATCAGCACTTACAAGCGCATGCCGGAAGCAAAAGGCCGGAATTGCGAATTCAAGCCTGGAGGGGCAGAGTGGCACGCCACAGATGCAGACCAAGCCCTACGAGGAGACTTGAACGAAGCCTCAGCTTAGACACGGTAATCGGAAGCGAACTGTAATCGCCACCGGCTGAATCGTCCAAGGTTTTTCAAGCATGCGACGTTCCAACGTCATGAGCACTTCAAGGAATGGCTGGAACAGTTGGGTAACTCTGCAGAGTCAGGCTTAGAAGGCCATGGACTCGACCAGGCAAGGCTGGCCGTTTAAGCATGCACAATCAACACGACTCACGCTTGCGCGCTGCGTGTCAACTGTAATAATTGAGTGCGTTCGGCCATGCTACTTTGTATTGCGGTTTTCTATCGGAATGGGTTTCGTCACGGCGCCCTTGCTGCTTAGCGCTAATCGCAACGTCCCTTTCCAGGCTCATGGTCATGTAACAAACGCCATGGTGCCAATTTCCTGGTCCCTATGCTGACAGCCGAATTTTCAACTGCAGCAAGCTATGG
Source organism: Colletotrichum endophyticum (assembly GCA_027406105.1). NCBI lineage: Eukaryota > Fungi > Ascomycota > Sordariomycetes > Glomerellales > Glomerellaceae > Colletotrichum > Colletotrichum endophyticum. The sequence continues at coordinate 3,573,651 of JANVYF010000010.1, read as the reverse complement.
AGCAGCACCATGCGTGTCTCGCGTCGGATGGAACACCTACTAGGCTAAGTCTGTATTCGTGTGAGCAATTGTCCTCGACAGAATGCACGACACAGGCAGGCTACTCCAAGAGATGCCATTGGTAACGTGCAATCAATCACCGGGATTCCAGGCCGGTCTCCCAGACACCCCTGTCGGTCAGCTTGCTTCATTCCCAGAGCTACCACCAACAAAGGCAGGCCGGACTCTCTTGGGTCTGAACGCAAGCACCCGGACTGCATGCCTCTCCAACAGTCAGCCGGAACCACAGGGCTGAGAGACCTCAACGCCCGCGTCGGAGCATGGCTATGAGTTCCTTGCCCGTTTCGGCGACCTGCATGCATGGGCTGACGAGACACCACCACAATGGTTTGGTGCCAGCAGGCTAGCTCACCAGAGGCGCAATGGACCATAGTTATTTCGCCCGACGTGGCAGGGCCTGAACGTCAAAAGTGGCATGTCATGACTGACTGAGAAGCTCATGGGGGCGTAGCTTGTACTGGTGTCTCAGGCATACCAACACCCACAATGCCGATGGAAATCGCACAGTTTTCGACGGAACTGCTTGTCAGCTCATGAACGCACGCTGGAATGGGGAAGATAGTGTTTCTTCGGCGGTCTCGACCTTCCCCCCTCTTTCGTCTTGTGACTCAGCGATATTGCATGGGGGTTTGCTCTCTTTTGGTGATGGTACCCTTTTGGGAAATCAGCCAGGCCAGCCACTTACACAACTCAGCCTTGCCAGGCATGCAGAACTACAGCGCCAAGAGGGAACACAACGGCATCTTGGATCTCGGTGATGGAAGAACTCCAACATTGGCTAGTGTCTTCGTTTCAAGATGCGCCTCCATGACAGGGAGACGAGAATGATCCTCTAGACATCACGAGACAGATGCGGGTTCTCGCCTCGTCTTCACCACCCGATACGACACCGCTTTTCTTCAATGCAAATACCCGGACGGTGCTGCATCCTACACGTTGGCATTGAAGCCTGGCGTTGGCTACGAACTAGATAGGGTCACAGGCTGTCCTCCGCGGCAAGCCTTGCCATATTTCTTGCCTTTCTCTCCATGGCGTGTGTACTTTGGGGGCGTAACGGCAGATCTCCACGGCCTTTATCGTCTGTCAGCAGCCACTGTGCCTTTAACTTGCAGCCTCGATCTTGGCACCTCGCAACATACACACGATCCTCCGATCCTGTCAAGCCGTATACTGACCAACGAGAAGCCTGGATCATATCTGCAGGCCTGACGCCGCCGCAAACCAGCGTTCGCGTGGACGCTGTGAGTGGTCGCGCTACGTACGTTTGCACCAAGGGGCTAGTGCGTTTTTGAATGACGGCTCAAGCACCAAATCCGCGAGGACATGTCCTCGCTCAAAATTGCTGATACGCAGGTCGCGGGCTGCAACGCTGCGGCCTGAGCACATGGAAGTAAGAACCTTATGACAAAAGGACTTTGAATGAAGTGACAAGCTCATTGTCCGCCTTTCTCTACTTATTTTTGGTGTCATCCGATTTGGACATTGCAGACAGATCTGCTGGAGGGCGTCTAAAGGTGCGACCTCCCAGCCTGCATGAGCTTCCATGCGCACCTCGGACTTCCTCCTGCTGGTCTCTGTCTGCAGTCAGTTGACGCTTATGCACCCGGGCCTTACCGCGCCCTAGGTGCTGCGTCCGAGATCACGTCAAATCGCCTCTCGACGACGACGTCTCCGGGCCGTGTGGTTGAGCGCAATCCGAGGTATCATGTAGCATGCCCCCAAGGGGGCGTTGGGCTGGGGTAAACAAGCCGGGGCCAAACAAAGGATGCGCATTACAACTCATATCGTTTCTCTGAAGCTATTGAGGATATTTACGCGTCCTCCATTTAACAGCCCTGGATGACGACGCGCTGCCGAGGCCCGTTCGGGGCTGAAGCGGGACTCATGCCGGCCTAGCTTCCGGATCAGTCGGGTGTCCGTTCGGTGGAGACGGTGTACAGAGGCCGAACCGATACGTCGGGCAGGTGCGTGGATATCAAAGTGCATGGGAGAAGATCGTATGGTCCAGACAAGGCTGATGCCGTCTGGATGTTTTGGGTTCGCAATGTACCCAAAGCAGATCTACGTGGTCGCCCGTTTTACGGATACGGATCCATCGCGGCAGCATCGCCACCTCCCTGACCTGGACGAGTCAATCTCCGGGTGACGAACGACAGACGCTCAGTCCTTCTTAGACGACGGAGGTGTCAGTGCACTACTCAAAATCCGACGAAGAGCCCACTCGCAGAGTTACAAAGACCGACTTGTCAAGGACGTGGTTATGTTGGATCGCGAACTAGTAGAGAAAGCTACGCTGACATTTTGGCTCGTTCTAGACCCCGCAAATGCACGGGAGAGCTGGAGTTCGTGATGTTCTAGACAAGGGCACTCTTCACGTCGCCTCTGGGATGATGCTCCATCAACACGGGGGGTGTCTATCTGAGCTGACTCGAAACGGTCAGGTAAGATGCTGCATCTAAATTTGACAGGACAGCAAGCGTTCATCACGAGATCGGCTTTCCGCACTATACGACCCAACAGCCTGACAACGATGCAGAAGGGCATTCGCCTAGAGGGCTGAAAGACTAAGAGACGGGGGAACTGCCACTTTCGGCAAGCGCATGGAATTGGTCCAGAAGGCTTCTGGAACTTTGGAAGCTCGACCGCTTAGTATCTTCGCTGTCAGCTTATGCCGGTGATTCCTTTTGGACAGTGGCCTTTGGATCTTGAAAATTTGCAAGACACGCGCAAAGTCTGTCGACGCATGTATGTCCTGCAAGACGTCATGCTACCGATGTGTCGGGTGGCATTTGTTCAATGACTAGCCACCTGAGCGTTTACGACGTTGCATGACACGGGATACAGGATGCAGTTGACTCGCCTGGCTGGAGCCCTGCTGGGCGGAAAAAGTCGCCGCCGCGCCTAACGTCCTTTAAAGGAGGCTTTTGGTTGGGTGGACGGCGATGATCTATCGCCCCGGCCACAGCAGCCCCGCGGTAGCACCGGCTGAGGAACAAGGTCTCGCAATGCCTGAAATGCCATGCTACTGGTGCCAGTGGGCGTGTGCAAGGCCTCGCTTCAGGTGTTGAAGTTTGCAATTGCGCCGAACCGGCCACGGGTGCGGTGGCGGACCATGTTTGCCTTGGCTGCGGCTGCTGTTGCTTCAGCCGCCGAGGGCTGGGCTTTGGCTGGGCTTTGGCGCCGATGTTCTCGACACCTAGGTGTCTCCAGTCAACCGAGATCTTCATGTCGCACGGGGTGGCTGGCTTCTCTCACGCCGCGAATGAACGGCTCTCGATGACCTTGGGAGATGACCTCCAAGAGTGCCGGCCCCTGAGATCTCCTGCCCAAAACAAGCTGCGCCCAGCGATCAGCCATGCCGGAGCCGTAACACCCGGGATGGAACCCTTTCATCGGCGCGAATGCAACGACGCAGGCAAGTCGGGATCAACTTGCTACATGTCTTGCTCCTGTCCGTTTCTCACCGGCAGAAGCTTGACAGAGTGACAGACCAAGTGACATTTTCTCTCGGTGCTTACGCGGTCATCGGAGGGTGGCGGCGGGGTTGAGGAACGGAGCTCAGCTCGTGTGGCAGCGACTCTGTCTCTCCCTGTGAGGCAGCCGTCAAAGCATCATCAAAGAGCATTGTCGTTCCCCATGGCGGCCGCTGACAGAGCTTCGGGACGCATTCCAAGCAGAAAGGCTGTGCTGCCATGCCATTCCATCCCCACCCTCACGGCACTGGGTTCGGTATGGGTTTGCAGCACGGCACCCTAGGCCCTAGGCAAACGGCTCGATGGGCTGGTGGACGGCGAAAAAAAACAAAAAAGCGTGTCACCCTTGGCTCCGAAGGTTCCTGGTTACGCACGCGTTCGGCGGCGGCAGCCAATGCCCGCGGTGCCCCGGCCGGAGGAATTGCTGTCTTGGAATTCCGTCTCCGGCGTCTCGACTGCCGGAGCCCTAACGCATTCTAACTCTCCCCTTCCTACTGGACACTAAAATCCCGCGACGCCCCCGTTTTAGGGAGATTGGCATCGAGGACAAGACCGGCCCCCCTCCCCATCCCTCCCCATCTCCCCTACCGCTGACCGGCCCTGTTTGTGGATACTTTGCTCGACCGGCGAGTGTGGCAGTGCAAGAAGCAATGTCCAGGAGGTTACGAGGGCCAATCGACGAGTCATATCGACCTTTGTGTGCTGTTGGGCGACAAAAGTCGTTGCTCTGTCTTTCTTCCTAGCTCAAGGAACGAAAAAGCTGGCAAGGCGGGGTTTCATGTGCTTGTTTTTGAGTTCAATCTCGGCAGGATTCCCACCTGGGACAAAGACGGGACGATAGACCAGGGCAATTTGTGTTCAATGGTTCATACCTGTATCGATTTGGTCGAAGCTACGATAGCGTTCAATTACCGTGCCGTCCCTACAGGCGAGCTAGACCCCATCATGATACACACACCCGTACGAATACTTGCCTACCTGAGGTACACTCTCCATCCGACACGCAAACCACCAACCAAGCCCGACGATGTCACTGACTTGGGGCGATTGATCGCTGGAGCTTCGAAAAAGGACCAGGGGTCGGCCCTTTGAACTGCGCTAATCGACAAACTCCCCTAATTATCTCCTTGGACTCCAGTCCGTGGTCCCCTCTCACACGCTAGGGCTTTCCCAGTCCTCCCCCGTATCAACCTCCACTGGCTCTGTCCAGGCCAGGCCCTCGACGTGCCGAGGTCGAGGACGGGGATAACCTCTCTTTTTGGTAGAGCGCGTCCAGAACCATGGCCGAAACCACGCTGATCATGATCCCGCACTTTCCGCCCTACCGGCCACAGGTGGTGGTTTTAGCTTGGGGGGGCTTTGGGAACGCGACGCCAAGGGTCCGTTTGCCGCTAGGACAGCACGCTATCCCTCCAGCTGGGAATATGTCACAGGCCCGTCGGGCGGAAGAGGCAAAGCAGCCTCTTTCGGACTCGCTCGTTAGGGCTCATCTGACGGTGTGCTAGTGGTGGTCGATAGTAGGGAGGGAGGGACATGCGCCGGCGCCAGCGTTCGGGTGAGCGGGAACCGGCCGTCTGCTGATGCTTCATACTAAAACTAAGCTAGCACACCTTCTCGAAGGACACGCGAAACGAAGAAAAGCAACAGTAATCGCCGACCACTTTGTTGCGCTGTGGTCGTCGTCGGGGTTCCATCTCGGACCGTGGCTTACAATAGTCCGCACGCTAGCTGCCCTCGAGAGCGTCAAGTTCCTTCACGCAGACGCAGCGCTCGATTGTTGATTAGTATTCAGCAGTATTACACACTGCTTGGTAACAAGCTACAGAAACGACGAAGCGATTGAGCTACAGAGCTAGCTTCACTACCGCGATCGAAACCGCGTCTCGAGCCCCCCAAGCAAAACACAGATGCCGAGCCACAGCAGCGTTACGCGCGGGGTTCTTTCCACCATTCCATTGCCTCTCCTCATGCAACCTCGAAGCTTGACGGGATCGCATCGCGAACTATTCCCCATACGTGCCGTCTCGTCCGCTGTCAAATCTGCCTTCTTTGCCCAACGTCACTGGCATGTCAGCCACCCGCGCATCTACCCTGCCCTGCGAAATATTGTCAGGGCTGGCTCTGCTAAGGGTTCCTGCTGGGGTGAGGGGGCGTTCCCTCAGCAAGAATGGAACTTAGGAAGAACCCGCCCAAGGTGAGAGGGGGCCACAGGTAATCAATCGGTGAAATCTTGACTGGGCCTTTACTGCATAGCAGGCGTGTGCCGCGCCATTTTGCGTTGTTGCCCTGTCCTGTCCCCTTCCCAGGCGGCGTGCTTCTTCGCCTTCGCTCCGTGAACCCCCAATTGACCAAACCCCCCCTTCCATGCCGGAATATGGATGGATCATCAAGGGGGTCTTGCACTCTGTTAGAGTTTACGCGCTAGGCTGCTGGACATTGCACGCGCAGTTTTGGGGGCCAACGGGGGCCTGTTTTGCGACTTACGAGGATTTACACGAGGAACCACCACGGCCTCCTCTTCTCTCTGCTGATGCTGCTCTCACTTCGGTGGTAGGGCGAAGAATGGGTAGCAACTATCCGCAAAAGGGCGTTTCATCCCCGTCTGGTTTACCCATTTCCCACGCGATCAGCGGCTTACGGTGCAGTAGTTGTCCCCTCTTTCGGTCATCTCAAGGATGAGAAGAGAGAATGCATCCCCCAATCTCGGCCCTATTCTCTTCAGACTTTGATGGTTTTTCGAGAAGGGGCCCACATTCTTCAGCAACTGTTTCGTTCGTTCTCTCTTGGACCTGCCTGCACTGCCGCCCAGGAACCAGGGGTGTGGTGTGTGGCCGTCATCAAGCGAACGTCGAACAACGGACGACTTATACTACATCCGTACACCACCGCGAAGAATGATGCCTCGGTGTGTGTGTGCACCAGCAGCAAGTCAGCCTGTCACCTCTGCCAGGCTTCAGTCATCTTCCCTGAAGGTTTTCCTGCTTTCTACTCTTCCCGTCAGCACAGGCGGCGACAGGTATGTACTTTGCTGACTGGGCCCCATCGTCGTGGAGATCGCTACCGGCGCTGTACCTGTCACGGATGCGAGGGTCTTCCCTGGTTTCGCGATGCCGCCCGACGTCGCCAGACACGGCAGAGCTGCAAAGTGCGGTGAAGGGGGAGCGCTTCTCTCGCCCAAGCCTGACCCTACCGACCACTGGACTGGAGACACAAATGCCTGCACACATACACACACACACACACACACACACACACACACACACACACACAGCACACACTCCTGACACGCAGCACGCGCTGGGAAAAGGAGGAGAGGAAAGGGCGCTAACCAGCCCTGCCGTCTTGTGGCCCTGGCGATCGCACGGCATCGTATCGCGTGGTAACACTGCTAAACGGCGGTGGCCGGGGGTGGTGGTAGGTGAACCAGACCAGCAAGCAGTACAGCATTGCCATTCGATCAGGGCCACGAGACGGTTACGAAGGTTCACAGATTAAGCAGTCCTTTGCGCCCGCCCGGCCCCGCGAATGAATCGACGCAAAAAGGCTCGCCCGCTCGTTGCTGGAGCCAGCTTCTTCGTTGTTCCCTGGCCCCTGATGGTTCTCGTTGGCCTGATGAAATACCACGCGGCATCCACGATCTCTCTCCAGCGGTTCGGCGGTCCTCCGTACGCTACGGGTGAATCACCTTAACAGTGACCTGATATCGCCGTTGCCGACGGCAATGGCCGGCAAAACTTATTACTATGTGTGTTATCCAATATTCGGCGGGTTTTCCGGATTGACGACACGGGACATGGTATGCCTTCCATGGCGAAGCAAGCCAATTCTGCCCAACATCACAGCCCTTCGGACTCAAAGACCGCTCCGAGAACATGAATCGCGGGGTGTGCAGATAACTTTCGCGTCGTCCTCACTTTATCTTCCCAGCGCAGGTTCGTTCCTTGGCCTTCACGGAGCTCGCCAAGCAACGTTGCTTTTTTGCGGTTCATGTTCGTCAAAAAACCGCTGGGATACCTAACTTGGTTCTGGGGGTGGTCCCGCTTCTTCGCCCGTAGGCGAGAGTGTGAATCGTGCCGTCCGGTTCCCTCTCATCCGTCCCTGCCCCTTCCCAGCCTCTGAGTGGGTGAAAAATGAACATGGCTTGGTGGGAAAGTGGGAAAGAGGTGATCCCCAGACAATAAGGCTGGGTCTGGGCAACCCGGCAGGGCAGCAGGGCTGGCAATCTTAAAGAAACCTGGCCCAGTAGCGGCAGGGAACGACGACGGACTAAGCCTCATTGCAAGAAGTCTCAAGTCGGAAAGAATTCCGTAAGATCGCTGTTGTTTTGGTTGTTTCGGGCACTGCTCCTCCCTCCTACAATGTATATCTGATATGCGGCAAGGTGGTTAAGGTGAAATTTGGGGGTCGGAGGAGGGGAACCGGGGGGGTGGGATAGGGCGCTAACACGGTACAGCACGCGCTCCGGATGGGGGCGCGCTACCTTCTGCTGCGATTTTGTGGTTGCAGTGGAACCCGCGCATCACAGGATGGAAGAGAAAGTGTCGTCATTGCGATCGGCTCGGGAAAACAGCGCGAATCGTTGTTAAAGGGGGAGTGGGGAGCAGCCGAGCAGCCAGCCCTGGGCAGCGACGGAGGGAGGGGAGGGGTCTGCCAAGTGGAAGGAAAAGAAGAACCGCTTGTGATTCTCTTTTTCTTGTTTTTTTGATATGCAATACTTCGGCATTAACCGAGAGATGTGAGAGGGCCCCCCGTCCCCCCGTCCCGGAGCCGCGCCCAAGTCAGCATCAGCAAGCAAGCTGTGTCCAATTTGTGTGAATGAGTAAGTTTTTGGGTCCCGTTGCTACCTGCACGACATGGAGAGTTGCATTATTGGGCAGGCGGGACGCCGGCCGGAGGCGGCGGCGGTGGTGTTCGCGATGGGGGGGGGGCGGTCCAGCAGGAGGGGCAATTGTTTCCTTTTCGTCACTGCGACCACGGATACTTTTTTTTGTTTCTTTGGCCTATTTGGGAACTGTTGCTATAAAAATACGAAAAAAAAGGGACGGACTTATTGCTTTGTCAAGTGTTCGTAACACGGAACTTGACGTGTTGTGTGCTGCCGTTGCAGTTTGACTTAGTCAGTGCCTTGCTGGGCTAAGAATCCGGTTGTCACATTTTTTTTCGTCCCATGGTTCAAGTTTGTTTTACGGCTTTTGCATTGAAGAAAGGGCAATAGTTGGGCAAGTGGTGCAGGAGGAGCCACATGTTGCGTGATTGCCGGGTCTGGGAGAGGTAGGGTTTTCGTCTCATCTTGCCACGAGGCTTAGGTTCACCGTTCACCGTTCATTTGCCCCGTGTGCGGTGGGTGGGTGTCCCACAGAGAAGGCGAGAAGAACGAGGTCGTCGGATGGCGTTCGTGTTCGTTCTTGTAACAACTCTGTTGCGGGATGGGGGATAGGTCAGGTGCACTGTTCATCCTGGTAGTGGTGCGCTTCGATGGCTAGGTTTGGGTTGTGCTAGCCGCGCCGGCGCGCGCTACGGAGCAGCCAGGGCGGTATGTGTAGCTTGAGTCGTTGGGGAATGTAGGCCCCGTCTATTGGCGCTGTTGCTGCGAGGCACGCGATTTGGATTTATGAGCTCTTTTTGGGTTTGATCCGGCAGCACGAGGAGATGTTCTGCCATTTCTCTTTAGGCATTTGATCTGGTGTCAGTGACTTTGGCGTGTAGATCTTCGGTTTTGGACTGGGGGTGTGTGAATGGACGTTGTTGATTGTCGTGGTGCCTTATCTAGATTTCAATTGATTGGGTTATCTGGGGTTTATTTCGTCGATTGGGAGATTGGAACGTGTAAAGACGGGATTTTCCTTGGTGGTTGGGATCACGGAGGCGTCTCCGGTGGGAGAGACAGAGAGAGGCCAAGCAAGCCTGAGGGGGATAGAGCATGCCGGTAGAAGAGTGCGTGGCATGCATGGTGGTTATTTGGATTAGGGGACGGAGGTTGTCGCGGATGTAGTGTAGTGTGAAGCAGTAGTGCGGATTGCCGTCTGTTAGTGTGAAGGGTTTTGGGGGGGAGAAGGGAAGGGTTAGGCTGGGTTTGCTAGCTGGGCTGGGCTGGGCTGGGCTGGACTGGGGTAGGAGGAGTTGGAGGTTTGAATTTTTTGGAGAGAAGTTGAGGTTTTGGGTTTTTCCCTTCTCGGGGGTTTGGGGTATCCTTCTCCAAGGGAGGGAGGGAGACAGGACTGAGAGGTAGGGGTAGCTTTTGCTGGACCTTGACCACTTTGACATGGGACTGCTTGAGACGGTTTGGTCTTGGCATTCTTCTTGTTTGTGACGCTGGAGGGACGGGTGGGATGGACATGGACATGGTCCATGGGCTGTTGTGTGTGTTTTTTTTTCCACACCACGCTCTTTGATACCGCGGAAGTTGCTTGATCCCGGGTCTTAAGAGGCGCGGGTTATGTTTTGGGCACGGGATATCAATATGGGACGGGAACGGGTTCGTGATTGAATCATGACAACGGTTTGGCACAAGAGAGATACAACACGCCCCCCTCCACCTCTCATCGGAGATTATTGCACAATCCCAGCCTGGGCAGAAATATCGAAAATCTCTTGGTAAGGCGCAGCAAGGGGGGCAAGAAGGGGGCTCCCCTGGGAAGGGTACTTTGTCTTCAATTTCTAGGTGACTTCTCGGGCGCAGAAGGAGGCCCGAGGGGATGGACAGTTGTAGAGAGATAGATGAAGGGTCTCCACTGTTCCGTTGGTTGATTTGAGCCGGGACTTTACGGGTTCAGACTTTGTTAACCTAGTTGCAAAGAGTTGAGTTGTCAAGAGAGATTGTGTGGCATGGATGACGATGGCGGCGGGAGATGGCGTCGTCGTCAGCCTTTTTGCGCGGGCCTTGTCAACTTCATGGGGCCGCGGGGGGCCGTTGTGTGGGCGGCCCCGGGCGATGGGCGGCGGCGTTGCGCTTTGGGGGCGGTTTTTTTTGCTTTCGTTTTTGGTTGCTTTTTTGGTTGGTTTACACGGGGAGCTTGTTTTCGGGGAGAATTTTCATCTGGATAGCCTTAAGGCGCCGGGTGAGTGGGAGGAAACACCCGGCGTGACGAGCGAGTCTGGGGCTTGCGGGTGTTGTTTAATGTTCCTTTGGGGGAGGAGTGTGGGTTGGTTGGCTTGTGGGGGACGGTTCCGGTGTTTTGGGGTTGTGGAATTCCGTCCGTTCGGGCCGCTTCGAACGTGGGTGAGGATGATGATGAGGCGTATGGGAGGAGTCTTGCCGGGCGGGAGGGAGTACGGGTCGGATTCGTGATGCGTCAACTGGTTACGAGGGTCGTGCTATGAAGTTGAGGTCGGAATGCGGATGTCAAGTGTCCTTCTGATGTCTCTCAAGAGACCGGACGATAGTACAGCTACCGTCACATTTGGGAGTTGAACATGCAAGAAGGCAGTTCCCGCCAGCCTTAAGCTCTTGCGTACCACAAGGCTCTTTACTGGAATACCGCGCCTTGTATATCGCTGCCGGTGCCATAGAGAAGCAATATCTCATCCTGTGCCAGTGCTTTTTGTGCAATCCTCTGAAGCTTCAAGCAAAGCCCATTAGTCGAAGCCCATCCAATATTCTTGTCATCGGGCCTTTGACAGATCTTCCGGGTATCAATATCCACTCTTGCATGTTGTTGCTGAGCCTCCGTCCTGTTCCCCAGTCCCAGTGGTCGTCTTCTTCTTCTTCCGCAATCGAGACTGTTCGAGCAGTGGAATTCCGGTGAAGCCTTTCTGTTGCTTACTGTTGTCTTGCGATCAAGGCTTACGCGGCATAGGCTAATCGCTCGAGTGAGCCGTTGTGATCTCGATCGAACTACTCTCAGCTCCGAACAGTGTTCGCCGTTTCCGGGTATGTATGCGCAAGGTGCACAGTAAGCCGAGACCCAGCTTGAAGAACCAATGATTTCCTGTTTTAGAGAGCATCGTGCGATCTAAGATAGGCGCTCAGTCAGCTGTTGTTCTCAGGCATCACGAGCTCAAGGATCGGAGAATTGCTTACCCAGCTGACTGAAAACGAAATCGAGGTTCACGTGGCAGGTAGCGGGTTGGTTGTGTAGAAGACGCGTTCGCGGAAAGATCACCCGGTCACTCCCTCACCCTGCATGCTAGGTCATTGCGCCTTCGGATTCGAGCATCGTTTCTGGGTCATCGCTCGTAGTTTTTGAGTAACATCGGTTGTGACGATGACGGCGGCGGAGGTGTGACGCGTGTTGTTATTGTGATCATTTCACCCTCGACGGGAGAAATTTCGGCCAGTTGAGCGGAGTCGAATGGAATTCCACGACGTCTCTCGATACCGAATCCGACGGGCTTGCTTTGTCAGAACAGATTGGCTGAAAGGATTCGCTCCCATGTTGTTCATCCCTAAATCCCCGGAGGTCCTTGCATCTGTTTCTGCGATCCATCGGCACAAACGGGCTTAGCTCTTGGCCCCTTCCGAGATCGAATCGCTACAGCTTCATGTGAACTCGTGCTCTGCTCTCGTCGGTAACTGGGTCAAGTATCAAAAGGAAAACGTGTACTCGCCAAGTGAGGCCGAAAAGGGGTTTCTGACGAAGTACACAACAGGTTGACAATTTAGCGAATTGAGTACCTAGCCCGTCTCGGTTTCGGGTAAACTGCATGGTCCTCTTGGGTATTGCCAAGCCAAGTAGAGGAAACAGATTGCTAGCCTCTATATCGGGTTATCGTAGGAAAGGTCATGCCTTGTACGCAGGAAAATGGGCATTCTCCTCCACGCAAACTCGAAAACTGGTAATATGGCTGTTCCAGATGTTCGCAGAAATATCGGCATATTGATCACACATGATGTTGTAGAAAACCGACATTCCTGTGTCGCGAGACGCAAGTTTATTGTGACTAATGCCAGCATCGATCTGCCATGTCTCTGTTGGTGAAGGTGAAAGCAAAGTTCAGCACTTAGGATCCCAGGTTTTTTTTTTTCGTTTCCGCTCAACCGAGAGATTCGCCATTCGCTATTCATTAGAAAACATGCTAATCTTTCTGGAGAACACCTTGTTGAACAGAACCGCGGATCTCATGTACCGTAGTTCACTAGCCATCGATAGGAAAGAAATTCTCGTAGTTACTCAGATGACACAATTTCCGCTAGTTTTCGATCCGAAGCTGCCGTTCATATCTCTTTCGCTCAACGAGTTCTCTTTTGGTGCGGCATAAAAATGCAGGCGAAGTGAGGGGCTCAGTTCCCGTGTGATCCGTAGCAGAGGAAGTACCACACACGTAGGGTCCTGTCAGCTTTCCAAAGTCCGAGAATACGTCCGTGAAGTAAGCATGCGGTTGTCAGCAAAAAATTCAGTAAGCTGCGCACGCGTTGCTCCGTGTCCTTGTTGTCATCGCACGAAGTCGGGCAGCGAAATGAACTACGCCCGGGGCGGAGCGGCGCAATTAGTATGTAGACGGAGCGGAGCCCTCCGTAGCGTGTCTCGGCCTCCGCCAAGCGTTCCGGCACCGGTAACCTGGGGGCACCGAAAGCGAGCCCGAAAGCGAATTGCGAATTGCGAAACAGACCGGCCCCAGCAGCCCTAGCCTCAGCCCAGTACCAGCCTCAACCAGCTCTCTAACTGCATGAAGTCAGCAGATCGCTGTGGCGAGCGGCGGCGAGCCTTGCTAATGCGTTACCGGTGTGCTACTACCGGCAGCGGCAGTTAAGCTTGGCGGACGCTAGTACTGGGCTTAGCACAAAGAACAACGACTCGAGGGGACCACAAGGCGATGTGAGTGGCTGGGTGAAGTCACAGGTTGACGACGCCTTCTTGCCAGCCGGGGTCGCGGTCCTAATGAAAGGACGAAAGGGTAGGGGCTATTCTATGCTTGATTCGAGTAGCGGGTTTGCTGATGATTGCCTGCCAATGGAATGGTCTGCAGATGGGACAGCTCATTATCAAAACGCCTCATGAGCGGAGTTCGGAGAATTGAAAGTGACGATAGAAGGTTATTTACATGATCCCCTGGCCCCAAGGATTGTGGATTTGAAACTGGCTAGACATGATTGGCACAGTGTGTGGATTATGTGCAACATATTGGTAGCTTAGATAGGAGGGAGGCACACTTTTGTAGATGGTGACATTTCAAGTCTATACCTACCGGTGTAACATTGACCTCACAGTAAAGGTCTATGCACTAACGTAAGCAGGCGGTCGCCAACATCTAAAGCCGACAAAAAAGCTCATGTTTCTTAATACACGTATTTGTTGAAGAAAAGCAAACATATCCAATCCGCGTATATGCTGTGTTTCGTGATGGTATGACGTAGCATAAAAATGTTTCCGCGTATAAAAACCCGCTTAGCGGCCAGTCCGGTACGCGTTTCACTGGGAATAGCTACGCGAATGCCTGCAACCATCCATCGTCCCCGCAATCACAACCATGCGCAATGGTAATCATCCGATCTCCAATTGGCTGTGTGTTATACTCGTGGGGTTTTAAGGGTTCATCGCAGAGCGAGAGCGAGATTCTAGACGGGATGATCTGCGGACATCGACATTCTGTCATTTGGCATTGGCCACGAGGGGGGGGGGGGAGCAGTTGCGGCTGTGGTGACCTCAAGGTGAAACTATACGTGGTGGTTGGAAGGAAAAAGGGGTTGATGCACAAACGGCGTTCTCGGCATTGGTGAGTATAAAGACAACCTAGAATCATGTCCCGTTCATCGGAAGAAACACACAAGCATCGCAATCATCTCATCTTTCACTCGTTTTCTAGGCTTTGCTTAACTTGACACCTTTCAACAAACCCAAAATGAAGTTCTCTATTACCTCTGCGACTCTCGGCCTTGCTTTGGCTGTCTCGGCCAGGCCTGAGCTGATGAACACCAACATGGTGAACAACCCTCACTTCAAGCGGGCCGAACGCGGCGAGTGGGCTCCTGCTGGACCTGATGACTGTAAGATAAAGCCTAAATGCTCTCCTAGCCTGGATCACTGATATGTTGCAGTTCGTGGTCCTTGCCCCATGATGAACACCTTGGCGAACCACGGTTTCCTGCCTCGTGATGGCAGAAACCTCACGCAGGACACTGTTGTGAATGCTTTGAAAGACGGCATCAACTTCAACCAGACCCTTGGAGCCATCATGTTTAACCAGGCTACTGTTGCCAATCCGGAGCCTAATGCCACGTTCTTTACCTTGTATGAGCTAAATATAGTCCCTCCCAAAAGCCTCGCATGCTGACCATTACGCAAGGGACCACCTCAACCGTCACAACGTCCTCGAGCATGATGCCAGTCTGAGGTGAGTAATACTAGAATACTATGACTTTTCTATTGATTTCTGACAACTTTCGTACTAGTCGCACCGACGCCTTCTTCGGCAACAACCACATCTTCAACCAGAGCGTCTTCGACGAGTCCAGAGCCTACTGGACCAACGCCATCCTCGACCCCAAGCAGTTGGCCAACAGCAAGATTGCGCGTCAAGTCACCTCCAGGGCGTTCAACCCCAACTACACTTTCACCGCCAGCGTCGAGAACTTCAGTCTTGGAGAGGTCGCTGCCCCTATTATTGTCTTCGGTGACATGGTCGCCGGAACTGTCCAGAAGGATTTCGTCGAATATTTCTTCCGTAAGTCGAACTCCCAGACTACCACTCAGAGTTGCAACCGTCTAACAATGCATCTCAGAAAACGAGCGTCTGCCCGAGGAGCTTGGATGGACCAAGAAGGCTGAGGCCGTTACCCTCGAGAACATCCTCAGCGTCACGAAGATGATTGGTGAGGCGACCAGCCTTATCACCGGCGGTGCCGAGGCTGCTCCTCACAAGCTCAAGATGAGGGACTTGCACATGGGTCTTGGACTCCTGGGCGTCCAGAAGTAAGGGGGAAGATCAATTGGGCCAGCATATTAGTGCGCGTGCCTTGGCAACTCTGATTCCTGCAGCGAAGTCGGAAATTTGTCGGAACATGTAAGGTGCTTGGCAGATTGTACGGGGAACGTAGGCGTGAAGGAGACTTAAACCTTTCGTAAATAAATTGAGACTGCAGACCTGTGCCATGTCTGGTACGGGAGTAAATAGCACGAATCAAGTCTATCTTAGCATTTAACGTTGTTTTCGCTGTGAAGTATATGATCTTCGTTCGGCTAAGATTTCCCCGAGTTCCCAATTTTAATTTCTCAACGTCTGCTTTGACTTGCGGCGAACGTGCTTTTCGTTGGCAATTATTGTCTTCTTGGCATCCATTGTACTTGGACGCCGTTGAGTGAAATCGCCGAATGGCTCAGAAAAACAACTTCTGGGTCTCAATTCAAATCGGATTCATCCACCAACGTCCAACCTTCGCCGCGCAGCTCAGCGTTCTCTATGCGCAGGTTGCACATCCTGCACTCCCCTCTGTGGGGGATATCGTAGTGCTCGAGAATGATCTCTCCCTGGAAAGAGCCGAGAGGGTTGCTTGATGAGCTTCCAGGCGGATACAGCGTCTGCAGCTGAACATCAACCAGGTTTCTGCAACTCGGAACCGGGCAGGAGTACTTCCAGGCAATGACTCTGATCTTCATGTCGAGTAAGAAGAGAGGTCGGGATGAGGGGTTTAGGGATTTTAGGGATCGGCTCTCGTTGGTGGGGATCGGAGTCGAGGTGTCGGGAGCGGGGTACGGAAGTGCGTGACAAGGAGGAGAGGGCATCCCGTTGCGAGACAGGCAACAATGCATAAATAGGTCTTGCGTTAAATCTGCTTTTCTCAACCTACGCGCACATCAATAAAGTGAATTAAACTGCTTGTGAAGGTGAATATATGAGATGCACAACGAAACAACTGTTTGGCAAGAAAGCATCTCAGCTGTTACGGCTGTGACAGCTGAATGACTGCAAACTTGATATTTTGAGTCCAAACGGATCCTCATGGTGGGACGGAAACTTGAGCCTGAATCATCATGGTAAAAAGCACTGAGGTCAATCACCAGCATGCCTCTAAAGATTCGGGCACGACATATTGTGATTCACTTCTAGCTAACCTGAAGCTTTATTCGAATTGAACGAAAAAATATTACGAGAAAGCAATATGCATAGTGCTGTTTGAGCTGTCAGTAAGCTGGCGTGCCTAATTCGGTGAGTTGTCCCTGCATCGTCAGTATGGCAGACCTGAGGAATCAAGTTAGTGTAAATGCATGCTATTGCCTGCGACCTGCCGAAAGAAGGGTGTTCGTAACGTCACCAAGAACGTACTGCAGCACTCTGCTCCTGTCCATCAATTCTCGCTACGTTGATGCACACAAGAATTGCCTTAAAATTACAGGCGAGTGGGAAAGGAAATGAAAGTCATCAAGACAAAGCTGATGCTGCCCTGGAGTTGGCTCTGGCTCCTTGGGAACTGCAACACACCCCGAGCAGGGCCGGCCCGCCTAATCTCAGCCCGAAGGTCCTTGAAAAGGAACGATCTCCAACAGTGATCATCAGTGAGAGGTCAACTGCTGAGCAGTGCCTCGTTGGTCCTTACAGTGATCCGCTTGACTCCCGGGCTCAGACACCAGACGCCTCGGCTCTACCGCATGCCAGGGTCAACATCGATCCGAATCCCTCGCTGCTACCCCAAGGCAAGTACCAAGATAGCCATCGAGGCGCAGTCATATTTGGATACTCTTACCCCTATTCAACTTCGGCGGAAGGTCCGCCTGCTTGATGCGGACACGCCATGCTCAACTGATGATGAACCGGTGTTAACGTAATCCTTCGCTTGGGAAGACGCACATCTTGGGAAAGAATCCGGTCCGTCCAACCAAAAACCTTGCTGAAAAGTGCCTTCAGTGGCCGCCTGGAGGCCACAATGTCTCAGTCCCTGTCTAGCTTCTTCTGCAGGCTCCCGCAACGTTGTTGCCTGCGATGTACAGCTTCTTCTTGGGTTAGTTAGGAGCAACTGCCTCCTAAGGCTGCAGTGAATGCTAGGATCCGGGTTTGAAGCTCCCTGGAAGCTATCCATCAATTTCTCACGGGAAACCGAATGTCCGTGTGATGAGTGGGCCCGAATTTGCACGGATCAAAAGGAGCATGGATCAAGTTCCTCCTGAGAGACGGTCATGATCGCTATCATCAATAGAGTCGGCCCGGGAGGATGCCTAGTCTCTTGGATATAATCCGACTGTCACTCGACGATGCCCAGAGGCCGAAGACGACAATACAGCGGGGTGTTCTCCAAAAGAGGCAGCGATGCGCCCACGATGCGAAGCCCAGTCCAGAAGCCCCTATCCATAACTCGGACGGTTCGAAGGATCACGATCCTAGCACGGACGCGGGACAACATTCATCTAGAAGCCCCGCGGGCCCCGCCTTTGGAGTTTAGAGGCTAGCTCATGTTTGGATAGCCTTGAATCATGTTTCTGCCCCCAATGTTTTTCTGGGCTGTGTCGGCTAACGGCAATTATCTAGGAACAGCCAGGTTGAACACTGGAGCCTGTAGGGCTGGAAGGTACCGAGCGTCTGAGACAGCCTGAGCACGCGAGTTGTCCGCATGTGACGAGGATTTCTTGAAGGAAGGGAATAAGGAAGGAATCTTCCCCTTTCACGTAGCATCCTATCTCGAACCCCGGCTGCTTGAAATTGAGTCCGTAGTCTTGACGGGTCTGGAATTCAAGAGGATGATTGGCTAGATTACGATTGTCTTGGCCGGGATGATATTCCCAAACCCCAGCACTCTTTTGTGGCTGGACTTGCCGGCAAATGTTGCCGTAGACAAATGAATGATCTTAGTCACCAAGTGAAAATCAGGTGAGAAGCATTCAGTCATGTCGAGCGCGCGAAAGCAAGGAGCAACGTTTTCTAACCATACCCAGAAGCAACGGGGGCGGCTGGCTTCACCTCATGTTGTCGGACTCCTCTTGCTAAGGAAATGAAACTTATTTGGAGTCTTCATTGGTATTTTAAGTCAAGGTTCTTGGTTTGACATGATCCGAAACCAAAAAATCATCATTCCTTTGCTGAACTGCCCTGTTCAAGAACGTGGATTCTGACCGTACATAATCTGGAGGGATTTGGCAATAGTGCCCCACAGTGACAGCCAATGGGGGCACCGCATTAAGTCCTTGGTTCACTTCCAGGCGAGAATCTTCGCCGAGCCTTCGACCGTCATGAACAATACTGCTTTGATGGGAGACGCTCTTTATCTTATGGAACTTGGACCAAGTATCAAAATGTAGTCTATGCTTTGTTCAAAACCAAAAGCCTTCTGCAGAGAGCTCACAGACTCATCGAAAATAATAAGAATTGTGTTGTTGAACGAACTAGAACATTGAGTTAAGACAGAGCTATTGTTTCGGCTGCCAAAGAGCTTTCTTGCGGAAACTATGGCAAGCTCATAAATGATAACCTTACTTAAGAAGGGGCGAATTGACGGCGATGTCTGGGGCTACATAGGAACCACAATAAGCCTACCCAGAGATCTCATCACTAAACCACAACGTCAACTTCAGGCTCGCTTCTCATAAACGTAAGTGAGCCCCGTCTAAATTCAAACAGCAACAGCAACAGCAGTCATGTGCAGAATCACGCAGGATGTTGAATACTG
Organism: Colletotrichum endophyticum; assembly: GCA_027406105.1. Lineage (NCBI taxonomy): Eukaryota > Fungi > Ascomycota > Sordariomycetes > Glomerellales > Glomerellaceae > Colletotrichum > Colletotrichum endophyticum. The sequence goes on along the minus strand of JANVYF010000010.1, from coordinate 3,554,586 downwards.
CATCAACTGCGGCAGAACGATACTATACCGCGACAATTTCGAACCGTGCGTGAGAGTGCAACAGTTCAGTAGATCATGCAGAACCCCAGCGCAGTGGTGCAGAGGCACACTCTACCGACACATCGATGAGACCTACGTTCAGTCATGCCATAGATGTCATCCACACTCTCATCCTTACGCGGACGACTACGAGTACGAAGATGAGCTCGATGAAGAGGAGGACATACCACTGACTCCACCTCATAGGCGGTCTCTCAGATTTCCCGCAGAGATATCTCCACCCCGACAAACACTCGCTCGACATGTCAACCGGCTGCCGTCTCCCCCTCCCGCTTATCATAGTACAGCAACTTCGCAGCGCATCTCTCAGCCTCCACCGCAGTACAGCCCGCCGCGCCGCAACCTGACTCAGCCTCAATTATACGTGCGAGAACCATCACCCGAGCCAGCTAGGGTTCGATTCCAGTCTTCCCCAGCTCGCCACGCTCAAACCCTTCCTCAGGATCTATCAGCTCACGAAGTTGAGGAGAACTTCCGGGGCCCGTCTCATCATCACCCGGAATCGCAAAACAATCGGTTGGACATCTTGCAGATTATTGGACAGCGTGATCGTCCACGAAGTGCACACGGGATTCGCGCTCGACTTCATCGTGCATGGCATGGACCTGAGTTTCGATATGATTAGGTGTGTTGAGACAAAATTGGACACGAGCTGGAAGATGTGGAGCAAAAGACTAGACCAAGATTGTACATATGAATAGAAATTGATCTTTTGACTACTAAACTGCATCCTCTCTCGGTGCCCTGACCCCTGGGTTTGAGGCGTAACAGACCGATTTCAACAGGTGTACAGAGCAGAGCTGTGTATTTCACCAACATATTAATGCTTCGGGATCATGGTCCACGACTAATACATCTGTGTATCAATATTCAAGACCACTGGCTTGATCCTCAGTATTGTGGCAAACGAACCAACTGAAGCGTTCATGTCTTGCCTTATCCAACATAAGTCGGATGTCAATTGTATGACCCATGTCCACGAAGCAACCTCTCATGGAAGGGCTTCGAATTCTTCGCACAAGTCTTCTTCACCATACCAACCATCAGCTTAGAACACCTGATCTCCACAACAGCGATCATCTCTAGCCCTCCGTCCTGTGCTTCTCGAACCCGCCATCGCGTGTCCAACACCACGCCCATGGGAGCAACGGTGTGAACAAATATGCCGTCATTCGTGCGAGTGTACTCATTGTAGCTTAAAGCGTCGCGGTGACCAAATAATGCCGGTACGCTGTCGGTCACCATGTACGCCTTCGTCGCCTCTGTTGGATGAATATCGCTGGGGAGTTTGACCGGAATTTGAAGGTCGCAAGGCGAAAAAGACTTCATATCAGAGTCGGACCGTATGTGATGTTCCGCATCTTGAACAAGTGCGAGAGCTTTCTCGCGTGTTATGCTCGCTGGAATCGGCGTGACTTGGGTCAAAGTGGCCGAAGTATCCAACATCTTTGATTGTAGTTGAATTAAGAAATAATATGCGGCGATACCTGCTTGTGCCCAATCTGGTATGGGGACCCCAATGATTTATTGGGATTCGAGCCAGATCGAGGAGCTCGATGACCGAGCGGCCGAGGCCCTTGACACGGGGAAAGTTTCACACATCTACAGTTGTGAACTATAATGTACGAGCTCCTCGGGCTATTGGCCCCAGTACTCGAGGGACTCAAATAAAATGCGTTTACCGGTGGGATGATTGGTTTCATCCCCAGCACGGCATATTACTATGGCAATTCTTGCACCCGGGCGGGCCGAACCGATCTGAGCTACGAGTACACAATATCCATCAAGAGCATCTCAACATACTCGCTGGCCTCATATTCCTTTGGACGTGAGTTGATTGAAACTTCGACGTATATTATGGCTAGTTAGGGAGGCTGAAGAGGGGGCAAAAAACACCTGCATCATGAGCGTTTCCTTTTCACTAACTCTTTCCGTGTGCATGTACCCGAATAAGACTTGCCACATGATCGTTTCTCTCTGCCTCACAAAACCTCCCTTTCGTCATGTACTGACGCCTGAGTGAATACAGAGCACTTGCGTAGACGATTGAATGATGTATAACAGACGCTGATAGCCGCTTAGTAGGAGTCTAAAACTGTCAGTTGGCGGTTTAAACTCCTTTGACAGATCGAGAATCAACCAACCAACGAAAACCACCCGTCAGGCACCACTGCGAACGTTATCTCCAGAAACTTCTTAGTGTTGCACCGTATGATGAACTTTTCCTTGGACAAAGGATGTCCTGCAACCCTATGCTTATCTTACTCACAGATTGATAGACACTATTCAAATTTGATTGAAGTGTTGAGTGGTCAAGAGTGAAGCTCTGTGCCAAAAGATTCCACAAGACCCAGGACCTTGTTTGAAAGACGCCGTCCCTTTTCTTGGCGATGCAACATCGGTCTCTCGTAAAACTTTAATTGAGAAAGAGGCCAGTTGAATGGCTTCATCCCGCCGGCGCGGAAGGAAATGTCACATTCCACGCATCCCACGGAGGCCCGTCAAACATGGTGCCAGAAATGTCTCAATTGTGCCCAAAAAGATACATATTCTCTTGCTAAACATTTCCCCGCATAATTGCAAATATCTCCCGACAGCCTTCGCCCCAATAAACCATAGGCCATCAACATCAGACCAGTTCAATGGACATCAAGCGGATACTTAAATATGCTCTGATGACCCTGCTTAGTGGGTTCATGCCCTACTGACGAGTTGAAGATATTACTGACTACTTAGCTCTTGGCCTGAAAATTTCGACGGCCGAGTGCACTTCCAGGGATACCATCGATTCAGAACGATATGATTACATCGTCGTCGGAGCAGGCGCCGGTGGCATGCCTGTGGCAGACAGGCTTTCCGAGGCGGGTCATAAGGTCCTTATGATTGAAAGGGGACCGATTTCATCTGGTCGATGGTTTTCCGAGGAGGCTTTACTCAAAGATCAAGTTTCTTTCGACAACTGGCGACCGGAATGGCTCAAGGGCACCAATCTCACCAGATTCGACGTTCCAGGTCTGTGTCAAAGAATCTGGGTAGACGGGAAGAATGTCACGTGTGACGACATCAATGAGAACACATCTGGCTGCGTCCTTGGCGGAGGAATGGCCGTCAATGCGGGTCTCTGGTGGAAGTCTCCTGACATTGACTGGGATCAAAATTATCCAGAGGGTTGGAAGGCAGCAGATATGAAGGTTGCCGCGGATGCGCTTTTCAAGAGAATACCCGCAACTGACAGGCCCTCAACCGACGGTGTTCTCTATGCCCCGGAGGGATATAACGTGCTTTCGCGCGCCTGAAAAGCCGGAGGATGGAATCACGTCAACCCGGCAGACAACCCCAACGCGAAAAGCCAAACATTTGCTTTTGCAAACTTCATGTATCAGAACTGGGAACGACATGGTCCGTTGGCAACCTACCTAGTTACGGCGAACTCGAGACCTAACTTCAAAATGTGGACGAACACGATGGCTCGCCGTGTCATCCGCGATCGAGGTCGGATCACAGGGGTTGAGATCGAGTCTCGTGGTGACGGAGGCCGATGCGGCATCGTGAACGTAACGGAGTCAACTGGCCGAGTGGTGATCTCAGGCGGCTACTATGGCACACCGAAGCTGCTGTTCCGAAGCGGCATCGGACTGGAGGATCAGCTCCGCATTGTCCAGCAGAGCACCGATGGCCCCGACTTCATCGAAGAAACCCAGTGGATCAAGCTACCAGTAGGTCGAAATCTTCACGACCACACTGTCACTGACTTGCAGATCACTCACAAAGACGTCAACTATTATGACTTTCAGGTTGGTGCATGGGAGAGTCTAATTCAAGCTGATGTGGATGCCTACCTGAAGAATCGGACTGGGATGCTTACCATGACGGCGCCAAATGATGGTCCTATCATGTGGGAAGTCGTTGATGGACCGGATGGACCACGTCAGTTTCAGTATACAGCGCGAGTGGCCGGAGCGACCAAGAACTCGATGACAATCTCGCAGTTCCTTGGCAGAGGCGGCACATCTGTCGGTGCCGTGACGATTAACCCAAATCTCACGATGTCAATTTCTACTCTTCCATACCAGCAAACAAAGGAGGATAAAGCGGCCATCATTGCTAGTATCAAAAATCTGATGAAGGCACTGTCAACTGATCCTGACATCGTGTTCACACATCCGCCCGCAAATATGACTGTGGAACAATACATAGAAGAGGTATGATCACGGGCGTTTGGCTCGGCCTTCTGTAACTGATGCTAATAATTTACAGACGCCTGTCAATATCCAGAGACGGCGTAGGCTTCATTATCTCGGTACCGCAAAGATGGGAATCGACAGCGGTCTTGAAAGTGGCACGTCCGTCGTCGACACTCACACGCGCGTCTATGGTACAGAAAATCTGTTCATCGTCGATGCTTCGATTATGCCTGGAATGGTCACAACCAATCCGTCTGGACCAATCATGACTGTTGCGGAAAGGGCAGCTCAGCGCATTCTAGAACTACAAGGGAATCTCTTGTCTGGTGGTGTTGCGGATGTTTCAAAAGGGGCACAGAAGAGTCTGGCGAACCAACCGTTGTACAACATCCCTCTACTTACTTGCGCGCTAAGTATTGTCATTCTGCGGATGGGATTCCAAGCCAAATAACACACACTATCGCACTAAACAATCGCGAAATTTTAGTGGCGTAAGAGTGCTTGTTGCGGCGAAGGTTAAACCTGTTTAACTCACAACTTCTGGCTGGTTGTATGAGGGTTCAGTTTAGATAACGTCTTATTGAACCCACTTAGCTAGAAATGGCAATCAACAAGCATACACTCTATCCCCACCGAGACTCCGTTCATGCTAATACACTTTGATGAAGGTCTCAGTCTCTACACAACCAAAGAGTTGACAGATTTTAACCGCCGTTGCTTCCGCCGCCGAAGCTGCCTGACCCAATTCGAACACCACCCACGACGCAATGACCGACAGACGGGTCGCACTGACGCTGAGGAGACCTTCGTCCGAAGCCGCCGCTGACCAGGTCAGGATCAGGGCCCTCGACATCCCGGGCGACCATAGGAGATCCGCCAGCCTTATCGTCAATGATGCTGTCACCGATTTGAAGGTCTCTGCCATCATGATCAATGAGGACGAAATTCTCCGTTGCTTGGGTAGTAGCAGTATCGCAATTGGAAAGGGCCACAACTTGGCCATGCTGGTCGGCGCAGTGAGGCCTAGCATCGGCAGCAGCCGCAAAGAAGGCGGCGACTGCGAGCTGCTGGAGGCCCGAAAGGGAGAGGTGAGTGGACTTCATGTTTGTGTGGCTAAGCTCTTTTTTAGTTGAGATGATGGTTGCAAAGTAACAGGCTTTGATTGCTTGAGACGGCAAGCTAGAACGAACTTTTAGAACGGACGAAGATCGTCGTTTTATACCATTTGGCAGAGCTTTATATAGAAGATTGAATGAAAAGACAGGAAGAAACAATTCATCTTTCATTGCCGGGTTGATGGTGAAACAATCTGCTCGTCAATTTCGCCAGGGACGAACCTCGTTAGAAAAGGGTACGAGTGCTTCGGACTTCTATGACAGTCAGATAAAGACTACGAGGACACAAAGGCTTTTCTGTCATAGCTTAGGTCTCGAATAAAGCACAGTTGCGTCTTGTTCGTAATGTCGGGAATTGACTTCGGCGATGGAACTTCCTAAAAGTTTCTACATAGAGATGTCCGCATCATCACGACTATCCTCGGAAGTGTTGGTGTTGTGATGCCCTGGCCCGACAACTCGGTCCGACAGAGCGAACGCCCAAACCCAGTTCTATCGTTCATTCGGAAGGCGTTCAACCACCATGAACCTTGGAAGAGGGGAAGTGCTAGGCGCGGAGCTTCGGCACATAGGTAACCAACTTATACGCACTTAGTGATAGATCGTGTCTTGGTCGTGTGTGCCCTAGCACAGCTGCTTCAACGAAACGCCCCTGTGGACATAACGGAGCATGAAACCGCAGGGAATGTCTTTAGCCTTCAACTCTATGGAACTCTAGCCAAAAGTCGCCAAATCGTGCGAGAGCATCAAAATTTCCGTCGGTTATCGGATTGAAGCCGAAACTTACCGAGGGTTCCGTATACGGGGGATCTGCAACTAGCAACTATGGAACCGCACAATGTGAAATCTTTCTCGCCGGTGTGTATGTATCTGCCACATTCTTGATTCCACTAAAACTTCGTAGGGGGTCTATGGTGTGGGGATCGAAGCCCATGCCCCATATAAGAACGAGACTCCTTTTGGCTCAATCTTTCGCTCGGTGGGAAGTATTCCATAACGCTTTCAGCCAGACACTGCTCAACAGAATGCGTCGTATTTCAGTTCAGAAACGGCCGAACCATACGCGCCTGGTCCAAAGCCAGGGTCTAGTTTTCGCAGACCTTGTAGCTCCCGGTGCCTCGGAGCCGTATTGGCCGGACGACCGGTACTACTCGTTTACCGAAGAAGAGATACACCTTCTCGAAGGCACCGCCAAAGACGTTTTTGCGATGTGCTGCGAGGCAGCAGACTACCTGACAGAAAACCAAGATATCATCACTAAAGACATGGCGGTGCCCGCTTTTGCCTTGAGCGAGATTAAAAAGTCGTGGAATCGAAAGCCTGCATGGGGCAGTATTTATGGACGCTTCGATGTGTGCTTTGGTGGCTTGGACCATCCGGACCCTCGATTGCGGCAGCCCAAGTTCTACGAGTTTAACGCGGACACCCCTACCTCGTTACTCGAAGCTGGTTCAATCCAATGGCTATGGTTGGAACAGACTGGAAATGGAAGCGATCAATACAACAGTATCACTGAAAAGCTTATCACGGCTTGGCAACGCAATCTTACCCATATCCAGCAGACGTTGGGACACAAGCCTGTGGTTCATTTTGCTGTAGGCGAAGGAGAATGTTCGGGGGAGGATGCTTTCAATGTGATGTTCTTGATGGATACTTGCCAGCAGGCGGGCTGGCAGACGAAGGCACTTACAGTTGAGGAGATCTCTATCTCGAAGAAGGATGGAAGATTTTACGATGCAAACGGCGATCATCTCGACGTCATCTTTAAGCTCTACCCGTGGGAATTTATGGTACAGGAGGAATTCGCACGGCCTTGCTTCCGGGATATGGAGAAGATTGGCTTGCATGACGAAGCAGGAAACTACGTTGGAGGAACCATTTGGATTGAGCCGCCGTACAAAATGTTGTGGAGCAACAAGTCACTATTCGCCATCCTGTGGAGACTGTTCAAAGACGACCCTAGGGGAAAGTGGCTTCTCCCGACGTATGTCAATGAGACACCCTCTTCAATGACGAGTTTTGCACGCAAGCCAATCTTTGCGCGAGAGGGTGCCGATGTTGTTCTGCAACGTGATGGCAAAGTTATACAGGATGCATCTACGGGAGATTACGGCGCTGAAGGGTATGTTGTGCAGGAGCTTGCTCTACTTCCAGAGTTCAGGGCCGCGGATGGAAACACATACTACCCTGTGATAGGATTGTGGTTCATCGACGGCGATCCCGCAGGTATGGGAATCCGTGAAGACCGGACACCGATTACGACAAACACGTCCGTCTTTATTCCGCACTCGATTGAGGGTGGACCAGCGACGTACGAGAAACAGAGAATCCCTGACAACGAGGAAATTGAGGAGCAAATGAGAGTAGCTCCGTTCTTTGACTCGTTTGATTGGGAAGAGAATGAGACTGTGAGCTTCATGAAAAAGATTGTTCTTAGTTGATGTTCGTTCGGAAGCAACAGTATGAAGGCAAGCGTGTAGGGAGAAAAAGAAAAATGTATTAGCAGGTTCAGTGTGTAACTTCTGTATAAATAATAGGCCTCAGCATTATCAAGTCGAGATGGTGGAATATAACTCCCTAAAATTTGGTTTCTTCATATAGACACGTCTCAAGTTTGAGTAGCTGGTCGCTTTAGTGCAGCGTGTGCTGTGCTGTGAATGTGAGACTGCACAGTTGCTGGCGGGGTCAAGAAGAGCAGGTGATGATACTAAAAGTCAGGACAACTTCTTTGGGGAAGACCGCAAAAATGAATTGGTTCTCCCCTTCCAGAATCGAACTAGAGACCTTTCGATGACAATGTAACCATTACAGTCGAACGTGATGAACCAACTACACCAAGGGGAGTGACGGGGCTGAAGCCCCGCTTGGTGAGATGACCTTGGTTGACCCGCAAGCGGCCCATACAGTGTAGAGCGAGCGCGATTCAGGCCCCCACATTTGAGATCATCGTGATGCTGAATGGGAAGCATAGGTGACAAGCAAAACCCCTCGGCGTAACCTTACAGAACAATGGAATGAATCCGAAATCTCAGTTTACGAAGTACCTGCCCTTTAGATAAGTGATAGTTAGGTTTGCTGTGCAGTATCTACTGTGGGCATAAGTCTTTATCTCAGGCATGTTTCATAGGTAACGCTAGACCATATGAATAGAATGTCAGACGAACTGTTAAGTCAATCAATGAGATGCTTTAGATTTACACTCGATGACAACTGGTATTTAGTGACAAGATCGGATGAATATTGCATCAGTCTGTCACCGGGGTAGCTTGATGTTCGGAGCGGAAGGTAGATCAAGCGCCCGATATACTCGTGACAGTCACGTCGAACTGTTACCTCTGTCTTTAGTGAAGGCATTGTCTAGGCTTTGCGTTCTCTGGACCACGCGCCGTGGAGGCATTGCTAGTGTATCAAGGCAGACGATAGAAACCCTGGCCCAATGCTTGGCACCTACTTTCTCATGTAGCGCTGGTACTGTAGAGCTTCCCGGCTGACGCTGGTAATCAACGAACCCAGTAATGCTGCACCGACACATTGTAAGGGGGAGTTTCATGTGGACTGAAGCTCTCAGACGAGATCCTCAAGAGATGGTGTACACGATCTTCTCGGCGCTGACGGGTCGTTCGTCCCCGACACCAGTCAACAGAGCAAAACCCTCCGAGGCCATCCTCTCCAAGCCGCCGGGCATCAGACGCACATGGTTCGGCTGCACCTTGACCACCCCAGAAGAGGCTTCAAAGCCCATGTAGTTATAGAATTCGGCCGTGAACCGTCGCGCCTCGGGGTTCGTGGGGAGAGTAGCGCCTAAGAACCAGACGGACTGGTATTAGCGAACAATGTCTCACGTCGATAGCTAGCCGAAAGGGCCCAACTTTGCTTACCTTGGTACAATATCTCAACCCCTAAGCCCTCCCAGACAGCTCCGATCAGAGGCTTGATTCTCATTTGGGAGATGTCGAATCCTCCCAGGGCAGGGCTACGGAATGCGGCGAACTGGCCGCGATCCGCCAGCGTCTGTTCAACCTGCTCAACCGACGGGCTTTTGGATATGGCGTCGATGGCGTAATGTACCCCTCCCGGAGCCGCACAACGCACTTGCTCGACCCAGTCATAATCGCGGTAGTCGACCAGGACATCGTATTCGTACGGCTCCAGCTTCAGCATGGCATGCTTGGACGCGCTAGCTGCGCCGATCAGTTGTACCCTGCGACCAGAAGTCTCTTCAGACGCACGGACGAGTTGCGCTGCGTACAGGCCGAGGGAGGAAGTCGCGCCGTATATAAAGACGCAAATGGGGCTATCGTCAGCGAGACCGAGGTCTGAGAAGCCTCTTGTGTTGAAGAAGGGGCACGGGATCTGCAGGCGGGCGAAGACGCCCTGGGCAGCCGTCAGACCGCAGAGGCTGATTGTCACGGCGCTTTCGAAGGACATTGTCGTTGGGATGTGCCATGTTAGATCGTGTTCGATGGCGATGTATTCTGCAAAGGCGCCCGGGCGGAGGTTGGCAGAGCAGGCTGTTGTTGGGCGATGTTAGCTGATGTTGGACATGCGCCAGGACACAATGTAGCTGACGATGAAGATGATGAAGGACGACGAAGCTATCTCGAGGTGGCTTGTACTAGGTTCTCACGGATATGGAGTTACGGCGTGTGATTTCCGGACAGGAAGGAGATGACAGCGGATCGTTTGGAGGTGTGTACACGACGCGACAAGGCGCAAGACTTACCTCCTTGGACAAAACCGGCCACGCGAGCTCCAATTTGTACCCGCGCATCATCGACCACCTCAAGACCCTCGCCGACTTGCACAACCTCCCCTGAAAAGTCGCTGCCGATGACGCGGTCGTCTTGAGTGGCTACGGGGTTGTTGGCGTACAGCACATCCACGTGGTTCAGTGCGACGGCGCAGACCCTGATGACGATCTCTCGAGGCCCGGGGGATGGTATTGGGATGTCTTTGACGGAGACCGATCGTTTGGATGGCGAGAGGACGAGGGCTTTCATCGTTTCCGTTGAGGGTTGTTGGCGTCGTTGTGGAACGGTATTATGTCGGAGTTTCTGGCTGTGAGAGTATTGAGGTAGTAAGTGGACACGAAGCCAAGGTATGAACGACTCTTCGCTAAGTTTTTTCGGCGCGTCGTTACCTTTTAATGACGCCGTTGTCGCTGACTCTGCTGAAGAATCCAACCAACAGAGTCTTCCTGGATCCCCCCGTGGAGTGACATGGTGGACTTAGCCGGAGTTAGACCAACTCTCGGCCGGTCAGGGAAGGGATCTTGGATGTAGCATTTTGCTCAGCAAGGTGTTTTGAAGCCGATGGAATCTCTTCTCGTTCGAACGCAACTGAATCGTATGGTGTTGATGTTGGTGGGTCATATGCACGCCGGAACGCTCACCACTTGTGGTTTTGACAAGGGGCCGCACGTGACGGAAGCTTCGGGGCCCAGCTGAGGAAGTTTTATCGGGTACAAACGACGGTAACATGGGGATTTGGGGGATGGAGTTGGGCCTGACTGTAGCATTTGGCCCTGTTACTGACAGCTGGTAGTGAAGACGAGGGAAAAGGTATGCTATCTACTGCGGAGTTATCCGGACTGAGTCTCGTGGAAGGGGGGATCGTGTCGGACAGAACAGCGACTTCTTGCTTCGCATTCGAGCTAATGGGGCAGTAGAGGCACCCGGAATACTATGCAGTGTTTCTCAACAGCTATGGACATCTCTTTCTTCCCCAATAGCCATGCATCCTCAAGAAGTTCTTCCGGAGGCCCCCAGATGTGCGAGAATCAAATGTCTTTGCGAAGGAGTCACAGTGGACTCCACCTATGCCTGGAGAAGATCTTTCTCTCCCGCTTCCGATGGCACAATAATCACGATATCAAGTCGATCTGCAACCACTCGAGATCGTGAAGAGGGTAGATGGTCTTTGCATTACCGTCTTTATACTGTGGTACCGAAAAGGAGTGATTGGCTGTTGAGGTTCATTCTACCGGTCGTACGCCGCGCCACACGCCGCCTCCATGCCGCAACACGCACACGCCCCCTTTTCCTCGCCACCGCGCCAGCCGCAGATTCCTGAACAGTAAGTAATATGTGGCAGATCTTGCACGTTTACTGCGCATCTGACAGCTCTGCCTGCCTTTCTGGGGCTGGAGAAACATCCGAGTTCTTGGAAAAGGTCACCATCTGGCGTTCTCTTCAGCCACGCGCTGCGTACGCGAGGAAGGGCTGATGGCTTAAGCTCACTTGGGCCACCCCTTGGGAACTTTGCATCCGACGACGTTTGACAAAAAGACGGTGTTTCCAGAGGGAACTTACTCCTTGACAACCGAATTAATCAATAGTGACCGCCGCTTCGCCATCTGGTGGCCCAAGGCCACAGACTTTCCTATGCTGATGTCCTAATCTGGTCGGGAGCATGGACCGAGGACTGAGTGCGTGCTTGAAACGGGTGCTTGGACTGACAATGGAGGATGCCAAAGTTCCGCCCCTCTCAAGTGGAAATACCTCTCTGTGCAATATCGACGACGGTTCTGGAGTCGCACAGGTCGAGCCTCCTAGTGACCGATACCCAGTCACCGTTACGGTAGCACGCCAGAGTTCATACTGAAGCCTCACAGGTGCCGAAACTATGCAGCGACCTAAATAACATTAAATAGACAATCAGCTAAAATGGCTGTCTTGTCGGGTATATTCAAGATGCCTCCAATCCTGCAATGTTTACTCTCATAACTCCCAAATTTCGTTTTGTTACGTTTCATTAAGACGATGACCTCCCGTGAAAGCTAAATGCCTTGCCCACGGGACATTAAACTCCTGGCGAAAGAAAGCCACGCTACGCTCGACAACCCCAGACATAAGAAGTCTGTTCACAATGATCGGTCCAGCCCGGGGTTCTAGTTCATCCTGGAAGAATTGGACATGATCACGTCTTGATTCTGTCGCTTTTTTGCGTATATCAAGCCACACACATTGCACAATGTCATGGGTCCATCTGGGCCTAGCCGCCACTTGGGGGTATCGGTGCGATGACACTTGTGGCAGCAGAGCTCGCCGACCTCGCCCTTGGCACGTTCGCGCATCACGTTCGCGTGGCCGGGCGCGTTACTCCGCGAATGCCGTCGCCGGCTGTCTGCGCCGCCGTGATCTCCATTCCTCAGGGTGAAGATGTCGAAAATGTCGCTGGCGATGTTGTGGGACAACTGTGCCATATGGCGCAGGTCGCTGTCGCTAGGGAGAGGTTGGTTGTTGGCGGAGTCAAGGCTGCCTCCCGCAGATTGACCAGAATAGCCGGGAAACCCTTCCGAGAGACGCAAGAGTTCTGATGCTCCAAGGCGAATCTGTAGATGATGTTATGTTAGCGCAGTTCTACCGTAGTGGTTCGTGCACCTTCGTGTTTCTTTCACTGCAGTGTGCGACACCTATTTCTACCAGAATTTGGGACCCAACTGAAAACAGGGGATGAGGCCGCCAAGAAACGCCCAAACACCCGTAGAAACAGACAAAACTGAAGGGGGGGGGGAGAAGAAAAAGAGAAGAAAAACCCACATACCCTTTCATGGCTTTCGTGTTGCTTCAGGCGTGTCAACGACAATCGGGACGGATTGGCATTCTCGCCCTCAGCAGTATCCTGCTGAACAGCATTGCCGGCAGAAGCCCCAGGGCCCACGACCAGCTTCGCCTTGGGAGACGACCTCCGGCGCCTGCGCGGAGGGGAAATTTCATGTGTCGTAGAGGACGAAGGGCGAATGGGACTGGAGGCCATGAGGCGAACAGTACGCCGATGAGGGCGCCCGGGGCCAGCGGAGACCAGATGAGGTTGATACCGTCGCTGTTGTTGTGGGGATGGGGATTTTGAAAAATCGATGGTGTCAGCAAGGCCGATCTCGAGAATAGGATGCATCAAAAGATGGGCAAAGAAACCTGCTGATGGAAATGTCAAAGTCTCATAGAGTGGGGATGCGAATGTGCTGTGCGGTGTGGTGGTCGGTTTTTTTTCTTCGATCGATCGTCGATGATGTATTATGGGCAATCGAGATCGAGAAGATGATGGCAAACCGGTTTACCACACACGGGCAGAGTCTTCTTTTATTTAGGTAAACCGCCACACAGACAGACAGACAAGGAGGCAATCAGGCAAGCGAGCACACATTGGCACCAAGAGTTTGACAACGGGAGGAGGGGGCACAGCAATACGACCACCCTCTCATTGCGCATTCACTTCACCCCATTTCTCACGTAAAAACGACAGACGATGGAGAAACGGAGAGTGAAAGAAAGGGACTGCGCAGGGTACCCAACATTGGAACGGGGTGTGGGGCAGGGGTCTTTTCCCGCTACTCTAGTGTTGGCGGGAGTGGGGTCAGGGTCCTCCCAACACGTGAGCTGGCCATTCACGTCTCGTTTCGCGAGAGGAGCCCATACGTCATTGGCGGGCAGCCCTTTCCGGCGGCGAGAGTGACTCCTGGTTGGCCACCACCAGCTGCTGGGCGACCGGAGGTTCTCAGGCGTCTCCGGCATAATGATGTAAGTTGGTTCGTCTCCTCCGTTTTTTTTTTTTTTTTTTTTTTTTTTTTTTTTTCAAAAGTACTGGCATTACTGCCTTCGGAAGAGACATTGGGACGCTCGAGGGGGCGTCAGCGGAGTAGAGTCCGGAAAGCAAATCACCATCCGCAGGCATCGAAGGGCAAGGTGGGGTTTCGTCGCATCTCTTCCCCGCTGTGTCTGTCGAGAATCATGATCTGTGTTTGACGTCCTCGCTCGCGAGATCTTGTTTTTCAGAGACAATCTATATTCTTGCGTGTCCACTGGGTGATGATCTGGACCAACACGCGAATGCTTCGGGGGCTGAACGGAGATTCTTGTTGGGCGCCCACGCCCGCTCTGGTTACCACTTTATTACTAGCCACCGTTCATATCCCCTGTTAATTAGACTCCTAGCAGTCTAGACGTCTACCCCAAAGACCGCCGCACGTCTCCCAGCTCGCGCAACTTCCTACCCCTCAGTTGAGTCCCACAGCTGTTGTGGCGAAATGCAACTGGACTAGGAAAGACGGCATGGCGGTGTGGGGGTATTCGAGCAATCGGGCTAGCGGGAGAATTTGCTCGAGGACGTCGAGGAAGGGGAACCTGCAGACTCATGCTCGTCGTCAGACCACATTACGGTTTTCATGTCAACAGATAAAACCCCCTCACCATCTGACCACCACAATAGTTTCTCGTCATACCAAAAGGCCTTCAATAAGACCCGAGTACAATTGTTGATGTTTTCTGCGTCCTTAGGCGACTTCCGGTTGATGTTCTGTGTAACTGAAGAGCTATCACCACCTACACTCTCTGGGTGATGATTGCTGGCGGTAGGAGTAGAATGCAGAGAGGTGGTAAATGAAAGGACATCGTACAGCCCAACCCCGTGAAATCACCTGGGAGCGGAAGAACCTAAATCAACGTTAGCTTGATTGTACAAGGCATTGTTCGTATGCGATCCCGTTGCAACAACGTCTCGCCCTTGGGAAGACTTCTCTGGGCCCTAAAGGCTGACACCGCGACACGACCATTGCTGCCAACTACTTTGGCTATGAAGCTTGGGGCAAGTGCTCCAGAAAATCCAACACTTGGGAACGTGCCCTGAATCAAGGCAACCCCCAGCTTGTCCAACCCCACAGTCCAGCTGCAAGTACCATGCACCCAGCATCCTCACTGAACTTTCGGACGGGATCTGATGGGATTTCGAAAATGCCATAGGCCCCAGCCGTCTTTGCCTCGTCGCATCTCCGTATTGATATTTTCGCAGACACGGGAAACAGAAAAATGGTATGGCGATTGCATCTTCAAGTCGTGCCGTTCGGCAGCATGTGTTCTTAGGTGGCGGGCATACGCAACCAAATTTCTTTAGTTACGTCCTTGGCGCCCAGTACGTAGAATACTGTGACAATACTCAGGCTTGCCAGGACCGTCAGTTCGGGAGACTTTTGTAACAAATTCCTATCCGTGCCTACGACCGGTAGGCCTAACGCGGCCCGAATGCAGGGTCAGCTGCATATATCCCGAATAAGTAAGGTTCAGCCAAAGCACCGCACCTCTGAAAAAGTCGGCAAATTCCATGTGCAACGGATTCCTCCCTGTTTGACGTGCTTCTCGTGGGCACGCTCATCCACACAGTCAATTTGCGTGACATTCTGTTGTCTCAGCAAATCGTCGTCAGATCATTAAATCGGATGGCCGGACGTCTACACTACCAATGCTCTGCGTCTCTCTCTATGCATCTCTCAGACCCATCACACCTTGTGGAATACCAAGCAAGGTGACGAGTGCCTCCATACCTCGGTTCCGCGCCTTTTCCGTCCCGAACATCGCCACCGAGGTGCGCTCGTTCTACTCTACGTGTCTACATGCTGCTCTGCTCCCCTATCTTGTACAAGCCGCGGGCCTAAAGTACAGGTGAACCTGTGTCGAACAGTCTAGGCCTGGCTGGGCTGGACTAGACTACCTCCCGTTGATAGGATAGAGCGCATTCGGGGTAGGGCCCGCCCCAAGCGAGCACATACGCTGTGCCTCCGCAGTCCCTTTCTCACCATCGCCGCCGAGGGTGGGCCCCCATTCTTGTCTTCCCCCCCTTGCACTGGTATTCCAGATCTTCCGAGCCCAACAACATTGTCCACCGCGCAGCGCAGCTGTCCCTCGACACGTTCTCTGAACCGAGGCTGGTGCTCTACGCGGATGAGCTTCACACTCTCTCCCGTCACGGCCAGCTTCCAGGCAGCTCGGAACGTCTCTGGGAGCTGCCGCGAAAGGGATCCCTTCAATTCAGTTGTCTCTATTCACCACTTTGCTCGACGAGAGCGGCCGGCTCTGTCAGTGGCCATTGAGCTCCCCTGCCGGGGCGGGCCTTTTGTCCCACAGCGTAAGCGCGTTTTCTCTCCAGTTCGCCGCCCACAGTGCTGAGTGCCCACATGAACACGAACCCTACCCCCTAAATCACTCCGGCTGTCCACAACGATGCCAATAGCAGCGTTCCACTATTGGAGCTGCGACCTCCACTGGGGCAGCTCTGACTGACTTCGCAGAGCTAAACGTTATAACGACATAAATACAAATCAAAAACCGCACAGGCAGAGAATTTTGCGCGGGTTTTTGTGTAATGTCAAGTATGTTCCTTTTTGTGTTTCTTTTTCTTTTGGGAAGGGCTTAAGTGGCTGTGGGGCAAGGGTCTTCTTCTGTGAATCAAAGGTCTCCGGCCTCCATAATTGAATATGAAAGAAGCGACCACGCTGTTCCAGGGGGAAAAAAGGGAAGCACCTCACAGTGCCGTGATATTGGGGCCTGTCTTCTCGCCTGAACATCGCGCTGGAAAGGATAAGTATCGTCAATCATATTTTGTTTCATGTCATTCTAGCTCTGGTTTGCTGGCGATCCCCAGCACGTACGGAGACGTGCCAAGGCTGTGTGTTCAGTATTCTACTATAAATTTCAGCTGGGGTTGCGAAAGAGGAGCCAGTACGTCATTGGCGCTGTCTTTGCCGAGCTTCCATTGGTGGAGGCACCTAAACCAGCCTCCTCATTGGTGACCGGCTCCGGAGGTTCCTTTATGACTCCGTCGTAATGATGTAAACTGGTTCGTCTTTCTCCATCACAAGTAACGCCCGAAATGGCGTAGGCGGAGTGAACTCCGTGTTTGGCTCTGATCTCAGTCTGCTTAGGGAACGAGGCCTTCCAAGATTGGCGACTGCATCGAATTGTTAGTGTCCAACCTACGTTGTGTCAATTTCTGGGTTCGCTATTCAGGGGTGATGAAATCTGACGTTTCCGTCCCGTATCTGCCTGGTAACCTTATTTGTTGCTGTTTAGCTCGCGCATCGCTACTAGGGGTCCCATGTGGAACGCCTCGGGTTACTTATTGTCATTTGACAACTTGTGTATCAATCGAATCCCTTCATCTCTGATAGCTTGATGTCACACTAACAGACGGGACGCGCAAAGCACAGACAGACGGCGGTTTTCGCCCGGGTGCCGTTGTGGCATCTCAACTGCCGTGATCTTTTCGCTACTGAGCCCGGCCAATAGCGCGAGGTCCCCCGTCTCTGGTATGCAGCCGCTCCGATGTATGAACCTAGGTTTAAGATACATTGGTCTTCAGGATATTGTGGCGACTGGAAGACGGGAATTTTGCGTTCACGACGTCGCGACAGCATACGGAGCTTCCCATATATCAATGAATTCTCCATGGGGCTACATCGGCTCACGACAGTGTTAGCAAACTCTATCGCCAGAGTTGTGGGTGTCCAATGAATCTATGCCGACGTATATGCCGTCGACATCACGAAATAAGCGGAGAGCATGTCAGTGGTTGGGACATGATTGGTTCCACACTCTACCCACAGTTCTATCGCCACATCGATATCTATAGAGAAGAGATTTGCGAGAAAGGGATTGACTTTGGCTGTTTTTGCTAAGAACTCAGGAGTGTTGGGGCAACCGAACCATCAATCCTGCAACTAAGAGCCTGTAGCGTCGGCACTTCCAGGAAGAGGCCACATCGTCATCTTGAATGCACATTGCGGTACTGGGAAAGAGTGGTTAGCAGTAATGAAAAATTCTTGCAATGTCTGATGATGAAGTTCTACTACAGAATAGCGTCGCGTCATGTGACTTGGAAAATACCTGCACTGATTTGATGTGCTATGGTTTGTAGAGTACTATGACTAATGTGTGAGACTGAAAATCTAACCCAGACTGTTGGGTAGTGTGAGCAGAAGAAAGGATGACTGAAGCGCCCACTGGTTGAGGAGACGTGAGTGGCGAATTGTACTATACCTTGTAAGGAGATGGGATGGTACTCATGGCAGGTGCCTCCCAAATGCGGCCTAACGGGGGCTGAGGGCACAAAGACTTTTGCATAGTGTCCTAATGCCAAAGTTGCTGAAGAATAACCAAGGCCCCTCTGGAAAGGTTGCTCCGCGACTCTGGACACAATCGATGCTCGGTGAGTTGCTGTGCGCAGGAATCGCAGCCAATCAAGAGGACCGGATGTTCCTCCTTTATTACGATGTAGTCCCCGGTTAGCCGGTACGTACTGCATATGCATAGCAAGCAAGGGGGAAATGTAGTGAAGGGTCGCATCTTGGCTGCATTCCCTCAGAAGAACTGCGTAAGCATGCCGCAATACCAGTTGCCACTGAATAAGATCCTCCTTGTGCAATCAACCAAGCCACTCGCCCCTCCCGGCCGCCTTACTCCCAGCCACGGCAAGGGCACCGATGTGGTGGCTTCGAATGGTCTGGGCCTGGCTGGGCTGGACTGGACTGCCGTTGAGAGACGGGAGGCGAAGTAGCTTCCGCCCCAAGCGAGCAATCTGAGCGCGCCTACCTACCCTACGTGCCTACCCAAGTAAGTACCTCTCGTAAGGCAAGGGCGTAGGCTGGTGGGCCCCTGCTGCTCGTCCGAAGCCCATTCCATGCGCCCGGAATTCCGTTCCTTTCCCATTCACATTGGTGCGCTGCTTCCAATGTCCCCTCAACACGACTCTTTTTCCGAGCCCATGCAGAGGATTCCAGCACCTTTCCCATGGCTGGCTTCCCATCACTCCGTGACGTCTCGGAGAGTCGTCGCGAACGGGAGACATTCAGGTTAGTTGTTTACTCCTTTGCTCGCCAAGGTTCCCACCTCCGCCAGGCATCTGTCGTCGCACAGCGCCTCGTCTGGACCCCTCCTCCTCAATTTCGGTGTGCTGAACCCCTACCAGATACGACCCCTCCCTGATCGCCAAGACCGTCTACAACAATGTCGAGAACCTCGTCCCAGCCTCGGAGTTGCGATCCTCTCCCGATGCCGCCCTGACCAGTTTCGCTCAACTTGCGGTCCTGCGCCTGAATGCCACTCGTGCTTTGATATCTTTGTTCGACAGCAAGTATCAGTATATCGTCGCTGAAGCCACCCCATCCCTGGATCTGTCGCCTAATGCCGATCTCAAAGACTCCGACTCCGACGAGCACTTCGTTCTGGCTGGTACTGCTATTCCTCGCGCCTCTGGCATCTGCGAAATTGCACTCGCCATTCCGCCATCGCCTGGCCCACTAGGACCCGAGAGTGTTGGGGAATTACCAGTCACAGTCATACCAGATATTTCGTCAGACGCCAGATCTTCCCAAAGGTCATATTGTCACCATGCGCCGCAGAATCGCTTCTACGCCGGTGTCCCGATTCGCTCGAACAAGGGTATCAATATTGGAGTCTTTTGTGTTTTTGATCATGAGCCTCGCGAATCCCTCGACAACAAGTCAATCCGGGTCATGCAGGATCTCTCCAAGATCATCATGGATCACTTGGATGCCAAACGCAACCGAGATGAGCATCGTCGTTCAGATAGGATGGTTCGCGGCGTCGGCAGTTTCGTTGAAGGCAAGAGCACCATGGCCGGATGGAGGTCGAGACCCAACGCAGACTCGTTCAAGGATGATCCCTCAATGGAGGGTGGCCTGAATAGGCATCAGCAAAAGCTTCAAAGGGAGACGAAAGACCCAAGTTTTGATGAGAGTGCGGCAGGCGGCGCGGCTTCGCCAGCCCGCCCACAACCGAGTCCATTGCCAAGACGGCCGTCGTCGCCATCACAGGAGCTGTTCCTAGACCGAGCACCTCCATCTTCAGCTTCCGAAATATCCGTCAAAACCCTCGCATCGGGGGCAAGCAGTGAGAATGTTCGTCAGTCCCAGATTCAACACGTCTTTTCCAAGGCTGCAAACGTTATTCGAGAAGCTATCGAGGTCGAGAGCGTGCTATTTCTGGATGCCAGTATCGCATCTTTCGGGGGGCTGACTGCATCTGAAGGGGCTCAACGCCGGTCTTCAGCATCCAACAAGTCAACCTCTTCGTCGAGTGATGAAAAGGGGGACCTTTCGAGTCCTACATTCATTGAGACGCAACCAGAGACACAGTGCCGGGTTCTTGGTTTCTCGAGCTCAACAGCATCGAGCATTGATGGAAGACTTCCTTCTCTAAGTCACGCATCAATTTCTGATATCTTTCTTGCCAAGCTACTGCGAAGAAACCCCGAGGGGAAGATTTTCAATTTTGATGGAAACGGATCCATCCAATCAAGCGACTTTTCAGGCGATGATGCAACCGCAACACCAACTCCTTCGGACGAATTGCGCGAAGTATTCACTGCAACCGCTCCACCAGAGAATACCCCCACAAGACCTCAACGACGCTCCCGAAGACGCTTTTCGCGCAAGAACGAGGCGAACATCCTCATTTCGATGTTCTCGGGGGCTCGGAGCGTTGCTGTTTTCCCCCTCTGGGATCCACAAAAGCAGCGCTGGTATGCTGGCGGTTTCGTGTGTACGAAAGTAGCCACGCGCATCTTGACCCGCGAAGATGAACTCAGTTACCTCCGAGCCTTTGGTGCTGTTATAATGTCAGAAGTTGACCACGTCAATACCAGGATTGTGGAAAAGGCTAGGACAGACTTGTTGAATTCGCTCTCGCACGAACTTCGATCACCACTACACGGTATCATCCTTGGCACAGAGCTCCTCCATGATACCCCACTCGACGCCTTTCAGGGTGAAACCCTTGTATCCGTCGAAAATTGCGGCCGTACCCTCCTGGAAACAATCGACCACCTCCTGGATTGGAGCAAAGTCAACAATTTTATCCAGTCTACGTCAAAACGTCGAAGAAGTACCGTTAGTGACCGTGGGTTGAGGGGAGCTGGTGACAGAATCACCATTGATGAGGGTATGATGAGCATCTCTTCGAATGTGGAGATCGACGTTCTGGCCGAGGAGGTTGTAGAAAGTGTTTGCGCTGGTTTCAGCTACCAACGCATCTCCATTGCTCAACTCGCCAAACGCAGCAACATGGACCCGACAGACACTGACTCGGTACGGATGTTGGATAGTATGCAGGCCATGGAGGACATGGCTTCTAATACCAACAGATATGGCGATTTGCAACTCGTGCTCGGGGACGTATCCGTCACTTTCGATATCAACCCGGCAGCATCGTGGGCTTTTCACACCCAACCAGGCGCGATACGTCGGATACTAATGAATCTGCTTGGAAACTCGCTCAAATACACGACCAAAGGCTTCGTCAATGTAAACGTCGTCCAGATCACGCCGAAAGGGGATAGCCCGACAAAGGGGACACACGTGGAGATAATCGTTGCAGACTCGGGTCGAGGCATCAGCCAAGATTTCTTACAACATCATCTCTTCACGCCTTTTGCTCAGGAAGACAGCCTATCTGCCGGCACGGGTCTAGGACTGAGCTTGGTGCAGCAGATTGTTGCCAAAATGGGCGGATCTATCCACGTGTGGAGCAAGGTTTCTTGCGGAACGAAAGTCACGGTTCGATTGCCATTGCAAGGGGCCATCCCGGCATCTCCAAGAGCTAGCCTTCTGAAGGTAGCAGGATTCAATGAATTCCAGGCGCAGGTTGCAGAACTCAGCGGCCTAAGAGTCAGGTTTCTAGGATTCCAAACCCATAACGAGGTTCGGAGGGTTGAGGACCTGTCCACCGATGTTCTCAGCGAAGGCGCCATCATCGGGAATGTTTGTCAGCAGTGGCTGGGCATGGAGCCCGTTGAGGATGGAGGCCTTCTCCCTGATCTTGTCCTGTCCACCGAACGCCACCTAGATCGCTTGTCGTGGGAAAGGCGCCGTGGTGACATTTCCACTCCTATTGTGGTCGTCTGTCGGAATGCTCTCATCGCACGTCAATTAGCAACTACACCAAGTTTCACGAGGAAGGGTGTCGTCTTTGACTTCATCTCGCAGCCGTAAGTTCCCCAGTTGCCTTGACCATGAATCTGATGCTCACATCTTAGCAGTGTCGGGCCAAGAAAACTGGCGAAGGTCTTGCTACTGAGCTTCAGACGTTGGACCAAGTTACAGGCCGCCACAATACCGACTCCCAGCGCTTTATCGATGACCAGTGTCGAGCCTGAGCCTAGCGGCTTCTTCCCAACGGCTCTGAAGGCGGCTCGCAGCCCAGGGGAAAGTAGCACCGACGTCTTTTCAGACATTCGATCTCCAGACGCACAAGACGAGACTCCATCTTCTCAAGTCGACGGGAATTCGTGGGACAAATCACGGTCCATGGTACCTGAAACCGAAAGGGAAATAGCCGACATATATGCTCTTCCCGAGCGGCGAAGAGAAGCTCTCGCGCCAATACCTAATCCTGTTCAACAAACTGAACAAGAACAGCAACCCCTCAAGAAGTTCCTTCTCGTTGACGACAACCCCCTGAATCTCAAGATCCTCGCCTCTTTCATGAAAAGGCTAAGCCATCCCTTCGACACTGCCGCAGATGGGAAGCACGCGCTGGAGACCTTCACAAAAAGCCCCGGAGAATTTCGCTGCGTCCTCATGGATATTTCAATGCCAGTCATGGATGGCTTTGAATCGACGCGTCGCATCCGCGCCTTTGAAAACGCACAGGGCTTATCGAAGTGTCAAATCTTTGCGCTCACAGGCCTGGCATCAGAGCAGGCGCAGAAGGAAGCGTTTGCAAGTGGGATTGACCTGTTTCTTACGAAGCCTGTGAGGCTGAAGGAGTTAACCAACATTTTGGAGGCAAGGGGTCTTTCATGAATTCTTTCTTACTACGATGATGGGCGGTAATGCGACATGGAAAATGAAGGTCACGGCGTGGAGTCATATGTTTTAGACATTGCGTTATGGTCATGCAAACTCGAAACACGTGTTGCCCTGTTAAGAGGTGGTAGATGTGAGCTCGTCAGGTCCGAGTTTCGAGGTGTTTAAGATACCCGCATCATCATAGGTGCCTCTTTACTGATTGCCGAATATAAAGGTACTGAAGTAAGCACGCGAAACCTCCTCTCGCTTCCATCGAATGTGTCTGTTTCAGACAGAAGATGCGCCGTCTCAGATGAAGCTGCTACGTTGAAACGCGCCCGTGATTATAAGACGCCGCACCGAACATGAAAGCAGTTTGAAAGCGGCCTCAGCCTCACCCAATCACAAACTGCGTGGGTGACAGATTTGTTACTGGGAATGACATCTTATGTGGGTTCAAACGGCTACAGCGATGTTTCGCGGACGAAGCAGAGAGAGAGCGATTGGATGACATTGTCCAATCGCACTCTTCGGAGATGTGGATTGACAGTGCATATCAATTCATCTTGGTGAGATTTACTCCTGGGCTTTTTGGGAGTGATGTGCGCATGACGCGCTTGCTATCCCCGGCAGCTGCGTGTGTGGAATAATTGTGTCGTCACACCCAACAGCCATATCACGCACACATACATATGTGCATGCCAGCGCTTCATCACGCGGGGGTAATCCCATGAAATCTTCCAGAAGCCGTGGCGTGTCATCATCACTGGTAACGTCTCAGACTAAGGCGACATACACCTTGAAGACTGATCAAATTTGTTGTCATTGCTTTCTTTTCCTTTTTCTAGACAACACACCACGCCGTCGTCCTTACTCAACAACGTAACATACACGCTTTGATAAGAAAGATGTATACTTCCAGGATACTCGCCAACATCCCGTCCGCGCGAGCCGCCTGCTTGGCACGCCGTGCGCCAGGTCGAGAGTGGTTTGTTCTGGGCAAGAGAGCGCTGCCGGCACCATCCGCGACGGGGCCACATCAGCACGCGCTTGGGGCGAGGAGGTTTTACGCCTCTGAGGGATCGCGGGGTGAACCCCCGGAACCGCCTGTGCCGACTACCACGGGCAAAGTGAAGGACGCGTGAGTCTCAGATGCTGCATTTCCTCTCCAAACCTATCAGGACTCTCTTGCTTAACTTTGTTGATTTCTCGTCTGGGTGGGAGCTGAACTTGATATTAGTCCCGTATGGCTCGCGATCATTAGCGCCGGTTTGTTATTCGGAGGAGGGCTTGTGTATTTCTCGGCTACACCCAAGGAGAACGATACGAAGCTTCCGCGGGGCGACCGGGCGGCTTGAAATGGTGTAAAAGGGGATGGAGGAGACAGAGAGATAAGAAAGGGATCCCTGGTTAATTATACCTGGAATTGAGCCCAAGCTAAATGGGGCTTGGGTTTCGTGATCGCACCTTCGCCGACATTGACGATGACAACGGCGGAGAGGGTGCGGCGGTCGCTGGCGTGGGGGTACTGAGGAGTGGGAGGAAGATAGCCGGGCAATGAAGGAGAGCTCCATTATGGGCTAGGAGTAGCGGTGGGCCTGGCTGCGAGAAATGATGTGAGTTGTTGTTAGTTGGAGATTCTAGTTCGATGATGGATGAAACTCGCGCTTCCTCCAGAAGAGTTTAGCCACGAGCAGCTACTTATCTTACAAATACACATCACACAATACGACATGGGTTGTTTGGCCACTTCGATCATTCGCACACATGGGGAGGGTTGAATCAAACTTGCATTGACGCAATCACTTTTACAAAAACTATCCCAGAGTCGGCTCATGCCGGTGTTGACTGCATTCGCTATTGTCCTAGGATACTCTTCATTAAGCCTTACTCCTTCTCTAGGTAGGAAGCATTCTTCACGGTGACAACCGCTTTCTACAAAATCCCGTATGAGATGAACCGAGAAACAGCCCCTCTGGTAGTTTCCATCAAGGAACTCTTCGAGCTTCTCGCGGCAAGTCGATCAAGTGTGCGGGCCGGAGACACGGACAGATACTGTTTGTCATCCCATAACTAAAGATATACTACATGCCACTTGTCGCGTTTATGTTACTATCGATTAATCATGACAAGCAACTCAAATAGCCTAGAATCTATTTATCCCTAGAATTTTCGGCATGTTCTAGTTCTCAGAGTTGCATGCAACCTCGCAACCTTTGGCTGTATGAGACGGCCAATATAGACTGACTTGGGAAAATTTGCGAAAATAAACGCCCGGCTCTCCGAAAGGGACATACGTGCCGGGCGCTGCCCTAGAGAAGTACGAAATATCGTCGATCTTGCACATGATGTGGTGCCAGTACTGAATTTTGTTCATCAATGAGTGAGTCGGCGGAGAATTCGCTGGCTTGAATCTCGTGATCATTTGATTAAGTGCAATGCAACTTGCCCGTTTTCCCTTCTAATCTTTTATTTGTACTTTAACATGACAGGTTACCGGCTGCGGGCACACCAATCTTTTTTTCCCTTTTTCTCACGATACTGCTTGCGCCTAGACAACCTTCTCTGGGCATCACAAGGACTGAAATGTGGAGGCCTACATCGTGTTTGCTCTATGGGCCGCCTGTGGCTCCATTGCAGTCATCTCATCAAGCGGGGCATAGCCCCGTCACTCCCCTTGGTGTAGTTGGTTCATCACGTTCGACTGTAATGGTATCTGATCCACATCTATCGAAAGGTCTCTAGTTCGATTCTGGAAGGGGAGAATCACGTTCTTTTTTACATTCGTTGCTTATAGATGGTGCCTAGTTGCGCACTCTCAAACGAGTCGAATACCGCATGAATGGTATGTTGGGGTGGGTTGTGCGTGGCGAACCTCTCTTCTGTGATATCTTTTTGTTTGTACGTTAAGCAAACTGCAATCTATTGGTCTCTAGTTGAGCCATCAACTGCTGAACAATATAGGTACATTAGAGGCCCATAATTGATATCGGGTAGATCTTTAAGATGTTCGTGATGGATGCTCACTTCTCTTTCTTGATCACCTTAGAGTAGATTGAATCTTTTTCTTGATAAGAGATATCTATAACAACAAATCCCAATAATCACATTTAACGATAGCCTTTCCTCGTCAGATAGGTACTCAGAAACCCACTGGTAGTCGAGACACAGGAAGAATACATACGCAGCAGATTTATGGATATTGAAAAGTACCTTCAACGACGACCCGAGGTTGAACCAAAATTGTCCATCAAATGTATAACATCACTAATCCATGTTGTGGCCAAACACATTCCCTTCCATTATGTTCAAATCTTTCCTGCTAGTTCAGAAATGTTCGACTCCGAAGCAACCTTCTTTCCGGAAACAAGAAAGCTTTTCACTGACAGCTTTCCTCAGTACTGCTAAACAACAGAGGTCTAGAACTTGCCGGTAATGTACCAATAGGATGCTGCGCTGATCCCTGTCACAAGCGCATGTCTGCCGGTGATATCGAGGTCAAGGAAAGCCATTCTCGCACTCATGTCGCCGACTCTCACGTAAGACGAATGTGGAAACCCAGCTGGGCCACATTTAACCCGCTCGGGATATTCAAGCGAGAGCTGGAGAGGCTTACAGGGGATCTCTGTCTGTCCAAGGAACCAATAAGACTAGCATACCAGAGAAGCATCCCGTCTTGGCATTCGTTTGGTAAGACTACGTGCCTGGCGCTAAATGTACACCGACGAATAGCTTGAATTGATCACGACTTAAATTCAGAGCCCTTGCAACGATGACGAAGATCTTGCTCGTCAAGAAGCATTCAAATATGTCTCCCGACACCTGAGCTGACAACTCCATTTGCTCTCTCCTAGCATCTCTCCCTCTCTTTCCCGGAAAAGACAAGACAAAAATGCGACAGCTTTTCGGCCAAACCCTTAGCGGGTGGCGTGTGTCGGCCCTGATCTTCGTCTGCGCAATATGGACACTGACAGTCACCCTCTGGACTTTGCTCGCCATCACTCGTGCCCGCGGTTCTACAGACTCACTCGTCTTCAACATCTCAAAGGTCTTTGAGGGCGACTGCGACTCGGCGCGTGTGCGTCTGATGACCCTCAAAGCATTCGTCAACGCCTTCTCCACCCTGATCCTCATATCATCGAATTACTTCATGCAGATGCTGGTTGCCCCGACGCGGTCAGATATCGACGCCGCGCACCGCCGCTCGCGGTGGATGGATGTGGGCATCCCCTCCATGCGCAACCTGCGTTTCGTGTCGCCGTGGCGCGGCGTGCTATGGAGCCTGTTTGCGTTGAGCTCCGTGCCGTTTCATCTGCTTTTCAACGCTTGCGTGTTCGGTTCGACTACAAGCACGGAGTGGGTGACGGCTGTTGCGTCGGAGGGTTTTCTTGAAGGTCGGGAGTACTACCTTCCCGGTATCGGCCTCGGCCCTAACCCTGGGCCAGCTGACGAGGCGTACAATGATGTTGTCCCGCATGAGGTGCACTACATGGCGGCCAACGCGAAGTCCTGGGATCGCCTTACTGGAAAGGAGTGTCTGGAGGCGTACAGCGTGTGGATCAATGTGCGCAGTAGGAGACACATGGTGGCGGTGGTGGAAGCGGACAACAATGACAGAGGATGGACTACGGCGGAGAAATCTCAAGCGTGGGATGTCAGTGTTCTCAACGACACCGTGTACAGTCTTTGGTACGCCGGCTTCTACGGTTTCCACTCTGGCGACAACAGATTCACAGGTTCTGGCTTGGCCACGGGCATGACCATAAGATGGAAGAACGACCACGGCCCATATGAGAACGTCTCTGTCACATCGTCAAAGGGCAGGTTCTGGGGCCTTCTCGACCTGAGGACCGGTACGTGGATGGATGAGCTGCTCGATCAAGACGACAATTGGATCATCTCGTGGGACGCCGTGGGCGCGCCGGGCAACATCCCACTACTGAATGAGACGCTGACGGTCAAGTACTGCCTCTCGGAGCCTATCGTCGGCACCTGTAGGGTACGCGTCAACAACGACCTGTTTCTGGCGGTTTGCGTGATCGCGCTGTTCAAGAGCTGTCTTTGCGTTGTTGTGATAAGCTACTTGTGGAAGAGAAAACCGCTGGCAACCATCGGGGACGCTGTCGACTCATTTATCCGGCTGCCTGACTCCACCACTAGGGGCATGTGCACACTCGGGTGGCGGGACTTTTCGAGGAGGAGCCGTTGGACACCGCGTAAGCGGCCGGAAGAATACGCCTGGCTGGCTGAGCCGCGGCCGTGGGAGAGGAGGGCAGAGCGCTGGGGAAGCTCGGTGCATCTCTCGGACTGGATCAAGACGTATTTCATTGGCGTATTGGGTTTACTGCTGGGGTTTCTGGCCTTGAATTCTTTCGTCAGCGAAGTGTAAAAATCCCGTATTCATCCCCTTGCTGAGTTCATTTGCTAACGTGGAAATCATAGCGGGGGATGGAAGCGCGCCTACACATGGGGAACCTTCGGACAGGACCCTGGAAACCCCGTCTTCGCAATGAAGTACCCCTCCGAAGCCCTCGAGTCATTCGTGGGGAGCTTGGCCATAAACCCAGTCGGCTCATCTCTCCTGTCCAACCTCCCACAGCTCGGGCTTTCTATCACCTGCCTCCTCCTGAATGTTATCTACACCCGCATGTTCATGGCCAGGGAATGGACGTCCTACAGCCTGAGCCTCAAACCACTTCGTGTCAGCGTGCCAAAGGGTCAGCAACAGTCCGAGCCGTTCCTCGAGATTCCCCTGGCATATGCCATTGTAATGCAAGCCGCGAGCATGCTGGTTCACTGGCTGTGTGCCAACTCCGTATACGCCATCATAGTAGAACGTGAGATCCTCTGAAATTTCCAATGGTGAAATGCACTAACTTAACAAAGCACTCGAGACCATTCCGCCAGAGCAGATTGTGTCAAGCGAGTACGGACAAGTCACCATGTACATCAACATCCTCCTATCCTTCAAAGCCGCCATCGCGACCATGATTGTCTTCTTCGCGATGCTTCTCGTCCCAATCACTGCCTCACGATTCCGTCTTTCGGGGGAGATAGTAATGGTCGGTAGCTGCTCGGCAGCTATCTCGGCTGCCTGCCACGTTCTCCGGCCGAATTGCGAGCCATCTAAAGCGAGTGCCCCCGAGCCGGTCTCATTGTGGGGACTCTCGGACTCTGATTCAATCCCCCTGAATCAAATTGACCAAAAGGGTGGCCACGTTCATGCATCGGAATACGACGCTGGTGATTGGCGAGGCGACATGGCTGAGAGTAAGTTGATGTGGGGGGCTGTTATTGGGAAGGGCCTGCCGGCGACGGAGTACAGTGACTCGACCGATGATGCACTTTTGCATTTGGCATTTGGTAGGGTAGAGAATCACGTGAAAGGTGTCACCGTGGGGGCAACTTATGCTGGCGTTAGGGACTGAGGCAACTAACGGTCTGGGACTGTGTTGTAAGAAAGGAGCATTTACAGTGGTGTTTAAGGTCATTACTCACTCTCCAAAGGCCAATAGTAGGTGGCTAACTGATTTAATATCCTCTTCTTGACGAAGAAGTCAAGAAGAAAAAAGAAGAAGAAGCATGATGACTTTTGTCAGCTATGCAATTTCAGTCAGTGAGGCCATCTTCCTACAACAGCTGGACATTGACGTCACTCCCCTGCTATTCGTTATCAGTGATAGACTCCAACAAATAACATATCTTAGAGTCCAGTATCCATCTCCTCGACTCGTATCTCGATGCATATCGGTATGCGATGGTATATGGCCATGTGCCGTACCAGGTCTAGTCGTCATATCAACCTCGTCGTTATCAGTAACATCTACATCACGACCCAGTAATATATATCTCCGGATCCCGCCAAACATACAAATATGCACCGCGGCAACGAAAATGTTTTCGGGGTTTTGAGGACACATTGCGCTGTTTCATGATGCAAGCAAGATGGTGGAATGCTGTTCTGCCCCCCGACGTGGATGTCATCAACGCGACTATGGTTCACCATAGCGTCGGTCACTGGGTACACTTGAAATATGGAAATAGACAAACTCAGGAGCAAGTATTAAACAGGTCTTCAAAAAGTATGAATAATATTTGGGAGGGAAGAAGGATGGCTTTCGCGATGCTTAAGATAACAAGATTTTTGATGGGGGAAGACCAATATTTAGCCCGCCTAGACATTTTTCGGATGTCCCCCGTTAGAAATGTATCATCCGATGCTTGGTGGGAGGCGATGGTTTCGTGGCAGTCCTACGGTAATGGTAATCACCGGAGGCTAAGACATTTTTGGTTGAGGAGACATGCCAACATTGCTCGCGCCACCTACAGCCAGAATCAATATCAACGCCGAAAGTTAATACTGCTTCAGATCGGCCACAATACTAGCGACAAGTTATTATGAAGAAGCCATGAGAACCCTGAAAAAGCAGCCGTGAGGTAGGAATCCTGGCAGTTCGAACCCTCTGCTGTACACGTATCTTCTGGGAAGCGAAATAACTTCCATAATCAATAAACAAGTGCACGAAATATCAGACTCTAGCCCAACAGCCTCAAGCTTGGACAGAATTCAGCTAAGTGGACCGCAACTTCCAGAAAATGTTCCGCCCTGGCTCATCATTGGCTCGCTCGCATTCGAGTCGTGTAGTCTGAGCACATGGCCAGCCGCATTGTTTGATTCTTGCCTCAAGAGACGAGGAAAGTGTACGCAGTAGAAACGGCTTTCAGTTTGGGATTCGGCTTGGAGGTATTGGGATCGCACGGTTTCATATTTAGTCGTCGTGGAAAGACGGAGGAAAGCACCGGGCCACTCCGAGACGCATGGGGCAAACCCCACGCCGGCCCGGACCCAACTGCCGTCCCACGTTGGGAAATGTCCGCAGAGCTCCTGGCCGGGCCGGCCCACATTCCCGGAAGCTGCCCTGGTCACAGTACCTCACCCAGCTGCCTTCACGCCGCCAAAAGACCCTCCCTTACCAAAGTCCCTGAACCCACCGCGGCGGCCAGGCACCCATCCCACGACAGCCACAACTCAAACGGCTCTCCCAAGAAACACCATCCCCAATCAAGTACTTCTTAATGCAACAAACCCAATTGGCCGGGTCCCCTTTCTGCAGGATTGTGGACCCGAAAGCGCCCAAGCAGTGACCCCGCGCTACCCTTGACCTGTTGGACAGATTGAGACAAAGGGGCAGACGGCGCGTAGGTCTAAACCGGAGTCGTCAAAAAGAAAGGATTCAGCGCTAAATTCTGACGTAAAACGCCCGCAAATATGAATGTAATCTTCTTTTGGGGATCAGAAATCCGAGTCTCTGGGCTGGATCAATGAGGAGGGGAAATCTGCTGTTCGTTGGGTATATGTCATGCAGCCATCCGCAAACCCCCTCTTTTGTTAAGAAAGCATTCGCAGTCTTGTGATTTCCGGGAAAGTTTCAGTCATCCCATCTCCGAAATTCATCCCAGGTCACGAACGCATACGAGTTGAGACGACGGAATCATGGCCAGCGCAGCCCCCGCCGTGATTGGAGAGCTGGCGGGGAACGGGACGGCCAAGGCAGGTAGCTTCCTCGCGTTCCTCGCGGAGGACGTGCAGAGGTCGCCGGTGCTGTACTCGACATTCGCCGCGGTCCTGGCGATTCTGGTGCTGGTGAGCAGGTTGTCGTCGCCTGCGGTGGAGGAGCGGGAGCCGCCGCTGATGAAGCCCACAATCCCTGTGATTGGACACCTGATTGGGATGATTAAGCACGAGAGTCATTATTTCAAGTTTCTTGAGTAAGTTTCCATGGCGAATGAGGGGTGGGCCTGACGCGATTGAGAAACTCGGAGCTGATCATGTGTGTGATGCAGACCTAGGGGCTTCCGGATCGCGACGCTGCCTATCCTGGGCGGAAAGGTGTACGGCGTGTGGTGCCCCATGCTGGGACAGGCTGTGCATCGCAACAAGGACCTCTCATTCGAGCCGTTTGCTCTCGAGTTCGCGCAGCGGGAGCTGGGGTTCGATAACGATACGCTCAAGATTCTGCAGGATTCGACGCTGATGCCCGAGTTCTTCGACGGGATCCACGCGGGGATGACGCCGACGAATGTGCGACGCATGAATGCGAATGCGTTGAGATACGTGGCCAAGGTGCTGGAAGAGATTCCGGCTGGGGAGGCGTTTGAGACCACCAACTTTTTCTTGTGGGTTAGGGACTTGATGACTCTGGCGACGGCTGAGGCGCTGTATGGGCCTGCGAACCCGCTCGCGAAGGACGCCAGCTTGATGGAAGAGGTTTGGTAAGTTCACCTGCGGCGTATCTCGCTTGATTTCACTGACACCACGTAGGGCCTTTGATGCCGGCTTGGGCCTGCTCATGCTGGGCGTCTTCCCATCCATCATTGCGAAGAGATGTTACCAGGCCCGCGCCAAACTTCAGGCGGTGCTGAGCGATTACTACGGAGCAAGAGAGGATGACCATGAGGAGGCGGCGCAAATTGTGAAGAACCGAGCAAACGTGCTTCGAAAACACGGCATCCCTGACAGGGAAGTTGGCACGTTCGAGATTGCTCTCCTCCACGTGGGCACGTCCAACACGATTCCGACTCTGTTTTGGTTTGTTGCGCATGTCTTCACCAACGCCGAGCTGGTGGCCAAACTCCGAGAAGAAGTGGCAGCAATTGCCACGCACGGAGCCGACGGCAAGGTGACTATCAACATCGGTGCGATTGATGAAAAGTGCCCGTTGCTTGTGAGCTGCTACCGCGAGTCCATCCGGTTGTCGAACAAGGGCATGGGGCATCGCCGTGTGATGAAGGACACGACCATCTCCGACGGCAGGGGCAACACGTACCTCTTGAAGGAAGGCTGTAACATTCAGCTGTCCCACGAGGTCTCGCATAGCTTGGAGAGAGTCTGGGGAACAGACTACGACAAATTCGTGGCGGACAGGTTCGTAGACAAGAAGGCTGAGGGAGACATCATGATGGAGAAGGTCAAGAAGGCTGCATTCATCCCCTTTGGTGGCGGAAGGCACCTGTGCCCCGGACGCAACTTTGCGTTTGCTGAAAACCTGGGGTTCGTGGCTTCGCTGGTGTTGGGCTTTGATGTGACGACGCTGGACGAGAACAAGAAGGCGACTACTGCGGCCCCAAAGATGGACCGATGTCCGATGACGGCTGCAGCAGCCCGGCCGATCAACAATGGCGAGGGTTTCGGTGCCCGCGTCGCGAGACGTGAGGGGTGGGAAAGTGTCAAATGGCAATACACCAGCTGAGTGGTGTGAGGGTCCTAGGTTGCCGAGCCGTAGAAATCATTTCGCCCATTGATTCTGATCTGTTCAGAGAAGTGCTTCTCTTGGCACTGAAGCATGATGATGCAGCTGTACAACTGACGTTGGTGATGATGACAGACGGCTCTCAATGGCCCCAGTCATGGAGGGGCTAGTCGCGTGTCGCAGGCCTCAGATCAGCGCTTGTTGACGTCCGACATTCGGAATGTGGAAGAGCGACCGTTAGGGCGACGTGTTGCTGCGGCTGGGGCTCGACGGAGATTGGGCGGTGATGAGTGATGATGCTGAAAGTGCCGGGAATCAAGCTTGAAGCCCACAGAACGAGACCGGGGTGGAGCTGTCAAGGCCAAGACCAAGACGTGGGACCTGCAGCTGCATCGAGCTCATCGGAGCTGGAGCTGGAGCTGAAGCTCCTCTAAGATGGCTCAGCCACAGCCACACGTGACAGCCACCGACATTGACGTCATGGCGGCGTCGTACCAGCAGGAAGCAATGAAAGCTGGAAGCAGGAGCGACGGGATACTTGTTTCCCGCTTGGGTTGCTGCTGCATTTTGTCCTCCTCTTGGAAACGAAAATGTCACTGTGATTAAGTAGACAAAAACTCAAAAAAAGAACACCTCGGCCCAACCCACCATTCCAGATCAAAACACATCGAAATGAGCTACGCGTTCCGTCGCGTATGCCTTCAATTGCCTGCCAGCATCGGTACCAAGCATGGCTCGCTGTGTCAAGCTTTTCGCCCAGCCGGAGTCGGCATCGGCAGAAGCATCCCAGCTTTCGGACGCGCGGCCAGTCACTCTGCAAACCGCCGGGATGAGGTCGAGAACGCCAAGGCCAAGAAGACCAACAGGGAGGACATGCACAAGGAGGAGCAGAAGGAGAAGGACGAACGCGCTGAGCTGTTTGCCTTGAGGAAGCAGGAGGAGAGGCCGTGGCACCGCGCTGGAAACGAGGTCGAGCAGCGGGAGTCGTCCAAAGATCCGACAAACGGTGATAAGACCCGCGGTACGCACCGACTTCCCGCTCCGAGTGCTTAGGTTCTGCAGTGCCTTGCATGCTGACTCTGCTTCAGGACGCCTGCTCACAACTCCGACCCGTTTATTGAAGCTCATCCTGCCGCTGCCATTCTACGCCGAGCAGACGAGGATCACACAAGCCCCCAAGAAAGATGGCGAGGAAGATGGTGAACAAGAGGAGATTGCCCCCCTTGCACTCCTCGTCCACCCCCAGCAGCCATTGTCCTACCTCGAGAGACTGCTCCAGGCCGAGATCCCACCAATTGACGACGGCCGTCGGGAGCGAATCCCCAGGATATACTTCCGAGCCGAGGCGGACCATAAGGGGAATGACCAGCACAAGGCTGCGACGAAGAA
Organism: Colletotrichum endophyticum; assembly: GCA_027406105.1. Classification (NCBI taxonomy): domain Eukaryota; kingdom Fungi; phylum Ascomycota; class Sordariomycetes; order Glomerellales; family Glomerellaceae; genus Colletotrichum; species Colletotrichum endophyticum. The sequence continues at coordinate 3,520,013 of JANVYF010000010.1, read as the reverse complement.
GCAAGAGGGCAACGTTGCCTCGTACTCCGGCCTAGGGCGTGAGGGCCCGAAGAAGAAGCAGGACGATACCAACTGGGTTCGTTGGAGCAGCAGCACCGAGGTCGGTGACTTTATTCGAGACGCTGCGCGCGGACGGGAGTTCTCTATCGGCATCGAAGGCTACGACCAGGAGCTTCGCGTGGCGGTGCCCAGCTTCAACGACCGAACGTACTACATGCGAATCCGCTTGCGCAAGTTGTCGCACAAGGTCGAGCATTTCGCGAAGCTGAAGCAAGAGTGCGACACCCTCGCCCACCGCGGCGCCCATCGCATCGCCCAAGGCGGATTCGGAGTTCTGCTGGGCTGGTGGGGAGTGGTCTACTATGTGACCTTCCATACCGACTTTGGCTGGGATCTCGTCGAACCGGTGACATATCTGGTGGGCTTGACCACCATCATGGGCGGTTACCTCTGGTTTCTGTACATCAGCCGAGAGCTCAGCTACAAGGCGGCGCTCAACGTGACGGTATCGAAACGCCAGCAGGCGCTCTACCAGGCGCGCGGGTTCGATCCGCAGACATGGGAGCAGCTCGTGCACGAGGCCAACTCGCTGCGACGCGAGATCAAGATGGTGGCGACCGAGTACGACGTTGACTGGGACGAGACCAAGGACCTCGGCGGCGAGGAGGTGCAAGAGGTGCTGGACAAGGAGCGCAAGGACCGGCGACGGAAGGCCGACGAGGAGGACGTGGAGGAGGACGAAGACGATCGCGCACGTGAGCGTAAGGACCAGAAGAAGCAGGGGCAAAAGGAACCAGAGGGCGACGACAGCAAGAAGGCGTCGTAGAGCATTTGCCTCTTTCCAGTGCGATACCCCGATACAGTGTATGATGTTATTTACCGTTGCATCTCGAGCATGATAGACAGCGATAGTAATAAGCGTCCAAATGTTCCGTCATGGCCTGTTACTGGCGATGTGAACGGGAAAGTGTTGGTGTGTAGATGCTAAAAAGTCTGGCTGAAAAGAATGCTGAATTGATATTTCAGCTCCCCGGGGCCCCCAATGCAACCTCTTCACTTGGTATCCCCGTCACCTTGGCAAACAGCCCACCTCTGCCGGTGTACCCCGGTGAAAGACGGGATGGGTCGGCCTCACCGAGCGGTGCGGGCATGAGCCTGCACAGCATTCTCACCAGCCAGCACACCCAAGACGCTAACACGTGCGCTACAGAAAAGCTCACAGGCGAGGAGCCACCGTCACCCAAGCTCCAGGCCTGTACCATGCCCTTATCGGTTGGTGGCACCCCGCCGCGGCCGCCAGCGGGAGAGCTTCACCCCACATGATTGACGCATCATCATGCCACCGCCCAACCAACAGGCCCCTGTTTGTCAGAATCTCCCTACCCTCGATATGCGACGGCGATGAATGGCCATCTCCGACCGAAGGAGGGGTTCTAGAAGGCCTCCCCGGATCTGACGATAGCCGCATGTGCCTGGGGACATCTCACGACGTCTGTTGGTCGCGTTGTCGCGTCTGGAAGTACTTATTGTCGCTAAAGAAGCTGCTCCTTCTCGACCCCGCCATCTCCCTTCTCGACAGTGTCTCTCCTCTCTCCCAAGGTTCTCCCTTTGCTGCCCCGAGCACATCAACAATCCCCGACGACGGCATCTTGGAGACGACCACCTCGAGAAATACCGCAGCGCACACCTCCATCTCGCTCGTGCAACCACACCGACTCACCGCGACCTGACCCCTCCTTGGCCCCTCTCCCGCCCTCCACCAGGCTTACCAAGGCGACTGCCCTAAGGGTCGTAGCTCCGCTCCACCACCCAGAGCACGCCAGCCCACCACCATGCCTCCCCAAATCATCCACCTGCCCGACGGCCAAAAGTTCACAGTCACCCCCGTCTTCGCCGGCCTCTTCTTCAAGTCTCACGACCTCAACACGCACAATAACCCGTTCCCCATCGGCTGGACCATCGTCCTAAACACCGAGGACAACGACCCCGAGCCCTTCGGAGATGCCGCCGTCAATGGCGACCACAGCGACGATGAGCGCGCCCGCGTTGCCCGCCGGCACATCCACAGCTTCAAGCAGCCGACGCTGCAGAACGACAACCTCTTCATCTCGTCCATCTCCCAGCCCTCGAGCACCGAGTTCAAGCCCGCCGCGAGCCCCACCCGCCAGATTGCCATGATGCTTTGGGTAACCCTGTACTGGTACTTCCACCAGCCCCGACCCTCTCCCTACCTCGTCACCGAGGCCTCGCGACTCACCCCCGAGGCAGCCCGTCCCAAGGGCGAGTGGCGCATCAACATCAAGCGCGATGGCGTCTTACGCGGGCGGAACTTGATACCCAAGTTGGAGCGCATGGGGTTAATTGCCTCGCTGGACTCGGCTGTTGGAACGAGGCTGGAGGACAACGGGGAGGAGTGGTCACAGATGTTTGTCTCGCGAAAGATGTTCTGGCAGATACCCGGTCGCTTGTTCCTGTTCACACTGCAGAAGACGGGCGGCGGAGGGCCCTCAGACTCGCCGACAGGCAGCAGACCGACATCGCCTGTCCGCGCCGACTCGACCCATTCCCGCCACCACACACCCATACACACTCCGCACCAGTCGACCGGCAGCCGCTTCGAAGTCGACCTCCCCGGGGGCCCGCCGCCCATGTCTGCGGTCCTTACGCCCAGCTTCCCCATCGGCCCGTTCTACTCAAGCTCGCACCTGCCGACGTACTACCCCCCAGCGCCACTGATGTACACAGTCACAGACGGCGTGCGGCACCCCATCCGCCCGAAGCCAGGCCGTATGGGCGAAGTGTTCTACTCCCGCTACATCCCGAGCGCCGGCCAGTACCTATCCTTCCGCGTCGCCTCCCTCGCCCCGAACGCCGTGCCCTACCTCGGACCAGTGGGCCCAAAGCCGGCGGAGAACCTGCATCTGATGAGCCTCTCCGACACAGCGCTCCTTCAAAAGTGGCTGTCGAACCCACGAGTGCAAGAGTTCTGGGGCGAATACACGCCAAACTTTCTCGAAAACGCCCTCAGCTCGAAGCACTCGTTCCCCGTCATTGGCATGTGGGACGGCATCCCGTTTGGCTACTTTGAGATATACTGGGTCAAGGAGGATATCCTGGGCCAGAAGCTGGGCAACGACGCCGACAACTGGGACCGTGGCATCCACCTCTTCATCGGCGAGGAGTGGGCCCGCGGCCGAGTGCCAGCGTGGCTGTCCAGCCTCGTGCACTGGTGTCTAACGGACGACTACCGTACGATCAATGTTTGCTTGGAGCCGCGGATAGATAACACAAGGTGAGACACCCTTTGATTCTGGGTGTGTGGTATTGGTACTAACGGACAACAGGTTCCTCCGACTACTGGAGAGTGCGGGGTTCGCTAAAGAGCGCGAGATTGCGTTCTCCCACAAGCAGTCGTACTTTATGCGGATGAACAGAGACGCATGGGACGGCCCGGCTTTGTGATGATTATATTACGGTTCTATTGAAGTTCGAAAAGGTGGTAGCTATATGACATTATGCAGCGGCAGTTGGTTTGCGACATGAGAGACAGCGAGCGTAGAGGTGTTTATTTACATTCATATACAAATTCGCGGGACCCGAAATACCCGATTCAAATAGAAACCAGTTGCAACAAAAAATGCTTTCGTGATTCCCATGCGCTTTCACTCGTGGCATCGAAATCATCAAATACGATGCCATCGCAAAACTGACTCGGGACGAGCTCCGACGATCAACGGCCTCGCCACGACGTCACGGTGCAGTCACACCCGCTGGGTCGCGTGGACCTGACAGGGACTCCCAGCGCAAAAGGGTGGGGCCAGTGACAATTCACCCAGCTAGGGGGTCCCCAGCCTGCCGAAACGGCAACCTCCGACCGCTGACTGGGTCCTCCGCTGAGACACAGCCGTTATCTTGTGACCGACAGCCGCACCACCCAAACTCTCTCCAACTTCGCGATAAGACGTCTCCCGCCCCGACAGCAACAAACTCTCCGATTTCACCGCTCTCAATGACCTCGCCGCGCCAGACATGACAGGCCGCTCGCCCTCGTCCTCCGGCCTCCTCCCCATGCCCGGCTCGCCGTCCTCGTCGTGGGCGCTCTACCGCGCCCGCCTGTCCGCCATGTTCCGCCACGCCGACACGCAGGTCGTCGTGGCCTTTTGGCTCCTCGGTGCGTTCCCATCGTCCGCCCTCTGCCTCGTCACCCCCTTCCTGCTAACTCCGCGAGAAAAACAGGCCTAATCAACAACGTCCTCTACGTAATCATCCTCTCCGCCGCGCAAGACCTCGTCGGCTCCGCCGTGCCCAAGGGCGTGGTCCTCCTCGCCGACGTGCTGCCCTCCTTCTTCACGAAGCTCGTCGCGCCCTACTTCATCCACCGCGTCCCCTACGCCGCGCGCGTCTGCGTCCTCATCGCCCTCTCCGTCAGCGGCATGCTCCTCGTCGCGCTCACCCCGCCCGACAAGTCCGTCGCCGTCAAGATGGTCGGCGTCGGCATCGCCAGCCTCTCCTCCGGCGGCGGCGAGCTCAGCTTCCTCGGGCTGACGCACTACTACGGCCCCATGAGCCTCGCGGGCTGGGGCAGCGGGACGGGGGCGGCCGGATTGGTGGGCGCGGGACTGTATGTCGCGCTCACGGACTGGTGGGGCTTTTCTGTGAGGAACAGTTTGTTGTTTTCGGCGAGTCTGCCGTCGGTGATGTTTGTGAGCTTCTTCTTGGTGCTGCCCAAGGGCCCGTTGCGGGCGGGGAGGAAGGAGGAGGAGGAGTACACTGCCGTGCCGGGGGCGGACGACCTCGAGGAGGAGGATGTGGAGGAGATGCCGCGGGATGCGGCGTCATCGGCGCTGCTGGCGCCCGGGCCGGGGGTGACGAGCACGGCGTACTCGGCCACGAAGCACCACGATGCGTCGTTCGACGCGAACCTGGCGCGGGCGAAGCGGCTGTTCTTCCCGTACATGCTGCCGCTGCTGCTGGTCTACGTCGCCGAGTACACGATCAACCAGGGCGTGGCGCCGACGCTGCTGTTCCCGCTGGAGTCGTCGCCGTTCAAGGAGTTCCGCGAGTTCTACCCGATGTACGGCTTCCTGTACCAGCTCGGCGTCTTCATCTCGCGCTCGTCGACGCCGTTCTTCCGCATCCACCGGCTGTACCTGCCCTCGTTCCTGCAGGTGGGCAACCTGGGGCTGCTGACGGCGCAGGCCATGTTTGACTTTCTGCCTGGGGTGTGGGTTGTGTTTGTGATTGTGTTCTGGGAGGGGTTGCTGGGCGGCGCGGTGTATGTGAATACATTTGCGGAGATTATGGAGAAGGTGCCGGCGGAGGATAGGGAGTTTAGTCTGGCGGCGACGAGTGTGAGTGATAGCGGGGGCATCTGCATTGCTGGGTTTTTGGGGATTTTGATGGAGGTGCGGTTGTGTGAGTGGCAGGTTAGTAGGGGTCGGGACTGGTGTCGGAAGATTAAGGTGGGTTAGAGTATTAATGACGCTATTCAGTCCATTATTACTATGATTATTCAATTTTTCGAATGTCGACTTAGATTGGGGTGAAGGGAAGCTATGTGGCCATTATGAGAGGCATCCCAGACGGCGGCCTGTGCGACCAAACAATGATGAGTCTCGTCTTTTGACGAAGACGAGTGTGGGGTTGGCTAAAGAGTGCCTGAGTTTGCTGTTCCCATGGCTACAGTTTGGTAGTACCGTATTCTTTCGATCGGAGACGACGGTGGTAGAGATAACGATAGGGGCAAACGACGACGGCAATAATAACGATAGAGGCGATAACAACGAAGACGACGAAGACGAAGACGACGACAATAGCAATAGTGTAGATATACCTTACTCAGAAAGAAGCCTCCCTAGCACATGAAAGGTAGGTAGGTGGTCTGAGTTGGGGAGGTATCTTGGCCGGGTTCTGGAGACTTATCCACGTGTCAGCAAGATGCTCAGGCTCATTTCGTTGACGTTGCATCGTGCGCCGTCGTTCGAGAGCCGTCGTCCACGTACGGCTCGTGCAGTCCCCCTTGCAGTAACATCACACACCCCATGAATTAATTGATGAAGGTGTCCAAATTGGAAGAAAGAGTATGTATGCATGGGCGCTGACTACGCCAACAGTATAAAATGAACCACAAACAGACCCTTGAACGTGGCAGTCGGAAGCAGAACCCCAAAACCGCACCCCCTCACAACTAAATTAAAAAAACAGAAAACCTCACCTAACCCATCCCCAAAAAACTGGATAAACATTTTCCACAATGACCAAAATGCCAAGATCTCATATTCCGCTATTTACACAACCAACAACAACTCCTCGCCCGACACGCAAAATCCGAGCCCGACCGCCGTTCGTATTCCCGAGCGCCAACCACTCGTTCGGAGATGGTAACACGCGCGATTGATATCTCGGAAACGGCCCGAAATGTGAGACAACAAAGTCTCCGGAGTCGGATTTGCCAAGATGTCGTTGCGGGACGGGGTGTTGGTCTGATACCTCTCAGCTCGTGGGGGTCACCTTAGGTTAGGTTGCGGGCGGCTCGTGGAGAGAGTGGATGCCAAGCTCAGAGAGGGACGCTATGGCGGCTGTGAAAAGAACCAAACGGTTTCTCACACGTGAAGAGAAGTGAAACACAGACGTGAAGTCGTCGAAATGAGACTAGAACGACTTTGGATTTGCTATCGCTATTATTGCTGTTGTCGTCGCCGTCCTTGTTGGCGTCGTCGCCTTCAGTCACCTTCATTATTACTATCTCTAATATTACCATCGTTTCTCCCTTTTTTTTTTTTTTTTTTTTTTTTTTTGGTTCATCTTTTTTTGGGTGGCACGTATTGCTATCGTCTTCACTCACAGTAATACAGTATTCCTAATCGAAATTTAGATTGGAATAGTAGAGTATGAGGCCAAAGAAAATTGTGAATTAGACGGCATCGCCAAGCCATCACGAGTTCAAAAGAAAAATGTGTCATACATAATACTTCCTTTTCGCGCTGAAAAGGAGAATGAGAGGTGCTTTGTTTTCCTGTGGTATCTAACATGCCTATGATGCATCCCAAAAGAAATCTCGGAATGCTGATGCTACCTTTGACGCCATCGCCATGCCATGAACATAAGGAAAGTATCCCTACAGAACGCAATGCTTCTGTTTGCAAGCCAGGTCTACCCTGAATTGTCTGTTGTCTTTTGCCGTCTCCCTTCGTCGTCGTCTGCCTTCGTCGTCGTCGTCTTTCCCGTCGTCGTCTTTTCCGCCGTCGTTCTCCCCCCTCATCGTCCCCCTTGGCCGTCCCCCTTCGTCGTCTCCCCTCATGCCATGGGAGGAAACGGTGACCACCCGTAACTCATAGCGACCTGGTCCAGTCCTACGAAAGCCACAACAACTACGTAACAAGAATGGGCACCATGGGGCTCGTTGGCATCCTAAACAATCGGGCGCGGGGTGCTCGTCTTGCCACCAGTCCAATAGTCCGTCTTCCGGACGGCTCTCACTTCGGGTGCCTTCCAATCTGGCAAGGACTCCTTCGTCTCTCTAATCGCGTCCATAACCCAGGACTTGATCTCGCACAGCGCGCGTCGGCGCTGGATCCGCTCTTGCTGCTTGACTTTGGAGGCGAACTCGCCATCTTCGGAACTGCCGAATGCGTGGACGTGGAACGTCACGAGGAGAGTGAGCGTCTTGAGAGAGGGAAACTGCCGTATAAAGTGGACGCCAACTAGGCATTGCCCTTGAACCCAACACGGACGGAGACCCCAGTCCATGGCGAGGTGCTGGATGTTGGCAAAGTTTGCTGCATCCGGCATGATGGCGCGTGGAGGAGCTGTATTTGTCAGTCATAACCCTCAAATTCAGACAATTTCAAGCTCTTACCTCTATAGATATAGAGCGTATCCTTCTCGCAATTGACGTACGCCCCCCTTCCGCTTGCGCTTGACGAGTGCACCAGCTCAAACTGTTCTTGCGTTCTACCCCGGCGGTGCTCCCTCTCATAGAGTAGCTCCGCACGAGATTCTCGGCTAACCTGCAAAACCGCGGGTATCGGCGCTTGGCGGCGAAGGGTGTGCTCCATGAGGCTGTAGTTCATGGCGCGTTCGATCACGGCAGGCCGGGGCACCGCCAGACGCCAGATGCGAATGCGGATTTCTGGCGGGAGATCGTTGAATCTGTGAAAGGAGCGGGTGAAGGGGCAACTGAGATCTATGCTCGCGAGACTCATGGCCTCTGGATCAAGATGAGAGGGGGCAGGTGAAATTGAGAGTGGCATCTTGAAGGTGGTAATGGGCGTGGTGTGGAAGTGGCGTGTTGGGGAAATGGATGGTGTAAGCGCGGGTTGTGGTCGTATGTCGGCTCTTGTAATCTCATCAGGAAGGAATAGTCCCGATCGAAGGAGTAATTAAGGAGAAAAAAACAAAAAGAAGATGAAAAAAGTTGTGTGAAGGGTGAATTGCCGGATGGAAGTCGAGACTCTAATAAGAGATGAGAGGGAAGGGGCGGCCCAGTATCAAATCCGAACGGTCGCCTCTTATCGCAATGGGAGGAAGTCGTGCTCGGTCGTCCGGTCGGGTTCGGACTGGCTGCTGCGGTGAAGGGAGCGTCCTCCAGGGTGAGGTGGATTGGATTTTGGGCAGGGGCGGGAAGGTGCAGCAGGAGGTTCAGTCCAGGGTCGTAGGTCGGGTCCACGTCTGATACCGCTGTTGCTGCTCTCGGGTTGCTCTTTCCGTCTGATGCGGCTGCGAAGTCTAGAACGCCAGCCGACTTGGCGGTAACCGTGTGCGTTGCAGTTGGGACGTTTCGCTGCGCGTGTAAGGTGATTCTGGAAAAACGGTCCGAATGCGTTTGATATGGGAAAGAGAGAACAATGGCAGTGGCGGCAGGCAGTCTTGATGGTCTCAGAATCTGCGCAATCTGAGAACAAAAAAAACGACAGAAGCAAGGACGCGTCTGGGCGAAGATGAACCGGAACGGAGCCCCTTTGATGGTTTTTATCAATGGGTGAAAAAATAAGACTATCCTAAGGCTATTGCATGACTCCCGTTTGATAGTACCAAGAAAAAAACCATCAAAAAATGAGGCAATGAAAATTTCTCGGGTCCGGTTCCTTGCCGCCGTCTCCTGCCATTTCTCGCCGTTGACTGGCTGCTAACACCCTCACTAATCCGTCCCGTCCCCTAAGAGCATGACACAAGTCGCCAAGCGGTCAATGCCTGGCTCGATCTTGAGCCCATCTCTGACTGAATTCCCGGGTGCCTCCCTGGAAATCTAGCCATGATTGGACGAAAAACGTACTCTAATGTTTCCAAGGAAAAACAAAGCACCCATTGACTGATATCAAGTCAAACGAATAGGGGACAGGAGCGGCCCGTCAGTGGCATGTCAGTGAGCTGTTTCCCCATCAGGCCAGAAACGATTAATAGTGGGGCCCCAAACCACCGACTGCCACCACCGGGAACAACGGGCGCCAGCGAGGAAACAGCGCAGGCCAGAGGCAAAACACAGGCACATTCTGACGTCGGAACAGCCTCATTTCGAGAGATGGAAAGCCACCTCGCGGGAGCGCCCTTGTCTTGGCTCCCCTTGGCCCTTGGCTTGCAACCCAAGGTAACCCCCGTGGACTACGATGAATGGGCCGTGGGGGTCCATTGAGACGAGACAGTCATGCGCGACACCGCACGCAGCAGCAGCATCATATTGGTAGTCTATGTGCTGTGACTGGACCGCCTACTTCGTACAGCCGCCGGTAATAAAATGCCCGATTTCTTGGTTCACCTGCCGCCAGACACAGACACACACGTCGTCCGATGCTCCGCTGAGCCTCGACAATCTCCCGTCGCCTGAGCCGTCTCATTCTACGTATCTCGTCACATCGTATCAGATTTTTTTTAATCTGGTAGCATCTCAAGGCGAAGGCCAAATTTTCCAAACGCCCTTTGCGCACCATCTTGCGTCGCCGATCTAGTCCCCTTGGGCCACCACCACCACCACATCCATTACCACCACTCACGATGCTGAGAAGCTAAGCTCCATGCCGTGAAGTCCTACTGGTCTTACAAAAGGCAATAGGGTTTCTTCATCTTTTTTAATTTTCAATCACGCCTCACTCATATCTTCATTGAATCTGCGTACATGTATTACCTTGGTCTTTGGAACATCGAATGTCGGTCATTGCAGGATGATGCTCTAGTGCTCGGACCAAAGAGCCGCACCTGAACGATAGTTCTCACGCCGATGCGGCAACATTCATGTTCTAGAACGCTGCACGGAAAGTTTTCAGCTGAAAAGCTTCCGTCCCATGTCGGCCTTTTCATTAGCGCAGCGGGTTTTGGTTGGAAGGCTAGCTGAAGTGTTTAGTCTGGCATTTTGGGGGAACCCTGCCTTTTGGAGTTGTCAGGGAGAGAAGGAGGGGACGGTTTGGAGATGATGTACCTATGACGCACTCGCGGCTCACGGCACCCCTTGTGAAATGTGTCGTCACCACCATTGACAACATTGCGATTTCAATTTCTGATCAAATTATTTTGAACGTGATTGGTTTTACTCCATTCTATTGACAGTACCGCTTCACCGACCAATCTATCCAGAAAGACCATCCATCTCGGAACACGACCCCGATTCGCACGTTAGACGGCAATATAAAAGTCAAAATGTCGTTCACACGAGCCCTTGCAGTCCGCCGCGCAGCCATCCCGAGGAGTATCCCGCGGGCCTCAATGCCCATCGCAGCAGCCAGACAAGTCAGATGGGACAGCGCCAAGTCGAATGACGGAGACCTCGGCGGGCCGGGTGGGCAGGAGCCGGTGCCTCCACAAAGCGGCGCGTCGCAGAGTTGGTGAGTTGCGTTCGACTGACGCCGGGTCTTTGATGTGTTGCTGACTTCAATCAGGCCTACCCTCGCAGCGATCGCTGCTGTGGGAGTTGGCGTGGGTGCGTATTTGGTTCATCTGAAGGGAAAGCCCAAGGGCACGACGACACCTGCAGCAGGAGATTTTGATAAACTTGCGGAGAAGGTTACGTTGGGGAAATAAGCGCTTCGATGAATGAAATTTCGAAAATCAAAAGGCTGGGCATCTCAGATTGTATGATCTATGTTCGCGACGGAGAGCCAACAGACTTGTTTCGTGGGCATCTCTTAACTTAACACACGGAATATCGACAGAACCTGGTAGCTGTTACACTTGTTCTGAGAGACGAGATTGCCTTGCCTCCATCAATTTAAAATGTCTGATCTTTCACCCCAAACCCCCGAAGAGACCGCTTCTTTCTAGGTACAGCAGTCGCACTGGGCATCCCCGTCAGCCGCACGTTCTTTGTTGATGCAAAAGAGGGATGGCTTACCGTGACGTAGCTATTAGCAGCAGAAGTTGTGGACTGGCAACTTCCAGAACCGACGTGCTCGTTAGAAGCACAGGTCGATTGCATCTCCAATGCGTAACAAGTCTGGAAGTTTGTCTGGGACACTGTCAGTCAAGAGGAAGTTCCCCAAGGCGCATGGCCTATCTGGAAGCCTTACGCATGGCTGCACGACGGTCCTGCAAGCGGCTAAGATTGCCGGGACGTTGCAAACGACAAGGATGAAATTGATTGAACGCATTGTGATACACTGGGTAGAATTGCAATACCGAAGCGCAGTTGAAGAGTGTAGTAGGATGAGTCTGGGGTCGAATTGTGACTATGATGTCAAATACCGATGTAAGTGAGCGTCGCCTATCCAAACTATTTATCCATTTGCCAGACCAAGCCTTCAGTTGTCCTATGATATTGAATAGATATCAACGGCACCAAGAATTGCGGCTCGACTTCGGAGAGTATCATCATCGCCGACGGCGTTTGAACCTCCGCCCGCCATTGAGTCCTTGGCAACTTTAGTACGATCCGCTATCGCGGCTGGTGGAGTCTTTTGATATTAAATTGGGAGTTCGCGCTGCGTAACGGTAATCCGTATTCACCGAGAGCGCTGAGTAAATAGCAGACCTAACCAAATCTACATTGATCGCGGTGAAGCCAAGCTTGACGTGCCCCTTTGATGACGGGCAGTCACTGACTCGATCACGTAGTGGGGCGTCGTACCTAGATACACATACTGTTCAACGTTGTCTCAACACTGAGTATTTGGGGCCATTGGAATGGCAAAAGAATAGGCCATTGCACAGATGGTTAGAGTGTCTATGTATACTTTCATCTCATCGGCATGAAACCAGTTGCTGGCTTATCATTCTCATAATCATAGAATGACTGCTCACACAACATTAACTCGACCCTGTGCTGCTTCATGTAACTTTTGATATCATCCAAAAGCGAATGATCGACCTGGACAAACTTGATCAGAGTCTGACTTTCTGTCTCTTCTTCCTCAGCGTTGTAGAATGGCTCTGTCGCACTGAAAATCAAATTAAGGCCGGCGACCTTGCCCTGGTCTTTCATGTCGTGAGCAAGGATGGTCATTGCTTTCTCCACAGAATTAAAAGACAGGTAGACTCTGTGCGAACGGGAGTTGAAGAAGACGCCTTGATTCATGAGGTACAGCTGGCCTTGGTGTGGTCAGCATTGTCTATCCGCAAATCATTGGGTTTCGTCCCGTTACCTCTGGTCTTGGCTTTGACCCTCGAATCGGTTGGTGGCGACAGGATTGCGGTCCGCTCAATCACAGACTCATTTCCTGTTTCAGAGGTGAGGTCAATCACAGCCTTGTTGAAGGGCTTAAGATGATCGTTTATAGCCTTCACGAAAACGGAAAGGTAGGTGTCTTTCTCGGGGTTTGCGGCCTCGTGGCTGTGCAGATCCTTATCCGCCATCTTGTCTGGCCAGCTGAATGAGATGATCTGAGGGTATTCTCTCTTCACTGAAGACGCGCCTACTGCGCCCGTGGGAACGATGATGATTTGATACGCCTCAGCTTTAGTCACTGAAATGGATAGGTTTGGTATGACGATAACCTGCTCTATGCCAAAGTTAGAAGACCGACCGCGTGAAGACTGCAATATAGACACAGAAAGGATGCAACATCAACTCACCAACATGCTTGAATGGCAACATGAAGATTGCGTCAAGCCCAAACTTGGGATCTTTACTGAGGCCCCAGTAGTCCTTCGGTCCGCAAAAGCGGATGGAGCCGCTTCGAGGACCGCCGAGTCCTGACATAACTTCGAATCTGCCATCGCAGGTAAAGGGCGCTTGAAAGGGTACACGCGGGCTCCCGAATGCATAGAGACCACACCCCAGTCCGGAGAACTTGGAAGACCTGACGCCTTGGTAGTACTGCTGTTCCCATGCGCAGCCTGCCTCCCGGCTTTCGGCGCTGGTGGTTCTCCGCTTCTGGATACCGTCCAGGTTTCCCGCGTCGGCGGGGTCCATCATGCGCTCCAGCTTGCGCCTCGCGGCGGCTTTTTCCTCTGGCGTACGACAATCGGACAAGGATCCGCGTGCAGCCATGATGCCGAATGAGATCTGTCTATAATGGTACGAGTAAGCTTTAATCGGTTTAGTGCCAGCTTATGAAGTCTGGATTTCTGAAAGTGATGTTGTCTGTTTCGATTGTGAATGTCGGGTTGAGGGAAGGGATGCAATCGCGCTCGCATTTTGTGGCGGGGCAAGAGAGAAGGCGGTCAACCCCTGCAAGCATCTTGGGGCGAGGTCATCAGAAGCTTAAAATCTATCCCTGCATTATATCGTAACTAATTTGCTGTCATTGAGCTAAAAAAAACACGAACGCTTCTGTAAGTGAAGAAATCTCATTTCATTAGCGGCATGAATCTAGTCATTGGCTTATCCTTCTTGTAGTCATAGAAGGACTGCTCGCAAAGCATAACCTGGATATCGTGTGCCTTCATATACTCCTGGAGGCCATCCATCAGCGAATAACCAATACCACGGAACTTCATCATGGTCTTGCTACCACCTTCCTCTTCGTCTTTGTAGAACGGCTCAGTGGCACTGCAGACCAGACTCAGTCCAACAGTCTTCCCCTTGCCGTCGCGGGCCTGAATGAGCATGACATTCTCCAAGGAGTTGAAGGGCAGGAACATCGTCTGCGTCTCCGCGGTGAAAAGAATGCCTTCATTCAAGAAGTTGATGCGTCCTGAGGCCGTCAGTTTGGCAACCACATGCCGCAAAGCAAGGTGCGCTTACCGTCAACATCGGATTTAACTCTTGCGTCTGATGGTGGCGAGAGAGTCACCTCCTCGCCCACCGTCAATTTCGCATGCGGGTCCTCGCCGAGGTCAATGACCTCCTTGTCGAAAGCCTTCAGCTGGTCGTTTAGAACCCGCTTGAGCACGGTGCTGTAGGTGTCCTTCTTGCCATCTGCGGCTTCACCAACTGTGCCGCCCAACTCTTTATCCGCTTTCTTTTCGGGCCAGGTGAACGATATCACGTTTAATGGACGATGATCCAGTCGCACCAGTCGGCACGATGATTACCTCGTATGTTTGCTCATCACTTGATTTTTTTGATGCGTTCGGGAGCATAAATATTTGCTCTGTGACTTGGTCAGGGACAACTCACTTCTGGAGATCAAGGGAACTCAAAATGCCTACCGATATGCCGGAACGGAATCAAGAAAATCGCATCAAATATTCCGTCCTTGTTGAACCCAAAGTAGTTCTTAGGTCCGCAAAGTCGAATGCTTCCACCCGCGGGACCCTCAGTACCAGAGCTGACTTCAATGTTTCCCGCACAGGCGAATGGCGACTGGAACGGAACGTCCGGCGTGATGAGACGACACCAGCCGCAACCCATGCCTTTCATATCGTCATCGAGGACACTTTTGCCCTGGTAGTATTGCTTCGTCCACTCACGCCCTTCCTCCTTGCTGTCGCTGTCGGTCCTCCGCTTCTGGATGCCGTCCAAGTTCCCCGCATCGGACGCGTCCCGCTTCCGCTTAGCGGCCCCGCCAGCGGCCTTGCCCCCGCGACCGCCGCGTGATGAAGTGCCGCGCCGAGGCATAGTAACGGTTTTTCAAGTAAAGAAAAAAGGATTGGCTTGAAGAAGTTTTAAGCTCTCACTGTTCATAGCAAGATGCGGGCGATGGAGCCTTCGGTATGCTGGGGAAACGGTTCAGGGATCCAGACGTGGACGCGTTTTGTGGCGCTGGCAAGGAGCTAGGGAGGAGACGATCTGCAAGCATCAGGGGATGAGGTCATCGGAAGTTTAGAGTCTACCCCTGCGTGATTGACGCTATTGTAACTTGCACCGAACAGAAGATATCTTCGTTTCCACGAAGTATTGTATATTATGCTATTTTGAAGTTCGAAGTGATTTGTTGTTGTGAACTTGACGACGTTGTGGACGGTCAATTGAAAGAAACACTCCATCTTCCATTTTCAAAGTCCACCCTCAATGGAGGGGACTCCTACAGCATCTTCACAGCAACACGATAAGACATTTTTAGAATGTATATCGTTGATGTTATTGAATTCGCTCAAATCACATATGCTAGTACACGTTTATCGTTTCTCTGTTCGTCATAAGTCATTCCCCTGCAACTACCACGCCTCCCACATCTGGGCTCCCATTGCAACCAGGCGGTTGAACAACTCGTCTCTAGTGACAATCGCAGTGAGATGATGCTCCTTGCCCATGGTATCGGTGATAACGAGACCATCGGCAATCTCACGATCAGTCGCCCACCCCACAAAGATCTTGGACTTCCACCCGAGACCTCCAACCTTGCGGATTTCCTGTGAAACCATGTTAATACGTGGCGACCTAAGTTCTGTGGAGCATATTCTTACTTGGATATCCCCAATAGCGACAGACCACACAGGTTTTACATCTTCCGCCTCCGTTGTCCAACTCAACGCCGGAGTCGTAGCGGTTGCCGTGATAAACGCGTGACCGCGCTTACCCTTGTATCTCGCCGGAAAGCTAATGGGGCCCTTCTCAGGATCGGGCTGCTTCTTGACGACGCCGAGGCGATCCTTTGCGTGTTTGGCTCCAACCTTGGCCTTGACCTTGTCCGCAGCGAGCGTGGTGTTGATTCCGCCCTTGGCGGTGCTCTTGATAAAATTCAAAATCCGATGGCCCTTCTTCTGCTTGTGCTCCTCGGTCTCCGACTCTGCCGGGGCGAGGGCCACCTCGTCGGGCTGGATGGCTTCGTCTATCTCGTCTTGGTCGACGCCTTGTAAGTTCGTGAGTCGTTGAGTGTGAGCAGGATGCCGTTGGAACTTACCAAGGTGCTCTAGGCCTTGACCCGCAGTGGCGTGAGGCTCATCAGGAGGGGGTGTCGAGGAAACGGGCGGCGGTGGCAGGGGCGCCTTATTTCTCTCACCGATACGGAGCAGCGTGATCGTAAGCTGGGCATTTGTGGGAATGCCCTTGAGAATGGTGTTTCGCAATTCAACATACTTTTTCCAATGAGGGTAGGTGCTGGACATTGACATACTTTAGACACGCGAGCAATCAGAGTTGACAGGAAGACTGACCGGTTGATGAACACCAGGCCTCTTTGGATAATGGGGTCGCCGAAGAAGGTAAAGCCGACGATGAATCCGGTTCCCTTGATAAGCATATAGGAAGTTGTGAAGAGTGATCCGAGGAGCATGGGTAGCAGGACGCTGGCCAGGATGAGTCGGGGCCGTTGTTGGGGGAATGGTGGCGTCGGGCTGAGGGCGTTTCCAAATCGTTCGTACGTATCAACCAACTTTGAGCAAATCAGATATGCCTCCGCCAAATTTGGCATGCATGTCTACTCACATCCGCAATAGCATGCATCACAGGCCTCGCCTGGGTCCAGACCGTCTCAGAGACCGGCTTCTTGGTCTTGTCGTGGTGAGTAGGCGACGTAGGCCCACCGGTCTTGTCCTTGGCGTTGACGACATCTTCAGTGATATTAGTAGGGTCCGGCGCAGCGGTGTCGGTGTGGGGATCGCCTTGAGGATGTTTGCCCGCCGCGGTGCTGATGACCAGCGATGAGATGCTTGTCACGAAGCTGTGCGCTTCCTGTTCCACGGCTTCGCCTGCATGCTTCTCGGGGGCTCCCGTTATGGAATCGTCGGAAGCGAGGACGCCTGACGCGGGCTTCTTGACGCCGCCAGTCTTGCTGTCGATGAGGGATGCGGGGGCGGGAGGGAAGCAAAAGGTGCGGGCTTCGGGAACTAGGACAAGGACAATGAGGAAGCTGACGAGCACGGGGATAACAAAGTCAAGCAGCCATGCGACGGTGTAAACGGATAGAAAGGCCGAAGTGCGCTTCCACTCGCGCCACGATCGGATGCGGACGATGTGCTTCCAGAATGAGAATGCGCCAACGATAACTGTCATGTACAGGCGTTCGACGTGGGCCCGAAGTTTGTCGGGCGAAAACTCCTCCTCGTCTGCAATGTTAAGGTCGAGAGACGCCAGCTGCAGGGTGTCAGAACCTTAAACCGGGGAGGGTTGGATGAGATCATTGGACGAAGCTTACCGGTGGTTCTGGGATCGATTTGACGTGGAATACTTGCTAGGGAAACATCAGTAACGGCCACCAATGGCACAACATTCAGTCATAGCGTGCATCCAGGCCCTACCTTGTCGAAACGTCGGACGAGGATCCAGAGTTCCTCATTTGACAACCCACCGACCATCGGCTGCGCGACCTCTTTGGCGTGGGTGTTCCAGCCCAAGTTCTTGACCTCGACCTCGTTGTGGTCCATCTGCGCGTGTCCCTTCTCTTCGATTGGCGTCTCCTTGGTCGCCATGTCTGCAAGGTGGTGGCTGTCCGTTGGCCTCTCGTCCTCATGTGCCTCCACGATCTCCGGTTCTTGTCCCATAGTGGATTGGCTCGAGTAGTTAAAGTCCGATTGAGTTGGCGTACTTGAGGGGTCCACGATTGGTTGAAGTGCTGCTGCAGGAGTCGCTGGCGGCGGCTGTTGCTGCGCCGCCAGCTGCTCGTCTTCTTCTGTTGAGTGTCCCTTGAACATGGTGTCTGCAGGATGTCGGGGATGGAGACCACAGGTTGGTCCTGGATGCAAAAGCCAGGGAGCCCCTCGTATTTTGAAGCTGCAATGAGCTCCAAAAACATGGTTTGGGGCCAGGTCTAGATCCAGCCGCCGCCGACGTCAAGCGCGTAGCTGGCAACAGCTTTCCGCTTTGGGCAACGGACTCATGACGTCACGAGACGCGCATGCACTGATTGGTGCTCCGACAGGGAGATCGCGATGATCACACGCGGAAGATCTCCACATGGATGGGCTACGCGGGAAGGAATGACACCTGTTTACCGGATGATTGGATCCTCTCGCCTGCCCGTTTGACGGCTGCTGTTGCAGCTGCTGCAGCTGCATTCCTGATGCAGAAGGGAGAGGCCGCACCGCACGTTCGATCCCTGAAAGTCAGGGAAGTTGAACATCATCCGAGCTCGATGGGGGCGATCATTGGCTGGTCTCTTCGTGTTTGTCTCGAGGGACTAGAGCCAAGCTACTGCATTCGGAAGTCATATCATCAACGGACAACACCATCGTGGGCATGTCGTGGACTGCGCTCTCGACGGAGTGGAGGCCATGTAAGTCTCTTGAGAGTAAAATGACCGCTCGGTGCGTGTTTCCCAATCGCTTCGACGGATGCATTCTAAATCGAACGCAGACATAACACAGCAACTTCCCCCGGCATTTTTTCTTTGAACGTTATTGTCCTCGTTTATCCCTTGAATCCTAGAGACACGACTAGTCCAGCCTCACCCGCGGGGTTGGAGACCAGCCTCTCGCCTGGACCAGCCGATCCAACACCTCACCAAGCTAATCCTGCCAGAACAACCTGTTTTCCCAAGAAACAACACTCATGGTGCCTCTCTCCCACCCTCAGCTGCCGGCTTAGCGGCAACGGCTGCCATCGTGGTTCCACTCGGACATTTCCCTCCAGGCCTGCTCCTCCACGCTAACCACAGCTCAGACACAGCGCCCGCGTGGCTCCACTCTAGGGCTTATGGCGATCTTGCCGTCGCACCAAAAGCAACAACGGATCACCAAGATCACCACACGGAAGGGTGGCCGAGTTGGTTATGGCGCCAGGTTAAGGTCAGCTTAACATCTGTTTCCTGGTGGGGCAACCCGCGCGAGTTCGAGTCTCGTCCCTTTCATTTTTCATTTTCTGTTGTATATGCAGATTGGTCTTTTTGTTCCCTTACTTTTTCTTCACAGGGACCACATGCCTGTCGAGACAGTCGTTTGATGTCGTCTCCATGAACAGGAGCGCCGCATCAGTTGAGAGCCACCAGTCGAAACAGACAGTATTCACCTATGCAGCACTAGATCATCATAGAGGAAGGTTCGAAATATTACTTCAAATACTTGTATTTAAGTTATAAAGATTACTTTTACGTCTAAATCATGCATTAAATCATGCCTGGCCCTTCCCAGGATGCATCATTAGTATCCCGCCCACCACGTGTAGTTGTTGGTCTGCTCCGCGGTGTCCCACACCAACGGCACGCTGGTATCCTCGGGCCTCTCAGGCCACGCCTGCGCCAGGCCCTTCCAGACCTTCACATCCGTCCAGCTCGCCTTCGCACCGGTCGGCTGCGCAGCATCACCGGCGAAGAAGCTAAGGCCGGTGCTGTCGTTGCGCGAGGGGTAGATGCGCGCCGTCAGCGCAAAGCGCTCGTTAACCCAGATCTCGAGCAGCGAGTTGTCCAGCACGACGTGGAAGTTCAGGTCCTCGGTGGCAGTAGTGTTGCTGCCCTTCGCGTGGATCTCGTACGGCTGGAAGTGCCCGACGAAGGTGGCGTTATTGAAGTTGGGGAGGAGCGAGCTGCGGTCGCGCAGGACGCGGATCTCGGAGGCCGCGGGGTCGAAGACGATGGTGGTGCGCTCGGCGTCGTCGGGGCTCTGCGCGACGACGATACCCGCCGGCCCGGAGAGGAGGTCCGCGCCGGAGAGGGTGGCGGTCAGCTCGTACGAGGAACCGAGGTCGGCGGCGACGGACTTGGAGGCGTCGGTGAGCTCGCCGACCTCAATGTCCTGCTCGGCGGCGCCCTCGCGGAGGAGGGCGATGACGTCGGGCAGCGGGCGCAGGCCGAGGGTCTGCGCGGTGTAGCCGTTGCAGCTCTCGATGCAGTGGGAGCCGTCCTGCTGCTCGCCGCAGTTGAGGACGCCGGCGGTCTCCTTGACGAAGAGCTCGACGGGCAGGTTCATGGCGCCCTGGTAGCCGAGCTGCTTGGAAGTGTTGAAGGCGTAGTCGCCGGCGATGTCCTCGTTGGCCCAGCCCCACATGACGCGGCGGCCGTTGGCGGAGCGGGTGTCCTTCCAGGTGGCCTGGGCGTAGGAGATGCCCCAGTCGAGGGCGCCGCCGGAGGTGGGCGTGAACTCGACGGAGCCGTTGTCGCGGCGGGCGACGTCGCCGCGGTTCCAGAGGGCCCACTGCTCCTTCCAGTGGGAGGTGGTGTTGCCGCCCTCAGCGCCCATGGAGACGAACCAGGCCTTGTCGGAGGAGTTGCCGATGGCGAGGTCGAAGAAGGAGCTGACCTCGAAGTTGTAGCCGTACGAGCCGGTGACGTCGGGGGCGCCGAGGGAGGAGTTGGCGGCGGGCTCCCAGAGGGCGCCGAGGAAGGTCCACTCGGTCAGGTTGGAGGCGGGCGCGGAGTAAAGGGGGATGCGGGGGCCGATGAAGCCGGGGCGGGCGGCGCCGGGGAGCGTGGCGGGGACGTCGCCGGTCTTGAGGCCGGAGCCGAGGACCATGTAGTAGTGGGGCTCGGCGACCTGGAGGAGGGCGTCCAGGTCGGTGGAGGGGAAGAAGCTGGGGTCTCTGAAGCCGGTGACGTTCCAGCCCTCGGGGGGCCCGTAGATGACGGTGCCGACCTCCTGCCAGGTCTCGCCATGGTCGTCGGAGGTGAACATGGCCTGGACCTCGGTGCCGGTGATGTACGGCTGCTTCCAGTTGGTGGGCAGGGCGTGGATGCCGGTGCCGAACGTCAGGAGGGTCCCGTCATTCTGGCCCTCGGTGTTGACCACCTGCGTGGTACCGGTGAACTGCGAGAGGGGGCCAGAGGGGTATCTGCCGGCGGCAATGGAGACGGACGAGTCGTTGGACCAGTCGCGGACGTCGGTCCAGTGGAAGAGGTCCTTGGACACGGCGTGGCCCCATGAGACGTTGCCCCAGTTGACGTGGTTGGGATGGAACTGGTAGTGCAGGTGGTACGTCTCGGTGGCCGGGTCGTAGACGGCGCCGCAGGGGTCGTTCATCCAGCTGTGAGGCCCGAGGAAGTGCGAGCGCGGCCTCCAGCGCGTGAAGAGGGTGTTGTTGCCCGCCGTCGCGAGGTACTCGGGCGTGATGGTCGTCGGCACAGTCGCCGCCGCGGGGACCGCAATGGCCCCGAGCGACGCGATGGCCGTGAAGACGGCGCTACCCTTGAGAATTGCCATGCTGTGCTGTAGAGACTGGTAAATCCGCCGCTTGACGTCCCAGACATTCTGGACGGTGAACCGTGAGCGGTTCATCTTATATACCAGCGAACCAGGCGGCGCGCATCAGACGATCCGACCCCATCCAATTCCCATTCCACCCGGGGAAGCGGCTGTCAGGCAGGCCGTCGATACGACGTCAGCAGCCAGGGCCGAGCCAAGATTGAGTCTCCGCCGTCAGACGCAAGGATACGGAGTCATGATCCCGGGCTACTGCGGCTCGGCGAAGCTGGTCATGACGAATTGACGATGGCTAGTCGAAGATTGCCTACTATGGGCACACGAGCCAAGGGAAAGGTCGTACCTTGGACTGAAGTTGCGGGCCGAAAGGGACTGCACCACGCGGTCGGGAAGTCGCTGGTATGGGGATGGGAATCGCGGGGCGGCCAAGCCGGACTGGAGACGCGCTACCCCGGCGGCGGTGGGTAGTGGCACTGTTGGTGGTGTTGAAGGAGGGAGAAATTGCGGGAGATGCGGAGTCGCGGGGGTCGGTCGGGACATAGTTCGCTGAAACTCCTCGTGCGGATGGACTGGGGGAGAGAAAAAAAAAAAAAACGGGCTGGCCTGGGCGTTTGTTTCTTGGCCTCATATCGCGCTCTCCCATGCATGATAAGCCAGCCTAGCACGAAGCATAGCTGCACGTCTTTCGTTCCCCGGAAGTCTCTGTCCAGCTGAGCATCATCGTCCGACTGGCCAGCCACTGCTGCGATGCAAGAAGAAGCAGACCGGCAACCCAAAAGGCGCGTAGCCAAACCGCCAACCTCCAACATGGGCGCATGACTTCGTGGGGATTTGCAATTTCCAGCGGTGCTTTGCTCGCTGTTACCACACATGGGGGGACGCAAGGTTAAATGGCCGAAGAATCGCCAGACCAGCCCCGCCGCTAGATGGATCTCGTTGGATCTGGTGCGAATTTTGGGGGCTGTCACGCGCCATGCCATTCCGACCTTGGTACATGTGCCAGCACCCTGTTCTTAACTGCGTCTTGTTTGCGTCGTTCGTACCAGTCAATCGGGTGGTTTCTGGCCCAAGCTCGCGCTGTCGTTCGGACGACTTCCACTGGGGCAATAGAGTTCTGCGGAGGCATTAAAATGAGTTTGCGGAGGCAGTGTGGGGGAAGAGTGGGATGCAGAGTCAGGTTTTGTTGGTCATGAGCGCACGCAAGAATGTTTCCAGAACGAATGCTAGTGAGCTGATGGCCATCGCGAGCTGTCAAATTCTCGCTATATTTACTCATCAGTTCCGCCGGCCAGCCGCACCAGGTGTTTTCGCTAATGCGAAGCCGACCGGATGATTCTAGAGTCGGTCTGTCGGCAGTCGACAGTGATGAGGAATCACGCGGAACAGGGAGAGGGGGCGAGAACCCCCGGGTTTGCCGACGGAAGAACGCATCTCCGCAATCTTTGATTCCTTTTTTCTTCTCTCGTCTCGTCAAGGGCAGAACTCTCTGTAAGTGACAGGAGTTCTTCGCCCGCAGTGTGTGCAAACCCAAAAGCTATAATCTACGAGGTATCGGTCATTTCCGCGAGTTGGAAGCGGAATCCCGGTTTTCGATCGGTCGAGTGGGGCCGATGCCCGTAATTTTGCGCGGCCCGCATCACCGGGGCCGAGCGTCCAGTCTTCCGCTCGACAATCCGCAAGCCTTCGCCGGATCGTCATTCCAAGTTCCGGTGCGTTTCCGTATATTTGCAGCCCAAGGGCGTGTTCCATCCTCGTAGAATTATGGACTGAGCCAAGCTTTTTTCACTTGACCTTGGATAAGCAGCTTGCGTGAACGCAATTTTCGAGTATCCGTAACTAGCACCGTTATCAAAGTCGTACACTCCAAATGGATATGTCTGTCATAACTAAATGCTTTGGATTATAGAATTGCATCTTTGAAATCTCAAAATTTGTTCACCAAAACAAGTAGAAGCAAACCACCGGGAGACATACATGACACGCAGTCTTGAAAAGCCAATGGAGGCATCGGACCGCAACCCACGGAGTCCACGGTGTGGAGTGATCTTATCTTTACAGACCTGGATAAAAGTTCAGAGCCTCACCCTCATGAGTTGCACTCAATGGCACTCGGTTATGCAAGCTGAAGATCATGACGGAGGAATGCTGCCTTACCCCGCTTGCTCGTGCCAGCGGATCTCTTATCACCTGCGGCGACACGTGGCTAGCAGGGGACGTCCCGCCATCCCTTGGGCAAGTCCGACTTCCAAGATACGTTCGACGTCTTTCGCGACGTCTCGGATATACCCTCAAGACGATCACGGAAGATTGAGTTCGCCATGACTTCCGCAGGACCCGAAACTATCATGCTAAGGACGCTCACCGAGGGAGTCCCCGACGCAACACAAGAACCAGCTTCAAACGCAGTCTCCCAATTTCCCAACTGCCCAAATGGAGGCAAAGCCTGGCTCAAAGTCGGGGGCTCTTGGCTCATTTTCATGAACACCTACGGCATCGCGTCAACTTACGGGGCCTACCAGGCGTACTATCAGACCGAGAAACTCGCCTCAAGCTCGCCTTCGGCGATATCATGGATCGGCACTACCCAAGTCTTTCTACTGGGCTTCACCGGTATTTTGGCAGGTCCTCTGTAAGATAGCGGATATATCAGAAGTCTGCTCGCCGTCGGTGGTTTCCTTGTCGTGTTTGGCTTCTTCATGCTCAGCTTGGCAGCGGAGTATTTTCACATTGTTCTCTCTCAAGGTGTTTGCATTGGCATCGGCAAGTAGCAATCATTCTTGATACCTGTTATTCATGGAGCTAACGCAATCTTAGGAAGTGGCTTACTTTATGTACCTGGCGTCTCAATCGTTTCTAACGCCTTCACCACCAAGCGCCCCATCGCCACTGGCATCGCAGCAACCGGATCAGCCGTGGGCGGGGTCCTCTTCCCCATTCTATTTCGAAATCTTGAACCCCGCATGGGATTTCCCTGGGTCAACCGTATTTTCGGCATCTTGGTCCATGTCACCTCCCTCTTCGCCCTCGTCCTCCTCCGCCCAGATCCCATCCAGAATCATCCCCGCAGGCGAGGTGGCCAGCTGCTAGACTCCTCAGCCCTGAAAGACACGCCCTACCTCTTCTTCTGCCTAGGCCTCTTCTTCGTCGAGCTCGGCTACTGGATCCCGCCCTTCATCCTCGCCCCCTACGCCCAGCTCTCCCTCGGCACAAGCGCCGACTTCGCCTTCTACCTGTTAGCATACATGAACGCCGGCTCGCTAGCCGGACGCATCCTGCCCGCGTGGATCGCGCAAGTCCGCACCATCGGGCCCGTGTGGGTTCTGATCGTCGGCTGCCTGAGTCTCGGGGCGCTCATCCTGGGGTGGATTGGCATCCGCGATGTGACGGGCATAACCATCTGGGGCGTCTCGGTCGGGTTCATGTCCGGGATCGCTGTCGCGTTGCCGAATGCTATTGTGCCGAGACTCGCGCCGTATGCCAACGTCGTCGGGGCTAGGACGGGGATGATGTGGTGTTTTGTTGCGTTTGCGGCGTTGATTGGGGCGCCGATTGCGGGTGTTCTTGTCGATACCGCGACCAATGATTACAGCCGCGGTCAGCTCTTTAGCGGGTTGAGTATCTGCTTGGGAGCTGCGCTGTTATGTGTGCCAGCTGTCCATGTTGCTAGAAGAAAGGAGGAATAAGAGTTCAGGCAGTTTGTTATCACCTGGAATATTCGGTGCTTTGGCTGTCACTTGATGAAACTCGACTCTTTTGCTTCCGGCGACAGTATGCTTTCAACTGGAGCCTTGGATTCTCATTACTATGTGGTAAGACTTCTGTTTCGTAGCCTGCATGAACACCACTAGACTTGGCGATGGGCGGGTTTTACTTCGGGGGAGTTGAATATATCTTTATCTACGATGTTCTGTTTTGTGTTTGTATGTAATTAGTCCGCGTGAACGTCCTTGCCGGATAAAAGGACATGCCGGCGAAGAAACAAAACCAACAACACTACCACGTGCTCTTGCTGTACCTGCATCGTGAACAATCGTTAACATTAGGTTCGGAACTTCTCCGCGACGGTATTAAAGGCAAGTGGGGGTGGAGACGAGGACACCGGGGATGCGTTTCAAGGTGAGCAGGGTTGTTGACAAACCAACCTCAAATCAGACAACATGAGAAGAAATTCATATTTTCTCTTTTTGAATAGAGTCAAGAAATATATGTATTTTGTCAGTTCCACGTCGTGATAGATGTAGATAGCGGTATCACCGGAGGTCTTAATATGTGTTAGAAAATACTAGTTAGCATTCCACTCTAGTCCGCAACAGTTATATAACATCAAAACTGCGCTGATTATGTTCAACTATCCTAAGAATGTTTGCGTATACCTTAATTCTGGGTGAATGCTTTACCTTGAACTCCTCACCGCTCAGCCATGATTTTCTCACTCACCACCCCAGCCACCGAGCCAGGAACAGGATCGAACTGTCCAATCCTGACGGCACTCAGCTCCAACAACCCCACCATCGCCAGGCCCTTCTCCAATTGCCACGCCGTTTCCTCACCAGCTTCCCTGCCCCTCGGGTCAGGTCGGCCCCATTGGTGCAACTCTGCCTTGGAAATTCGTCGGTGTCGGGTTAATGAGGGCGACGTGCGCGTCCATACAAACCCCTGCCATCTCCAAAACCAAAGTGCCAGACTCGCGAGGCAGGCGCGCCATTCCCCAGATTTCCCCCGCACCCATGGACCGAGTGTGGGACGGTGGGAAGGGTGATCTTCTGCGGGGATAAGTAGCGGAAATCGAGGATGAACCTCGTCTTCCTCGGAACCTTCTCCTGCTTTTGCTCACTTTTTTGTTTCTTTCCTGCAATGCGCGCGTGATTGTATGCAGCTGGCCAAGGTCTTCAAAGCTTAAATCAGACTCGCATACAGCTTTGAAGCTTGTCGCAACGTTTCAACCAACCCAGTCAGCCTCTTAGGGCTCACCAATAGCAGCGCAGGATGGGCGGCTTTCGCGCGGTCGAGGATCGGCCCACGCCGAAGGAGGTGTACAATTGGCGCCTCTACATCGAGTCTGCGATTATTGCGACAGGATCCCTGCTGTATGTTCCTAAGCTTTTTGGTCCAGGTTACTCGCAGAGAATACGGAAGATAATGGGCCCTAACTAATGCTTTCTGCCTAGGTTTGGATACGACTCGGCGTTCATCGGAACAACGATCGCGCGAGCAAGTTTCGTGCGAGACTTCGGCATCACTTCGGCTACGTCGAAAGAGATATCGTCAAACATCACTTCGGCTTTCCAGGCCGGCGCTCTCGGCGGCGCGCTCATGTGTTTCTTCAGTATGAAGTCGTAGCTCTCTCGTCATAATGAAGCTGTACTAATTTTCCAAGTCACCGAGTATGTCGGCCGTAAATGGGCCCTCATTATCAGCAATCTGGTCTTCCTTGCAGGCGCGATTCCCATGGTCGCTGCCACGAACGATTTAGCATCAATGTACGCCGGCCGAGCTTTGACCGGCTGGGGCTGCGGCGTCATCACCGCGACTGTGCCGTCCTATATCGCCGAACTATCGATTCCCTCAATTCGTGGCATTCTCACCGGCCTGTTTGAAGTCACATATCAGACCGGCTCTCTTATTGGCTTCTGGATTAACTACGGCATTAACCAAAACATGAATCCGAACAGCTCCGCGTCCTGGCGCCTGCCCATGGCTATCCAGCTCATCCCTGCAGGTGGCTTGCTCATCGGAGGCTTCTTCCTGCACGAGTCGCCGCTGTGGCTTTACAGAAAGGGACGGGAGGAAGAGGGAGCAAAGGTCCTCGTAGCGCTCCGACATCTTCCGGAAGACCATCAGTACATGCAAGAGGAGGTAGAAATGATCCGCGCCAGACTTGCTGAGGAAGCTGCCGTCGCTAAGGCTTATGGCAACGGTTTCTATGCGTACATCCGCGGCTCTCTGTTTGAGCTGTCGCGAAAGGGCATGTGGAACCGCCTTCTGCTCGTGTTTGCTGCCTTCACTTTGCAGAACATGTCTGGTGCTGCAGGTAAGTTTGAAGCATTCCTGGCCGCAGATATTCTCTACATCCGTCGCGTTTCATGCCGAAATCGACAGTCTCTAACAAGCTGCCAGCTATCAACTACTACTCTCCAACACTCTTCGGCTCTATTGGTATCTCCGATGTGGCTTTGTACACGGGAATCTATGGCCTAGTAAAGGCCGTCGCCTCTATCATCTTTTACGGAGCTCTCATCGACATTTGGGGTCGCCGTCGACCAACGATCATATCTTCACTAGCGTGTTCACTTTGCCTGTGGTTTGTCGGTGCCTATGTAAAGGTAAGCTTCTTCTGGAAGATCACGAAATCCTGTTTTAGGCTCTAACAGCTTCAGGTCGGAAACCCGGCCCCAATCATTGCTGCAGGTGGTGAACTCTCGTCGTCCACTAGATCTGGTGGCCAGGCTGCTACTGCGGCTATTATGATTTATTCCGTCTTGTGAGTTTATTTCGTCTCTAAGTCGTAACTTCAGCCCTTAAATTGCATAAACAATTAGCATTAAGCTAACACGTGCTCCCCTAGTTGGTCTTTCGGTCTCAACGGTATTCCGTAAGTCGCGACTAAATGCAACTGCGTGACGGCAATACTAACTCCTCTTAGTTGGATCGTTTCGGCTGAGATCTTCCCCGGCGCTCTTCGAAATCTTACGGGAACCTTCGCGGCCTTCACGCAGTGGCTCATTCAGTTCATCATCACGAAAGCGTTGCCGTACATTTTCAGCAGTCTCGACTATGGTGTGTGGTTCTTCTTTGCCTGCTGGATGCTCACGGCCACGATTTGGGCATTCTTCTTTCTTCCTGAGACCAAGGGTGTCACTATTGACCAAATGGATACACTATTGTATGTTCTCATCTGCTTCCCCCGAAGACTGTGTGCATCTCGGTGCAACTAGCTAACTCTACCACTTAGTGGATATGAAGGTGATCGTCAGGTTCACAGCCAACAGGCGAAGGCGGATGATGGGAAGAGTCTGGACCAAAACATTCGTGAGGTTGACCGTGTCGACGAGGCGTAAGGTGCCTCAAATTAGGATTTCGCAGCTCTGCACACCCTTAAGGACATATCCGGAACTTATCTAAATGCCGCCGGCACATAGTTGGGATGACCCGGCGCAAGTGGGATTCAGCTTGCCGTATTTCCGACCACGCGTCACGCCGAAAGTGGTATGGTGATCTGCCGCCTGCACGTACTATGCAGCAAGCCTCAAATGATAATTCTGTCCGCATCGTCGCTTTGAGCGCCTTGAGGATGTTGCGCATGAGACAGGCGCGGGAAGTTGCAGTCCCGTTGTCCTGAGACTCAACGCTCGTTAATAAGCTCCGACTAGCGCCGGGGTGGCCCTCAACCTAGAACGCGCGCGCGCTTGAAACGGGGGGCAAGTGATGAGACGGTACGCCTTACTTACGGCTAGACCTGCTTTTGTGCTGGTTGACGCGCAATGAACAGACCAGATCGGATTGACGAGTAAGGGCGTTTTAGTCATGGCTTCTGATGAGAGAATAATGCGAAGGAAAGTGTTTGACTCGTCAACGGAGCCGAGCGCTTGGAGAGGGATCGACGGTGCAGTGAACAGCACATCAGTGGCAGCTCTTGGCGACGGACCTTTCTTGGCGGTGTTGTTTGGACGGACGGAGATCATGTGGTAACATTGTCGTGAGCACAATCTTCAGACGATGATCGGTAGATCACCCAGGACACAACCTGGTCAACGACACCAAGGACTCAACGCCTGGCTCAAATCTCCTTGCCTAATTACCCCTTCCTGCATTGCAGCGTCATAAGAAGTTAGCGGGCGATAAGCTTAATCCTCCAACATGGCTAAAACAACGATGAAAAAGAAGCTTAGGGCTTTCGGCACTAGTCAGGAGTTTATGTCGCGAGAATTATGTCAAGTCCCGATAGCTTAAACTTTCTTTACTCCACCTTGCCGCTGTGAAGGCGGCAAGGCGGAGAAAAGGTGGAGGCCGGCCGCACGCCTCGCAGGGCGGCGGGAGCCGCGAGTAGCGTGTTTACAGTCTGCCAGACACCGGATGAGCATCCGCTACTCACTTTGTCCTGGTACGGATGTGGAGCCTCGTTTTCGGGGGCTCATGTGGAGGGTGCCCTGCTATTCGTTTGGAGAAGCCCGACGTAGGCCTCATGTTACGAATGCGGTCTGACGGACCATGCAAGAGGCATCTTTTGCCCTGATATGATCGCCCTGATCTGCAGAGTTCGTCCCAGTCGACCGGCGACTTTGTGGCGCCACGGCCTCGGTAACCGGAATGAAGTGATTCTGCCCCCGTGACCTCCTTCTCTATGAGCAAATTCTGACTCTCACAACATGCCGCAGATCATCGTGATTACTTGATGCGGTGTAAACCTCGGGTCGTGCGAGGCGGCCGGATTTCAGATTGCTTTCTACTAGGCTATTGGGACGAAGCGTGACATCTTCAGTTTACTTCCCGCTTCGCAGAGAGCTATCACCAACTTGGCCTTAGTGTGGCTTCCATCTTGAATCCAGCCAAGTTTGTTTCCTCCTGCCTTGCTGCACCCTATGAACGGACAGGTTCGCGTCAAACAGCGCAATCGCGGCCGAGCGAGAGAGCCACGTATCTTGGCATCTAAAGTGGAATAATGTCCCGAAAGCTTAGAAAGGGAAACGGGCCTTGGCATCTAGGTTCAGCCCAAAACACATGTGCGGCTAAACTTTCTTCGTCTCGACTCCACCTAAAAGCTTGTCGCTTGTCAATACTTCCTGACTTCGGACGAGAGAGCGGGCGCAATCGCCGTGTGGGTTGCGACACTCCGGGAGCTTCAATCACGGAAGAGCGAAACGATCTCGAAAGCATCGCGGCTGAAGGACTCGGAGCCATCCTGCGGTGGGCGATGGCCAGATGGCTCGATGTCCCTCGGACAACGGCGCATGTGCTCCTCCATTAGAGATGATGACTCGCAAATGGTGATCTCGGGACAGTCAACGGATTTTCTATATATATGAACCGGAAATCGCCCATCTCCTCGGACTAGATTATTATCCACATCAGACTTTCACGTCTTTCACGTCTTGCATCCATCGGCTGGTCCCTTATCAACTAATCCTATTGGTCTATTATTAATACCATTCGGTCCTTCTTATAAAAACCTTTCAAAATGCGTTTCACTCAGCTCATCCTCTCCATCTTCCTCTTCTTCTCCTTCGTCGCTGCCCTGCCAGTACCGGCACAGGCAGACGGAGAAGCTCTCGAGGCACTTGAGGCGCGGGCCAATAACGGCGGCAAGAAGGGTGGTGGCAACAAGGGTAGCTCCAAGTCAACTTCCAAGGAGGTCAAGGGCATCGACAAGAACATCAACATCCAGAAGAACGAGTCCAAGGACGTGAAGAAGGTTCAGAAGGCCGAGGGAACCAAGAACTTCCCCAAGGAGAAGGCCAACCTTCAAAAGGATATCAAGGCTGGACAGAATCAACGCGCAAAGAATCAGAAGAACGCCGACCCCAAGAACAAGCAACTGAACGATGGCCTGAAGAAGGTGAGATATCTCGGAAATGCGAACCATGCGATCTCGGTACTAATACTGGAACTTTAGGTTCAAGGTGCCCAAGCAAAGGAGTCTAAGCAAGCCAAGGGCCTGACCGGCAACCCTAAGAAGGACAACGCCACCCTCAACAAGCTTGGTGGCGAGTTCAAGGACGGCCGCAAGCAGAATGAGAAGAACAAGCAAGCCGTAAGTCTCTACACATGCCATGAGACAACAGAATCTGAGACTGATGCGATTACAGGCCAAGAAGGGCGGCAAATAGACGCGAGGCCGTATAGACGTGAACAGCTCTGTGGGAATCTACGGAATAGCTTCGTGCGGGACGACTTATGCCGGGATGGCGATGGCGGCGTTCAAAAGATGTAATTTGAGACAGTCCAGCGTCGAAGACCTCTAAAATGAGACTGCGCCGTGCGCTAGCTCTCACGCGGTGCGGTGAATTTGCTGGTGATTTCTGGTGATTTGAAGGTTTGAGTATTTCGTCTTTGATGCTACCGTAATCTTGCGAGACTGAGTAGTGGTAAGTGACCAGGCAAACCAACCACTCGCAGGGCAAGTGAGATAAGTGTCACCTGACAAGTGAAGTCTGTCTCAACTAACATCGTCAACCATGACCCATGCCTAAGATTTTGCCCCATCACTACCTTTGTTGGTGTACGGTGTCAGCCCCGTTTGGCACTGGTAACCTTGAAGCGTACCCCGAACAGATATATTCATATGATCTCGTGATGTTGTATACAGTGAATTGCATGATGTTTACGAAATTCGGCGATGAGAACCCCAGCTTGGCAAGCCCTAGTCCTGTTGGTGCTCAATCACACAGCACCAACAAGTCGAACCATTTCCTCGGCTGCCGAACCCCCCAGTCAATACAACAAGCCCCACGGATTACATCATTCCGTAAAATGTAGTCAGCTGACCCAGAAGAAAAGATGTGATCCGGCAGTCAGGAACCATTTCCTCCACCGGTAGCTCCGTTCACAAACCGCGACATGGCGTCTTCTCGGCCGAATCCACATGCATCCTTCCAGATTCCTGACCACATCAGACGCCATGTGAATCCATTCTACGGCCGCAGGACTAATGGGTGTGATACCTGCGGCTTCAAGCCAGAAAGTGCCTCGAACCTAAGTCGTGATCACAGCCTTAGGACATGGACCGATGCTTCCCTATACTGCAACTTCTGTCATCTCATCGTCGCTCTGCATGACGAGCTCAAGGCAAAACATGCGATCGACTTTGCGGACCTTGACAAAGGCAAAATTGCAGTGTACAGTCGCAACAGTCGCGACGGCCGCAAGCAATTCCTCCTGGGCCCCAATTTGCCGGACATGAACACGCCTCCAGCTGAAAGGGAGACAATCTTCTTTTACAACTTTCCCGGTACGTTGCGAGTCTTTATGAAGGTTTTGCTGCAATTGAACTCGGCATAAATGCACGTTGTACTTATTCTTAACCTAGATTCTCGGTTTCCGTGGGAGGGCATCCCTTATAACCGTGACATGTCGGACACTGCTGGCTCAGAAGAATGCCTCCTTCTTTTGAAACATTGGATGGAAAATTGCCAGGCTTCACACACCGATTGCTCACCTTCAGATCACCCTCTGCCGACCAGAGTCCTCGATGTCACCGCCAACCCCCCAAAGCTTGTCATCACGGCAAACCTGTCGCAAAAAGACGAAAGATACATTGCATTAAGCCACTGCTGGGGGCCATCTCAGCCACTCAGAACCTTGAAGATGAACATCGTGCTGCATCAGGACGGGATCGATCTCAGCAGCATGCCGCAAACCTTCAAAGATGCCGTCGCCGTGACACGATATCTTGGCATGCGATACATCTGGATCGACTCCCTCTGCATCGTGCAAGACGACGTCCTCGACTGGGAGTACGAAGCCGCCAGAATGGCTGATGTATATGGCTTTGCATACCTGGTCCTGGGCGCATCATCTGCATCTGACGGTACAAAGGGCTTCCTGGGCCGCCGCCGTTACTCCGGGGGCAGCGTGACGGTCCCCTGCTCAGCGAGCCCGCGCAAATTCAGCAAAATCCACTATCGACCGGTCTTGAGCCACAGGAAGGCGCTGTTCTCCGCAAACTTTGACGGTCCATTGTCAGAGCGCGGATGGGCATTCCAAGAGAGGGCTCTCGCTAAGCGCTTCGTTTCATTCGGCGAGTTCGAGCTCCGGTGGGCGTGTTGCTCACTTGAAGACTGCGAATGCGACGAATTCGACCTCAGGAAATCCCAAGTAGGTATAGAAGGGGATAACAGCTGGAGGTTTAGGGGTTCAGTGGGAATACACGCCAAAGGAGACGAAATGTCGACGCAAGATGCCCATTATTTCCATCGTCAATGGAGGAAATCGGTTATCACACCCTATTCAGGGCGTAAGCTTACCTTCCAAGCGGACAAGCTGGTCGCTTTGTCGGCGATCTCCCGAGTCTTCCAAGAGCGGGTGGACGACGACTTCGTCGCAGGATTGTGGAGAAAAGAACTAGTTCATGATCTAAGCTGGAACAGATCTCGGTTAGAAGAGTCGGGGGGATGCCTTGGTGCGCCGTCATGGAGTTGGGCTTCCGTCGACGGTGCCGTTTCTTGGTGGAAATCCTCCTTCGTTGAAAGTCTGAGACACACGGAACCGTGCCGAGTCATCGAAGCGGAATGTACTCCGGCCTCTGAGATCAACCGGTTTGGGTCTGTAGAAACCGGACATGTCATCCTGGAAGGCCTTCTGATCAAGGCCACGGCAAAGTATCTCCACAATCCACCGCCGTCGCAGGAGGGCCGGCACTACTTTTTGACTGAATGGCCTGCTGGGGAGTTTTATACAGATTCGTTTCTAGGGACTGCCGATGTTGAGCTGAATGGCGAGGTTGTCCGCACCGCTGTCCGAGGCACGCCTGGCAGTCCGCACTATCGACAAGAAGGGGTTGAATATCCCGTCTGGTGCTTCCTTTTGACCACAGGATATCTCGGACGCATAGAAAACTACGAAAAGTATGCTTACGTGCTGGTATTCGGGCGATCGGTTTCCCGACCGCGTGCGTTTGAAAGAGTTGGGCTGATGGTTCTCAAGCTGGGCAAGGAATCTTTGCCGAGCTTCCTTTCGCCAGGATTCTTTTCAAATTGGCGCAATGAAAGAGTTACCATTATATAGCATAATTATAGGACACACGAATGAAGAAAGCGTATGACTGAAAGTCTTGTTTATTCTATACTAATGATGGGATACCTCCTTAAAAAACAACGCTCGCTACATGAATTTGTAAAAGACTATTAGAGTTTATATCTGGACAGCTTATGTCCTCATTGATCTGTATTCATTCCAGGGCCGCACTCATTGGGTGGCGGGACCCTTTCCCTTAGACTCCTTCTTCGTCTTGGACGAGCCAGAGTTCCACTTCTTGACGCGGACAAGGTAGTACGACACAACAGCGACGAAGATGTTGAAGAAAATGAAGGCCCACATGATGCCAAAGTTGCGCCAGCGCTCGTCGTAGAAGATGTTGCTGCCGGAGAGGTACTGGTCGGCGTTGCTGAGCGAGCAGTACCTGCACGACTCGGTGGCGTCGGGGTTCTGCAGCTGGCCGGGCGCCATCTTGAGGTAGTCGGCGAGGTACTCGCCGCAGGTCTGGTTGGCGGGCGGGTTGAAGACGGAGGTCTCGTCCGCGGAGCAGGTGACGGGGCGGCCGTGCAGCTGGGTGGAGACGATGCCGGCGACCCAGTAGGTGAACGGTGAGACGCGGTACATGAAGATCCAAAAGCCGGGGAGGGCAGTGGGAGACTGCAGGACACCGCAGAAGGTCAAGCTCATGAGGACGAGAAGGGTGACGACGCCGGAGGCGGTGAGGGCGTCGGGGAATGCGGCGATGGTCATGTGCGCGAAGGAGGAGGCGTAGACGAGGAGCTGGATGGCGAAGAGGAGGACGGTGACTTGGCGGACGGAGCTCTGGATGCCGATGACCGGGTAGTAGAAGCAGGCGAAGATGAGGATGCCGGTGACGATCTGGTAGGGGATCTCGACGATGATGTTGGCGAACATGAAGGCCTTCCAGGAGTAGGCCTTGCTGGGGCGCTCGCGGACCTCGTAGAGCGAGCGCTGAGTGACGAAGTGAGGCTGGATCTGCTGGACGATGGTGGAGAAGATGGTGATAATCATGAAGACGGCGAAGACGACGTTCTGCATGCCGGCCATGGTGCCGTTGGCCTTGTAGAAGGAGAAGCCGACGAAGAGGCCGGCGGCGATGCCGAGGACGAACTTGGCGAAGACGTAGTTGGGCATGCGCCAGTATTGCTGGAAGACGCGGACGGTGACCTCGGTGAGCTGGGTAGTGAAGGGCATAGCGAACTCGGAGTGAGCGCCAGCTTCCTCGGTGCCGGCGACCTGCTCGTTGGCCTTCTCGAGGTGGATGCACTCGAGTTCGGCAGAGACACCGGTGCGCTCTTCGCTCGACTTCCAGACGCTGTGCCAGTCCTCTCCGCGCGAGTTGGTGCCGTTGTTGACAATTTCAAGCATGTACTCGGCAGGGTTCTCGTCGTCGTCACACTTGCGAGCACCGTGGGACTCGAAGTAGTTCAGAAGAGTGCGCGAGTTGTCGCCGATATCGCCAAAGTACACAGTCTTGCCGCCTCGGGCAAGGAAGAGGAGACGGTCGAATTGCTGGAAGAGGATAGCGCTGGGCTGGTGGACGGTGCAGAGGACGGCTTGGCCGGCGTCGGCAAGCTTGCGGAGGAAGGCGCAGATAGCCCAGGAGCTCTGGGAGTCGAGACCACTGGTAGGCTCATCGAGGAACAGAAGAAGCTTGGGCTTGGCTGCGAGTTCGACGCCGATGGTGAGGAGCTTGCGCTGCTCGACGTTGAGGCCTTCACCGGGGACACCGACGACGGCGTCGGCGAAGTCGCGCATGTTGAGCATGTCGATGACCTCCTCGACGAAGGCGTACTTCTCATCCTTGCTGACGGTCTTGGGCTGGCGGAGCATAGCGCTGAAGCGCAAGCTCTCGCGGACGGTTGCGGTAGCCAAGTGGAGATCTGGGATATGTTAGCAATCATGCTTGATTGAGAGTGGGGAAGAGGCTGCTTACCCTGCTGCTGAACGTAGCCAGTCTTGCGCTGGAAGCTGGCGTCGAGAGGCTTGCCGTTGACGAACATGTCACCAGTGATGACACCCATAGTAGTGCGCTGAGCGAGGACATCGAGAAGAGTAGTCTTACCGGCGCCACTGACACCCATGAGAGCAGTAAGAGTTCCAGGCTTGACCCAGCCGTCGACGTGATCAAGCAACCGACGGGGCTCACCCTTGATCTCAATGTCGTAGACGACGTCCCTCCAGGTGAAGATGTCCTTCTGGGGCGGGATGGAGCTGACGTTCGCATCGGGCTCGCTGTTCTTGCTCTTGACCGGGACGGCCATCTCCTCGTTGGAAACACTGCGGTTGACGCCGTCCTGGAGGTAGGCGGGAACGTGGCCGCGCTGGAAGACGAGGACCTCGGCGGAGCTGGTAGTGGCGGAGTTGAGCTCAGTGGCGACGAAGTAGATGATCATGAAGAAGAACAGGAAGGCGAGCAGGATGCCGAAGTTCCTCCAGACGTGGGAGTAGTAGTACTGGTAGTTGGTGTTGATGAACGCGTCGCCACTAACAGTGCGCTGGCCAGCAATTGCGCCGACAGCAGAGCAGATCCAGGAGTCGCCGTTGAGGGGGGTGTACGAGGGGATGATTTCCGAGCAGGTGAACTCGCGACCGTGGAACTCGTTGGCGATGAGGATCTCGAAGGCGTAGAAGATGGGGTTGATCCATCGGATCCAGCCAAACCAGTCGACCATCTGGGGAACGCGAACGACGAAGCCAGTGTAGATGACGAGCGCCAGGACCAGGACACCAGCAAGCATCATAGCCTGCGACACGGTCTTGGTGATAGCGGCCATTGTTCTGAAGACGGCGCTCATGACGAAGGTTGAGATGTAGGTGATCAGGAAGTACAGGAAGAACTGGCCAGGCTCGCGTCGCAGTCCAGCGAGGAAGTAGAGCACGAGATTGAAGGTTGTTGCCGTGATGAACTTGATCGGGATGTCTGCGGTGATTCCGGCGATGGCTTCAGCGGCAGGATGGTAGAAGGCGTAGGAGGCGTGCTTTTCGACGATTGGACGTTGATCGTAGAGACTGTTAATCTCGGAGATGGCAGTGAGAGCGTTCATGAGGATAGCCTGGAAGAGAACAGAGCCCTTGGCGTAGAAACCGGAAGTAGAGTCAGGAGTACCGTAGAAGACCGAGCCGATGATGAGAGCCATCATGAGATTGATGACTGCGGATGTTGCCGTTGCCGACATGTCGTTCCATATCCTCTGGTAGGCGCGCTTGGTGGTCAGGCCAACCTGCATCGCCATGGAGATGGTGTAGGGAGACTTGGGGCGGACGTGCTTCGCCTGCCTCTCGTTCTTCATCTGCCGCATCTCGGTGAGAGCCTGGCTGTTGGAGTCCATGGGGTAGGCCTCCTGGTGCAGCTCAATCTCCTGGCGGAGGGCGGCGTACTCAGGGGACTGACGCCAGTACATCTCAAAGTCCTCCGGCGTGCGAGGAACCTGATTCTCCATGCCCGGGCGGGCACGGCGCTCCTGGGGGTTGGTGACGGAAGTGAGGAAGTCACCGGTGGTCTGGCGCTGAGGGCATTCCCATCCCATGCGCTCGAAGTACGCCTTGGCGGCGCTGGCAGGGCCGAAGTAGATCTGGCGACCCTCGTAGAGGACAACGGCCTTGTCGAAGAGGTCGTAAATGGCCTGGGAGGCCTGGTAGATGGCGACGGCGTTGGCGCTGCCGGTGAAGTCGGACGCGAGGCGCAGAGCCTGGACGAACTTCAGGGCGGTCGCGGAGTCCAGGCCGCGGGTGCTGTTGTCCCACGCGCACATGGGGGATCCGGCGAGCATCATCTCGGCGATACTGACGCGCTTGCGCTCACCACCAGAGACGCCGCGGACGAAGTCGTTGCCGACCTTGGTGTTGTAGGTGTGGCTGAGACCGCAGACGGCCATGACGATCTGGGCGGCCTTCTTGGACATCTCGTCGCGGGTCATGCCCTGGAGTCTCTTGGAGGGTGTGCGGACGGCGGCGGCGAACTCGAGGGTTTGACCGACCGTGAGATGGGGGAAGTGCTTGTCAACCTGTGAAAGATGCGTTAGCTAGATGTTAGAAATGAGATAGTGGATGAAGCGACGAACCTCTTGGTTGTAGACAGTCTCGCCCTTGAACTCCTTGACCATCCTCTTCTGAGGGATACCGTTGTAGTGGATGACAGAGTCGTGTCCCAAGCTCAGACCGTGAAGCTCACCGGTCATGGTCTTGAGCAGGGTACTGCATCCGGATCCGGGACGGCCCAGAACGATGAGAAGCTCGCCGCTGTTGAGGAGACCATCAAAATTGTGGAGGATCCTCTTCGGCTCCTTCTTGCCGAAGCTCAGGTGCTCGCCGATCCTCAGGGGCGCCGCGAGAAAAGAGCCCACGGTCTGCTGGAGCTGCAGGGCGGCACCTGTTCCGGAGACGTTGAGATCCTTGTAGGCGACACCGGCCTTCTTGATGCTGATGCCCTCGTTGGACATCTGCTGCATGATCCTCTGCAGCCATTTTGAGAGGTCGAAGGACTTGCTAGTGGGGTCGAGGGAGGGATCGTTTGTTGCGATGTTGGAGAGTTGCGGCTCGCCGAAGCTGACGCCGCTCTGGCGCCGTGACAGGGTGGTTGCGATTCTCTGAAGCTCTCTCCTGTCCTCCTCCTCAATCATCATGGTGTCGCGGTGGGTATCTCTCGTAGGGCTGGACAGGGTGGCGTTGTCGTCTGATGAGTCGCCATTGTTCTTGCCGGTGTTGATGGGGGCGAAGCCGGCCTCCCATTGTTCTGATGAGGCTCTGCCGTTCATTGTGATGGAGGAGCCTGTTGAGTCTCGTGTGTCGGTTCGTTGTTGGGCCATGGTTGGGGGTATGTTGCCAATGGCTAAGCTCAAGTGAGCTTGGTATTATAAGTAGTATTTGATCCTTGAACAGTGTGATTGGTGATCTGTGTGTTTGATGTCGATGTATCGTGTAAGTTGAAACGTTCACAGACGGTTACACTCGATAGTTGTTGATGAGATCTGGGGAAGTAACAAGAACGATAGCATGAATGAGATGACTGTGTTATTATATCAAAGAAGGCAGACGAGAGAGAAGTGTGCGTTTGCGGACATGAACCAACACCGGGGCCACCGAGTAAGGCGCCGCAAGCCCGCCAAGCCCAGCCCATCTTTCCCCCAGCGCTGAAGTTTGTTGCTGGTACGCGGCCGAGTCAACAATCGACTCAAGCTGTTGTGCGTGTGTGCGGAGTTCGCAGAGCACCCGCCCGACCGCCGGCCCCGGTGAAGTGGCAATGAGGTCATGCCCCTGTAGTTCCCGCCCGACGACCCTTCTCACCACCCCGAAACTGTTCCATTTGCGGGAAGGGCTGGATATGTCAGCCCGTCTGATGTGTGTGTGCATCTGTATGCGTGGGTGGTCCCGTCTTCTCCTGTGGCACGGTTTGTAGGCTGGCCGCTCCCGCGTTCCCAGCACCATGGATTACGGTCCGGGCGGGGTGTTGAAGGCACAGCTCGAGTCCGCAATCCGTCGTCGGGGAGCTCCAAGGCCCCGAGAGGTGCTTACCGTAAGCCACGCAGGAGCCGCGCCGCGGCCCCAGAGACGAGTCAGGGTCGTTGGCTAGGCCTGTTGCGGCGGTGCGATCTGCTGGAATTCGGCCGAGGTGTCCTGAACCGTGTTAACCGTGTTCCGATTGCATCATGGTGGCCCCCCATTAGGCATTAGCCCACGGCACTCGTAAAGATGACTGGCTAGTGGATTGTTCCCCTTTTCTCTCTTTGGTCCGTAAGTCCGTATATCTCTCTGCCCTGCACTGCTCGTAAATCTTGAGTTGCAGTGATTTCCACTTTTCGCTGGCGGGCCCTCTTTCGGGAGATTCGCGTTCTCGGCAGGGCTGCTGCTGTTGCTGCGGGTGTCAAATACGCTCCGATGTTATGAGGCTTACCAACAATTGAATCTCCCTGACTGCGGATTTTTGACTGGTTTTTTGCAGTGGATCCGTCGGACTTTGGGGGAGATAGGGGTTGCGATATGTAAACAAGGCAGATCACTTTTGCCATGTACAATTTCCCACTGATAGGGCTCCTCTCTTTCCCCCCTTTTCGCAGGCTGGCTTTAGTCAGTAAAGTCGGAGTTCAACATGTCGGGCTCCGGGATCACTATCAAGAGTCCGATCTCTCACGATGACGCCAGTCCGCAGCTTTAGCACGATGCATAATGTTGAACGGCCAGATCCATATTTACGAGACTAACAGCTAGCTAGCGGAAACAACTCTTCAGTATCACTGCGTGTTTCCACGTGCAGTTCATGAGACGGTTCATAATTCTAGAGCTGTTTCCCCCCTTATCTCCAGCCCCATCCCGTCTGTGTCCCTTTCCACACCTTCGGGCTCTCGAAGGCATGCGACCGGCTGGTGGAAACTTAGGCCGCTGAGTCAGTCTGTCCACCTTCGACCGCTTTCGCCGCACATAGCACGCGGATCCTCCCCGCACCGACAGGCCGAACTCTGAGAAAGATCTGCTGGGTTAGCCCCGGCCCGACTCTCAAGCTTTCTTAGACGTGATTCCAGAACAGCCTGTTGACGTGGTTTTTCCCTTTGCTCACAGAGAATTTTGGTAAGCATTCACACCGTCGTCTTGGCAAGCATCAACTCCGCACACCGAGTAGAGTAGAGTTTGCACTGCGTCACTGAAACTTTGGTTATTTCGTCCGGATTTCGCACTGAACGGCCCCCATCCCCTGAACTGGGCGATGGTGAGAGAGAATAGAGGTGTCCCTCGACCCATTGCTCCGGGTTCCCGTCCGCAACCCTCTCACTCCTTCTTGACACCCACTTTGCCGATCTTTCTGAGTCCCCAAATGGTCACCAGCAGGGTTGCGCCGTAGAGCGCGAAGCAGTACCAGAACGATGCCCGATAGCCCTCCAGGAGCGCCGTTGGGCTCTCCTTATCCGCCACACCTGACTTGGCCGTCACGGCACTTGCAATCGCGCCCGACGACGCCAACCCCACGCTTTTTCCGATCTGGGCGATGGTGTTGTACACGCCGCCCGCAACACCCTGCGTCCTCGACGGGAACAGCGAGGTGATCAGCAGGTTCGAGATAGTGAAGAGCGTATCCGCGCCGATGGCGTTCATGAACATGGCCCAGAAGATGCAGTACCAGTAATTCCACGCCGGGTCCGCGACGGCCATCAAGATCGGGGACAGCGCCGCAAGGGCCACGGCGATGAGGATCGCGAGGTCGGCCCGGACGCGGTGCACCACGAGCCCGGCGACGACGTTGGCGAGCACGCCGCCCACCGGGGCCGGGAGGAAGCGGACCGAGGTGTCGATCGCCGAAAGCCGCTGCACGTACTGCAGGTAGAAGGAGCTCAGCTGCTCGGTCGCGTTGAAGGCGCCCCAGACCATGAAGACGCTGACGCAGATGCTGGTGAAGCTGCGGTTCTTCCAGAGGGAGTTGGGGATGATGGCTGGACGGCCGAGGCGCTCTTGCCGCTCGACCCATCCGATGAAGCTGCCGATCAAGACACCCGAGACGACCAAGAGAGCAATGTTGGCTGGTTTCTTGATGTCACTCAGGCTCTCGGTCATGACGCTGGAGGGGCGGGTTAGTTTGTCTCCTCGTCTCATCTTTGGGTTTTGCCGATCGTCGCAGGGCTGGACTTACGCAAGAACATAGGAGACCATCGCCAGGAAGCCGCTCGCCAGGAACGCCCCGATCCAATCCACCTCGGTCAGGAAGCGGTTCCACGTCACCGGCTCGCGCTTGCCGATACTCGGCAGCCACTTGAGGGCAATGAGGAAGATGACGGTGTTGATGATGGCCGCGATGTGGAAACCCCATCTCCAGCCGATGGTGTCTGTGAAGACACCGCCGACACTGAGACCGACGGAGAACCCGATGGGCTGGCCGCCGCCCATGGAGGCGAACGCGATATTTCGTCGCTTGCCTGAGGGGAATGCGTGTGTGATGATACTGACGGCGGATGGCAGGCACATGGAGATCGCGATGCCGGCGAAGGCGCGGAACATGATCAGCTGGATTCCCGTCTTGGCCAGGCCGCAGGCCAGGGTGAAGGCCGATTGGAGGAAGCATCCCAAGAGATAGAGTTGCCGAGCTCCGAAGAGATCGGCCATGGCACCTGACAGGAGCAGAGTGCAACCGCAGGTCAAGGCGTACACCGAGGCCGGCCTTCACGGGGTGTTAGCAATGGTTCACCGGCAGGATATTGCTAAGGCTCATACCAAAGCAGCAAGTTGCCTTCAAGATTCACATCCTTCGCCATTGCAGGGATGCAGACGGTAACAACACCAGCCAAGAGGGAGCTGATGCCGGTTATACACGTCACCGATGAGATGACAACCACCGTCTTGCCCTTGGAGATGTCTTCATGCTGGGCATCTTCTGCGGGAAACACAGGTTGGTTGGGTCTCGATGTAATTGACGATGAGGCCGAAAGTTCCGCCAGAGGCGACGCTGGAGCGTTGATAACCTCAACCGTAGTTGTCGACATTGTCAACCCTGACTCAATTCACAACGTTGCACTAGGTCGTGACCAGGAAGACTACCCTTTTCACCAGACAAGAAGATCACTCAGAAACTGCTAGTCCTCCAGCACCATATCACCATAGGCCCAGCAAACCGGTCACCCGGCGTAGAAATACTTCATTGTGCAAAATTTCGACCGATGTGCCCGAGATCGGCCGAGCGTGGAGCCCCGGAAGAGCCCCATGTTCGGATGTGTAAAAATGGAACCATTCAGTCTCTAACGAGGAAAAATTACTTAATAGTTTGCGGATCCGTCAGGGTGTCACGGCTTTTAAGCATACGTCAAGGGCGCAAAGGGCGTGCCCGACATGTGGCGCCAACATTTGTTGGTTTTGAAATTTCTTAATGTCCGTCGGGGTTTTGTAGTTGCGATGGCCATGACTCAACCAAGTTGGGGCTTCCAACGCGCTCATGATGTTTCTTGCATTCAAGGAGTCATTCACGCGATGGTTGGCAGTTAATAAAAAATGAGTAGAACTTGCATTAGCACGTGCTTTCCATTAAAAAGTGTAACTTCATTCCTGCTTAGAAGTGAGCTGGGCTTTTCTGTCTTGAAAAAAAGGTGAGGCGAAGATGAGGACATGAGTATGACCGCCACCACATCAGCCTGACGGCCGACGTAGTACCGATATATCTCAGCCCAACACTTTTCAGTACTTTCTTCCACGAATTGTCATCAGTAGGAGTCTCAAGAAATGCAGAAATTCCTCATTATCTTGAAGCTGTCTGTCACGGTAGTCATTTCACTCTTCAGGGCAACTGTAGCGGATCGATGCAGGACTTGAGAACAAGCAGTTACTTTTGGCGAATAAGGTCAGCATGTCTTTGGCTTTCCTTTAGCAACATAATTTCACGGTAGCGTCGATTACAAACAGGTTGATACTGTTCACGTACTCTACATGGAACAGAAACTAGAAGAGGAAACTACAGCGAAAGCCTACACTAGGTTAACCTTTATTGGTCAAATACATGCGTTATTAGTTCTGAAGAGTATGTACTCAAATATGCATTGTGCTAACACCCAGCATCGAGAACAAAATAATTTTGGCTATTATGATAACTTGTAAAAACACAGTGAAGCATGCCATATCTTCAAGGTCCAGTGCTGATGGTGCCACAAGGCTTTAATAGAGATTTGGGGAGTCATAAGTCCTTTTCTATTGTAGTCCAGGAGTACGTTGATAATCTCGGAAATAGCGCTGTGCTCACATTTCGCACGTGAAGACAAGCTACACAACGAGAGGGATTCGCTAATGAGCCGAACTAGAAGGAACCTAGTGTGGGGAAACAAGGCCATGAAATTCCTTCTACTGATACGCTTCGACTCCCCGCTGGAAAGCCTTGTCCCCTCATATGAAATTGCGCTGCCTCCTGTACAAGCCCTACCTGTTTACTAACACTAAAGACATCCACTAAGACTCAGATATGACAGCGTCCGCATTTTCACATTTCAACAGCAGCCAGCATTAGCTAACGACCCGGACGCGCAGGAGACTAGAGCTTGAGGCTGCATGAACTATCGCGAAGCTTACACGATGCTCACGTGTATTTGCATCTGAATCACGACTGCATCACCGTCCGCACTTATAATGATCATTGTGCCTCCCCACAAGGAAGTATAACGCCTGCAGGACATCTCTCGTAGCAATCGAAACACCAAGCGGCGTATCGTACGGATTGTCTGTAGACGTGCTTGACCCCTAAGTGCCCGAATAAACTAGGGTTGAGCAACCAATCACATAGCTCGCCCTGGTCAAGCACGGCATTTCCTGCTTATTGGGCTGCATAGAGGATACCAAGCTTCTAGGAAGGTTGTATCGTACGCAGTCGGGCTTTTCACACCACCCGTAATCCTGGTCTTCCACAGCAGCGGGGGCGGCCGTCGCGTTCGCATTCGTACCAGGGCACCCATGCCCCGCCGTGAGATCTGGGACGAACCCCCAAGTCGCGTCTTGTTCTGCGCAAAGCCCATACATCAACTCATGGGAATCGAAGAATCGCATTTTAAAGAAGAAGTTGGCGTAGTATACCTTATGTAAGATTGGGCTGTGATCAGGCAA
This sequence comes from Colletotrichum endophyticum, assembly GCA_027406105.1. Lineage (NCBI taxonomy): Eukaryota > Fungi > Ascomycota > Sordariomycetes > Glomerellales > Glomerellaceae > Colletotrichum > Colletotrichum endophyticum. The sequence goes on along the minus strand of JANVYF010000010.1, from coordinate 3,475,427 downwards.
GGCGGTCTTCATGGGTTCGCACACTTTAAAGCTCGCCAAGGCGTCGACTTTCTGTTGTTCAAGTGGGTCGCTCTCGCGTTCGCTTTCGTACGCCACGTTAATCTCGGGATCTTGCTTCTTAACCCCGTCAAGCCTCCAACATCTGGGGATAGGATCTGATCATTGCCAGATACGCAGAAGTCGGAATAGAGAGCTGAGACTTTTATAGAGTTCGCCCTAACTTAGCGAGATTTTTCTCTGATTGTTTTGCTTCTCCCGTGCTTCATCGTATCATCCATCCGACAACATCATCACCCTCGACAACAACAAGCATCCAAAGCTTCGACGACAAAGTCATTGCTGTGGCACCAGAACCAGAATGGCACAGCCCAATCCGAAATGCGACGACGAAAGTCGCGTTCAGGATGACGCTGATGCTGAGCACCACTTCAATGTTTTCAATCAGCCCAAACGACTGCCCGCATGGCTCGATCACTTCAACGCGAAAGACCTCAAGGTCCTATTCAAATGCTCCTTGGCTGTTTGGATCCTCACTCTCTTCATTTTCATCAAAGCCACTCTGGCTGTTATCGGGCAGGCTGTCTTCTTCGGATGGTGGGATTCATGTAGTCTTTTCTCTCCTCGTCTGGGGTACTGACCGACGTCATAGTATCGTTCTCTTCATGATGCCGCCATCTGGCGTTGTCCTCATTCATATCCTGAGCGGCCTGATGATCTGCGTTGGTCTTGCAATAGGGTGGGCTTGGGGCACGATCACGATGAAAGCAGCACTAGCCACGAGGCCCCAGGCAGATCTGATGAGGCAGTTTCAGGAATTGCAACAATCGCCGAACGCGGGACAACCCGACTTTTTGCAAATCGCCATATTCGAGGGACGTCTGCTCGATGTGCGAGTCACGGCAACATACTTCTGCATGATGGGGTTGTTTGTCTATCTGATGGTGAGTCTGACGATAGCCTTGGGTCGATGTGTGGGCAAGCTGACAGGAAATCAGGCTCGGATACGAGTCGCCGCGCCAAACATGACACTCGTCGGCATCTTCGCCCTCATCACCGCCGATATCTACCTCACGAGTGCTCCCACGATCCCGACATTCCAAGGAACGATCCCCAAGAGCATGCTGATCCCGGTAGGAATTTCCGTGGGAATTGGTGCATTCTGCAATGTTGCCATATTCCCGCAGTCAACGTCAGAAATCGTACTGGACGGTATGGCGGACCTGGTGAGCCCCATGAAGGGTTTTGTCAAGGCTCTGACTTGGCAGCTCGCAAACCGCCAGAGCCGATTTAGTTTGGATCGACTGTTGCAGTTGAAGAGCCAACTAGCGATGGCGCACAAGAGTCTCGGGTCGTCCGTCGGATTCCTGGCCTTGGACTTTTCTTTCCGTAAATGGAGCCCTGAGGATGTTCAGTCTCTACAGGACCCGCTTCGACAGGTATCTGTTGCCTTCAACGGACTTTTACAGCTGTTTGTTACTATGGAAGAGAAGAGTCTCAAAGCCAGTGCTCTCACCGAAGCTGCCATGGCTCTCGAGGACCAAAAGGACTCTGGTAACAAACAGCGCCCGCTCGCTTATCACATCGCCAGAGCAATCGATGTCCGCGACAGTGTCAAACATCCAGACACGGAGAAAATGCTGGAAAAGACGTTAGATGTGGTATCATCAACCGCCCAGCCTTTGTTGAGTGCGTTGGGTCAAGCTCTGGACGCCATCGTGTCTGCACTTCAAGGAGTGTCGACATCATCGGCCGACTTGGAGCGCCAGCAAACGCTGGATTTGCTGAACGAGGCACTGGTCGACTTTGAAGCATCCACTCAGCAGCTTACAGCACTGCACTCCCATCTGTTTGACGCCGATGGTAGAGTCATTTACGACCAGAATGGCCAGGTACCTCCGCTATACGGTCTGATGGTGGGACTCTTACTACAGCAGAGACTCATCAGCTTATCCCGGAAGACCGCGACGATGCTCGAAACAGTGATCAAGATCGACCAGTCCCGACCTCGGAAAAGCCTTTGGTTGCCGAAGGGGTTGCAACGCCTTTTTGGTCTGGGTCTATCCCAAACTGAAACTCCGAGCACAACACAGGGAGCAGTGGACTTGGCTCGAACCATGTCCACAGTCTCACGACCGGAGAAGAAGTCTCGACTTTTTAGCAGAAAGAGAAAGACCAAAGAGAAGACCGACGACCCCAACACGGCGGCCGAACTCATCAAGAGCATGAGGAACCCTACGAGCCGAACGAGAAGCAAGCCAAGCATGATCTTCCTAGGCCTAATTCATTGGTTCACTGACGTTGAAGGCATTCACGCTTTACGTACACTGGTGGTGACCATTGCTTTGGCGCTGCCGGCCGTCGTCCCCTCATCTGCAGGCTTTTATTACCGCGAAAAGGGATTCTGGGCTATGGTAATGGGCCAACTCGCTATCGAGCCGTACATGTCGGACCTGCTGTCTGGAATCATTATCCGAACACTCAGCACAGTGGCGGGTGGCATCATTGGCCTGGTCTGCTGGTACATCGGTGCTGGGTCTGGCCCAGGCAACCCATACGGCCTCGCTGCTGTTATGGCTGTGCTGATCATCCCTCTCATGTGGTGGAGGCTTTTCACGCCACCAGAGCACTTAGCCGCGGGCATCATGCTTGCCGCCACTGCGTACATGGTTGTTGCGTACAGCTGGATCGACTCGCACGTGCCGACCTACGGCAATCCCGGTGTTGGGTATCAGATCTTCTGGCGGCGAGTTCTTCTGGTTCTCGTTGGAAACGCTAGCGCCATGCTCATCGGACTATTCCCTCGGCCAATGACTGGAAGTCGGCAGTATCGACACATTCTATCCACGTCTTTACTGGGAGTAAAAGACCGCTATGCTCTTCTGGTATCGACTTGGCGCATGCCTCCTGAGGATCTCGTCCAATTCATCGAGAAGGAGACAGCCATGTGCGATGGGATCTTGGACGCCATTGGTCGGCCAATAGAACTGACAAAGTTTGAGTTCTCTACTTCCAACATCGACACTGAGACGCTTCGAAGAGCGACATACCTCTGTAGGAGCATTAACTCAAGTTTGGCAGAGCTCGGTCTCTACATGACCGAGCTGTCACTTCCGCTCCGAGCTCGACTCATGTCTTCCATGAGTATCGACGATGAGAACCTGGTTGTGGATCTAATGTCAACGCTATCACTTGTTCAACAGTCTTTGGATTCGGGCGAGCCGTTGCCCGCCCTATTGCCAACGCCTCTGATAAGCAGAGCTCTCAGGGCTAGAGAAGTTCAACGGGCAAAACAGGACGACTTGAATGTCCGAGAGCAGCTTGAAGGCCACGAGGGCAGGCAGTTGATTGGGGCCATCAACGCCTTCACACGCTTCCTTGGCGCGGTCGATGATCTCGTGATGGTGACTAAGAAGGCAGTTGGAGAGACATCTCATGTCAACTTGGAAATATTTGGAAAGGGTGTATAATTGGGGCTGTTCAGATCTCGAGCCGTTCGGCAATTGAGGTCATATGGGTGATGCAGCATGGAATGAAACGTGAGCCAGCGTTTGAATACACGTTAGTTAGTAACTTGAACATTACATGTGATGATGATGTATTTGATTGTTTTTGCGTCAGTCGTGGCCACTGTTTGGTATTTTCTTTGCTGAGACGAAGCTGAGGCAGTGTTAGAGGTGATCGTTGCTCTCCCCCGCTCTTTAATGCCACTTCCATGGATGCTTGTGCCGCAAAATATTGTTAGATTTCTTCATATGCCGGTCCAAAGATATGTTATCAACGGCCCTCCATGGACCTAGGCTATCGATTAAATTGCTCCTATGACTGGCTTGATAAGCCGTAGTACCGCCGCACGTTGCGAAGCGTGCCATCTTTCGCACACCGTGCTTTTTTGAAAGTCTTTTGGCCAACAAATCAATTTCCTTCAGGACCTTTTTTGTCTAAATCCTCCACTCCCCCCCCTGCTGATTATTTGACCGTTAAGCTAAACATTGCCTCTTCCCCTGATGAAAGGCAGGCACGGCTATATCACCATTTGACGGCCCTGAATTCCTTCGATCCTTCCTTATCCCGAACCTCCTCCACAAAAGGCTTGGGTTTCCATGGGCCAGGCTTTCCGATCTGATTGGGCGCATACGACATAATGACAGAGGATTTAAATGAGGAAATATTGGGATACCAACCTTCGTAGGGGTCGTAGGACTGAAGCTCGAGGAGCGTTTTCTGCATGGCCCTCGCGCTGAGCCCACGTAAAGACCGGAGGCATTGCTGTCGGCTCTGATATTGTCCCACTCGCAAAAGTCCCACCAGAGGCCGGATTCCAGCCGAGAGCTTGTGCCATATCCAACAGAATTCATCCAACCGAGTCCAATCTTCGTGCTGACATATAGTTTTCAGTGAGGCCACTGCCCTGAGGCCTCCAGGAGCCTTGATGAAGAGAAGTTCTTGATCGCCGCTGCCGCCTTCGCCCACACAAGTGATGCGATAGAGTGGTGATGGAACCCGCCAGGAAACAACTTGAGCTGACTGGAGAAGGCCTACCTTGGCCAGCTTGTTGACTACTGATAAAGGCATCCTCTCAAAATCACCAATGCTCAAACTCGGGCTTAGATCCTGGAGCCAGGCACGTTCTCGGAAATCCAACGGTCCTAATCTCCCGTCATGGTACAGGCCTCTTTGCATAAGGGCTGCTGAGCGTGACAATACCGCGGGATTCTCGAGGGAAGCTTGCACGCTTGGCAATGACAAAGACTCACTCAAAAGTCGGACACTTTCTGGCCACAGCGCATACGGTCGATTATCAATGGCTTGAACTTCGACCACCTTACGCACAGCGTGCCTGAGACGAGGTGCGAGGGCCATGCAAAGCCAACTCCCAAGGGACCGGAGAAAAGCCCCCGGTCTCATGATCAGGTCACTACCTTGCGCCCACACGGCCTCGATACGACCATCGCTGCCCCAGAGCTTTGAGACACCGTCGCGGACAACTCGCGCAACTCTATCGAGCAACCGCGTCTCCTCGGCCGTGTCAAGAACCTCGCCATGACGAAGGACGCATTGGCAACAGATCTCGAAGATCAAGATCGGAAGCTTGTCGCGGGCCACACTGAGGGCGGTTGGGTTTCTAAGCTTCCACGGAAACACAAAGTCAACATCATTGCCTTCCATTAGACGGTCTTCTCTTGCAACGCCTATCAACTCGGCTTCGTTGACTAGCTCTCCGATTGCCATCACGTCCACCGGATGAAGCTGCTGTTGCGGCCATCTCGTTACCGGGTCATCGAAAGAGCGTTCGACGTAATCAATCAGGCGCTCGGAATGCTCCGTTGGGTTGATGTCGTTTGCGGTATAGTCGACTTTGGCGTTCATGAAGCGGAGGTGGACGGCGACCATGGCAAGGTGAAGCAAGTCATCGGGTAGCATACGTCGAACTGAAGCAACCAATTCGCCGATGATGATGCATTCATGCGCGAGAAAAGAATTGCGGAATGTAGTGCTGGTGAGATTCAAGGCTAGAATGTCTCGGGGTTGTATGATTTTGAAAATCATCAAGATGATCTCCGGTGGCATCCGGTCCAACCTCGTCTTGCCCTGAGTAGATGCGTTCTCCATGTTTGGGATGAGCTAGTTCGTGACTCTGCGCGGAGATATGGCCATAGATCGAGAATTTGTGTGACTGTAAAAGAAAATTTTCAGGGGGCAGCTTGAAGAAATAGGGGGTAAAAGGAGCTTGCAGGAACACCTTGGTGAGTCAAGTTATGAATTGTCACTGGGCCAATGGTCGCTGTTTTCACGAAGTCGAAGGCGCCACATCCATTTTCCTTTCTCCTATGACACGCACTGCCGAGACATCAGGGTAGAGTTTACGCTCTCGTGCAAGCAAACACCTTACGTAACTTGGCGGGTTTCGTATCTTTCGAGGCCTTCGCGTCCTTCAACATCCCAGCGGCTACAGATAGACTGACTACCTTACTGTCTAATTACTATTCAAGACGTGCGGGATTGACACTCAGCAACACTCGACGCTCTCTCTCACCAATGAGACATTTACAGTCAACTGAAACTTCAGAAAAATAAGCCAAAGCTGGTGAGCTTGGAATTCTAGTCCCCAATGAACAAAGGGTACATAAGTTAGCTATTCAAGGATCCGACACCAGCTGTCGGTCACTTACACCCGAAAGCAGGCCCAAGATATTCTATTAAGTCGGGAGTGGAGACAGAATGAGACTTGGACATCAGTCCCCACGCCGACGTAAACCGAGCGACTAACCTCCCAAAGTGGAAATCTGAAGCAAAGCTATCTCCGCTGAAAACAAAATTTGCGTCGCTTTCCGAAGCTCTGACGGCGCTGAGTGCAACTCGTGCCCCTGTTCGCTATCTTCCCCGCGGAAAAGTTCGCCGGTTGCCGGAAAGCTCGTCGGGGAACTACCGGGAAACTGCCGGGAAACCCTTGGTGTAAGGGGATTGGTGCGGGAAACCCCTCGTCCGCAGAACTTGGGCATCCTGAGTCAGAGTACGGGGCTTTAAGAGTGTTCCTTTTGATATTCTCGAAAAGTTATCGGGTCGCTTGGGCTGAGTGCTTCGGCTTGCGGCGGCAGACATGGGAGGTGTAAGTGCCACGACGATAGCAACGCTTGGACTGAGTGTGATAGTCGGCGGTATGCACTCGGCGGCTGCTGAGAATATAAACTAATGTCTAGCTTGATTGAATATTTACTCTCTTAGTGTGTATGTGAAGTAACTACTGAGGTTGCCTTGCTTTGACGACACCCCTTTGTTGAGTTCTCTGCGCCGTTTGGACAACTACCCCCGTCATCATGGACGACACCGCGCAACCCCGAGCAGGGCAATACTCCAAAGATAAACACCAGACCGACAACAACTCCAGCTCCCACCCATCACCTTCAACGTCCGTAATATTCGACACATCCGACGAAGACATCGAACAAAATGCCCCAACGAAAGAAGCCTCCAAGACATCCCCCGCGGACGCCGACGAACCCCCACCAGACGGCGGCCTGCAAGCCTGGACACAAGCCCTCATGGCACACCTCGTCGTCGTGAATACATGGGGCACCATCAACTCCTTCGGCATCTTCCAGACCTTCTACCGCGACTACCTCTCCCGGCCGGCGTCTGACATCAGCTGGATCGGCTCGATGCAGGTCTTCTTCCTCTTCGTCGTGGGCGTCTTCACCGGACGGCTCACGGACGCGGGATACTTTCGCACCGTCTTCGGCATCGGCTCGGCGCTCGTAGTTCTGGGCAGCTTGACAGCGTCCTTCGCAACGGAATACTGGCAGCTGTTCCTATCCCAGGGGCTCTGCATCGGACTCGGCATGGGCGGGCTGTTTTGCCCGGTCATGGCTGTTTTGTCGACGTACTTCAAGCGCCGGCGGAACCTGGCTATTGGGATTGCCATCAGCGGCTCGGCTACGGGAGGCATGATATATCCGGTCATGGCGCGCCAGCTCTTGCCCAAGATTGGTTTCGGGTGGACGATGCGGGTGATGGCGTTGGTGCAGCTTGTGACTTTGCTGGTTGCCAACATCTTTATGAGGTCTCGGCTTCGACCGAGACGCGCCGGCTCGCTTGTCGAATTGTCGGCTTTCAAGGAGAAGCCATATCTCTTGTTCACGATTGGCATGTTCTTTGTATGTCTTCCTTGAACAACCCCAACCTCATGCAGGAGACGCTGACCGCTTTTAGAATTTCTGGGGTGTCTACTTTGCTTTTTACTAGTAAGTCACAACAATGATAACCCCTTTTAGCATCAGACACTAACATGAAGTAGCATCGGCCCCTTCAGTCGGGACAAGTTGTCGTTCTCCTATGATACCTCGATCGATATTTTGATGATAATGAATGGAGTTGGAGCCATTGGCCGCGTCATACCCGGCTTCCTCGCAGATCTGTTCCTGGGACCTCTCAACGTCGTCACACCCGCTGCTGCAGTTTGCACTATCCTTCTATTTTCTTGGATGGCAATCAAGAGTGCTGCTGGTTTATACGCTTGGGCTGTGGTATATGGTACGTCAATGTTGAGCTGCCTCGGACACCTGCGCCCCACGCTGTTATCGAGTTTAAGATACAAACATCGCTAACGTGTTTCCAACTTATAGGCATCTTCGGAGCCACGGTACAAGGTCTTTTCCCGGCCGCCCTATCGTCTCTTACAACCGACCTTCGCAAGGCAGGCACACGGATGGGTATGGTGTACTCCATTGTCAGTTTTGCCAACCTAACCGGACCCCCTCTCGCCGGCGCGTTGATCAAGATCGGCGGGGGAGAGTACACGTACGCTTTCATATTCGGAGGTCTCTGCTTGTGCTTAGGAACATCATTCCTCATTGCTTGTCGTATTGCGAAAGGAGGGTGGGGGCTGGCAAAAGTTTAGTCATCGGAATTTGAGTGATAAAAGAATATGCATAGCGTGATAGGTCGGGTAATCAACGAGAGATGAATAACAGTTATTGATTTTTAATGCTAGAGCGCTTCTGATATTAGATTCAATCGTGCTCTTCAGACAACTTCAACAATATGTCGACCATGGTTCCGGCCCCACTCTAAATTCCGACCCGGGCGGGTTAATCAGCAAAGATGCAGGCACCTGAAGAGAAAGAAAAAACGTTGGTTTCTCTTGCTTCAACATATCTTCCCCTCTTGCCGTCTTGGCGCGCCTCAGACAGTAATTCCCGCAAACTGGAAGCACGAGATGGCGAACTTCCAGCCCATCGATATGGCAATAGCCAACCCAAAGCCTCGTTTCGTTAACGATCCGGAAACGAATCGGAGCTCAAGGCAATATCTACTTCAAATGGCCGACTACGATGGAAGCCATGACTATCCCTATTGCTGGGGATTTACCATCTTTCGCACCGCTTACGAGTCTGACGAGGCATTCACGAAGGCCGTTAAGCGGCTCAACAACTACGCCAAACACTGGGCCTACCATGACCTCGCTCTTCGCCGAGACCGAGAGCCCAAAGACCCTCTGCCTAATCAGGATCTTTCAAGTCGGTATTACAGCGACATTATAGAGGACCCGGGACTCGCTGGAGCAGATGTGGAGGAGGTTGGAAGACGGTTCGATGACTGGGTCAAGGAGCATCTCAACTCTACCGACAAACGCGATGTTCCTAATGCCCGTTTTAGATTCTGCTTGATGCTTGACCAGCAGAGTATCGATGCGATTCTGGCCATGCCTGAGGATCGGGAAACTGTTACTGCCGAAATGGATCCGCCTAGGAACCAGCGTTGGATCAAGCTCGTCACTGGCGAGCAATGGGCTGACCGTGGATGGCCGAAGCGCGGTAGACTATGGGGTCGTGCGGGGATATATGAATTCTGGGGGGTGTGGTTCGCCATAGAGGACCCGGATTTTGTCTACGAGGAAAACAGTTGGGCTGAAGACCCGTGGTCCGAAACTGACGGGGCTCTGAATTTCTGGGGTATTCCAGGCCTTGACTGGTAGTATTATCCCAGTGTAATAATGTGATTGGGACTACATCGCGTGGTACTCCAGGTTCAGAGCTCCTCCGTATCCTCACAGTCGTATGTTGGCCCGGAGCAGTATGCGTTCCCAGATACCAGACTGCTCATGCACTCCGAATACTAGCTCCCAAGGGATGGGTTACTGTTAGCGGCGACAAGCAGTACAATGGTTCCCCGAAAATATTGTAGCCCTGACATCCAGCATTGCCGGGGTCGAACCAGCTTTGCAGTGACTTCCCGCAACCCGAGTCACAAACCGAGTCAGTCAACGTTTTGTTGCCGAGCGTACCTCTAAATCCCGACTCTTCAAACATGCTTACCCAAAAGACGCACAGGACCTTTGCGCTTAACGCTGTCTTGCATGTCTCAGGCACATTCTGGTTGCGGAGTCTATTGAGGGTGAAAAGCTGAAACCCCTCGAAATCACGCTGATCAGTGACATCTTTGGAACCCTCCAGCCAGGCCAGAATGGAAGACAAAAATCCATTGATGTTGTCTTTGGCCAATGTGGCAACCCCGCCAATAGGAGTCACGATCTTTACGATGGCCTTAGTACACAGGCTATCCACCCATAAATCCGAGCTCTGCTGGATCTCAACAGCACGATTCTGGCAGTCGTTCGTGCTAAGACACTCCTGGCTATGTATAGTCAAAGAACCATGAAATAAGGCCCAGCACCGAGGATGTACACTGCGGAAGAGTCGATGATCCGCAAGGCCCACGCAGGATAGCACCGCGCGTCGCTGGTACAGGCGAACACCAACAGCACCCCCGAACAGGAACAACCCATGTCACCCTCCATCCCGGCGCCCGCGTGGGTTGTGGGTCTTGGCGAACTCGCAGCGTTGAGAAGCGTGCTCGAATGCCAGCAATCGATTGGCTCCTTTTTTCAACGTCCGCCAAGCTCTCCAGCCCTCGCACATCTTTCGTGTCACCATGATTCTGGGAGAGCTGCTCCTTCAGCCACTGCCGCATTTCTGCAGGTGTTGATCATGCCACCATCATTGCATAGCGATCGAGCCTCCCGAGTGGAAACGACATACCGAGCGCCCAAAGTGTGCGGTGTTTCGCCTTTTCGCGTCCGCCAGCTCCGCCCCCGTCGGTCAGCAATATGGAGCTTCCAAGACAGCTTATCTAGCCTGTCATCGACCACCTCCCCGCCTCGTGTCTTAGTCTCCCAGCTGTCGCAGCGAGCTGGGGTCTGGAGATATCAATGCCACTAACGCGAGGCCAGCCGGGCGGACGAGGCAGCCCAGAAGCATCCGCCTGTCATCTCGCCCACGCAGCCCATCCAGGCACACCAAGATCCCTGATACCACATCGCTGCCAATCCCATGCGGGAGGCTCGCCCTGATTTGGAGCTTTCGGCTTACGGCAGGCCGGAATGCGCGATTCATATAACCGTCCCCTAGCCCCCGGACGCTCGCAGCATCCACTCTCTCAATACCCAACGCGGATCATCCGTCGTGCTCGTTCCTCATCGCGAACCGCCGTGTTGCATCAAAACAAAAACAGAATTACTAAAAAGAGAATGCTTTGAAGGCCTGACTCGTAACATGAGTCCCCATTAACGCGGCCGAGCCGTGTCCCGCCGGACTGGCCCCGCCGAACATACCCGGAGCCGAGACGAGCATCTTCCACTTCCCACCACCGCATCTCCGTGCCGCCGTGCGCCGGGCGAGCCGTCATGGCGGCAGCCCTCCACCAATATGACTACATCTTTGCGATAGCCACCATCTTCTCCTTTCTCGATGCCTGGAACATTGGTAAGAACCTCCCGTCGTGGAAACCCCCGGCAAAGGCACTCAACCCAACCCCGGACCAGCATCCACTGACGCAGCCCAGGCGCAAACGACGTCGCCAACTCCTTCGCGACCTCCGTCTCCTCCCGCTCCCTGACCATGAAGCAGGCCATGGTCATCGCCACCTTCGCCGAGTTCGGGGGCTCCGTCTCCATCGGCTCCCGCGTCGCCGACACGATCCGCAACCGCATCATCGACCCGCACCTGTACGACGACCGCCCAAGCGTGCTGCTGCTCGTCATGATGTGCACCATCTTCGGCTCGTCCGTATTCCTAAGCGTCGCCACCCGCAACGGCCTGCCCATCTCGACGACGCACTCCATCATCGGCGGCATCGTCGGCGCTGCGACGGCGTCCGTCGGTATTGGCAAGATCTCGTGGGGCTGGGGCGGCGTGTCGCAGGTCTTTGCGGCGTGGATCGTCGCACCGGGGCTGTCGGGCGTGCTGGGCGCGGGGCTCTTTCTTGTGACTAAGAAGTTCGTCCTGACGAAGACGAACGCGGTGAGGAAGGCGTTTTACTCCATCCCGTTCTACACGTTCCTGACCTTTGGAGCGTTGACGAGTAATCGAAACCCCTGGTCTATGTGAACCCAACCGTCACTAACACGATCGCCAGTGCTCATGGCGTGGAAAGGAGTGCAGACCGAGGTCGAGCTAACCCCCGCTCAGATTCTCATCGCCGTCTTCTCCGTTGCAACCGGCGCCACCTCTCTCCAGGCATTCTTCATCCTCCCCTACCTCTGGCGCAAGATTGTCAACGAGGACTGGCAGCTCGAGTGGACAATGATGTGGAAAGGCCCCTGGCTCCTCAACCGCCCGCCACCCCCTCCGCCCCCGCCGGGCGTCAACAAGATCAACATCAAAGATTACTACCGCGGCCACCTCACAGCCGACGAGCTCGCCTACGTCCGCGCCTCCGAGACCCTCCTCGAATCGATCCAAACAAGCCAGACGCCCTCCGACCTCTTCAAAGACGAGCCCGTAGTCCTCCTCCCCTCCCCGGCGCTCGCCCTACCCCAAACCCCTTCGTCCGCAGAAACAGTGACCTCCCGCCGCTCCTCGGAAGACATCATCCCTCCGCGCCCCGCCGGGCCCTGGAATAGCCTGCCAGTCCTCCTCTGGCGCCTCAATCGCCTCGTCCTCCGCGGCCTCGAAAAGGACGTCGTCAGCCTGCAAAAGCGCAACGCCCTCCTCAGCTGGGACATCGAGGACATGCACGCGCGCGCGCCGCACTACGACAACCGCGCAGAGTATATGTACAGCGCACTGCAGATCCTGACGGCCTCCACGGCGTCCTTCATCCATGGCGCCAACGACGTGGCCAACTCCATCGGGCCCTTTGCGACGGCCTACGACATCTGGCGGACGGGAAGAGTGGAAACAGCGGTCGGCGTGCCGCTGTGGATTTTATGTTTTGGCGGCGGCGCGATCGTGTTGGGGCTGCTGACGTACGGGTACCATGTGATGCGCAATCTGGGGCACAGGCTGACGCTGATCTCGCCGAGCCGCGGGTTTGTAATGGAGTTGGCGAGCGCGATTACGGTGCTGATGGCGACGCGGCTGGCGTTGCCGGTGTCGACGACGCAGTGTATCGCGGGCGCAACGGTGGGGGTTGGGCTTGCGAATGGGGACTGGAGGTGTATTAACCCGAGGTTGGTGGCGTGGATTTATTTTGGGTGGTTTATTACTGTGCCTGTCACGGCGCTGCTGTCTGGGTCGCTGATGGCGTTGATATTGAATGCTCCGAGGTGGGAGGGGGATCGAATGTGACAGCCATGCAAAGCCCAGTTGGTCTGATTCTAGAGATGTAAGAGAGTTTTGCTAGCCGGGCGGTGTCTATTATCGTCTTCCATCATCGTCGTCTTTCGTCATCATCATCTATCATTGTCTATCATCGTCGTCTTTCGTCGTAATCCATCATCATCACTGTTATCACTACCCCTATCTTTTTCTCTACTACCGTCATCCTTATAGAAGTATAGAGTACACCACCCGACTGGCAAAACTCAAAGAATAAACTAATGTCAACTTAGATGAATCACATGTGGTAGCCTCAATGATGATCGATTGAACATAATGTCAGACGCCGCAACAAAGTCGTCATACGTGCAGTTGCTGCATTGAGAGCTGTCTCTTCTCCGGCCGCCTGGTTCACATCGTCCTGTCTGAGACATTTCAATGTAACGCCAACACATACAACTGGTCACTGACAAGCTGACCTATAGGGGGATCCGGGGGATGTCAACGAAACCTTGCCCAACCACCGAGCAGTGGTAGACGCAGTCACCCTCCTGTGCAGGGAGTTCTGATTCACTGACTCTGATGTCGTGTTGGTACTCTATGGCGAGGTAGGACCCTGTCTTTTTGATCTCCTTCATGATTGTGGCACTTAGTGCTTGGAACTGTCTTGCCTCCTTTCTGCCGAAGCCGAGTGCAATATGCCGTGCGCCGGCAACTCGGGCCAGACGTGCGATGGATCCAACAGACTGAGCCTTTACAACAGGCAGCTGGAGTGGCAGCCGATGAAGTTCAGGTACGAAGGCTGCTTCACGGAGCTCTCGACGGGCGGAAGAGCCCTGGACGGAGGTAAGTAATCAGCAAGTTCGTACCAACCTTGTAACATCATTGAGTGCCAACCCTATCTTCTTTGTCGCCAAATGGCCGTTCTGGCCAACGACGGCATGACGGTTGAAAAATGCGCGAAATTCTGCATCTTCTGCATCGACAGGGGTTTCTCCAGGTTCGGTGTGCAATTCGCTCGCGAATGCTTCTGCGGCGCCCAGAGGGCTGCAGGATCCGTAGCCGCCGCAGAGAGAGACTGCAACATGGCCTGTAGCGGTAAGTCGGGCCAGAAGTGCGGAGGAACCGGCCGGCTCAATGTCTTCCTCTAGCAGTGATCCATGTCCAGGGGTAAGGACGGACAGGCAACACTACCAACTCTGTACCTTAGTCTAAGCTATTATACCTTGGCTTCTCAAAGGGGTCCCAATAGGGAAGGTGGGGCATAATTATCATCCCCAACACCACCACCACCCCTCTTTCCTCGTACGCCCTTCCCCCTCTCAGCTCCCTATAACACAACTTGACAACACAGGCGCCATCGTTTTGCTCCTTCTTTTCTCCTTTTTTTCGTTTGCATTTCCCCCATTCAGACGCAAATCACAATGGCTGATCTGCCAGTCCGGGCAGCAGAGCAAGCGGCTACAGGCGACATAGAGCAGCGCTTGCGGTCTCGCAGATACATCCACGCGGCTGCTGTGGCAGCAGTCGAGGGCAAACGGCTCCCGCATGATCTCGGCCGAGAGCTCACGCGTCTCTGCGTCGTCCGCGGCATTAGGTTCCATGCGGACTTCTGCTTCGGCCCAGCCGCCGTCCTCAGCGGATCGCTACCAATCTTTACTCGTGCCCTAAACGCGAGAGCCATCATGAGCAATCGAATCCCAGACATGGACCCCGATCAACCCGAAGATATGCCCTACTGCATATGGTATCCTGACATTCCCTCGGAAGACACCCTCAGAGAGCTCGTCCGGTGCTTTCCCGCCGTGGCCTACCAGGCCGCGCGCGCGTGCGCTGTCGCCGGATACACAGAGCTCTACAAGGAGCTTTCCGTTCAAATCCTGCCCGAGGTTTCTATCGCCGAGGAAGCCCGCGAGAACGGCAACCATGCCATCTTCAATATGATCATGGAGGCGCCCTGTCGGTACAAAGTCTTTGACGATTACAACCGCACGATTAACACCACAACACCGAAGCCCGCTTTTTTAAACGGCGATACCGCAATCCGACCGTATCTGCTGGAGACTCAGGCGTTTGGACCGCCAGTTGGTCGCATGGATGACGAAGAAGGGGATTCCGAGCCTGACGACGACGAGTTGGATCCCTGGGGCCTCAGCCCTTCACTCGGCTTCATACAGACTCGCTTCAACATCACCGAGGATATGAACATCGATCTCGACGGGAATGGTGGACTTCCGGGTTTGATTACCCCAGTAGTCCCGAATTCTGATGAAGAGGCACTGAAGATTCTCTGCCAGCCGCTCCCAGTTGACCTGACCACCTGCCATAAAGACTTGCTCATTCTCATGGCAGCATACAACGGTGATATCGATCGGTACCATCGACTGCGACGGCCTCGACTCCTTGACCACGAGATTGGATGTATTGTCCACGGGATATGTATGACCAACCCTTGCAAGAGGAGGCCTTTCGCAGCTTCTGACATTTTCTGCAGATCATAATACGCCTTTTGCCCAATGGTGGAAAAGCCAGCCACTACCCGAGGGCGATGAATCGCCCATCCGCAAGGCCATATCGGCGCGAGGAATCATGAACAACGATCTGTCTTACATCCTGTCTCCAAACGGAGCCTGCCCCCGACTGATCTGGTATCCTGCCGTCGCTGCTTCCTCGACGTATGAGGCTCTCGCACGCCTCATCCCCCCAATGCGGCCCAGTGTTGCTCGTGCTGCCATCTTCTCGGACAATCAGACGCTATTCGATAGCCTTATTGCCGGAGACGACGGTGGCGAGCCCGTCGAGCCGAGTTTCAGTCTGCTGAATGAGGCCAGGCGAAGCTACAATGTGTATTATCGTGAAGCTCTAGAGCGTAAGGCGGGGGAACTAGGGCTTGATATGACTCGAGGTGTGCAATGGCTCGACCCGTTAGTGCAAGAGTTGCCACAACATGTATACTTTTTTGACACAGAGTTGCCCTCGCCGCCCCCTGGGATTGGAACGACCAAAGGCGAGCCGGATTCTGTTTACAATGGCATGTCGTGTAACGCAAGCTATGTCGAGACGTACATCTCTATCCCCGAGGAGTGGAGAAGGGCGCCGGAGGGTTACCAGCCAGAAGACGGAATCACGCTTATGGACCTGGACTACGAGCGGTGGCCTCCGGGATTCCCGAAAAGACATTCAGCGAAAGTCGGTAATTAGAAAATTCTAACAGACTTGCTAGTTAACTTGTTTACTTATTAAGCTTATCCTTATTCTACTCACCCTCCTCACCTTAGACTTGCTTGAAATGTTTTACTAAACTAAAACGGGGTATTAGGGTGAGTACGTAGGTGAGGTGATTACACTTAAATAATAAAACTTTATGTCATCTTTGCAAAGTGGAGTTTTATCTATGCATATTGACTATGATAGCTTAATGAAATTTCATATTAGTGAAGCGTGCTATGCAGCGTTCATACTTAGCGCATTGCTTACTGTTCTTAACTATAGGAACCTCAGGCTGTATGTATCCCGGAAGAAGCTCCATCGTTTCTAACAGGAACTAACGAACTATAGGGCATCTTTCTACCAGCTTGAGAAGCCTGCGCGACTTCTTTTATCTCTTTCACAGACAGCACCTATGATCTTCGCTGTTGTTGTCTTTAGCGTTAACGAGGAGCATATGTTACAGCCCTAGCAATAGACTGTTATACTACTAGATAGGTATAGAGGTGCAGGCCCCTATTTCTTCTGTGCTAGAGTAACTGCTTCTCCTTTAAGCTCGCTATTATTGTTTATAGTGAAGTTGCTATTATTATTATTATAATTAGCATGACTCTTATTATTACTATAAGTACTCCTATTATCACTATTATTATCATCATCTGTCGTTGTTGTCCTCTGTCGTCGTTGTTCTCATCAAAGTCACCTGTATGCAGGAAAGGCAGTCATTCGGACACAGGAGAATTAGGCAGTCTCCAGACATAAACCATGCTATGGGCGCTATTTTGTGCTGAGGTATGTAAATATGTCTCTCTCCGCAGGTAACCCTCTTCTCTTGTCTTGTCTCATACATTTCAATGCAGCGCAAACACATGCCGCTGTCTCTTCCAGGGCATGATCTCTGTATCCAAGAGTCTATCAACATAACCCTGTCCAATCACTCCACAGTGCTTGACACAGTCAGCGTCCCTTGCCAGTAAAGCTGGCCACTGGTGCGGGTCATAGATACCCGCAGGTCCTTCGTTTGGCTGTGTCTTGTGTTTGTGTATTGCCTCCATGATTGTAGCGTCCATTTCTTGGGATCTTTCTTCCTCCTTCTCCCGAACGATGAGAAGTGGCCAGGGACGTCCATGAAGGTGAGTAGGATCCGTTAAAGCGATTATGGCATCGCCCTCGCGAGCTTGTTCGGGAACGAGCGCACATTCTCCGCTGTCTGTGATGGCTAGTCGCCTTCCGGGAAGATGGTCATCAGAGTCGGATTCTAGGTATCTTTGAAGAAGATACGGAACGTTGAAACAGTCGGACTGCTCGGTCCTACCGAAAGTATCTCTGACGCCCAGAAATGGTCGCTGCTTTCTCGCTTCACGGCGTACCCATAGAGAAAAGAGAGCACTGAAGTCTTCACCCGCCGAAGATTCTGCGTTCGACTGCTCATCCAAGGCCTCGAGGAATCGGACCCATTCGAGACCAAGACTCTCACAGAGGCTTTTGTGCTGAGATTCTTTCTCTTCTATAGCAATCAAAAAATAATCCTTCAACGCGCGTTGAAGATCGGCTGGTTTGACTGGTTTCGTGGTCTTAACGTCGTCGTAAAACTCTGAGAGCATCTTTCGGACGTGGACATATTTTTTTGTGGCAACCAGAGCATTGGCAGCTTCGCGGTCTATGGGCAAGACAGCACTGACACTTGCCACTATATCAACACCGTATCCTGTGTGCGCTAAGATGGATGGCATCCCATCAATGTTCAAAACCTGATAGCTTCCCGTGAACTCCGACGCGGGATCATTCAAGGTTGTCATATTAGAACAAGAATACTGCCACTGAGGAACCCAAGATGGCAAGCCCTCGACGTAGTTCTCGAGGCGCAAATCCTGAACTTGTGTCATTAAATAGGTGGCGCCTTTTGCGCTGATGATGTATTCGGCGAGTTTCGAAAACATAGCCTGCAACGACACCCCGTAGTCAACATTGAGGTATCTGCGAACCTGTCGCAAGTCATTGATGATGCCAAAATTGGCATAGACGCGATCCCGTGGATCAGCAGCCCCGAACCCTCGACGTATCTTGAGAACATCCCAGAGAGGCATTCCGACGCCCCCGGCTCGAAGATTGCGAGCTTCGTTCATATTTCCCAGGATGCTTAGCAATGCCTCATATTTGTTGGGTGGATTTGTCGCCTTGCAGAGCAGAAAGCGGCAAAAGTCCTCCCATCGAACCCGTTGATGACCGCACTGTATCCAGGGACTTTTGGAAAGAACTAGCTCCTGCAGCACCCACACGCGCTGGAACCATGGTCGTGAAAGAATTCCACGACAGGCGGCCTCGACGAGGGTATGCGTGTTGCTGACTTCTGCGACATGAGTAGCTCCTGTGTCATCATCATCCGTATCATAGTCGACCTCTGCAGCTCTCCATGTCGTAGCAGCAAGGACTTCAGCCGCGTCTGCAGTCAGATGTCCAAGGTAGATGATAGTGTTGGAAGCCGCCCCGTAGATCTTCCCCATCAGCTTGACTTGCGCATTGCGTTCCGGCACATCACCCTGGTTGATGCAAAGAGCATCGGCCCAAATTCTGAGGACCCGCGTGGCATCACGTATGTCACGCAGCGCGTCGTGTAGAGATTGCGTGATGGCAAAGTCTTTGCCATCGAGGAGAATCAAACATGGCCTCTCGTCACTCCCCCATACGTAAGACAGGGCTGTGTAGGGTTCGATCAAGTCGTAGTCAGCTTCCGCCAGCGTGGTGCAAAGTAGGGATCCCCTGAGTTCCTCGTGGGAAGCGGAGGGTTGCAGGACCAGCAGCCGGATGGAGCCCGGGGACAACGGTTCGTACTGATACGCGGTCATGACTCCGCCGACCTCGTCACTCTCAGCGGATGGTTGGCGGGCTTCTCGTTTTCCCCGTGCGCGGTATCGGACCGATGCGGGTCGCTGTCAAGAGCCCGGCTCCGATGGTCTGGGACTAACCTTCCGGTGTCGGGGCGGTTCTTGTGCACTTAATCACTCCTGTCGGAGACGACGACGACGACGACGACGACGAGGGACGACAGTAGAAGCGACGACGAGGGACGACAGTAGAAGCGACAACGAGGGACGACGACGAGGGACGACGACAGAAGCGACGACGACAGAAGCGACGAAGACAGAAGCGACGACGACAATAGGGTAGAGTATGGCCACAGGAGAAGTCGTCGGTATAGCACCGGAAGAATGGGCGGTTTCCTAATTTCGCCCGAAAGTGGTAATGCACCCCCGAAGTTTGCTGATGTTCCCGAGTCCCGCGTAAAGCTCGCTCCGACTGACCGACTTTGTCTGTGTGTGCGCGTGTGCAACTGGGTTGTACGATGCTTGCGATTTGCAAAGATAGCAGCAGCTCGTTGGCTCATGGGGCACAACGGTTTTCCGTGAGGTTTGAACTCTGCCTAAAGTGCACCCGCAGCCTCGTCTTGGCAGAGATGACGCTTCGCCTCTTCGTCCAATGCGGTTGCGATGACATGTCTCCACGTGACCCGGACGAATGCCAGTGTTTCTGAGTCGAGTCAGCTTTGGTTTCACGACATTTTCTGTCTTTGAAGGTCGCTGAAGAATTTTCTTCGTTGCTTGGCAAGTCAGTATTTGAGGAGAAGGTGGTCTAGAATGATTCAATGTTTTGCGCTACTTGTTGCCAAAGGAAGCTGGATTTTGATATGGAAGCCGTCGCAAGCGAATGGCAGTGGCGACCGAAACAGGATGAAACTTTAGTCAGCAGTCTGCGAAGCGCTAGCGGGTGGGTTTCTGGAAGATCTGGAAGGAGGAGCAACCCGTGCCTTCCAGATGAGAGAGAGAACAGTGACGGGAAGCAGGCGAGGCAGGTCCGTCGGGGACGGGGGAACCTTCCGGGGACTTAGGACCCGTGGGCGGCACCTGCTCTCCCTGACTTCGATTCCACTTCAAAGTTCAACGAGGAAGTAGTGGATTCATCCGAGGCAGGTTCGAGATTTTCCGAGCTGATCCGAGCTTCTCGTCTTGGGTCGGGATGAAAGCCGACACGTGCTTCGCAACGGTCGGTGATCTGCGTGCCTCTGGTGTCGAATCACAATCGCCCTGGGTCCAACGCGGGTCGACGACGGGCCCAGACCCAGCAAAATCCCCCTGGGGGAAGGTGCGACCGGGCCATTCACCTCTGCAAGACTGCAAGAAGCTTGGGACAAGCTTGGAAAGGGACACGCTACCAAGTGCCTAGCGTACGAGGTACGACTGCGACTGCGACTGCGCTAGCAAACCCCCTCCGCTTCTCAACTCCTCCCCCCACCCGTCCGAATGGCGCAGGACCATCGACGAGACGAGCTGCCCCTCACTTCGACATCACCGACGGCACCAATGATGCCACAGGCCCAGAGGCGAACCGAAGCCGTCTCCAAAAAGTCTCCAAGGGAAAGGGAAAGCCGCCATACCCCTTTCTGCAAGCTCCACAAACGACGTATTCGTTCCTCTCGACTGCTCGCCCAGCTTCACGCGTATTGGATGCGCGCATCCAAAGAACCACGACCTGACGACAGGCGCTGCATGTCGCCCATTCGGATCGACTTCGCGTGGTGGTGTTCCTGCGCAGGCCCTCCACTTTTCGTTGTTCCATGAATCCATCTCCAACACGCTCCAAGGAATAGGAGTGAGCCATTTGGTCATTGATGCGCATGCAATCACACCCTCTGCCCATCTCAACCAAGATTCTCCTCATCTTTCTTTTCGCATTGTGGCATCGCAATCCAATTCCCACCAACCCCCTTTTCGCCCCTCCGCCCAGAGAGGGCAGACGGTGCTCGCAAGTGGTGCCGAACCACTTTTTCGATTCACTTTCGGCGCTCACCTACACTATTCTTGGGGTTTCCCCTTGCCTATCACTTTCCACCGCCCACGCACACAAACAGCCATCATTGGACCGATTGGAGCTACTCCAATATGGATACGGGATATTACGTACGCTGCGAATGCGACGCCTCAGTACGTACTGTGAACACTGGCAATGGATCTCGCCTTAGTCGTGGCTGTTAAGTGGGGTGTTCAAGATTGACAAGCATATCACCCGTTCACTATTGTCGGGGGTTCTGATTCGTCTCTGTGGCGTTCGCTACTGCTGTGCTGCTGCCGTCGGTTGGGGCTGCCAGCTGAGGTGAGCTGAACAGTTCTCCTGGTTTTCTGTATGCCTTCGAACATCATCTGCAGAACATTGACCACGGGCTGACTGCTGCTGGCCTTCCAGGTTCCAGGGCACCTGCCGAAGAAACGCGCTATTTGAAAAATCGTGATGCACGGCGCCAGAAACATCAGATGAGATGGGACATCCGTTCGCTGGGGAGCATGTTTGGTGCGTCTGGGCCCGTCACCGGCTTGGGGGCGGACGCCAAGCATTCTCCAACATCCACGACGCTTCCCGCCTCCTTCAGCCAGTCCAAATCGTCAGCCGTCGGGAAGAAAGCCACTATCTGTGCCACTGGCGCCCGCTAGCAGACTGACAGGTTCGCTATTGCAGTGGACAACGAGCCTGGAGGCGGCCTTTTGACCAAAACCCCAACGGAAGAAGCCACCATCCATGTCGCATCTCCTCACTTGGTTGCAAGGTTTCTATGGGTTCGCTTTGAGGCGCAGCGGGTGCTGCCAAGGAGAATTTCCGTGGCCAAGAGCCTGGATCGACCCCCCTGGTCGTCATTGTCGTTGATGGGAAACGGCCTCCGCTCTTGTGCTTGACAAGCGCCATTTCTCTCGGGCCAATTTGCTCCAGCAGCTCGGCTCGCCAAATGAACCTTTTTCCTGCTCGCTTTCTACCCGCCAGTATGTTGGAGGCTCGGGAAAGGAGAATGAGAACGAAAAGAAGAGCCGAAAAACGAGTTGGAAACAGGGAATCAGCAGGCGAAACTCGAGTCGAAATTTCATGCCCACCCTCCTTTTTCTCCAATCAGGCGCGCATTTCCGTCCAGCCTTCTCCAACTTCGGCAAACTTCCAACTGTTCCAACTGCCCAGCCGTCGGCCGTTGGTCCCAAGTTCCAGTCCAAGACAAGTCTCGAAGAGGCGCACACCCCTACCAGCCCAGCCAGCCAAGGCCAAGCCGAAGAAAGACTAGGCCAGCGTGTGCCCTTTTTCGAGAAACATTCTCCCACCGCCTGCGTTGCAGCATCTGAGCACCTCTGCCTTTGGACCACAGGCGACGCTGGCGCTCACAGTTGCCACGTCCAGAGCCGTGCACGGAATTGAGTTTCAAGGGTCCTGGGTCCCGTCCCACTCGTTCTCCATTCTTTCTCGCTTCTGACGCGTGTTCTTGACTCTGCCAACTTTTTCAGCGTGTGTGAGTTCGCACTGAGATTTCTCTGTGTACGGTACGGGTACAGGTACGGGTACTGGTGCCTCGATAAAGGTACCATAAAAAGAAGTCTGGAGAATTGGATGGGGGCCCCGAATCACGGCTCACCCGCGTATGGTCCAATACGCGCACCGCATGATTCAACAGCACCCCGAAATTCATCGTTTCAGCCTTTCAGGGTCCTGTCAAGGCCCTCGGTCAATCAGATAAGCTGCTACCGGCCCACGGCTCCAGCGTCCCGGCTGGTGTCCTTGGCCGCAACTTCTTTGCGAGTCGGGTCTGCTGTGTGCCCTCGGTTCCCCGTTTTCCCCCATCCTATCCCCCCTAAGCTTCCCAGGACAGACGCGAAGCTGCACAAATGCACAGTGAAAGACAATACGCTGCGCCCCGGGGCTAGCGAAAGCACCAGCGGCCAAATTACTGGATTGGAGCAGGGGGAAACAAGATTGGGAAAGAAAAGAGGGGTGTGTGAGAGTGTGAGAGTGTGCCGCGGGTCGCCGTTAGCTGCTTGCTTGTCATTCTGCGCTTGGCGGAGTACGGCGCGGCTTGGTGAATGGTAGGTGAGCAGGAGACGAGGGGATTTTCCCATTTCCCGTTTGGTTTGGGGGCCCAGATTGATGGATGGAATGCCCGCACTCAATCTCTCTCTGTCCCTCTCTCTCTCTCTCTCGCATCTCGCAACGGCAACGTGGGACCTTGAACCCACCACGCACACTGTTTCGATTCCGACCTGCCTTGCTGGGAACAAGCTGTTTTCTGTCCTTTTTGGCCCGCGGTGCGGTGCGGTGTGGTGCCTGCGAGCTTGCAGTGTGCCTGACTCCTGTTCTCGTCTTGTTCCTTCCCGGTCCCCAGTCATTCTCAATTCCCCCATTGCCTTTGCCATTCACCAGCACCACCATGTTCCCAGTTCCCAGTTCCCAGTCTTTTTTATTTTTCCTGGACTTGGGGTGTGCAGCGCGGGATGGACGACAAGAAAAGTGATCCACACCACCACGGGCGTCACTCGTACGGGGTACGACGAGTCTTGGTCGCCGTCGGGTCTCCCTATCCCAGCCCCATACCCATCCCCATCTCCATCCCCGTCCCCATGCTGTCCTGTCCTGTCCTGTCCTGTCCTATCCCATGCGAAGGTACTGCCTCGCCTGTTGCCTTCCCGTACCTGGCCTTGCCTGCCCGTCGTTGGCCTTTATCCTACCCCCATCCGCCCGGAATTGTGTCGTCTCTCTCTCGTCTGATGATGGCGCGACTCTCCTCCAACACTTCTCTTTTGCCATTGTGAAGGTGGCCAAACAGGGATTCGATCATCTGAAGCTCGACCGGTCTTGACTCTTCAGCCTTTTTCCAGGTCCATCCAGTCAAGCAAGCACCAAGCTTCTGTCGAGGGCGATCCGGTAGTAGAAAATAGCTCAGCTCCTGCCGCCGACTCTTGCATCTGGGCGCAAACGGTCCTTCTCATTCTGTCGAACTTTGTCGATTTTTCGCTCCTGCCACCAGCCCACCCGCCCCAATCATCGGATTGCGAGCGACTGCGACCCGGAAGGTGAATTCGACTTCGACTTTTTCTTCGACAGCCACGTTTCGTTGAGCGCCTTCTTTCCTGATCGAGGTTTTGTTGACTTCCTTCGCCTGGTCGACCAACACACCTCCCGGAGCCCATCGCCAGGCTCCCGCATTCTCACCTCTCGAGCTCCTTCCCTCTCGAGACTTCTTTCCGCCGCTCTTTTTTTTTGCGGCCGACACTAGTCGACCACCGAACCGAATTCCGAGCGCATCGCATAATACAGACACCAAAAGCCATCATGGACCGCGACACCAGGATAATCACCCCTCGTGAGGTCGAGGGCCTCATCGCCGACGGCAAGGTCATCGTCATCCTCGACGAGATGGTGCTTCGCCTCGACAGCTGGCTTCAGAAGCACCCCGGCGGCCGCTTGGCTATCCTGCACATGGTGGGAAGAGACGCGACCGACGAAATCAAAGTGTAAATGACTCTCAACTTACCTCGCGGACATTTTTCTTTTCCTTCTGGCTCCCGTCCACCACCACTCTGCTTCGCTATGCGCCACAAGAGATCTGGGTGGGATCCCCCTGGTCCATTTCCGAATTCGGAAAAAGGGTTCAGGAGGCTGGCAGAATAGCATCGATGGACCAGAAGTCTGGTTAAGCTTATTTTTGCAGCGGCCCCTCAGGTTGGAGAAAGCGAAGATGAGGGTGAGGGATGGGAACGGGCCATTAATATTTCGCATTCGGACTTGTCAAGACTCCGTCGTTGATGTGTAAAGTGGAATTAGTGTGCTGACATATCGCTTCTTTTAGGTATCATTCGGCGGCCACACTGAAGACCATGAAGGCCTTCCGGATAGGCCGGAAGCCTGCGGGTCCTTGGGTCAACATGACACCACCAATTAGGGGCGGCGTCTACACCAAGCAAGACACCACGCCTGCAGATGCAGCCGCAGATGTCTCCGATGCCCCTGCCGACATCGTCGATTGCCCCTCGTCGGATCTCGACGAGGATTCCACAGACGATGCCGTCAGCGAAGTCTCCGATGGGACCTCCCGCACATCCCTGACATCCGACTGCAGCTCTGCCGAGGAGGACGTCAAGGTCCAGGACAAGGTCGACACCGGCATCCGGAGACGTCTCGCCGCCCATGGCGATCTTCAAGACTTCACCGACGATGGCCTCAAGCTGTCCAGCCGCAGCCAGGCCCCCAAGACCGCCGCTGAGTTCACCGACTGGGCCATGCAGCAGGGCATCGAGAAGGATCTCGACGAGTACCCGTCTCTCGACCCTGCCGTTCAGCAGGATATCCAGGCCAAGTACCGCGCCTTGCACGACCGCATCCAGGACGCCGGCCTCTACGACTGCCCTTACCTCGATTATGGCAAGGAGATGGCCCGTTACACGACCTTGTTCGTGTCTTTCCTCATCTTCCTCCACTACGAGTGGTACATGACCTCGGCTTGCTTCTTGGGTCTCTTCTGGGTAAGTCATCATGTTCAGTTTGATGGACCAGGACTAACACGACACAGCATCAAATCATGTTCACCGCCCACGACGCTGGCCACGGTGCCATTACGCATAACTTCTCCTTCGACACCCTCATCGGTCTCTTCATTGCCGACTTCTGCTGCGGTCTGTCTATGGGATGGTGGAAGAGCAGTCACAACGTCCACCACCTAATCACCAACCAGCCTGTAAGTCAGCCAGCTTAAATCTGCCCGAGGATTTCACTAACACGCTCAGGAACACGACCCCGATATTCAGAACGTCCCTCTCTTCGCGACGTGCCCTTCTTTCTTCAAGTCCCTTCGCTCCTCCTACTACGACTTCACCTTCGTCTGGGACGCTGCCGCCGACTTCCTCGTCCAGTACCAGCGCTTCACTTACTACCCTGTCATGGGCATCGCACGCTTCAACCTGTACCTCCTTTCATGGCTTCACGTCCTGTCTACCAAGTCCTCTGCTCTCGGTAACAGCAAGGCCTGGTGGATTCGCCCGACCGAGATCGCCTTCATGGCTTGCTTCTGGTACATCTTCGGCTACCGCCTTATCCTCTGCACGCTGCCCACCTGGCCCATCCGTGTCGCCTTTGTCCTCGTCTCCCACATCATCACCATGCCGCTCCACGTCCAGATCACCCTCAGCCACTGGGGCATGTCGACCTCGGACCTCGGCGAGAGCGAGTCTTTCCCCCAGCGCCAGCTGCGTACCACCATGGACGTCGACTGCCCTGCCTGGTTGGACTTCATCCACGGCGGACTCCAGTTCCAGGCCGTCCACCACCTCTTCCCCCGCGTGCCCCGTCACAACCTGCGCAAGGCCCAGGTCTTTGTCCGCGAGTTCTGCGCGGATACCGGCATTCCTTACTCCATTTTGAGCTTTGTTGATGGAAACAAGAAGGTTTTGGGTAGACTCGAGGAAGTCAGTGATCAGCTCAGAATCATGCTCAACTGCCAAAAGTACATGGCGGAGACTGGCGAGAGCGGGCTGCATTAGATACATATAATACACGCATCAGGACGGCGTTCAGGGATTTCATAGAGTAGACAAAAGTTGATTTCTAATTCTTCAAAATATTCATGATTTGTGTTGGTGAGATCGTCACTTCCGTGTGCTGAACAGAGTCCAAAATTGGAATAGGGCCCAAGAGCTCAAGCAAAAGCACCAAGACAAGCCAATTCTAGCTCCAGCTTCGAAGCTGCACGTCACATCACCCAAGCTCCAAGTAAGCTCCATAAAGCTCTACGCAAGGCTTGGCCCAAGTTTTGGCACAAGGACCACCCCATCATCGTTTTCCGAGAGGGCTGCATATCCGGAGGGAGGGATGGTGTGCAGATGCCACATCACTCTTCCAGGGATGCCGGTCCCGGGGATGAGCCCGTGCCGGTTCCCGCCGCTCCGCCACAGTTACCCCCACGCTGGTTTTTTAAGCGTGGGTAGAAGTGTTTGTGGCGATGTGGCGGATGGATGAAGATGGAAATGTCGGGTTGGGGTTTTCGGAGGCGAGCACGCGAGACGTGGGAGGCCGGCATCAAGAGGCCAAGTCCCGATGTAGACTTTTCTAGGTCCTAGTTCGTTACAGGTGTGTCTACGCATGCGGTCCCTTGAAGCTATTCGACGACCAGGTCAGGCGTTATCACAGAGAATACTTTGCGAACCTGAGTGCAGATAGTGCAGTGCCGTACAATTCTGCCGTCCATCTGACCGACCGATTGGATGCTTCTCTTCTGGGGGAGTTAACTCGGCATCTAAGTGGTAGGGGTTGGCCCAAAAGGGCACGTTTTGCGCTCAGATTTGATCTATGTAATCCTTCCGTGTAGACGCTCCTGTTGGACGGTAAGACTACTGGCTGAGGGACCGCGTCTGGCCTTTGGTGACTGCTGAGTCTTACACAGTATGACGGACCCGGCGTTCGAGAACGACGAAGGAGAAGGCGACGAACATGAAAGGGAAGGAAATAGAGCAGAAAGATGCGGGGGGCCAGGCATATGAAGAAGGCTGAAGCGGGATTCTGAGGTTCGAACAAACATCGTGTTGGGAGGGATTGTGTGCGAATATTGCAGTCCGAAACGTTTGGAAGACACTGCCGGGGAGCACACAGCCAGGTAGGGCACTCATGCATGTGACGTGTCTTTTCAGAGAGGCAGCACGCTTCCTTCTATATTCGCAGGTTTCGGAAGCGGCTTGCAGGCTTTGAACAGGTCAGCTGGTAGGGGGCTTCTGCACATGCAACAAAGAGGGTCAGTCGTAGTCTGCCGTGTTGCCTGATTTCTCCCGTCTTTCCGCTTCCTCACTCGGTATATACGATGGTAGAAATTTCCATCCTGCAAGACCAATTGTCAGCAGCCTAGGTGTCTCTAGCATTCAAAGATTTTGACCACTACACCCATACCTACGCCAACGGCTTGAACCATAAAGCATTTCTTAGAGCTGCTGTACGACTGGGGATGGTGACTTGTACTGTTTGGATGTTCGTGTTGGTCTCTAGTTTTAGTGGGTAGCCGGCTTCTTGCTTCGCAATTTCGACACCTCTAGGCAGATGATCTCAGCCGTACGACTCGTCAAGAATACGTTGATATTGTTTTGACCATCGTCCTGTCCACTGTGATCAACACTGTCTGCAATATTCCTCTAGCGGTAGACTTTTTTATCGTTTATTATCTCGCCATTGCCCTATTCTAAAGCGAGTCCTACAACCTGCTCATAAAGAAGGACAGTCTCGGGAAGCCCACATACGTGCTCAGACCAGACATGCCACTTTTGCTGCGAAACATTCTCTTTGCGGTAGGTCGTCTTTCTGGTGGCTGGTTTTGGATCAGCGGAAGAGCAAAAGCGGTTTCACCGACTTGTGAGGCCAAAGGAGCTGTTGTTATATCCTTCGATCTCAACAATCGCCGCTGGAAGACTTTTGCAGCAACTATATCCATCATAGTTGGGGTTATCTTTTCCTGTATCTTCTTGGTACACTTGTACTACTACTCGAGAACTACTCGAGAAAAGAGGCTACGCGGAAGTCTGTGGTCCGCGCGGCACGGATCGTCCAGAGGCGCATGAGCTCGATCAAGACCGGAAGTTCATCGGCTTCGAGAATTGAGCGAGCTCAGAGGCACTGGTATAACTATGGAACGATAAGCATCTAAATGATGCTCTGATGGGCAGATCGTCAGAGCCATCACGCTGTATGACCGTGCTCAGGTGGATTGCCCGAGTTTTCTCGCAGAGAGGGGCAAGCCCTCTGCGCACTATCTACTGAAACAATAAAAGACTCTTGAGGGCTACACTGATTATCGATTGGTCCGCGACAGAACAGATAACCGTTTTTGTAGTGCAACAAATAACCCCGTAGGACAAGAGGACCTGGCCGTCGCAGCGACACCGAGGTCAGAGAACGACACGAGATGGCGATTCGATCCATTTATGAACCTTTGAAACACCTAAAGAAAACCCAGTTAAGCCGAGACTCGCAGAAAGGTTCTTTGGTACACTGCATAGAACCACAAAGCATCTCTTCGAATATGTCTTGGTCAAAAAGCTGAATGTTACGAAAGAGGCTACAATGTTGTAGTGTTAATGGGACCTACGGGCTGACGGGAAAGGCGGGGGTTGCATTCATGGATCCTCTCGGACGCCACGGGGCTTTGCCAACGCACCGTAGATCGACTGACTATGACTAAAGAAATGCCGCAACACAGACAGTGAAAGCCGATTGACAGAGAGGTCCTTGCTCTGGGTATACGTGTATTAAGAAGTACGAATATACATATTTTGACGGAATGCGAACATTTCGCAAACTCGTTGGCAACGACTTGCATCCTAACAGCTTGGTAGAAAGTTTTCACCAAGAGCCAAGTTCCCACCTATCCTCTTCACATAGGGGCTAAACGAAGTTCAACTTCCATCACGCTATCAAGCATTGTTTTTGATTCATACATGGAACTCAAGCCTGCCAGAGGGTTGAAAGACAGCGAGTATAAATCAACTCAAAGACTGCTCTTTTCTATACGCAACAATTGTGAAAACAGAAAGAAAAATCCGAGATGCTCGTAGCCTTCGGTAAAAGTAATAAACGGCCCGAAAGACGGGCCACGGCCTCCGCGGCTGTGTCTCGGCGTCGCCGACCCCGCGCGCGGGAACCCCGTACCGGGAATGAACTTTAAACTTTGCCTCCCGTAGCAACTGCGGAGTGAACGGGTCTTACTTTAGCCAAGCAGCGCAACGCATTCTGTGCAATGCAGATAAGCCCTACTTGCAAATCATACACAACAAAATAGGGATCAGCATTCTGAGCAAGGCTTTGAAACAAGGAGCTTTTCTGTGCCGGCGGCAATGGGGCCCTTTCTCCCCATTTTCTCAACTTGATTAGTGTGCGATTCGCCAGGCTTCATTCTGAGCAAGGCTCTCAGTGAAGTCGGTTTCGGTATTGAACATCTCCTTTTCTGAAGATGCCCTCGTTCATCCATAAACAGCGCAACTCAGCAAGTGCCAAGAGCTGTCCTTGAGTTACAGCGAGTGCCGTTGGTCGATGTGAGGCATAGCTTTCTTTGCAGGGTGCAACAGGGATCATGATAGCTCGTTATTGCCGACGTGTGTGCTTTGTGATGTAAATGCCTGCCCTGACTCAACCATAGAAACCCTACACCCAGCGACGTGCTACGCGCATTTTCTCCTTTTTCAGGGGATCTAGCACAGCTACTCAGGCCAGTTAGTCGCGATCACCGCCTGAGCCAATGAATAGCAGTAGTCAATCCTTGTGCGGATCGACCGGTGCAAAGTAGACTTTAGCAATTAATGAAGTTGACTTTACAAATTTGCGCGCCAAGACATTCGCATTCTCATACTCTTCGATTGTGTGATTGAGGGAATTGTAGGTATAGCGACGGACTTTAAGTCCACTTCCGTGACTTTTGTAGAATTCAGTATGTTTGTTTGTATAAAACTTGTCTGTCTTCGCAAACCAGGGACAACGCAGCAACCATCGAAAATCACTTTCGCCTGCGTCTATGGCTAGTCGCGTCGAACTGCGACTTTGATAGTTCCATCATTGTCCAATATGTCGCGTTCTTCGACACTCTACGACCACCAGCATGGCGTCGAGCTGGGCCTTGGATCGCACGCCGGCTCGGAAGAGACGCTTGCGCCCAAAGGCGTTCATCCTCGATCGTGGGGACGCGCTCGAAAGACGTGGGACACGAGCTTGATTGTGTTCCTCGAGTTCTTCACGTTAGAAACCTTTTTCCCTCTCTTCAGATTCCTGGTGCTAACTTCAGTAGGACAATGGTCAGCACTGCAGGAGTAGGTTTCACCGATATCAGAGCGGATGCCATAATGAATGCTGACCTGTTCGAAAGACGCCTGTCGCTGCGCATCTGCATCATGACCTTGGTGTCAGTCCTGTTGTAGCAACTTGCATGTTTGTCTCAACGTAAGCGTCAACTCTTGCAGTACCCCCAGACACTTTGACTGAGAAAGATGAAAAGATATCTCATCGGCCAAACCATCGGTGGAGCTGTCTTTCCCCCCTTCTCGGAGTCTTTCGGCCGCAAGAAGCTCTATGTCATCAGTACCGTCTTCTACAGCTTGTTCTGCATCCTGATCGGAAAGGTCCCTACCATTGCCGGG
Organism: Colletotrichum endophyticum; assembly: GCA_027406105.1. Lineage (NCBI taxonomy): Eukaryota > Fungi > Ascomycota > Sordariomycetes > Glomerellales > Glomerellaceae > Colletotrichum > Colletotrichum endophyticum. Next base: position 3,444,226 of record JANVYF010000010.1, on the reverse strand, counting down.
ATCGTTGTCGGCCGTTTCGGCAGCGGATTTCTTTCTGCCATTCCGACGGTGATTGCGACTGGAAGTATTGAGGACCTATGGGATACACACGCGCGAGTGTGGTGGATGTTTTGGTGGGCGTTGTTGGCCAACCTTGGTATCCTGGCGGGACCTGTCTTTGGAGAGTTGATTACGGCGCAGGCTGCTTGGTACGTCACCGCTTTCTCTAGTCCTTGGGTGCCTTGACTAACCTTCGTCAGGCAATGGGTGTTCTATGCTGCGGCAATCGTGACAGCTGTCGTGGCAATTCTCTTTCTCACCATCAAGGAGTCGCGTCCGTCGGTGGTGCTGGGTCACGCGATGGCTAAGGATGATGCCGAAAGCAAGGGCAGCAAGTGGCACATCCCGCTGAGCTACGAAAAGTTCGACATTGTTCGACCTCTCCGCCTGCTGTTCACCGAGCCGATCGTGTTCTTGGTAGCTTTCATCAGCGCCATCGCGTTCGGGCTCATCTACCTTTTCACAGAGGTATTACCAATGGTCTACGAAGAATTGGGTTTCACCGACGGCTGGAAGAACATCCCCTTCCTTGCTCTAGTCATTGGTATGCTTCTCAGCGTACTTACTAGATTTTACGACCGCCACGTGTTGGCCAACGCGAAACTGCCCGTCTCTCCTGAGTCGAAGTTTACCGGGTATCTCATTGGAGCCCCGGCACTGGCCATTGGACTGTGGTGGTTCGCGTGGACGATCCCTCCATACGCATCTATCCACTGGATAGTCCCGACCCTAGCCCTTGTTCCGGTTGGGTATGCGGTCAACGAGTTTGACCACGTCTTGGCCGGGTATCTATCCGACTGCTACGAAACGTACACGGCTAGTAGCTTTGCAGCGTTGGCGCTCACTCGCTCTCTGTTCTGCGCATCATTCCCGCTCTTTGGACGGATTTTATTTGATGCCCTCGACTTCAACAGGGCATCATCTTTGTTTGCCGCATTGGCTACGGGTCTTTGCATCGTACCGCCAATGTTGGTGCGGTATGGCGCCTGGTTGAGAGGAAGGAGCAAGTACGCACACAAGTGATTTTGCATTCATGGATTTGGGTTGCATAGCGAGAGGGAAATCAAAAGTTTATTGTTTTGCGAAGTTGGCGAATGCCCCGAGTATCATTGCCACAACGTGCCAAGTGACCAGACCAACGCGAGAACTCTACTCAAATCTCTTTTGTAGAACTCACGACGCCTTGACGGACATAGCAGCCACTGTCAGGGCTCCAAGGCGTCTTGATCACAAAACCAGTTTAGCCCTTCTTGAAGTCGACGCTATGAGCTTAATTGCAGTCTCTTTCAATGCCTGAATCGAAAAGTCTTGGTCGGGACTGAGGTGCTACACCACCATCTGCTGTGGACCTCATGGTCTCTGCATTCCACACTCCTCCAAATTCAGTCACGTTAAAGAATTTGCCAGAGGCTACTTCTGATAGGCCTCCACCCTGATCATTGTTGATAAAATTGAAAGTTGAATCTGCTCATTAGTTTGATATCTGACGTGGACTGAGCTGTATTTCTTGCGCTAGGGCCAGAGGGCTCATAGTTTGTCATCATTGCTTTCGAAGCAATTGGGTGGGATTTTAGCCCATGCTCGAATAGTTAGATGCAAGTTACGCAGAAACGTTCATCATTGATATTCCTCAGGACACTGTGCTGAGAAAATGCCAACGCTGGGTGTTGGTATATTAATAACACTAGGTATGCTAATATTGGGTATCTTTAAACAATGCTCTCCATCGCTTACTCAAATCTTATCGCGGCAGTAACCCGTGGTGGCACCAGCAGCAACGCATGACTACGCTCAAGTTAGCCCTTGTTTCGAAATGACGTTCATTGCGTTAGGTCCGACTCACCTTTGTCCAGTCACAGTTGTTGATAGCCTTGGATGGGATGAGGGCGAACCAATTCTTCTTGTATCGGTAGCACTCCTTGAAATTTTGGCCATAGTAGCCAACCTCTCCGGAGTTGTCTGCGCACGCCTTGGTGGTGTCGTCGTCCCAGGGAATGTTGTTCTGAATCTTCCCTTGGTACTCAAAGTTGCTTCTCTCGCACCTGCATTGCAAAGTAAGTCATGTGTCGATCAATTGGCGTTGGGGCGAGTTGTACCAGCATTCCTTGTACTTGGCGCACGCTTCTGTTGAGGCAACGGCGAGCGCTGCAACGGCAAAAAGGGCTGAGAGCTTCATGATGGTCGATTCGAGTAGCAGACTTTCGAGTTCGTTGAAGGGCCAGATTATTGCAACCTGGCTGGCGCATTCGTGTTAAATATGGACTTCGGACTTCTGGAAGACGGCATCCGAGTGCGAGTCAGCATCATAATCACCTGTGCTGGCTTTAAATTGCACAACATCCCTTAGTGGGGGTACGAATGACTCGATATTAATTGACGTCTAAAATATGGCTATTCGGGGCGTAGATCCCCTTAATAAATGGATTCTCATGCATCATAGTCTCGGGAGTAACGGGAGTAGTTGTCGAACCGATCACCGAGTGATAAGAGCAGCGGTAAGCCCACGTGGTTGCGCGGAGGTGGTGTGAGTCCGTGACATGCCTCATCCACGTTTAAATCGCGTTCTTGCCAGAGAATATCAATTGAATTATCGCCGTCATCTCAGTTGTACCATTCCAGGATATCACGCTCTTCAAAACTTCTCGAATCCACGCTTGATCCAAGTTCCTCGTCCGTCAGTGGCCTCGAAGCCGCGAGCATCTCTGCCCATTTGACATTCCTCTGCTCAGGTCCGCCGTAAAATTTGGTGAGATCCGGCTTAATGACCTTGACTGCGCTGGTCTCCACAAAGTTATCTGTCGATTGCCGGAATTTGCTCAACCCTTCCTCCGCACCCACAGGGTAGAAGGGGCCTTCGTTGGAGATATACTGGTACTGCATGCACTCATTAAAGTGAACTCGCGGTATAGAAGCGAAGAAGGCGTCGTAATCAGAAGACAAGGCTTCGATGAGCGTCGTGATTTGGGAAGAATTTGGTGGTTGCAGGACGGTCCAGGGGTCGCGACAGGTTCCCTGGGCGCAGGACTTGGTGACCATGAGTATTGCATTGAGGCGGAGAAGGAGTTGTTGGACTGAGGTGTCAGTGGAGTTTATCAGATTGACGAGTTCGTAAGGGTCATCCTATCTTGAGTCAGCTCCTGAATAAGCTTGACCCTGGTAAAGCTGTTGCCTACCTGAGTGTTGTAAAGCTCCATCTCGTTGGTGCACCACTTCACAAATAGCCACGAGAATTCATTCCCAACCAACCGCAGAGTCTTGTAGCTGTTGTTCAGAATCGTTCCAACTTCAGACGCAGCGGGTGCCTCGATGATTCTGGAGCCCCAGAACTCCACGTTCAGCAACTCCCTGCCTACCCCTTGGTTCTGGCTTTTGTAGTTTGAGTCAGGCTGAAGCCATTGGTCAAAGAGACTGCGACCATCGAGAAATGGAGGAAAATCTTCGGGGTTGACCCCAGCGATTTCTAGGAATGTTGGAGCGAGATCAACATGCGATCCGGGGAGAGAAGATTTGACGCCGCTGGGCACTCCAGGGCCTCGGACAACAAATGGGAGGTTTGTGTCGTCTGCATACGGAGTGGCTTTACCGGCTGCGACACGGTTGGCTCCGATTGTCCAACCGTTGTCTGTGGTGTAGATGACTATCACTTCCATTAGAACTTTATCTTCCAGCCTTTTTGCAGAAACTTACTGTAGGTATTTTCAATGATTTGCTTGTCCTCCAGCAACTGCACAACATCTTCAATGATCTCGTCCACTCCCTGAAGCGACTCGATTCTCTGGCGGAATAGCCAATCACCTTGCGCTATTTCTGTCTCGTTCAACTGGCGTAAATTCTTCATCCAATTGGACTTTTGCATTTGAAGTTCATCTGGGGGGTTCCAGTTGGGGGGCTTTGGAGAAGTGACGTTGGGAAAGAGGCCCTTGTGTCGGAGAAGTGGGACTGGAGCGTAGAAGTTGTAGTTTTCATGTGGAACGGTGGGGGCTATCGTCAAGAAGAACGGCTTTTCCTGAGATGTAAGATACTCGAGCCTGTCTAGACTACAGTCAATTAGTCAGAGTGGAGTTGCCTGAGATTTGAAGAACTTACGACTGTGCTCGAACAATGTCTGTTTGGTGGAAGCCGGGGTAATGTCGTGGTCGCTCGCCGTTCTCGGACATCACAATGTTGTTGAAGTCCATTGTGTAAGGGTCCGTCTTGTGACCAGATCAGCCGTCTTCTCCAACTAGATGGTCGATCTATGCAACTCACTAGACTATTGATGAAGTCCCAGCCTTTCGGCGCCGGACTGTTATAGTTGGCTGTGTTGTATCCGTTGAGAAGTTTTCCTATATCTGTCTCTCTGAATCAGCTATGTCCTTTGGTGCGGAGTCGCTGAGACTGAGTTTCTTACATTCAACTCTATAGCCTGCCTTCTTCAGCCAGTGCGGCAAGTAGTGGTTGTCTTCGCCGGCTAGAGTCCATTTATCGTAACTCCCTCTTTCCCAAATCTTAGTCTCGACAAGAATCAATCTACACGGGCCGCGAAACCTACCCTGCACCGCTAACATGTGTGATGTTGGTATTGTGGCTCTGCTGACCTCGCAACAGACCTGCACGGCTGGGACAGCATTGCGCTGTGGTGGTCCAGTGATTGGTGAACTCAGTTCCTTTTGAGATCAGCTCACGATGTAGAATGCTTTGAAAATCAGTTGAGCCAAGCCGGCGGTCCTGATCATCTGTCAAGATGAATACGATGTTGGGCTTTTTCGGCCTTAGCGATGCTGAAGACACCATGCTTGCTGCCATGATGGCATGGAAAAAGTGAGATGACCGCATGGTTTCAAGTCACGAATGTAGTGATCAAAGCTGGGTTTGAAGGTTCTTAGACAATGGTACTACAGAAGTTAGAGAGGAACGTGAGGGAGGCCGTTCGGTCTTATCGACGCTTATTTAGACATCCGGTGTTGATCTCGCAGGATCTCGCCGGCAATCGCCCATTGTCATTCGTGCCACCCGTACAAAGTTGAATGATCGTTGTCAGTTCAACATCATCCATCGTGCCCGCTCGTCCTGTCGGCTATCGGCCGGGCGGCCAGGACAAGTTAGGTCAATGCAACAATCCCCGCGATGGTGAGGTTGCACCCCTTAAATGACCACATCACAGTAGCAACAAGCCCGTTATTCTAGAAGAATCCAAGCATACTTTGATGCATTATTGGTTCTGCCCATTGCGCTAACTGGCGTGGACTACTCGGCGCCGCAATCATCGGAGTTGCCCTTGGCGGCGTACTGTCAAGATCGACAGAGACGACTCTGGCTTTTCGAACCATTTGCAGACCCTCCCCTTTATATTTCCGTGAGGTCTGTGGTGACAACTATCTGAACAATCCTAGCAGCTGATTTATTCGGTTTAATCTTACGCTCTCCACACTAAAGGATCGCTGTAAGGACTTCGCCCCAGCCTCAGTAATCCCCGCTACCGCAAAAAAGCTGAAGTCTGATTCTCTTTGCGACCCAAAACATCAATTTGGCCTGAATGCGGGTGTGCGCGTTATCCCAATTCAGATGTGATTGTAGTATCCGTAGAACTGCAAGTTTCGCACACCGCACGAGAACTACCGCTTTATGCTCCCGGCGCGCATCCATTCGCGTTTCAGTATCCGTAAAGCACCCCGAGCCTCATGGTTGTAGATTGCTGACTGTGACTCTACTAACGAAATGTGCCCGTATCTACTCGCAGTCGTGCCGGCGATTCCTCGATTGCTTGGCGTTTTGAAGGCTCACAAGGTTTCTTCGGAACTATCCTTTACCTCATGAGTCGAGTCTTTGACTCTTAAGGATGCTATTATCGTCGGTCGTCCGTCAACGATGTTGTTGAGCAAGCATGGAATACCTGCCTGCATCAGAGTCAGGAAACGAAACTAATGTCAGGATCTGAGACTGTTTCCAGGCGCAAGCGGGCACGAATCACACTCGTGACGATACCCCGCTACGGAGATCATGTTTCATTCTCCAAATGCTCTCTTTAAGACCCAAGTCGGGGTGCCCTTGTAGGTACCCGATGGCGATTTGCGTGCTACCCGAATACTCGGCTCGGTGATAGCTTGTGACTAGCTTATCCATGCAACATCTCATATACATGCGAACATGCCTGCGCAAAGGGGCTCGTGAGAATTATTACGCGAATGCTTTTCAGCGAGTGAAGGTGCCAAGCCGGGGAGTTAGCGCAGGCCGACAGCTGATTCCAAGAATCTGTCAACCCACAAGCGAGATGGCCGATGGAAAGATCCGAGTGGGATGAACAGGGGCCGCTACCGATCTTGGACGGAGCTCCATCAGGTTGACAAAATCAGTGAGGCTCAGCTTGTTGCGTGCCGTGAAGTTGACTCGTGTGTGAGTATCTGTAGAAAATTGTGCTGATATTACATGGGGTACTGATGTCGCAATTGGCCCAGTGCAGTTATGCTTAACTATCTCCGTATGCTTTCAAAACCTACAACGCCGACGTAGCGACTTCGTGACGGACGGCGAAGATACAGCTCGTGCTAACCTCAAATGCATCCGAAGCAGCCGGAGCTGTCAGTTTGTCACTAACCTTCCCCGCGGGTCACCGAATCCACGGTTTGTCCGACCTTTGACGAACACGTCTGCGCCGCCGCAACATGATCTACTGTCTGGAAATAATTAACTTGCAACATGGGACGGATATTGGGCTGCAAATGGCTCAGGATGTTCACACGAGAGATTTGAGGCTAACGGCTTCGTGGGGGCTGTTTTCTCCTTCGGCTCATATGTGAGGGATCATTTAAGCCGCGAATCATGTCTCTCAGCCGGTGGGATGTAGGGCTCTGTATTTGAGGGTGGGATGTGCGATAAACTTTCTGGAAACAATTTCTTCGTTACAGGAGAGAACTTTAAACTGCGCTTATTCGTAAAGATGCGGGAGGAGTAGTCCGTTTTGGGATTGGGAAGAGATTTTGGGGCGGACATATCCGTGAGAAAGAGTGGTAAATGGCATCCGTGCCGGCCCAGAGCAAGGTTGCTCCCTGGCCCCCAACTCCGGCTTTGGACCCCTGAGTGGCCAACGCACACCAACGAACCGTCCGGACTTTCACCAGTCCTCCATAGTCCGGGCAGCAAATCCCTTCCTACGCAGCCTTTTTACCACTTGAGCCTCCAGTATAGACTTTAGATTACAGCTACCGTTTGCGAGGTATTCGGCCAAGAACCCTTACTGAAGGATTTAGAGTGGCCCCCCTTTACCCCTGAGCTATGCCACCTTGGCCCGAAAGCTTGTCAAGGACGTTCTCTCTCGAGTTCTCCGCGTTGTGACTGAAACTCGTTTGATGATGGAAGGACTTACGAATCGGCATCTGATCATCATGCAGTTCATCAAAAGTATATAGCTAGGTCGTCCCGCCACATCAGATGGCTTTGGTTACGAGGCTGTTCATCCGCTCAAGCATTTTCTTGTCATTCATTCCTTCGTTTCTTGCAACCTGTTGACCAACTCAGCATCTGCATTCTTACAATATCTTGCCAAAATGGCTCTATCCATTCTTTCCGCTTCTCTTCTGCTCGCCAGCATCGTCGCCGGTCAGACGCCTGGTAATGCAACCGATAACCACCCCAAGCTTGAAACATTCCGCTGCACTGTCAAGGACGGATGCGTGAAGAAGACCAACTTCATCGTCGCCGACTCCAGCCAGCATCAAATCAACACCAAGGAGGGCGTCAGCTGTCTCACTGGCAACAACCCGCCCAACGTCACCGCCTGCCCCAACGCCGAGGATTGTGCGAAGAACTGCATTATCCAGGGCATCACCGACTATGCCGACAAGGGTGTCACGACCTCGGGCACTGACCTCCGCATGCAGATCCTCAAGGATGGCAACAAGGTCTCTCCCCGTGTGTATCTGCTCGAGGAGAACAAGCAGCGCTACGAGATGCTTCATCTTACCGGCAATGAGTTCACTTTCGATGTCGACATGGTGAAGCTGCCATGTGGCATGAACAGCGCGCTGTACCTCTCTGAGATGCTGCCCGACGGCGGCAAGAACACCAGCGTGCTGAACAAGGCCGGCCCCGCTTACGGCACTGGATACTGCGATGCCCAATGTTTCAAGACGTCCTTCATCAACGGAGTCGTAAGTACTTTGAATGCTGCGCACGGTCAAGGACGTCGACTAACACAATCCGTAGGGTAACATTGATGGCAAGGGTTCATGCTGCAATGAGCTCGACATCTGGGAGGCCAATTCTCGCGCCACTCACATTGCTCCTCACACTTGCAATAAGCCCGGTCTGTACCAGTGCACCGGCGACGAGTGCGAGAAAACCGGCGTCTGCGACAAGTCCGGCTGCTCATGGAACCCGTACAAGGTCGGTGGCAATGACACCACCTTCTACGGCAGGGGCGCCAACTTCAAGGTCGACACGACCAGAAAGTTCACCGTCGTCACCCAGTTCCCCGCCCAGGACGGAAAGCTCAAGTCGCTCCACCGCTTGTACATCCAGGACGGCAAGGTCGTGACCAGCAACGTCGTCCAAATCGAGGGTCCCCCGAAGATCAACTTCATGAACGACGACTACTGCAAGGCCACCGGTGCCGACCAGTTCATGACTCTTGGTGGTATGACTGGTATGGGCGAGTCCATGACCCGCGGCATGGTCCTGGCCATGAGCATCTGGTGGGACGACGCGACTGCGATGGAGTGGCTCGATACCAATGCTGCTGGCCCTTGCAATGCCACTGAGGGATTCCCCGACTCCATTGTCAAGGTTGAGCCTAACCCCGAGGTCACCTTCAGCAACATCCGCTTCGGCGAGATCAACTCTACCATGAACATGAAGTTGTGAATAGTGTGTTTCTAGTTCAAGACTGTAAATATTAAAATATCGGTTGTTTATACATCAAAATATCACAACAGTCACGTCCACCTCTACCACATACAGCGATGATTTAATAGGACCGCATACTTGCCTTTTGCAGGGCCAAGGCGGACGTTATCCGGATGCACATCGTCCTAGCCTAACCTCTAATATTCGAAAAGCTTTTCGCTCTCTTCATATCACTCAGTACCTTTTTTTTCCCCGATCCCCCCCATCAAATAGGATCTCTGAAGTCTTCGATCAAAGCCGCTGGCCCCTGTCAACTCCAAGCCCGCAGTTCCACAATTGCACACCTGCGCTGCAACATCGAACCAACGGAACCGAGCACGACCATCTGTGCTAGCCCTCTTCAGGAAGCCAAGTTTGGTCTGAAGACTGCATATTCCCCGGTCTGCATGCAAGAGAAATTGTCCAGGAAGAGGCACAGTTGGCGGTCGCACATTACGACAAATCTTTTGTCGACAAGCAGGGTCCAGATAGCTGGAGTTTCATGCCGCTAAGTTGCATTGAAGAGATGCGTCTCTGCATGCTACTTAGCATGCAGGAAACAGCTCACTTGCTGTTTGCTGCATCTCTTCCTAGAACTGATGTGACGAGCGGATCATGCGGAAATGAAGTACGCATTTGTTCAAGCTATGTGGTCCCATGACTTCGGGTTTGGTTGGTGAAATATTCTAGTGGCCCATGAACCCCAGACTTCAACCTGGTACCGGCACTCGTCCTCTATTCACACGAGCTCTGCCATTATCCCAGGTCTTGAATCACTTCTTTCATCTTCATGTCTGCACCGACGGCCGACACAATGCAACTCTGGGACTGCATCATCGTGGGCGGGGGCATCGCCGGGTCTGTGGTCTCAAACCGACTCCTCCAGCAGGATGCCGATCTCAACATCTTGCTCATCGAGGCCGGTCCCAACACTCATGCTGTCGAAAACATCGAATGGATCGACATGAGCAGCGCGATTGGCGGCGAATATGATTGGGGCTTTTCTTCGGTGCCGCAGGTAAACCTCGACAACCGAGAGATCGTCTCGCCGGTGGGAAAAGGCCTCGGGGGAGGCACGATCATCAATGGAGGTGAGCACAAGTGGAACGGTGTAGTTGTTGGCTCGGGCTGCTAACGTTTGTCCAGCTGCTTGGGCCCGTGGTCACAAGGTAGACTACGACATCTGGGCCGAGCGGGTCGGCGATGAGAGGTGGAGCTACAAGGGCCAGCTGCCGTACATGCGCAAGACTGAGACGCTCTTTGACAACTCGACAAATCCTCTGGCACATGGTCACAGTGGCCCTATCAAGATCCAGTCTCCCGGTTCGACCGATAGGGTGTTTCCCCTGCGTGATGCTCTGCTCGACTCCTGGAAAGAGCTTGGTGTCGATGCGCTCTCTCAATTTGACAACAACGCGGGAAACAACCTGGGCGTCGCAGATCTGCAAGAGAACCGCGACAAGGGAAAGAGGCAGCTAGCTTCGCTCAGGTACTCTCTTGAAGGGGTTACGGTGCTAACCGACAGCCTTGTTGCCAAAGTCTTGGTCGAGAAATCAGCCGAGGGCAGTCTCGTCTCTCGCGGCGTCCAACTTGCCAACGGAACACAGATTCTCGGCCGCGAGACCATCTTAGCCGCCGGCGCCTACCGTACGCCGCAGATCTTGATGTTGTCCGGCATTGGCCCTGCCGAGACATTGAACAAGTTTGAGATCCCGGTCGTCCTCGACCAGCCTGCAGTCGGCAAGAACTTTCACGACCACGTCCTCATCCCTACTGTCTGGCAGCTGAAGAACGCCTCCGCGGGCTACGCCAAGGAATCCGGCAACCCCGTGTTCAACCAGTCCCAGTACACCCAGGGCGCCTTCATCGACTTCATGACCGTCGTCTCGCTGCCCAAAGACGGCCTCAAGGCCGCGATCGAGCAGGACGAGGGGCCGATCGCCGACTTCGCCGCGCACCCGCTGCTGAACCAAGATAGAGCGCACTCCTCGCACCTGCTGCAATACTCCGGGGTCTCAGCCGACGGGTCCGCCGTGCTGATGATCTCCGTCGTCTTCATCAACTCCGCCCGCGGCTCCGTCACGATCCAGTCCGCGGATATTAATGACGCGCCGCTCATCGACCCCAACTTCCTGGGCACCGCCGTCGACCGCTACGCCGCGCGGGAGACGATCCGCCGCAACATCAGGCTGTTGACTTCGAACGAGACGGTGCTCGGCCGGGAGATCATCGCTGGCGAGCTGGCTGCCAGCCCGTTGACGGCGGGTTCGACGGACGAGGAGATTGATGCCCGGGTGCGGGAAATGGCAGGGTATGTCGTTAGCTCTCGCTGGTGATTAGTGAAGCTGAAGTTTCGTGCTGATTGGTTTGCAGGGGATGTTACCATCCGGCCGGAACTGCGTCGATGGGCACAGTCGTGGATACAGAACTGCGTGTTATCGGGGTTTCTGGCCTACGCGTTATTGATACTTCAGTTTTTCCGGTCTCTGTCTCGGCGAACTTGCAGGTCGCGACGTATGCCTTGGCGGAACAGGCGGCAGAAATAATCTTCTCTGCCTTGAAGAAGGATTGATCTAGGAGGCTCTCCAGGGCATCATGAAATGACTCCTCGGTGACAGATTTTCAATAATTGCTTTGGCATAGGCTTGTCGGAGTTGCGTGCGAAGAAGGTTCAACTGTCCAGGACCATAAATCGAGATTAAAGAGTTTGAAGTTGGCAAGAGTCAAGCGAGGGGCATGCGTCCCAGTCACTGCAATAGACATTGCTACATAGGAATGAGTTGACTTGTTCTGAGCCAGACAATGGAATATAGGCTCTCGGAATAACAAGCAACGGCCTCAATGCATTCTTTTTGCAATTCTTGTCATAGGGGTTAGACTTTCTAGTATCAATTAGCTTGAAAAAGGGGCCGAAGTGCATAACGACAGATTTTGCAACCAACGGTCAGTCCGTCTCTGGAGTAAGCGCCGCTACTGGTATCATCCCGGGAAGAGCAAAGACAAGCGGGACCCGATTCCGAAGCAGTCGCATAGACTATTAATAACACTGACCCTATCTTGCCTAACTCGTCAAGAAGTAGCTCCCGTCGGCTTGCCCCGCCTCAAGTGGGACAGCAGTCACAAGTATGAGGGATGCAAGCTTGTTCGTCCCAAGCGAAAGCTGCGAAACTCGACGGAGGCCTGGGGAAGACGGCGGATGCTCGTCAACGCAAACGGGCCAGGAACAGCAACACGGTTCAACGTGTGGTCCCCTTCAAAGTCGGATTCAAAGTTTTCTTCGACTAATTTCAACTCTAACTGGCTTACCCCAAACTCTTGGGATTGTGGGTAAACAAACAACTGCAACACGAAAAGGAGCAACCGGGGAAAAGCGATGGAACATGACTGGAGAAAGACTTTTTCTTCCTGTTGTCGATCATGCCGACGCTAATGAGCCCTGGCGATGCCGAACTATGGGGAAATGAGGCTTTGGAGAGCTCCGTCTGGAGACTGAAGATCTACGCAGCATAGTAAACATAAATGAAAGCCCGTTATCACGATGAAGAAGCATTTTCCCACCTCGCTCTCCCCTCGATACTTCATTCTCTTGAGTCGCCACTCTCTACCAGCCCCCCTCACCCATCGTCGCTCCTTTCAACCTGCATAATGCATCTCACCCCCCTCCTCGCCGCCCTCCTCGCGGCCACAACCTCCGTCTCCGCCGCCGTCCTCCGCCGCGCCGAGCCCTGCACCAACCCCGCCGTCCGCAAAGAATGGCGCGAACTCGCCCCGGCCGAGAAGACAGACTACCTCCGCGCGGCAGTCTGCCTCCGCTCCCTCCCGCACCAGAAATACGCCCCCTACGAAGCCGTCGTCACGCGCATGGACGACCTCACCTTCACCCACTGGGCGCTGCAATCACGCATCCACTTCGTCGCCAACTTCCTGCCCTGGCACCGCTGGTTCGTCCAGCTCCACGAGGACCTTCTCCGGAATGAGTGCAACTACACCGGCGTGCAGCCCTACTGGGACTGGACCATCGACGCGGACGCGCGCGCGGTGCCGAGCTCGCCGCTCTTCGACGCGGAGACCGGGTTCGGCGGGAACGGCCAGTTCACGGGGAGCGACGTGCCGGGGTTCCAGAGATGCGTGGTCGACGGCCCGTTTGCGAATACGAATCTGACGCTGAGCATGGGCTGGCCGGACGTCGGGGAGCCGGGGAACAGGCTGCACTGCCTGACGCGCGAGTTTAATAGTGGTGATGGGGCGGACGAGAACGGGGTGACGATTGTGGGGGACATGCAGGCGGGCGCGTTCGATTCGAGGGTGATGAATACGATCTATGCGTTTGAGGGGTTTGGGGATATGGTGACTATGCTGGAGGGCCTGCCGCATGCGCAGGGTGAGACTTTGCGTTTCTCTCCAAAATAATGAGAGACGAGTGCTGACAAGTCGTGCAGTTCACAGCATCATCCACGGCGACATGGGCCCGGCCACCTCGCCCAACGAGCCGCTCTTCTTCCTGCACCACGCCAACGTCGACCGCGTCTGGGCCAAGGTTCGTTCTTTCGTTGAAAACACTCCGACTCAAGTGTGAATGAGTAGCTGACACCCAAGGAACAGTGGCAAGGCCGAAATGCGACCCGCCTGGCCGACTACACCGGCTTCCAGGACACGGACAAGATCTACCCGGCCGCCATCACCGACAGCATGCCTGTGCTGGAGCTCGCCGAGACGGATCTCCTCGTGCGGGATTACATGGACACGCTATCTGGTCCTCTGTGCTACACCTACTCATCTATGTAAAAAATAGGAGGAAAAGAAAACCAAAGAAAAGGGGGGGGAAAGCCATCATGAGCCTGAAGCGGGCGTAATCTTTATACCATAATAAAGTAGTTTTAAAAAGACAACAATATCATCAATCAGTTTGAGATTGGCGGCTGATGGAGAAGCTGAATATGAACGCAGTCGAATATAATTTTGAGTCACCCACAGTCAATCGTATCGCATCTCGTAGACTGCACATCCAACATTCATCTTTCTCGCCAAGTTTAGTAGTCGTGCGTGCGTGTAATGTCATTGGATGGGAAACCACAAATCCTACGAACGCTTCAACCTGAAAGGGGGGGAAAACTCGACCTCTCCAAAAAAGTAAACTCCAGCACCGCGGCATGAACCCGCTTCACCCAGTCCAACGAACCCTATCAGACTTTTGCAGTCCAACTTACATAGATTGGGCGATCCTCCCCCATGGTTCATTCGAAATGGGAACACTGTAAACTTTCATGCTGGACTAAACGCTAAACTCCCGGTCACGCCGGACCTTTTGCCCTTCTCTCCCCGCAGCTCGTTCTCCACTACCTTACCAACCACACTGTGGCTGAAGACGCACAGACCACCGCTTATCGCAATCAGCATTTCGTGGCTGGTGTCAGAAGCTCGGCTTCCTCCAAGTCGGCTACGTCGGGAAATGACGGAAGGGCTTTAGAGGTGCGGGGGGGAAGCAAGCTGCGAAGCACATGGCACGATCGGATGAAATAGGCGTAGCATGAGCTGTCGCGCGTCCGCTTGACCAGCACCACGCAGTCCCGGAGCTGCGGACGGCAACGTTAGGTTATTTAGCTGCAGCCAGGTGCGAATCATCACATGCGCGCTCTGGGGAAAGGGGGGGACGGCATTCGGAGCTTTGGCATTGGCTCGCAGTTCCGGAGGTTGCATTGGGACTTGAACCTCCGAGATATCCACGAGCTCTGGGAGGCACATGCAGCCGAAGTGTAATCTGCACGCAAATCACATCTGATAATGCCGAAGAGGTGAGGTTGAACTTTTCAGTTGTTTTTGGGGGTGCTATATACGCAGGCTTTGCGACGAGCTAGACTTGTTGGTACAGAGCGTGCTCTGCCCAGGTAGAAGACGTGTAAAGGAAAATAGTAGGCCAACTTGCTCCGAGTAGACAGGCATTGTCTCCCGTTTGTAGGTATCAAGTAACTCCCGAGTCCGCACCAGGCGTCGTGGTGGTTTCCCGCCAACGCAACACTCTTGGTGTATTGCAACCAGTCGCGGCGGGTGTGCGCCGCCGCCATCCATTTTTCGTTCCTCAAGCCCGGTTGGCGTCGTCACATTACATGACTGCCGAGGCTTCCGTACCCAGCCGAGGGCATCCCCCGTTTCCAAGGGACACGCGACTCTGGTTCCATGTAGTCTTTTCCTCGTCTTTCGTACACGCGTGCCGCCTGAAATTTTGAGTTCCCGTCCTTGGTATCGCCCCGTCTGTCGCTCATACCCATAAAAAGCACACGCAAGTGTTTCGTTTCTTTTTTTTTTCTTCTTTTTACGTTTTCAAGCGATCGTCATCTCTGGTAGTATCTCAACCAAAGAGGGCAGCGCCGCCGGACTCGACAGCCTCAATCTCAGCCATATCGAGGGGCTGGCGGCGGAAGCGGGCGGGGAGCTCGGAGCGATCGAAGAAGATGCCGGAGGCGGGCATGACGGAGCCCATCTCGTGGCCGGAGGTGCCGCCGATGCCGGGCTCGCCGTTGCGGATGGAGCGCTGGAGGGGGCCGTGCTGCTGGGCGTGGTCGCGGTAGGAGCTGAAGGAGGTGTGTCTGGCCGGGGCGGAGCCGTTGCCGAAGTTGGGGGGCAGGGTGCCGGTGGGCGAGGCCGGGTGAGGGGCCGGGGTGTGGTCGACGGAGGCTGTTGGCGATTGTCAGTATGTAGGCCCGTTGTGAAGTAGAGATGGGGAGGTGGACGTACAGGGAATGGTGCGGCGGCCGAGGAAGCGGATGCTGGGGGTGCGCTCAGCGTGGGCGGCGGCCTGGCGGAGGACTCTGGTCGCGAACATGTTTGCGGAAAGGTGTGTGGTGAAGAATAAAAAGGTCCGAAGCTGGTCGGTAGTTGCGAGTGTATGTACGTGGGTGGTGGTCCGTCGACTCTCCTCCTTGGTGATAAAGCTGTGCGTGGCGCCGGGCGACTTGTGCTGGGAAGCTTGGTGGGATTGGGTTGTTTGGTGTTTTGTTGTCTGGGACTGTTGGGTGAATGCGCGAGGGAGGCTTCGTCGCTTTATCAGCAGGGAGGAGAGCGGGTGGGAGGATTATCTCGGGATTGGGGTGAACGGTGGTGGTTGAGGGAGGAGAGGAGAGGAAGGTGCGGGCGAGGTCGGGACGGCGGGCTGTTCTTATTTAATATTTTTTTTTTTTTTCGCTCTCAGAAGCAAGGTGTGTCGAGCCGAGAGGCCGTGCCTGCCTGCCTTGGGTCCTGGGTCCATGGGCCGGCCCATGTGCGCGTGCTGTGCCTGCGGTGGTGTGGTACCGTGCCGGCGGCCACCTTCCCTCTTTTCCCCCCTCCCCTCCCCTCTCCTCTCCTCCCCTCTGATTTTTGTCCTTGGTCCGAAATTCGTCAATTGCAACGGCGTGGTGGGTTGGGTGCCGAAGGTTTTGCATGGTGGTGCGGCGCCTGGCGCGTGTGTCGACCGCTAAACCGGAGTGGACGGTGGACATTGCGCACGTTTAGTGGGCTGTCGCACGGGCAGGTGGCAGGGTGGCAGGGGGTAAGGTACCTAGCTGGGCTTGGGTTTGGCAGGCTGCACCGCTGCTGCCAGGAGGGGAGCTAGTGTACACCACTTAGGTTCTCAACAGTGTGGAGGGACCGGGGGCATGTCGTTAGGTTGCTGATGTGCTTGCAGCCTGCAGATGTGCGAGTGCAACGTCCAAGCCGGTCCCTGCTGCGTGCTGCGTGCTGCTTGCTGGCCTTTCCCGAGTGTCACTGTCAAGTCTTAGCACTGAAGCCTGCTCTGCTCGCTGTAGGCAGGGTTGGCACGCCAAACAAATCGCAAAAGTGGCCGAAACCCGAACCTCGGGCGTCGAATCCGTGGTGCACACACAACACACAGCGCACTCAACACCACACAGCAGGAACATGATTCCCGTCGTCTTGGCCGTCCTCAATCTCAAGCCCCGAGAACCACCCGAGGGCCACAGGGTTCGGCTCGGTTGCAGATGGCCATCCGGGGTTGCGTGTGAGAGATGACGACGTGGTGCTCCAGCACGCAACAACACAATGGTCATCATCCTCCTCTCGTTGCATCCCGATGCTCCCTCCTCCATCGGCAACAGCCAAAACAGGCAAACATCGAGTTCCCCGACCTTCGGCCTCGTGGAATGTCTTACAAACACCCATTTCCAACAAGGCAGGTCCGCTATCAAACTCCTGCTGTCGGCTTGATCGTCCCAGTTTCAGGGGTCCCCCACCACCACCACATTCAAACTCCAGAAACGGCTGCCGTAGCCTATGTGCTCCTCTCCGAGGAAAGGAAAACCGCGCCATTCTCAGACACGACGTCCAAAAGCTTGCACGGGCAGATTCGCTGCTGGCTGACAGGGAGTCGAGCTGCTGCTACTGCAGTGACCCCCGAAGAGCCCACAGCCCTAACACTGCAGCCGCCGGGGGTTGGGGGACCTGGATATCCCACGCGTTCGGCCACAACCAGCACCACCTGTGAACCAGTCCACAACATTGAATGATATGGACACCATTAACAATTCGTCACCACCTCTCCAAAACCTCCAGTGGTGCCCCTCCCTCCGCCGCTGGCCCATGTCTCCTCGTCTCCGTTCTGTGCGTGTGCTCCGCCGCAGGCTCCCCTCCACGTTCAGCAAGAAGCTCCGCTCTCTCACAGACATCCATGCAAGAGCGCGAGAACGAAAAAAGTAACCAGTAACAGCGCAGTTCCCCAATGGCGGGACAAATAACTATTTTACACGTGAATTGCGCCTTATCTCTCCCCTCCCACGTCATGGCTCCGAATCGTTCGATTTCCTGAACCCCAAAACGCTAATTTGCACCTGTCTCCAGTCCCGTTCTCCCCTCTACATCTTCCGTCTCCAGTTATCTCGCATCCAAACCGAGAGAGACTTGGGAGCCACTCCTCAGAGTCTTGCAGACTTTTGCAAGAATATCGAAGAAGAACCACACACCCCTGGTCCCGTCCAAACAAACCGCTCCAATTGCACACAGCTCATCCACCCAAGAAAAAAAAAATCATAATTCGAGCCAAGAGATTCATCCAACCTTTCCTCTCGCACGAGCGTTCCGTACAAACCTTGCGTGTGCAGCGACCCCCTACATCACCCCCTTCACCCGCGCCCATGGTTTCCCCAGACTTTGGTGTGCTTGATGTGACGCTTTGTTTTGTGATATGTCAGCCGGATTAGCTTCTTCTACCACGGCGTCCGGCGGTCTACAGCGGGCGCGACCACAACCACCATTCAGGGACGAGGAATCTGACAACCTGTCGGTGGTTCGGGAATACTCCATCAGGCAAAAGAGCAGAAGAGACACGGCCACGCCAACGGCAACGACAGGCAGCACACCCAAAGGCAGAAACAAGCCTTTCCGCGCGGTCTTCACGGCGTTGGCGCCCCGATCCCTGCCACCCACCATCTCCCCTTCTTCTTTTCCCTCCGAGACACAGAAAAAAACTCGACTGAGATGTGCAGCCTGCATCGAACGATTCTGCGGGCTACCGGCGACCGGAGGCTTCCATTGGCGCCTGAACCTTCTGCGCAGCCGCGCCAGAGAAAGCAAGATTCTGTTTGGGATGGCTGCTGCCCGTCCATCCCAGCCCCCGCGGCGGCACATCGAACGTCCCGGGGGGCGGAGAGGGTGTGGTCGTCAATGGGCTCTCGATTTCTGCTGGCAGCCTGTGACCAATGATGTGTCCTTTGGTGAGAGATGATAGCGTATGCAGCAGCAAACTGCAGAACGACACCGCACGCCAACGCGGCGGAGACCCGGATCTCGCGAGGCCAAGGAAAAGACGTCGTATCCCTCTGGCAAGATGTCCGTTTCCCGCCCGAACCATACCTACCCAACACCCCCACGGAGGAAAAGGCGACCTGGGTCCCAGTGGTCGTGCATCGCATTGCATCAGATGCGCCGGGGGTTCAACTACGCCCTGGGGCACCCCCAGCTTTACCTGCCATACAAGGTAACCGCACGCCGGGAAGGACGTCTTGTCTGCCCTCGACTCGAGCCTTCCCCAGGCAGTATTGATGTCTGCGGGGAGAAACAATCGTCGAAATCCTTGAGTCCCGACTTCAACTTCTTTGCTAAACACCCAAGTCCTGAAAATCTCTATGGCTCCCATTAGCTAGTTTCCCCGGACTTTGAGAAAGTTTGGTCAAGGCGATCGTCCGTCCCGCCATCAACGGCAGAGCGGGAGCGCGCTTCGCGCTCCTCCGTCGCTCACTGTCCCCCTTCGTCGTCTCCTTCCGGTTGTAGACGGCCGCCGCCGGTGGGTGGGATGCGCGGCCGATAGCGGCGCTTCAAGGCGAAAAAATGGGTGGGAAACCGCCCGTATGCCCGGCCGCCCTCCCCTCCTCCAGGCCTGCTCCACACGTCCATCAGTGATCTCCCAGCTTTTCAGCGTGTTCAGCGTTGTGCCGTGGAGCTCCACCTTCTCAGTCTGCATTGTCAAGCTCTTAATTGCTCCTCTTGGCGCGCCTCCCGCCTCCGTTGTCGGGACTCGGGAACCAGGGAAGCGTGGTCGGCTTTGGACCGTTTCTGGGCACTGCTCGTCCGATGTCTGTTCCTAATGCATTCCCGACGCGGGCGGCTGGGCGGGATCGCCGCTCGCGCCGGTTTGGGTTTGATTGAGACCTGACCTGGCCCGGTCGAGTTATCCGGTCCGCTAGCACAAAAAAGAACTCTCTGGAGGGAAAAATATCCCGAGGCGCGGCACTGAGTGCACCGTTTGAGGTAAAATCCGCTTCCCCCGCATGAACCGCCCGGTCCGGTCGGGGGAGGATGTGAATTATTAATCTGGTTTGACGACATGCGATTGATGAAGCGCCGTGGAGTGTCGGCAGACGTGTCTGGAAATTGCCACGTTTTCCCCGACTACACGCCTTGGAATTTTTTTTCTTTTCCTTTCGTCTTTCTTTCTAATTGATTAAGCCACCGGCCAACGTCTTTGGTAGAGGCGATTTCTATTCGTAAATCTGTGTGATTCGAACCTCCCTCTCGGGGTCCGTGGTGAGGGAGTGTCTGGGAAATATCTGTCACACATGCATGCCGAGCCCACAAGATACTCCCGTATGCTCTTGGTATCTACGTTGTTCAGGCCAGGGCAAACGTCTGTTTAGACGCCCCTTCTGGCTGTCGTGGTTCTTACTCGCCAGCCGTCAGCTTTTTCAACCCGCCTCACAGGGCTCTTGGGCCTTCTCATCTCTCCCAGGACTTTACAGAACGTCTTTGAGATTCAATGAGAACGCGTACATACTCATAATCAAAGTCCAGTAGATAGGGTTATGCACTGGTAATAGATTTTTGTAGTTCCTTTCCTTCGTGAGTCTTGGCTTTATTCAATAAGCTCTGTCAGGGCGCCGCTAGGAATATTCCTCTAAGTGCACCAGACGACCCACTTGACACACCCAGAAGTCTGGGCAACTGTCACTGGCATCAACGAGAAGACGGGGGCCAAAAGGCCTGAGCGATAGCTCAGAACTCGGTCACTTTTATTCGCAAAGGCGCAATTCTTTACAGATGACCTCCATGAAGGTGTAAAGTCTCCGAGCTTCATTTTCCTGTTCTCTCTACCCACCTCCTCCTTCTTCCTTGTCTATCTTGTCGCCTAGAACAAGGCCGCAGCTCTAACGATGTGATATGGGAGAGCAAACCTTCTCTTTACAAGTTCTGCTATCCGGGCAAAACTTCTGGCTATCCGTCCGGATATAAAAACTCCTCTTTGAATATAAAAGGAGGAACTCGACTCTTGCGTGACCCAGTAAGTCAGGCTACGTGAGTGTGGCGGCCGACTCTACCCAATAATTGTCGTTCAAGCTCGACGGCTTTCTGACCTGCTTTGAAGCGGACGAAGTCTCCCAATGGTGTTTACATCGCGGCAGTGACAGCCTGGCACGAATCATGTCTCATGAACTTTCAGTGGTTGGTCTTTGTCCTATGCCTATTTCCATATCCCTCAATGAAAGATGTG
The DNA here is from genome assembly GCA_027406105.1 of Colletotrichum endophyticum. Taxonomy (NCBI): domain Eukaryota; kingdom Fungi; phylum Ascomycota; class Sordariomycetes; order Glomerellales; family Glomerellaceae; genus Colletotrichum; species Colletotrichum endophyticum. The sequence goes on along the minus strand of JANVYF010000010.1, from coordinate 3,423,357 downwards.
GGAGTATCTGCCGGAGTTTGCTTCTCCAGGAACGGGAGGCCTCAAAGTCTCGTCATGCTAGCCCAGTGCTTCTTCCAGCCGAACTCCAACTATGCCATCCGCGCCGGTGTCTTCCTCCTCCCTGGGCCATCATCAATCATCTAGCACACGCTGCTGCCGCGGATGTTGCAGATGCTGACGCAGTTGGTACTCTCGTCGTACCCTTCGTTGCAGTCGCATCTGCCGGTGTTGACGATGGTGCAGCAGCATGACTGTAGCACATGAAAGTCAGATCGCTTCTTTTCTGGTCTTGAGAATCGACGGTTTGTCGATGAACATGTGCTCTCGATGACACAACAACATGGACGGCCGCGCAGCAATGATTATCGACAGAGGAAGAGAAGGGAAGCGGTAGACGTACCTTGGCTGCAACGCTGCTGACGAGGGCGAAGGTGGCGGCGACGACGAGGGCGGTGAACTTCATTTTGTTTTGTGCTTGGACGAGTGGGAAGACGTAGGTTGAAATGGACGGGTTGATGCTTTTCACTGACTTGAATGAAATGCTGATGGTTTCGATCAAGTCTACTGTCATCCGCCGAGCTGGTCTCTTTTTGTACACGGCGTCTTAGTCCCCGGACCACGTTCCTGCGATCACCATCTTCACGCCACGTCTCTGGCTTGACTCATAGTCGTGTAAGGCATTCGAGGCTCAAAGAGTATAATAGATTAACATTGGGAACTCCTCGGGAACCGGAGAATAGGAGATTGTGTCTTATGTTGAGTTGCCTTCGGCTGGATGGTTCCGTAACGAAGCGGGATTGCTCCATACGAGCAAATCCGGGGAACTTAGAGCTTCGGGACCAATCAGAGCATAATGCGATAGCGGTATCGCGGAAAGCCTTCCTACTACCTTACCGCTTGACGGCGCTGGGGCCATCACGTCTTCGGGCTCGCCGGATAAGCAGGCGCAGCCGTCGCTCGGTAGCTTCTACCTAATCGCTCTATTTCATTCGGATAAGTTTCCCTACAGATTCGTTACTAAGTCCTTTTCAGACTTGATTGGCTGACTGAGTATCCTTTTCGAACTTTCGGAAATTTGAGTAAATACTTAACTACTATGGTCTTCGACAATCGCCAGTTCGTTTTGCTCAAAGCTGACTTTGGAGATAACCTGATAACGTCACCAGAGAAGTTCAAGACTGCTCGAATTGCGGACCAGGTCGCGAAGATGGCTGAATGAGAAGCCAAAGATAAACAGACGTGAAATCAAGCAATGAGGCTGATGACCGAAACTAACGGTCTCCCGGAACCGGGCTCAAGACGGCTGGACTGGAACGGCTCAATACCTAAGACTACGTGCTTACATAAGGCCAACATTATTTCTGTTCGTAATCTCAGTCAACCTCTGTAGATTATTCAAAGGATTGAAATGCGTTTACGAATTGTAGATACCATGGAATTCTTGAACTGTTATTCAATTACTCAAAATCACATGGTTCATTTCGTCATGGGTGCTGGCGAAGTGACGCCCGACATGGGCTTGTGAGTCGTCAACCAATCAGAAGAACCCAATCACATCATCCAAGAGAAAAAAAGGGACCCACCAAAAAAGTTGAAGCAAAATCCAACTGTCATCGCATCCCAAGCTCCCGGCTCCGTTGCGCCAGCGCATTCAATGCGGCATAACCACCCCGCAAACAAACAAACAAACCACGCCACGACCGATTGAAGGCCGCCGACCGGGTCATCTTTAAGTAGACAGCACCCGCTCGCCACCGATCTCCTCCCCTCTACTCTAGGTAAGCATCATCGCCCCCCTCCATCCTCAACCATGTCCACCGCAACCACAGACCTACCAGACCTCATCCTCCTAACACAACCCGCACAGCCTCCTCCCGCCAAAATGGCAGACTCAAAGGACGCCGAGACGTGTCCGGTCGATCACAAGGCCCGTGAAGCCTGGCTCCAACACGCCCGCGCCGCGGCCCCGAACGACGCCGCAACCCCTCCCGCCCCGCCGCATCCGATCCCGAACCAGACCCCGCCGCCGTCGCAGTCATGGACGCAGTCCCTCCTCTCCTACACGCCCTTCTCCGGCACATCATCACCGACGGCGGGAGTAGGCGCAGACGCATGTCCCGTGGACCATAAATCCCGCGAGGCATGGCTGCAACAAGCCCGCGCCGCCAACGCCAACGCCGCTCCTCACCCCGACTCCCCGCCGCCGCACGCCCTCCCTGCCCAAGCGCAACAGCCCTCGCCCTCCACGAAGTCCTGGACACAAACACTCCGCTCCTATGTCCCCTTCACCTCCTCGCCACCTCCCCCTCCCGCTCAACCATCACCGACGGGAAGAAATCCCCTCGACACCTACCGCGAAGTGTCCACGATCCCGCGCACCTCAACCTCGAGCTACCCCTACGACTCCCCCTCCGCCTCCGCGCCGCCGCCGACGACGTTACAAAGCAGCCACGGCTCCCCATCAAACAACGAGCAGGAAACGGGCGCGGACGCCGCGACGGGGAACTGGGTGTACCCCTCGGAAAAGATGTTCTTCGAGGCCATGAAGCGCAAGGGGCACGATACGCGCGCGGCGGACATGCGCACCGTCGTGCCGATCCACAACGCCGTTAACGAGAGGGCGTGGAAGGAGATTAAAGAGTGGGAGGCGCCGTATACGCAGGGGACCGCGTGAGTACCACCAGACACCAAACTAGGGGACGCAAGAATGCTGACGAAAGAATAACACAGCTGCGACGGCCCGCGCCTGCACTCCTTCGCCGGCCTCAGCACAAACATGTCCCCCAAGGCACGGCTCAACACGCTGCTGGGCTACCAGGCGCCGTTTGACCGGCACGACTGGGTGATTGACCGGTGCGGCGTGCAGGTCGACTACGTGATTGACTTCTATGCGGGGCGGCCCGACGCGCAGGGCAAGCCGAGCTTTTACCTGGACGTCAGGCCGAAGCTGAATAGCTGGGAGGGTGTGAAGATGAGGGCGCTGAGAGGGGCCGGGCTGGCGTAAGAGAAAGGCGTGTAACTGCGTCGAGGGAGCGGTGACGTGATGTGCGGATGTATTTATAGCGGGGTTGTGCTGATATTGTACTTGTAATAGACGTAGATGCCTTGGGGGCATAGTCTTCCCACTCAGACACTGTACAGAATATTCCCGAGATGGGAGGATATAACGAGAGTGGCCGTGTGGAGGGCCACTAAAAAGATCGATCTCGAAAAGGTGTGGCCAGCAGGCCTGCATATTCCGGCATCAATGTCAGAGATGAAAGGGAGGAGGTGGAGGGGCACCTGCCTCCAGACTGAGACCTACCTTCATCAAGAACTTAGGGTTCCTTCCTCTCCAACAATTCCGGCTAGGTGGTCGAGAGGTGGTGGTACGATGACTGGTGTGTGCGTGAAGTTTCCGCCGCTTCTCATCTTACGCATCGTTCGACCCGCGCTCTAGTCACTCTTTTTTGGTCTTTTTGCGTCTCTTCTCATCTGAGGGCCAGACATGGTAGGAATGGAGGTCCGGGGTGCTCCTACCTGGAAGCGACCACTCTATACCTCTTGGCCAGGGAAGGAGCAACCTGGGAGGTGAGCCTCAGTCTACAACGTATGTGAAAGAGCGATCTTGTGGGCTTTATGAGTAAACCAGTTGATGTCTGTTTCTGAGAATCATAACATATCATCAAAGGGCAATGAGAAATAGCAAACAATGCCTTTGAGGCTTTATTGGTATCTCATGGTGCAAGTGATTGAGCAAACATTTCCTTTCGTCCTTATGCCAGTCCTGAACGCCAGATCCCTGATTCTTTGTGATTGATCTTCACCCCGCGGGATACACTCCATGCAATATGAGCCGTGTCTACAGATCCTTCTTACCATCAACGTCTTCATTTGGGGGCACCATCCATGCAGCAGAAGTATCCAGGCTGACATCGCCCTGAACCCAGCCCGCGCGAGCCAGGTGAGAAGGGTTGGCAAAAAGCTTCTCAACGTAGGTCCTTTCCGGATCATTGTCAGGCATCATGGAGTGGACCAGAGACACCGCTGAAAACCAGGCATAAAGCGTCGTTGTGCTGATGCCCTCTGACAAAGGGTGTCCAAAGAGAAGGATCTTGATGACCACCAGACCTGAGGTGTTACACTGGCAGAGCTTATACTGCTTAGTCTCTTTAAGAACCACGGATCCGGGGGCCATCGCATCAGCGTAGCTCTTGGCGAAGACAATCTTGGCAAAGGGGCGGCCGTCGTGGTAGATGACGGGCTTCCAGAAGATGATGTTCTCCCTCTTCGCGACCTCAGCAGGCGTCAGCCTAACATTGCCCATAGTCTTCATGTACTCCTCGAAGAAAATGGTGGCGCGCTGCTGGTTGAAGTTGTTAAGCTGAACGCAGCGAACGCCGAGGTAATTCATGCCGAGATGGACGAAGACGAGAATGATCATCAGCGCAAAGACGGCCTCTCTGCTCTCCACGTGGCGGACGACGAAGCTGCCGACGATCAATCCGATCAGTCCGACAGCCGTCTCCTGCGACGACTCCTTGGCGTTGAGCTCGCTAAGGTTACCGCGGAGCGCAAAGTGCTTCGACAGCGCGGCCTTGCTCGCGCCGGCGGCGACGCCGCACATAGCGCGCAGGGCCTCGGCGACGACGAGCGCAGCGACCTTGGTCCACGATCCGAAGAGCGGGGAGAAGAGGTCGAGGAAGAAGGCGCTGTCGTTGAAGATATCAGCGAGAAAGCGGTACTTCTTGCACTCGGGCTCGATGACGAGGCCGAAGCGGTAGGCGAAGCCGATGGTGGCGAGGCGGGAGATGCCGTCTTTGAGGATGGTGAGGAGGAGGGCGTAGGTGGCGGAGGAGTCTGCGTCGCCGACGCCGAGGCCCTGAAGGATCGCGCGGTTGGCGAGCAGCGAGGTGATGGTGGAGAAAAAGGCCTGGAGGGAGTCGTAGAGCTGGTAGCCTAAGTAGTCTTTGGAGACGGAATCGGGGTAGCCGATGGGGAAGAAGGCGTCGGAGAAGACTTGGCGAATGTTCATTGTCAAGAGACGTGAGATCGTGGCGGGAGAATTCTCCGTGGGCATCTGGGTGGCTTGTCAGGATTTGAAGGTGAGCTTGGGCAGGGCCAGATTTACCTCGGTGAGTCGACCGTCGGAGTCGTGAAGCCAGCGACGACGAATGAGGCCGGAGGAGTCTCGCTCGTCAATCACGATCGCCGTTGGCTCCTTGGACGACGCCATCTTGCTCATCGCCCTCGATTTTGCGGCTGTTGCGAAATGGTTGTGTTGTGGTGATGGAGATTGAGGTGTGGCTTGGAGAAGAAGGCAGAAGGTGAGGTGGGGTCGGTTGAAGGGTGAAGGCCAGGGAGAGAAGGTGCGACTGCAGATTCAATAAGGCACCCACGACCCAAACGGCACGTCACAGAAGTAAACAAGGAATTCGATGCGCGAAACTCGACAGATGGTTTTATTATACGAATTGTTCTATATGGGTGGCTTTTTGCAGTGACTATTACTCAATTGAAAATTCAACTTTGGTCGCGCCTACCGCTTAGCGGGCTGGCCATCCTCGCCAACAAGGTAAATGTCCGACTTGATAGGACCCTCGCCAACGCCGGTCTGAATGACACGGCTGACGCCGCCCTTGATGATGCCAGCGACGGTCTCATCCAGAGTAACGGGCGACTGCAGGCTGCTGGCGCCGTCCTTCCAGCCGGTCACGGAGCTCAGGACGGGGGTGAATGCGCCGACGACGGTGGCAGCATTCTCCTCGAGGTAGTAAATGACGGCGTTCGGGCCAGCGTCGAAGGTGTACGCGGCAACGGTCTTTCCGGCAGCGGCATTGATCTGCTCGACGGCGCGGATAGCCGCGCGAGAGACGTCGTTCATGTAGAAGATGGGCGGGTAGGTGTCGGAGCACGAGGAGTGGAACGAGTTGGAGTCCTTCATGGTGACCTCGGCGAACTGGGCAAAGTCGCGCTTGGCGATGGCGTCCTCCATCTCGGCCATGTGCTTGGGCACGACCTCGGCGACGCGCTGCTTGAACAGGCCCGACGTGGCGACGGTCTGCTGCATGCCCGAGGTGGACGAGACGCCCTTCTTGGCGGCGCTGACGACGAGGATGAGCGCGCGCATCTCGGGCCAGTGGGACGCCTCGGCGACGAGGTCGGCCTTGGAGTCGGAGCCGTCGGCCTGCTCGCCCATGCGCCACGCGACGTAGCCGCCGAACAGACTGCGGCAGGCGGAGCCGGAGCCCTGGCGGGCGACGAGGGACAGCTCGGAGGGGGAGTCGGGCAGCTCGTAGAGGTCGGCGATGGCGCGGACGAGGGCGGCGAAACCGGCGGCGGAGGAGGCCAGGCCGGCGGCAGTGGGGAAGTTGTTCTCGGTGACGATCTTCAGGGGGTAGGTCGAGAGCTTGGGGAGGGAGGTATTCTGGGCCTCGAGGGCGGCGCGGCGGGCGCGCAGCTCACGGAAGCAGGCCTGGGTGCGGGCGCCCGAGACATCGGAGGATTCGCCATTGAGGATGAGGGAGTCGCCGTCGGTGTAGGCGGCGGAGCAGGAGGCGGTCGTGAGGGTTCGCAGGTCGGCCTGGGAGAGGGTGACGGAGAGGGAGCTGTTGGTGGGGAGGTTGAGCTTGGCGTCGCGCTTGCCCCAGTACCTGTGTACGATTAGCGACTGTCGGAGAGGGAGTCAGGTTGGAGATGTGCGTACTTGACGACGGCGATGTTGACGGGCGCCGTGGTGCTGGCGCGGTAGACCTTGGTGTCGGCCATTGTTGCGATGGTGTTTGCGTGCTGGAGGCGGTCAGAAATGGTCGAGGCGGGGCAGCAAACGCGGTGAGGGGCTCGCCGGATTGAAGAAAAAAGGGGAGTTGGTTGGGGACAACGAACCGTCGGACTTGAAGTACTTGTAGCAAACTGGACGTGTTCAGCTCTGCCGCGGCGCAATGGGTATCAATCGTCGAAAGGGCAAACAGGAACTGGGATGAAGACGGACGAAGCCCAAGGCCCGTGTGTGGCCGGCACCTCGCTGAGCAGCTCTGCAACCCGCTTGGCGGGGTTCGTGAAGTTCCCTCCAGCAAACAGAAGTCCTCTCAATTTGGCTTGACATGCGATCCTTGCCCGAACAGGACTAGTGCGGGGTCCCGTCAGGGGGATAAGCACTGCGACCCCCGGGGTCCGTGGGCTCGAGCTAACCCGCCAGGGTAGGACCGTTTGTGTTTGGCGGGAACGGCGGCCGAGACAAAGGCACAACTGCTGAATTCCATTGTCTTGACGGGTTGGATGGAAGAGACTACCCTGTCTACGTGTCTCCGTTGATGACGGCGACTCTCAAAATGTTATCATTCTGGCTCATCGTATCACACGTCTCACGATAAAGGTCAGCAACAACAATCACATGGCACAAAAGACTGGAATATTGGTTTTGGACAAATGTATTGGAACAGTTTATGTAAGCAATACGGAGCAAGTTGCGAGTTGAAGTTGTAAGTTGTGAGTTGAAGCTCCAAATTGTCCAAGCATTTCCTCCACTTGATCCCATCTAACCATGTCATCCATCATTAACCTCATCATCCATGACCATCAATCATAAGTCATTAACATGATCATCATCATCATCCATAAACCATCATCCACCATCACTTTCCATTACCATCCATCATGCTGGGACCTCACGAGACACAGGCTCGGCAGACAATGGGGCCTGGAGTCCTTTTGCTCAACAGGTCGCTGCAAAGACGCCCCAGCTCTATCCTTCCATTGACTCAGGCCGAGATATCTCAACCACTGGTCTTTTTTTCCCCCGGTTTGTTTTTTGTTGTTGGGCGCTCCTCAATGTGGTTTCCGCAAGCCGTTGCAAAGTGTTCCGGCCACTGTTCCGTTTTTGTTTTTGTTTTTGTTTGTTGTTTTGGTTGTTGGGTGTTTAATGCGATGTCTGTCCGTAGTCCACTGCGAAGGTGGCCAAGCCACTGGTCTTGTTGTTGTGTTGTTTCGATTTTGATGTTGTTAGGTGCCCTTTAAAGTGATATCCGCAGGCCGCTGTGAAGATGTTCCAGGCACTGGTTGCTTTTTTGGCTGTTGTGTTGTTGTCGGGTGCCTTCAATGTAGTATGCGTAGTTCCAGCCACTTGGTGCTCTCGGTGTTCTTGGTGTTCTTTTTTTTTTTTTTTTTTTTTTTTTTTTTGTTGCTGAAGGGGGCTTGTCACCATGATGGTCAACCCTAATGACTGATGACTGAGATAGACCTGTACGGCCATCGCTTCTCAGGTTGGCAGGGCTGGCGGTACGCACCAGATGCCGTTGTCGTGTTTTTTTTGTTTCTTTGGTGGGTGGGTTGACCTTATTGCTTGACATGAGCCGGACGCAGGGCTAGCGGGAGGCGGGACATAAAAAAGGGGGCGGACGCTGACTGAGATAGAGACAGACAGAAATGATAGTGCCGGCGGAAGAGGTGCTAGTAGTCGCGGAAGTAGGAAAGGGAGGAGTTGCGGCCCATGTTCTCCTCTTCTTCCGCAGTGAAGCCCCAACCCTCTTCTATCCGGTTGGCGATGGAGTCGGCCACGGAATTGAGGAAGCCAAAGTCATGGGACCACCTGGCCTCGCGCATCAAGTCCTCGACCTGGTACTTGTCTTCGACCTCTAAGTCGATTGGTTGGCTGAGCAGCCATCCGGTTCGGTTGCGTTCATGGCAGTGGATGCGCTTCTCCACGAGACGGAGAAGGAACATGAGGACTTTTTCGTCGCGCTCCTTGAAGGGATAGCTGAGAGCGCGGACCCCGATGTCGAAAGCGTCGTTGAGGGCGTCGCCGGCGGGTAGCTTTCTGTCTGGGCCGTTGACGAGGTTGATGTGGCCGAACCGCTCGATCCAGAGATCGAAGTTGGAGGTGCGGGTGGCGAGCTCATCCGGGGTGAGGGCTTGGAGGATCCTGGCCTCGGGATCGGAAACGGGCCTCTTCGGGGTCACCTTTTCCTTGGGATCCTCGTATATCTTGAGGTCCTCGTAGCAGCTCTCCGGCGCGAGAAGGCGAGAGCGCTTGTGCCTGGGAACCGGCTCGCGCTTGGTGAGGAGGTAGTCGAGGTTGTCGGGGTTGTAATGTAAATCCAGCTTTTCAAGCCGCAAAGAAGTGGGTGAATGGCGGGATCGAACGTTCTTCTTCACACGGTACTCATCACTGCGCTTAGAAGGGAGGCCGCGCAGTTCTCTAACACGCTTACTGACACCAAGAGCCATAACGGCTTTATTTGTCTTGCGAGCCAGGGGGCCGGCGTTAGCGGACCAGGCAAGAGAATTCATTATGAAGTAGGTGGGTGGGAGATAGAGTAATACGTGAAGTGAGAAGTGAAGGTATTGTGTGAGGTAATAAGCGAAGGCAGTGTGTAAAGTAGTAAGTGAAGAAGTTCGATGTTGAAAAGTGAAGGATTTGTAGTATGCCTCAAGAGGATGAAGAAGGAAGGGAAAGAAGGACAGCAGTAGACCAGAGGGAATTTCAGCTTAAGTATCGTTCCTGCTCAATGGATTTGTCACCATCCATCCATCTACGATCTTTCCTGCCATTAAGGTCAAGGATTCATGAGCTCTTCAAAGTTTTCAACTATCGTGGCATGTATGAAAGGTGACAGTAGAGACTACAAAGTTGACATACATCCATGGAGGTGGCGTAGTAACCTTCAAGGGTGGATGGTAGAGGTAACGGAGAAGTATGGGCAGCGAAAACCCCAGAAGAGAGACGACATACACGAGCAAGAAAACACTGAGGAATGCCAGAAACAGCATCAAGGGACTGCAGACTGCAACAGACAAGGCAGCGAGGAACGAGAGATAATTGTAAGGCATCATCAGAATGGACAGCAGAATGAGACACAGCAGCTGAAGGACAACAGAGAGGATAGTCTGGAGCCAGGAACGTTACGGATGATTGTAAGAGGCCAAAGTGGAGACAGCGACGTACACCGATGATTACGGGTACCGACTGCAGAGACTATCCTACCTTAGGCGACCACAGAAACAACTAGAATGTGATTAGGAGTGAAAAGCACCTTGCAGACAGGAATGACTAAGTCTTTTGCTCAATTGACTAAACTTTCTTCAAGACCTTGCCAACTGACGTTAAAGTCTCGGGCTTCCAATGACTCAGCCTAAGGCAAACTCAACAGACTCAGCAATTCAGGTCCATCGCAACCCCGAGGGATCAGTGGCTACATACAACAAGCTCTCTGTAACAAAGCAAAACGAAACGCAAAGCGACTCTTGACTCATATTGCTCTCCACTAAGTCGCAAAAAGTTCTTCACCTTTGTCCAGTACGGTCCAGGTACGCTTCCCAACCTTCCCTTCGGTACCGAATAGCCTCAGCAACCGGAGAGGTTGCACCAAGAATACCCCTTCCGGCAATGATGAAATCCGAGCCGCCAAGGACCGCAGACCTTGGCGTCTGGTACTGCTGACCAAGCTCATCCCCTTCCGCGGACCTGTTCACCCCTGTCGTGAAGGTCACAAAGTCCGCGCCCTCTCCGACTGTCGTCAAAGCCTTGGTGGCCACGAAGCCAATAACAGACTCGGGGTATCTCGCGGCCATCTCTACGCACCTCTCTGTGTACTCCCCACCGGCCAGGCTACCTTGCGAGGTCATCTCCGCTAGAAGCAGCAGCGCTCTTTGCCCCTGAAACGGAAAGGTAGGGTGCTTGATGGTTTGGTCAAGCGCGTCCACAATGCCCTCCCCGCCGAGGATGGAGAGGTTGACAATGTCTGCCCATTCGGAGATGCGCAACGCACCGCCGTGGTACTGCCCGATGACGGTGTGCCCGATATCAACAAACTTTCGGTCCTCGAAGATGAGGAAGTTATGTGTTCGCGCAATGGCTCTGAGGCCATTGATGGTGAGGTCGGAGAAGTCTGATATCATATCGATGTGTGTCTTGAAGACGGCAATGTACGGTCCTATGTCTGGAACATGTTATCTTAGCAGGGAGGTCAGCTGTCAAGAGCACGTATGGGTAGCCTACCATAGGCACATTTTAACATCTCTGCAGTGGTTCTAAAGTCGGCCGAAATGATCAAATTCGACTTCTTGGTTTCGGCGATCTCGAACAGCCATTTGGCGACTGGGTGTGGATGTGTTTGTGCCCGCGCATGGTAGGCCGCTTTCGGATTGCACCCGTTGCTCTCGGTCTCGGTCTTCATTTTGTCGCTGCCCACCCCATGAAGGTGGTGATGCTAAGTGATGAATGCGGGCATTGTAGAATTTTCATGGGAGGGTGCGAAGGGTGACTATCCAGGTTCATCATCCGCCACCAAAACTTTGTCAGTCAAACAGATCCATGCACCTTTGCCGGTGCGTGTTACTGTGTCCCAAATTGCGATGCCATTAATGAAGTTTCATCTCGAAGCAAGGCTAGATATGTATCTGAAAGGTGTATTGATGTTGTATGTTGACCTACTTACGCCATACGTTGTGGATGGATAAAAGAACATCACCGGAATCCAACCCTCACCGGTACTAAGCTACAAGGAGGCAGGAATAGCAGCAGATAGATACGCCCAGGCTACTGTACAGAACACATGCGCTACAGTGCCAAAATAGCGAAAAGCAGGTGTGGGTCCCAGTCTCTGTGTAATCGAGACATACTCACTGACATCCCTTTTTGGCCTATAGTCCGTGTACGACTGCAAATAATCAAATCAGATGACTACGGTAGTCATAAAAAGCAAGTCTAACAAACACGCAATGACAGCGAACTTGTTAAAGCACTTTCTCGGGCAGGTCTGCAACGAACTTCGAAGCTTCATACGGGACGATCTTCAATCAACTTTATAGAAATATATGACAGTTGTCGACCAGCAAAAGTGAAAAACTAGGGGCCATAATCATAACTGTTCTAGCTATCTATTAGACTGACGCAGTAACCCATACTCAATATTACGCTGCTTAGACGCTTTGTTCCTGATTTGGATAGACCGTTCGCCTCGACAGCATTGTCTCTCTGCCCATTCACGCGGAGGGTAATCGAACGTGAGGGTGACATTCTTGGGCTACTAAAGTCTGGTAACATCGTGTCCGGCGCTGTCACATAGTCTGTGATGTGGTTGTGGCTGATCATTAGGGTATGGCTGGAAGGCTCTGGTGTCGACTTCTGTAGCTGGAGCCTGCGATTGTGCTGTTTCTGGGCGTCATCTACGGTGGTCCAGAACGGCAACAACCTTGCGATGGGGGAATGCTGATTGTGTGGGGAAGTGTTGTGATTTAATTAACCATCGGCATGGACATGTCTGAGTCTTCTCGATAATCATTGCCATCATCGCTACTGATCTCATACTATGCGTGGAATATTCTGTCATTGCTATACCAGATAGAATCTACATGACACTGCCACCCCTCACTCAAAGAGGCTATTTACCCTCGAAGTCAATGGCTGCAAACAAAGCCGCAGGTAACTGGCTGTACTGCAGTAGAGAGTTGATGCTCATCCCGCCTGGGCCCTAGATAGATGTGGAAGACCTATCCAACACACCTAACACCTGCAGACCTTACGCCCGCACCTTCGGCCTCGGTTGAACAGCAGTCGCTCATCTGTTGTTGTGAAGCATTGCATAGGTCGCCGGACATCTTGGCCCCTAGTTTAACGCAGCATCTCTGCGCAGCCGGAGTGTTATCATCCCTTTTCCCCGGGGTCACAGAAAGACAGGTACAAGCACCCGTCACTAAGCTTGCAGTTTGCAAGAGTAGGAGACCGACAACAGGAGCGTAGAACTTCATATTGAGTTTTGTGGGAAAAGCTAGAAACATGTAAGCGATTATCCAGGTATAGTTGCACGTCATTGAACGCTTACATGAATAGTCTTTTCTGGCGTCTTAGGAGGACGTTGAGGATTGGGGTACCCGATGGATTGATGACTGAGTGAGTTAAGTTGAGGATGTGATTTTCAAATTCGGGATATTCAAGCCTTGAGCATTGCTTTTATAAAAGATGCTGGAGGTCAATATTCTATCTCATTAAACTATTGAAGTATTTACTATGGCAACAGCACACACCTATGATGGGAGGTTTGTGATAAGCTGTTTTCTACCCAAGTGAAACTGTCTCATCACTTATCCCATCGGCTGCCGTAAAACTGTGTCATCATATTGGGAGGCCTTTCTGGCGTCAAGTGGACGCCGGTGGGATAAGGAGAGTTGCAACCGGCGGCCCCGGCCTTGTTTGAGGTATTATTATCATTCTCGGCCAACCATGCGGCAAAGCAGAACCCCCAAATTTTGCGAGTAAGATCGAATAATTGAATGATCTGGAAGCCTTCAGCTTGAGAACCTTATTTTGAGTTCATCTGGGTTAAGCTCCTCAGGGCTGAGCTGATACAAATATCGGACGTCAGCTGAGGCGAGACGAAACCGAACAGGAGTATCGAGAACCCAGAAAATGAATGGGTCTGCAACAGACTGTGGAAATCAACATCAAATTACTTGCACTCGCCGGCCCACCATGATGCAACTCTAAACTCGTGTAGCTGAATTACCGATATCAACACTTGAAGAAAGAAGAAGCTTCTTCGTCCGCTTCAATCTCGTGTACTCTCTCCAGACGAACTCCGAGATCTAAAAGAGCCTGTCTACTATTTCTTGACATCATAGGCTTTTCCTGTTCGAACCTGTCTATGCGATCGTCCCAGAAATTCCAAAACTCTTCAAGATATTCAAAATCATTAAGAGCAGCCCCGAACTCGATCATTATTTCTTCCAAATGCTTCGACAGATATCTATCCTCTCCTGCATTACCATTGTCACACGCCTCTCCACTTATCTCAGCCACTTCAGAAGGATCCATTGCCGAGACAAAGCCGTGGACAGCTGCGAAGTGTAGAATGTCGAAGTCCTCCACTCTTGCGCCGTACTCTTTGTGTTCACAGCACGTGTGCCGCATTACAAGTCTTTCGAAGGTAAAGACTCGAAAAACGTCAGCCGGAACGTCTTGATTCTCTTCAAGAAGGAGGCAGAGACGTCGTCCATGAACTGAAAAGGCTTCCTCATCAAGTCGACCACTATGTTTGCGTGCCTCTAACCATCCCTTTGCAAGTACAGAAGCGGGAGTGCAACCGTTTGGAGCACAGTAGCACTGACACGGATCCCTTGGAGCACTGGTAAAGAATCTTCCTGAGAGTAGGGGAGGCTGTGGGGGATATCGGGCTCTCCTTGAGGTCCAAAGCCCGAGAAGATATGCTAAACGATGAATGGCCTTGAAGTCCTTCTCATTTGTGTTCAATTCTTGGCCATCGCTCGCATCCCTCGCGTGGGGGATTGGGGTAAAAAGGTTGGCTTGATGTTCGTCGAACCAGTCGACGAGTCTCGATGTTTCCCATAGATCCAAGTGCGCCACAACCATTAGAGGGGTGTATCCTTGCCACATTAGATCAACCTCACAGAACCCGGCCTGAAATAGTGCTTCGGCTATGGTGGCGGTCATGACTGGCGAATGATAAATTGACCCAGGCCGCACAAGTTCATACTCCCCCGGAACCCAAACACCTTCAGCCTTCAAAGAGCCAATCACATCGTAAGCCTCTCCTTGTAGTATCACTTTGCGGCCTAGCTGAAAACGTTCCACCTCTTCGTCAGGAAGCTGGTCAAACGCATAATCTCGCATAGACTTCCGTTGCTTTGCCAGCTCTTTAGCTAGTATCTCGCAGACTGTGGTGGTTTGATGGCTGAGAGGAAACAACGCCTCACGCGTGAAAAAGTTCCCCGTAACCTCTAAGTTGATACTTGCCCGTTTTTCGAGCAACAGCTTGACAAATTCGGCTTGTTGCCAAGCAATGGCGCATTGGATCGCGGTTAACCCGGTTTTGTCTTCCTCGTCAATAATGTCGTGGCACGCTTCTTGTGCTAGCTCAAAAAGCAATCTCAAGCCGTCCGGCCAGTAGACAGCTATGTGGAGCGGCGTTTGATTGTGATGGCCTCTCTCGAAGATATGGTCGGGCGATGTGGTCATGATCTGGAGAACAGATGCTTCGGACTTCCGGAAAATTGCGCAACATAGCTCTCCGTAATCAAAAGCTTCTTGGTTGAAAATGTCAATTGCCATTGAAACTCTCAGAACACATCGCAAACTACGTACCTTCCAGCGAGTTGGAAAGGTCTCCATAAATTGACGGGAATACCCCCATACTGCTGTGGTGTGCCGACTCATATCCAAACTGGCTTCGATTTTCCGCATAGTAAGCGTCCAAGCCTATCAAACCCCTGGCCACATATGGAAGTGCGTCAGTAGAGTTGGGGAAATCGAGCTGTTTGGCGCAGCCGGTACTTAATAACCATCGTAGCGGGGTACTGAGGCTGATTTAGTAACCCCGATAGCATTGTGACCTCGATTGTAACTCACCCGTATGAACCAGTTCCATTAATTGGGACACCCATGTTGACAAGGGCTTCAAGAAACTTCAGATAAACATGAGCCATAGGCTCAGACCACTCGCAGCAGATTCGAGAGCAGGCCCACTGATACGTGATTCAGAGTTAAAGGGTTGTACAAGCCGAAATTTGATTTGGTTTGGGGCCCGTTGACCTACGTGGAGAAAGTTCATGTCATTCGATAAAGTATCCGTTGGCCACCCCTTTTGTTGCTGAAATATCTCCTTCAGGTCTGTTAGGATAGTCAAACACCTGCTCTCTAGCTGACATTCATTTCTCGCTAGCCTCAAGTCATTCAAGTTGTCAATCAGCAGGAAAGCAGGGCTATTTCCCGGAACGATCGCTCGAGCTGTGAAATTGTACTCGACTCTGTAATCGGTAACCAAAGCTAAACACCTGAAAACTGTCTTGAGAACACGATTTCCTGTTGCACTAGCTCGACTTCTATTGAGGAAGGCAACTGGACAGTCCCCCTTGTGATGAGTATCGATATAACGCCGAGAAGCCGAGCGATGGCGCGGACTCATGGGTTTGCAGGTGCATTTAAAACCATGGAATCGCGAAGATTGAAAACGACCATGATGAATTGAACCAGCTTGGGATGATGCGGCCAGCATGACCAGTCTAGAGGAAAACATTTCCCTTGGTCTTTCCAGCCTAGCCGGTGCTGCAACAAATTGAGTGTTTTCTTGTGTAGTGGTAGCAACATATCCAAGATGCGAATTCGTAGAGGAACAACTCCCGTGTTGCAATGACGCTTGCTGCGTGTCACTGACTGAGCCAAGTACATGCAACTTCGATTTCTCGACAGAGCCAGAACACAGCTGTGAAGTCGATTTCCTAGTTAGGTTCAAATCGCTCTTCAAAGCCGTAATAATCTGAGACACAAGGATCTCAGGCAATTGATCAATAGCTTGTTTGATCTGCGGTAATGGCTCAATGGCAGACAAAAGTCTGGCATTCTCAACGGTGATGCTGTTGCGGAGCTCAATAGTGCCATCGCTGTGTGCGTTCTCTCGTTAGGTCGTAAACCACCACCACGGAATGAGAAGACTTACTAGTTCAGAAGCTGAAGTCTCGCCGAAAGCTGAAATCGGAACGTCTCCATTTTAGCCTCGAGATCCTCGAATCTCTTCTTCTGGAGCGGGTAATGAAAGTGAGTCAGTCAAGCCTCCCAGCGCTCTCGCATGCCTTTGGGCTTGGTTCCTGGATTTCGAGAGTACTTTGTGCTCAGAGCTCTAAAGTCCTGCAAACAAATATTACAAGCGTCGTAACATTCCTTCAGAGACCTGGAAAGCGCTGGGTCGACCTGATCTTGCCCCTCCAATCGAGTGTCAAGCGTCTCCACGAAGGTGGCCAATCTCTCTGCATGCTTGCTGAGTAAAGCGATATCATCGTCCATTGACTGGAAGTCTTCACAGTAAGTCTTGAGGCCTTTGCCCAGTTGGATGCCCAAGGAGATGAGCCCAGCGACGCCGGTGGCGGCTGAGAAGGGATCCATTTTCGGTCGTCAGCGTTGACCTTCCTCAGCACGACAGGTGCAGATTTGAGGTTGGTAGTACGTCCGTTGGAAGATGAATGACAAAGCTGATGCCAGCGAAAGATTTCTTAACGTAGGTGAATGGGCAGAATAACCCTGGCTGGGCAGGTGAAAGCTCGTACACGAGGGCAAGGTATGGAACAGCAACGCAGACGAAGTAAGCCCAACGAAGCCCTGTGAGGGGTCAGGCCCAGGCTTCCACTGATAGTGGCACGTGTGTTCCGTCCATTGGTTCTGGTGCGCAAAACAGCCCACCTGCAATAGATATTCTGTAAGCACCAAGTGTACTGGTTGCCTTGCCTACCTGCCGAATTAATGCCGTGGCCAATCAATTCTTGAAGACTGCAAATATACAAGTATTGTCGCGGTTGTCAAAATGGTTCGCCTTTTGCTGAAAAACAATCTGTCACTTCTCTGCGGGTTTCGTGGGAAATTGAGGCACGCACCATCGCGCGGCTCCGTCAAATGATCACCATGTCTGGGATCTTTTAGGGGTTACGGGAGCTCTTGAAGAGAAAAGACTAAACAATGAGACCACCTGCTCATCAGGGGATCGGAGGTCGTCGGCTTAGCCGAAGATAAGACAGCGTCTTATTCAAATGAGAGGCTGAGTGAGTACCGGCACGTCGGCCCTGCCAGGAAGCTAAAGCTTTGAGGTATATCTTGGTATACCTATTGCAATCCCTTTGCTGGACGGTGCCCCGACTGAATTGCTTTTACGGCTGTTTTCTTCTATAGAGCTTCCTCAGTATGGTAGCACTTTTGGAATATCAACCTCAGATCTGAGCGTATCTACGAGGTATGCCCTTAGTGGAGCACGTCTTAGCCCTCATCCTGGATGCTCGTCGATGACATATCATCATGACCTACAGAAGGGAGACTAGTCCAAAGTCTCGATACTTCTAGTCCTGCCATTCTGTGTCCTTTGCCAGAGTCTGCATGCAGAGCTGAACTTGGACTGACATCTATTGTGTCTCAAGCTCCTTGACTACCCGTGGACGGCGTCAGTAACCAGCAAAACTCCCTGCTCAGAATTGGACACCAGCTCTGTGCTGTCACCAACCGCATCAGTCTAGGACCCTACCACTCGATTCTGGCATGCTAGCTGTGGTCTGTGGTCCCATGTGCTTTGATAAAATTTGGGAATTCAGTATGTTAGATGTGTTATTAGAAGGCTGGTGCTTAACTAGGGCAATGTTGCCTACCTACATTGAGTTTCTTGATGTTAGCACTAAATGCACGTGGTACTCGAAACATTTTATTGTACGATATGCACTTTTGAAGTGCTTCATTCACGATGTATCTTCCTACATCGAAGCCGTGATACAACCCGGCGTAAAGGGAACTGCGGTCATATTCTGTCCTTCGCTAGAACATAATCCTGCACTTGCTCACACTTTCGCGGGAAGAAAGTGGAGAAAACACCGTCCACTAAATGACAGCCTGGATGCCATGCCCAGTCGAGAAAAGACTTTTCGACGTCACTGCAGCACACTGCCCCAATGGGAGGCCGCCTATGCGTGAAAAGCGGCTAGCCAGACCTCCAAAGTAGCAACGGTCGGTTGAGCATTAGCCGCTGAACTACTTCTGAGACAAAAGAACTTCGTATTGAGAACCAACGCCAACGAGCTGGGCCTTGTGTGTACGGCCTGGACAGGTTCCGCTGCAAGCTTGCGGCGCAGCAGCCACTCATGTGTCACTGTCACTCGGAGACGCTACTACAAAAGGAACAACACCTCCTGAATGTTTCGAAATCCAAACTTTGAGAACCATGGGCTTGCAAAAAAAGATATCGACGTCACAAAACTTGCCCATGTCAATGACCTAGTTGACACCACTGCACCCCCCTGCATGTCAATGATGAGCAACAAGGCCGAATTCTGTGCATCATAGTGCCTAGGCCGACTGTCTTCTTGGAACGAGGTCCTATCAAATCCGAAGATGCGGGCAGCCTGAGACGAACAAAATTTGTGACGTTGTAACATAGGTACCTAGGTAAACAGCCTTCACACAAACAGTTACCCTACAACTGAAGAGCGGCCGTGGACCGATCAAAAGCTTTTCATTGATCCACGGGAAAGCCACCAAATTAGCCGCAGCCTACCTAGCAATGACATGTTCTTCGGCCAAACACCGAAATTGTACTTTGTCGGAAAGACGAATCGATCAATATAGTATCCCTCAACATACCAGGCTGACTTGAGAGCTGCAGTTGCAGGGGAGGAAGCAGCTCGAACCTGGACACTTCCTTGGCCTGCAACCACTCAAGACGACCCGCCCCTGCCAGGCTGCAATGGCTGTGCTGCAGCGATAGTTGAGTCGTTCGGCCGTCGTAGACGGCCGCACCAACGTGCGTGAGCGATTCATTCATGCATTGCGGTATTTGACCAAATGGATAGCCTCCCACAATTTCTTAATGTTTATTTATTGCGTGAGCCTTCGATCCACGGAAGCCAGCCTACGCCCACGTTACGACCGTTCAGGAAGGGCCGCTCCAGGACCTTCAAAAACAGAAGGTCATTGTCTTTATCATCTTTCATATACTGGAGTATTCAGCCTCGGTTGCTTCCGCGTTTGTCCCCGTATTTGATCCAAACCCGTGCCTCCTCATCATGCCAGCACCTACGAATCAAACCGCTATTCCTAGCGTCACTGCCCTACGGGCACAGCTCGGCTACGGCGATGCAAAGAAAGAGATGTTCACCAAATTTAAGAACGCCATGCTATCCTCTCGAGACGTCTTCGTGAGTGATGGAGGACTTCATGGTAAAGATCTCATTGACTGGAAATCTCGTGACCAACAGAACGCCCTGTCGAAGATGGTTCAAGCCTTCCTAGACCGTGACGGGAATCCACAAAGGTTTTGGCCAGATGATAGTGCACTTGATACCACAAAGCTCAAATTTTCAACGGATCAGAATAGGTGAGTGCGATGAAAGCCCTCGGGAGAGGGGAACTTCATTTTAACCAGTTTTCAGAATCAAGGACATTTTGCGACAACTCTTTTGGCGACTCAATCTCCAAGACCACCGCAACAACAAAAACCGGCAGTCCTCGAGTAAAGGGAACGAAGTAGACAAGGGACCTAAACCTGGGCTCCATCGTAGTGACCCCATAGATGTAGAGAGCGCCGAGGACGAAAAGCCGCCCGTTCTGAGGTAGGGGATAACTGGTCAAGTATCCTTGTGGTGTGAAGCTTACATGGAACTCACAGATCGGCGAGAGAGCGAAGTCGCACCTTGAGAGCACATACAGCTGACGATGGCCTGAACGAGTCAGAGCTTGCTGAAGATGCCTCTCCTTATTCGGTCATCTCAAGAGATCCGTACCTAGTACCACAAAGCCCTGATCTCGGGGTTCAGGCTCCAACTGTAAGTCAATAGTTTCAACTTGCGAATCATGTATTCGGACGACGGATCACTGAAAGCACGAGACGGCTGATTCATGAAATAACACAAAGCAGTTCGCACCATTTGCAGAGATGGCTCCTTCGACCAAAAGAGCAAGAGAAGTTGACTCGTCGTCCGCGCGCTCCGAGCCGTCTGCAAAACGAGGTCGCACATCATCGACACAGGTTGCCAATCGCTCATCGACTAGACAACGAAAGCCGCGAAGAGAGCCGGAGTGGGCTACACCGGAGCAGTACTGGGCCGCCGGAGAGTCTCCAGAGTGCCCATCAAGCCTGGAGTCTACTGGAAACAACCTGGGTTTTTCAGATGGTGCTACTGTTGCAACAGCCACGGCTTCGGTTCGGCCAACTGTCGAGAATGCACCGCAAGAGGACCCCGTCAACGATTTCATCGATGAGTGGACCATGCAACAGAACGCCGACACAGAGGTCATCCTGACGAAGACATATGTTCCCATGAATCGCGCAATGACTCCCAATACGACTAGGAAAGGAGAAGCGGCTGAGAAACCGAACATGGCATCAGAGGCCTTAAGCGTGCATCCTTCTACTAGGACTCTCATGCCCGAACCCGTCGTCCCTGAAGAAACCGCCGCAAATGCCGACTCTCAACGCAGCGAGAATGCCGAAGCGAACAGCGTCGACCAGAAAACTGTTGTTGCGCAGCCCAAATTTACCTACACAATTATGACACACTATCCGAAATACAGAGAGCGACACTGGAAGCCAAAAAGAGGTTTCGGGCAAAAGACGCTTTCTGAACTACTGACTGAGTTTCCAGCATGGGTACAGCTGTCTGATGTGGAGTCACTCCAATTCCTCATGGAGACCTCAAATACAGAGGTAGAGGATGTCATAGAACTAGGACAAGAGAAGCAGTTCGAGGAGATGAAGGCGAAGTTTGAAAAGGCCATTCGTATGGAAATCGCCAGGGCAGCAAACAGCGGCCAAGTACCAGTGAAAATCAGCATAGACGTGCGGACCGGGAGGGACCCACAAGAGGAGGAGATGGACATTGAAAATATCAGGTTCTCATGGCTCTGATCGCAGGTTTGGGGACTCATTATCTTTGTTTGACCCATAGGTACTGATGCTAGTGAATATGTGGGCAAGAGGGCTCACTGCAGGTTGATCCGACATATCTTGGAATATGTTGGGTCTCCACGTGAAGACTGTACGGATTGGAGACTATGTAGAATTTCGTTTTCCGGTAGCAAAATCAGTCATTTCACCCGAGTCACCTTCATTTTACTGCCCAGGTTGCTGTTTAGAACGAACGTGCATCAATCTCAACGCGGCCGTCGTCGACAGCGAGGGGAGTGGACGATTCGTCAATGGACAAAGTTTTGGTCGTTCCAAAGGGTAAAGGAATCAAACTTCTGGTTCTTTATCCCAAGGCCGAGGGTCGCAAGTTGAGACTGCGTGCTCCTTGTATTTGCCAGAAGGTTGGTGTTAAGATCATCTCAAATGCAGTTCACGGGCTTCAAGATCTCTTACGATATTTCTTAGTCTGCCGTTTCGAATACAGAAAGTGCAATAAACTATTACCACGCAGTATGACCACCATCTATAACAAGCTGGCTTCCCGTCATGAAAGTGCTAGCATTGCTCATCAGGAATAGACCAGCACCCTTGAACTCAGTCGTTTCGGCGAGTCGGCCGAACATATTGTGGCCCTCCCACTCCTCCTTCAAGCCCGGCACTTCCCTGAAATTCTGCTCCACCATCGGCGTCAAGATGTGACCAGGAGAGATGCAATTGACCCTGATGCCTCCAGAGCCATCTTTCCTCATCGGACTCCATTCCATTGCCAGATTCCGTGCAAGCTGTATTACTGCTGCTTTCGAAGAGTTGTACGCAGGCGAAAGCATGCCGATATTTGCGACGAGTCCCGACATGCTTGCAATCAGGCAGATGCTGCCGTGGTTCTTGTACTTGAACATGTTCCGGGCCGCGGACTGCGCAGTCATGAAGACGCCGGTGTAATTAACCGCAAGCATCTTTTCGATCTGGGGGACAGTGTAATCCATGGCGCTCTCGATTTGCATAATTCCAGCAGCAGCTATTACGCCATCCAGCCTCTGGTTCTTGTCGGCGATCTCGGTGATGACCTTGTCGAGGCCCTCGGTATCCACAACATCGGCTTGTCTGTAGTGCAGCGATCCGCCCCATTCCGGAACGACACGTTTCAATGCCTCTGCGTAGTCTTCGTGGGGCCTTTCTTGCTGATCAAGACAGTAAACTGAGACATCGTCAGATACCCATTACTGCAAAGTCATGCTGACATCACTGGACCTACCCTTGCCGCCAGCTTCTACTAGCGCCTCTGCCAGGCTCAAGCCAAGACCCTGCGCCCCACCGGTCACGATAAACGTACGACCTTTCAGATCGAAGTCGGAAAAGCGGCCGCTGCCAAAGTTGGTACTCCGAGGCGGCTTGATCTCGGTTGCGGGATGGTCAGTTGGCTTGGGGTTCTTGGGCTTAGCGTGATTCCGGGATTTCGTGCTGTGAAACGGTCGGCGCGGATGCGGAGGTTGCGGTGCGGAGAACTTCCGGGTGATAGCTGTCGGTGCGACGAATGTCGGAGACGGCCCCGCATGGGCCGAGATGGCGGCGCCGCGAACGGCTCTTGCGATCAATGACATGTTGTTTTGCAATTATACGGGAATGGATAATAATATTTTCTCTTGTATCAGTCTGTAGTAAGGGCGAAATTGCTGAGGAGATTGCAGCGTAGCAAGCTGTATTTGACAAGGACAATATTAAATACAGGTAAGGAGCATCGTGAGCATCATGAGAGTGTGGTTGGGGGCATTTTAATACTGCACTGCTCTTTA
Organism: Colletotrichum endophyticum; assembly: GCA_027406105.1. Classification (NCBI taxonomy): domain Eukaryota; kingdom Fungi; phylum Ascomycota; class Sordariomycetes; order Glomerellales; family Glomerellaceae; genus Colletotrichum; species Colletotrichum endophyticum. The sequence goes on along the minus strand of JANVYF010000010.1, from coordinate 3,400,202 downwards.
AATTTGTGGAGAGACTTCACCGCCAAGGTAGAACAAAAAACAGGTATCCAGTTTGAAACAATTTAGTGCCGTGTGTTCGACTTCAAACTGCCCAAACGCGAGCCGATATTCGGATTGACGTGCTGCTGTCGTCATCCCGAATCGCCGGAAGCCAACAGTTGTGCAACAGGAACAACAGCTCCTGCCATGTTGTTGTGTGACGGGCCAGCTATTGTTGGCAAACATCCCACGCCGTGCCACGCCGCGGTCAGGTGGATGCTGTGCCAGGGGGCCGGAAGAAGTAAAGGAGCAGCAGCTCCGGCGCGTTGGTTCGCTGCACGATAGGAAGGACGAGCACGGGGCCGAAGATCACCTTGCGCAAGTTGGCAGGGCGTCGGAAATGCGGTTCAGCCACGATGGCAATCCCTGAAGATGACGCGGCTGACACTAGAGGCGAGGAAAGATGCAGATACCAAGCCACAGGTACCATACTACCCTCCGTCGATCATTGGCGTTGCCCCAAGAAAGTGACAGGAGGACCAGGAGCACGGCAACGTCGCATGCATACTTCGTTTGACAGGCTGACTTGGTGGGATGGGAGGAAGATCGTTCAGTAATTTGCCTCTTTCGTACATGTAGGATTTACTCATAATAACGATTTGATGGAGAGCAAATCGGGTCCCTTTCCCAGGCAGCCCTTCCTGGTTGTTAATAGGCGGCCCAACCCTCTGATTGTCTCACTTGAGCGACCGTGAGCTCCACCGTATCCCTGGTTCGCGTGTCTACTTGTTTGTACCCCTGAGCTATACTGTTAGACTTTCGCAATCATCCGGGAGATGCACTTGTAATTTAATTTTTCCATACGAACTCATACAATTTTGAGCTTGGAAATCTCTGAAGATTACATGCCGGAGAGGCTTTCGCGCGGAGCTAACCTCCGTATGATGTGGGTCCACTCGGCCCGTCTCCGCGGTCCCCCGCAGGCCGATGGCAAATTCGAGACCAGAAGTTGACGTCACTCTGGATCACGCTTGGGCAACACGATAAGATTGCCGATCAATTTTGGTGTTTTTACGTGAGCTTCAATGAAAGGACCCAAAGAAAGTATCGTGACCATTCGATCACCGCATCACACATACTTCCGCTAAACCCCGGACTTCCGACCACTGATCACCGCTAGACCTTCGTGTCCCGCGCTTCCTCTCGGGAGCCACCACGCGTGCCCACATCTTCAAGCTCAACTTGGAGCACCTTCTGAGTGTTCTTCTGCACCTTATCCTGCACTTCCTTGCCCTCAAACATGAAGCTGAGCTCTTCGAGAGTTCGGCCGTATGTCTCAGGGAAGACAAAATAGACGGTCGCGATCTCAACAAGGATCCAAACGCAGTATACACAGTAGTACTTCCAGCCTATGCTGTCTAGGGCAATGGGATTGACATAGGTGTTGAAAAAGACGGCGAATCTGACAGTGAGTTGCTCAACGGCGATACCCTGAGACCGGACGGTATATGGGAAAATCTCGACCATGTAGGTATATCTGCCGATTGTTAGAGAAGTCTGCGCAGTCTTTCGGGAAGGGTTTGTCATACGTGAGAGCATTCCAGCCGATGTTATAAAATCTTAGAGTAAGCGTTAGTTGGCTGACACTTGAGCGAGATGTTTGGGTATGTCAGCTTGACTCACGGCGAGTAAAGGTAGATGAAGACCAGAACGGGAATCGCGGCTGCTTTAGATCCATCGATTGCGAACCTAGCAGAGGCAATAGTCCAGACGGTGTAAACGCATGCGGTGCCTGTTCGAGCCCATTAGCACGGTGATCAATGTCAATGCTCACCGGCCTTTGAAGAGGTTCTTTTCTTCAACATGATTCGTGACAGTCTCGTACGTATCAAGCTTCAACTACACCGTGGACTCTGCGGAGAATTGGGAGATTTTCAAGCATGGCTCCTTACCGATAGTACAAATGAGGAACATCCTTCTACGGGGGAAGCGTGGCGCAATAAGAGCGATCGGTGTGGCGTTGATCAAACCTGTATAGTCAGCACCAATCTTGCAAAAGGAGCAAACACAAACGCATCATCAAAGACAAAGTAATTCATGAGTTTTATGCTCATATTGGGGAAGGGGAACGTACCCCAGCAGGTGTTACTAAGGATGATCTTCTGGACAGTTCGGTTGTCGGTGATTCCGACAAGGTTAAGAATCTTCTTCATGTAGAAAGACAGGAGGCCTGCGTATCGTTAGTACAGATTCCAGATCTGCGATTATCTCGATCATACCGTTTCCACTCCACTGAGTGAAGAAGCCGACAATGCCTGCAATCATGAAACGTCTGCGCATGGCAGCATCTCTAAAGACATCGCCCCAAGCGAACTTGCTGGCAACCGCCTTCTCTTGTTGAATGGTGGACTGGATTTGGGCGTATTCTAGACGCACAAACTCATCGCCGTTTTCGCCTTCACTGTGGTACTTCTGCAGGATTGCAAATGCTTCATCGCCTCGGTCTTTTGAGATGAGCCATCGGGGCGACTCGGGGCAGAAGGGCATGAAGCAGATCTGGCACGCGCTGGGCACTAGCTGAAGAAGACTGGGGATTCTCCATGCCCAAGTACTGGTCATTTGAAACGTGCCTTTCAGGTTGCACATCAGTACTGGATCCTACTTCGCTCGGGTACCTCAAGAGTGAGTCAGAAGCACGTACCGTATGTCACTCCTGCGGCAATAATCGCTCCTGAAGAATGACTTGTCAGTACAACCGGGCTTTGCTGACTTCTCGTCACCCTAATCACTTACCCACGAACCAGGAAGCGTTGAATAGACTCGTCATGATGGATCGTTCCTTGGCATATGAGAGTTCTCCCAGCAGAGAAGACGCGTTGATGATCGCGAAGGGGATGCCGAAACCAAGAACCCAACGTGAGGCCAAGAACATGTCCTGGTTTCGAGAGCCAGCCTGAAGACCCGCTCCCAAAACCATGATCCATGAGCCAAGGAGGATTGTGCGACGACGGCCGAGGTAGTTACTCGCAATAGGGACGAAGGGAATAGCCATGAGAGCACCGAGGGAGTACATGGCGTTGAGAAGACCGAGTCGAGAAGAATTGGGGCGACCAAAGTCTGTATAAGGTAGGAATGTCAGCTGCTTCATCACAGCTGATGGTCTTGAGGCAAGACGGCGGCCTACATTCAAACCATGATTCCACGGCTTGGAGACTGTTCATCATTGAAGAGTCAAATCCGGAGGTCCACTCTACGCCGAGACCGGTCGGGATGAGGATGAGGTACAAGAACCTCAGATTCGGCTTCTTGTACCATACCTTCTTGTCGTTCTGCGCGATCCGCGTCAACTGCGGATCGACGTGTTCTTCTTTCGCGCCGACGATGGCCATGATCTGCTGCCGGTAGGTTCAAAACAGGATGAAGGGCATGGAAAGAACCCGATGGTAGTTCGTTTGATGGGGAACATCGAGGTTCAAATACCGACCACCGTGCAGGATCTTCAATGACCCTGGTTATCCGCGCCGGATGTGAGTTCAAGGTTCCTCCAACCGAGCCAAACCCCACGAACGTGGTCAGACATCAGACCATCAAATCACGGTCAAGAACCGATATTGGAGTCATCTTTGCAGTTCGCCCAGCCTGGCGGGGGAATACTACCGTGGCGTGCGGGGTTGCAACCCACGCCGGGAGGGGGGACCCCCGAAACCGAAATCCGGGGAAAGTAAGACCGAGGCACGGCCGAAAACCAGGGTTGGTCGGGACGAGGAGCCAATTCGCCGGCAATTTAAACTGCCGGATACCAATAGAGGTTAGAGATGGGACGGCAGGCTAATTTGCGACCCCACGAGACTATGCTTGGCGACGTTGTGCAACAGGCAGCTTGAGCGAACTTTGTTTTTCTTACCCAACGGGTTGGTCTGTAGGTTAACCAACATCACCTAGTTATGAAATGAACTCCGCTTCGAATGCGGCCGGTGCCACATTACTGCAGGAGTAAGCATAATTGCTTGGAAGTGACATGGCGACGAACCGGGCGAGACAGTTCCTTGGATGATTTCGGGTTCCTAAACATCCTGTGGCGGAAGGAAAATAATGAAGTTGTCGCCAAGAAGGACGGAAGTAGTCAAGCGTGGAATTGTGATACGATGGACGAGGATACGGTGGCGGACTTCTAGATCGGCGATGATATGACAGAGTAAGCACGCAAAAGATCCAACGGAAAAGACTGGGCATCTGGAGGAAAGCCAGGGAAAGCATTGCAATGCAAAATAGCTCAAGTTGGATTCCGGCATTGATGACCAAGAGTTCTCGATAGACTCACTTCAATGGATTCACCTCGATGGGCTCACCTCGATGGGCTCACCTCGATGGACTCACCTCGATGGGTTCACCTGGATAGGTTCACTGCAGCCACAAAGTGGCCATCACATTACTGAAGCTTGCTTCACCATCACACATGCGGGAAACAGCGCAAATGCTTTTGAGACCTTGTCCAATAAAAAGAAAAGCTCAGCGAGGTATAGACTAACAAAGAAACTACACTCCTAATGGTACAATCACAGCGCCCTTGTTTGGCTTCTCGTTCTTCACGCTAAGAAGCTTCAACAGAAGGTGCATTTGAGGGTTCTCCTCTCCTGTGACGGCCTCCAACCTTCTGATCTCAGCCTCGATCTCGTCTTCCAACTTAATCAAGAGCTCCCAGCAGGCATCGAAGCTTCCTGCTTCTTGAAGGTACTCGATAATCTGAACCTTTCCAACGCTGGGCATCGGACCTGAACATCCAGTCCTCTGCCTGAAGAGGCCCATAATCCGGTCGCGATACTTGGGGCTGTTCTCGAGGCAGTGGATGATGAGATACGAGAACTTGCCCTCGTCAAGATCCTCACACCAACCCTTCTGGTTGCTGTATTCCCGAGAATTGAGGTTGAGGTAGTCGTCTCGAACCTGGAAGAAGCGGCTGACCATGGACACAAGGGCATCGCAGGCGAACTCTTCCTTACATTCCGGATGGCAAAGGGCGTGCATCATCCTCACCAACATCCGGAAGAGTCCGCCGGTCTTGAGGTCGATCATGCTAAAGTACTCCTCCTCCGTCGGCCATTTGAGATTATACTTCCAGTACAGGTCCCAGCTTTGACCGACATGCAGGTCGTCTAGCTCCTCTAGAAGCACCTTCATCAATGCTGCGTTGCCAGTAGCATGGACCTCTTGCACGACGCGCACATACAAGAAGGTGGCACTGTTGATGGACTGGGCTTCGCCGAAGATCAAATGTGTCGCCGTCTTGCCGCGACGCATGGGCGAATCGTCTTGGATGTCGTCAAGTATCAACGATGAGTTGTGGAGAAGATCGATGACACGCTTCACTACCGCCAGCTGCGATGATGATACCTGGCACCATTGGTTCATGGCATCTATCAGGGACGATCGCACGCCTTTTGACGGCATGCCGCTGACGTAGTCGATGGGCTCGTTGATTGCCGCCGGGCCCAATTTCGGGACGTCGAAGTAGCGCTTTCTAAGGTCATTTGGATGTGAGCTCTGGCTCGTAAGTTCGGTACCGCTTCCCGACTTCGCGTCCATTGAATTGTCGCTTTCGGTGCTGGCAACACTTTCAGCAGAACGTTTCAGGGTCATCTCCTCGAACTTAACCTCTACAGGAACAACGGATGGCCTGGGCTTGTCCGTTGGCAGGTGATATCGAGGAGAGTTGGCACTCCAGAAACTGACACCAGCCGCCATCGAGCCTGCAAGTTCGACTCGCTTGCGGAGGTAAAGCCGTGCTGAAGGGTGGCTTTCGTAGAACTGCGCTCTCAGCTGAGAGTACTCAGCCTCGTACCCCAGAATGAGGTTTTTGATGCGATCCTTGCCTTCCTCGGCTGTAATGCCCTCTTTTCTCATCAAGACCGCGACGGCGTTGGTGAGCATGTCGATCTTCTGGTTCGCTTGGAAGTACTCGATGTCCCAACTCCAGTAGTCATTGTTGAGCATAGCGGCCTTCTCAGCAGCCCATACAAGGGGTCGGATAAGCTTCTCCTCGTCATCTGAGAGCTTTTCTCCAAGACCGAAGACAGTTTTGGTCCAGTAAATGCTGCTCATGTTAGCCAGAAAATCCCAATCCAGGGGCACGAAAACTTACTCAAGACCTGCACTAAGCCTTCTGAAGTGAAGGTAGTCCTCCATCGTTTCCCACTCCACACCAGCTGCTAGAGGAGTCCAGCCAGCTTTGCAGCTCTTGACGAGGTCCAAGCCAAGGGCTGAGTCTAACCTCATGAAGTCTAGCATCACACGAGCGACCAGCTTCTTCTTCTTCATGGAATCCAAATCATGGTCGCGTTGGGGTGTCTCTCCAAGCGAATCGGTCATGGCTCCTGAGAAGCCGGCCCATTGCTCTTGAGCGACCTTGTCGTTCTCAACCTCTTCGGTTGCATCTGATTTCTTGAGTCAGTAAACCTTCTCGAAATGAAAAGCTGACAGACATACCGTCGATCAAGAAGAAAAGATCCGTAAGATAAGATATGGAGTCCAAGCGTTCGGGAATGGTTTCGCAATAGATCAAAGAGCAGAAGCTTCCCACTGGGGAGAATGACACTCTGTTCGGGTCAATGTTTTGGTTACCGGTGTGCTCTGCCCAGTCCTTGAGCACGCGAGAGGACGCAGCATTTGCAAGATCGTCGCGGTTGTTGATTCTGACTGGCAAAGTTGTGAAACACCCAGTCTTCTTGACCGTCTCCGGGTCAATAGGAATCGAATATTTCCACATTTCTTCGGCCATCTTGTAATGAGTTTAGTAAGACGAGAAAAAGAGAAATGATTGGTGTTAGCGGAAGAGGGTAGTGGACTTTGGGGATCGATCGTTTTGCTGGAGTGCAACGTCTTTGTATTTTCAGATTTCAGTGTCTCGATGTCACTGTCGTGCGACGCGCCCTCGTTATATACCCCCTGGGTGGCCATAGATGTTTCTCCAATAGCCATCCTGGCCCTCGTGATGCGGCAGTCAAAAAGGTGTGACCACAGTGAGAAAGAACCTAAGAAGGGTAGAAGGGGTTTTCGAGCAACGACCAGTGAGCTCTGGACCAAGGTAGACTATACAGCAAGGTACAGACAGACACGGAAAAGGACCCAGCAACCCTAATAGACATAACCCAAGGTGTGGACACAGAGGTACTAAACTCAGTACTGAAAAGACACAGAGGTCTACAGAGACATAAGACGAGGTAAACAAGGTCCTAATGACTTTGAACATTGGGTATTATGGGGCACGTATCTGCCGTCTCTCCCGCCCAGGGTTGTAAAGTCTGGAACTCGACTAGATATCACGGCATTTCCCGAAGAATCGGGACAGATTCCCATATGACTCAAGCACCATGTATAGGATATCCACGACAGGAGATCAAAGCACTCAGCGAGGGGCTTAGTAATGACTCGCGCACCACACGTTGACCTTTAGCGGAAAGATTACTCGCTGAAATTCTGCCCTGCTAGAGTCCGTTCACGAGCCTCAACTTCAACACCAGGGGTCCATCATGTGAATTATCACGACCTCAACTGGAGAAGCTGGGGTGTATACGGGTCAACCGTTCAATTGAAGATGCATGACCCCTGAGTTGCCCCTTGTTATCAAGGAGACACTGCAGGCGCACATTCCCAATCTGGGGTTGATAACAGTCGCACTTAGAGACAAATTCCCCAGAAGATACTCCGCCTTACAGGGCACACGATTAAGTTCGTGCTCACTTGAAGCTTGTGCTGACCTCCTCTTGGCATCCTGTGAGTGTGTAGGGCCGATGTGACCAATTGGCCATACTACACGCGAGAAGCGTACCACACGGCGACCCCGAATGTTTGTGCCCACTTATTTTACCGCCATTCACGCTCGACCGTATCCAAGAACGGGCGTCGTTCGCCGGCAGTTCACCACGTGGGATATATCAAAAGACTTGCGCTTTGAGGAAAGCCGTTTGTCGATTCATCAACCTTGCCCGGCTACGCCTGATCGGCATGTTTCTGCCCGAATGGGTTGGCCGCATCTGACAGTCTCGATAAGTGGGATCCCGCAAGCCTACGGACTGTTCCGCAACTCATGGAAACCTAGAGCAACAACAAATGCCGATTTTCCACGGCCAAGAAGTCGCCTGGGCATTGGAACCTAGCCATTTAATATCAATGATTCTACAGAATGGCAACAAGTTTCTTTGCCATCCTGGCCATTACATATATTTCCCCGTCAGTGTCACACGGCAGTCAAAAAAGTGCGCCATAGGCGGCAAACTGTGGAAAAAGAAGGTTGGAAGGGAAGAAGGATAGCAACTAGCCGCGTGCATATAGACAATCGGACACCGAAGGTGAAATCGGCGCAGATCTAACCGCTCACTAGGTGTTGGACGCTCATTTAGCAATGGGTTCTATGTGGCAACTGGCCGTCTGCGCCGTAAGTTACGACCCTTTGCATTAGTCTTAACTAACCAGGAGCAGTTTGTTGCATATCGACTCTCCATCGTTCTCTACAATCTTTTCATCCATCCCTTGAAATCTTTCCCTGGCCCATCGCATTACGCGGTCTCCTGGCTGCCAAAGTTTTACCGTCAAGTCTACAAGGCTGACTACTGGAGGCATGCCAAAGCCCTTCACGAGAAATATGGCCCAGTCGTGAGGGTCGGGCCCAACGAGCTTTCGTTTTCATCGGCCCAAGCCCTGGATGATATCTACGGTGTCAAGACCAAAGGCAAGCTTGAGTTCCCCAAGGATGCAGTCTTCTATGATGTTCGGGGCACGCCACTCAATGACTCCATGATCTCGGCCGACCAACCCACACATCGCGCGTTGCGTCGCCAAGTCGCACCCGCCTTCTCGGAAAAGGCTCTCAAGGCCCAAGAACCCATCATCCAGAGATACGCCGACATGATGATCTCGGAGCTCCGTGATAGGGTCCAGGAAGACGTCGACATTGTTGACTGGGTCACTTTCGCTACTGCCGACGTGATGGCCGACCTGTCTACCGGCGAGTCGCTGTACTGCATGGAGAAGGGTGAGATGGATCCCTTTGTCGACATGATCTTGAATGTCTCCCCCTTTATTGGCCTTCTACAGCTTTTCAATAGGCTGCCCTTGACAAGACTCTTGTACAAGATGGTGTCAAGTCAGAAGGGCCTGAAGACGTGGCTTGAGACAGTCGACATCGTCGCGCAGAAAGCCGAAAAGCGGGAGAAGATGGGCAACGATCGGCCCGACTTCATGACGATGATCTGGGCGGAGAACGACGACCGGGAGTCATGGACCAGGGATAAGATCATCAATTTTGCTCAGCTTCTTTTCTTCGCCGGAAGTGAGACGTCAGCCACGACTTTGTCCGTGGTCATGTTCCATCTCCTGACTACTCCTCACGCCTACAAGAGGTTGACTGACGAGATTCGAACCATCGGAAGTGACGAAGAGATCACTATCTCCAGACTTGCGACAATGGAGTATTTGACAGCCTGCATCGATGAAGGCATGCGCATGCGCCCTGTTGTTGCTGCAGTCATCCCAAGAGTTGGACCGCCTGGTGGAGGCATGGTGGATGGACACTACATACCTGAGGGGGTAAGTGGCCTGCGATTCCGTTCATACTTCCAAGCTAATCAACATGGTTAGACTACTGTGGGTGTACCGCAATGGGCAACTCATCACATGGACTCCAACTTCTTTGAGGCCAACTCCTACCTACCAGAGCGGTGGTTGAAGTCTTCGGCCGATGACCCCCGCTTTGCCGCAGACCAGAAGGGTGCCTGCCAACCTTTTGCTAAGGGGCCCAGAAATTGCCTGGGAAAAGGGTAAGCCATTCCACCCTTCATCCAATGAGGACACAACTGACAGTGAATAAAACAGCTTTGCTTATGGAATGATGCGCATGTTCCTGGCGAAGCTGATATGGCACTTCGATATCGAGCTTAAACCGGAAGATCGTGACTGGGAGGTGAAGCCAAGCTTCACTTCCGTTGTGTTCTGGGCCAAGCCCAAGATGCATGTCAAACTGACCCCAGTTCAGAGGTAGCCGAGCTAGGAATATGCTTCTTTGAAGCCCACATTAATCATCATAGATATTTCAAGCTTCATCTTTCAATAGGTCTACAAAGATGAGGCCAAATTTAGATGGATTGTGTTCACTGCCCTGATAGTTCTACGTTCTGTATTTGATGTGGTGCCTGTCTGTCCTCCGGCGATGATTAGTCTAGCAACCGAGTGGCTGGGCAGCATTGACCTGCATGCTTGGCAACATGCCCAGCTTTTCCATCTCCTGGTAAGATTCAAAGATACTCTCCATGGTGTCAAGGAACCCTGTCCATCGAAATCTTCGGGCCTTGTTCAAGGACACGCTTCCAAACCTGAGATAAGCAAAGTCTCCCATGAAGAAAGTATCCGGGTCTTTGAAGGGATCATGAGTGATCTTGCCTCCAGACTCCTTCATGATCGCATGCCAGGTCTCTACATTCTTCTTGTCGGCAGCCCAGTCCCGAAGAGTGAAGCTGGACTTGTATGACAGCGGGGGTCCGTAGCCCAGAGGGGTCTTCTTGCCCGACCTGCCTTCGACTGTCTTGAGTCCTGACTCGTCATCAGGGGGCGGCACCACGCCCTTCGCACCAAACCAGCGGGCCAGCTCGGCAAAGAAACGCTCCCAGGTGAACGGACCGCCGTCTTGGGTGTTGAACGCCTGGTTCGCGCAACCCTGTTCGAGGGCCGCCCATTCGCTAAGGTAACCAGTCATGCGGGCAGAGCAGTGGTAGTACTCATACTGCCACTGCTCCCAGTCTCCCCCGAATGCAAGGGGCTCTCCCTTGCGTGCTTGGATGGCAGCGTAGACAGCGAAGGACCAGAAGGTGTTCATCGATGCGTTTGACGAAGTGCCAATGACAGCAGTGGGCATGATAATGTTCCACGAAGTTCCATGCTTTGCGCAAAACTCTTTCAGCATGTCCTCCTGAGGGTAGTAGAAGTTGGGCTGCAGGTGTCGGGGCTGAGGGTCAGACTCCAGGAGCGGGGTCCGCACACGACCAATGTGCACACCGTAGTTCTTGCCGCCGGTCTGCAGAACGAACCGGCTGGGCTTGATCTCGGCGAGCTCCAGGGCCTCGAGAAAGTTCTTGAGGAGCTTGACGTTGCTTTCAACAAGGGCTTCCGCTTCAGACCAATCCTTGTGGATGTAGGAGTAGAAGAAGATGTGGTCGGCCCGAACACCAGCTTGGGTCATGCTCTTGGCGATCGAAGCAGGCTCCTGCAAGAAGTCACAGGTGACAATTTCGATGCGGGACTGAGCTTCAGGGGACAGAAGAGCCATCATCTCCTCCGGAGGGGGCTTGCGAGAGAGGCAGTAGATGGTCTTCCAGCGCTTGGGGCTGTCAAGGAGAGCCCTCATGGTGTTGAAGCCAGAGATGCCATTGGCGCCGGTGATGATGGCCGTAAGTCCTTCGAGCGAGTCGTCAAAGGTCGGCAGATTGCGGTGAATGCCGATTTGGCGGAGATGAGAAGCTGAAGAGCTCATGATGAAAGAAGCAAGCTAGTGATGTTTAAAGATGAGGAAGAAATGGTTTGAGATGCTGATGAGAATTGTTTGAGATGGCAGAACATCTCAAGCTATTTATCATTTTGCTATCCTCAGAGCTTGTTAGCTATAGTCGAGCCGTCAGAAGCACCGTGTGTAGTACTAGCCCTCCCCCTTTTTGGAATTCCGGCTCCCACTACGACGCTCCGTCATCGACTTTTTGGAGTCTGCACGTCGGTACAGTGCGAATTCCTTCCGGATCGGACCCGGCCTCACAAAATCGGACAAGATGTGGAATTGACCGGTGTGGAGCAGCTCAATCGCGGCCTGAAAGGTCCACAGATGTCCGTTTCGGGCCAGTGGCAGAGCGGCGAAGGTGCAGTTTTGGCGCCGGGCCAAGGCACGACGCCCTTAACGGCCCTCACAGTGCTATTGGACAATTATGTGGGGCGGCCCCTATTCCATCCAGTCTTTGAAGAGAATCAGAGACCGACCTTGCTTCGCGCCGGGACTATCACGGAGTGGCGGCCTGCCCCGAAGTCCGTGTCGCGCGTTGGATTGGTACAAATGATGTGAGATGTGATTTTGGAAGGGCTTTTGACTTGGTTTTGGGGGGCTTGACGTATCAGGTTGAGTTGAGGTAACTCAAGCCTACATGTAAGGGGTGCTATCATGATCCATACCATAGTACAGGAGCTTGAAAACCACAAAGAATATTAGCCAAAAGATTATGGCAGAAACATGACGATCACGAAAATAGTTGTTTGAAATTAACCGTGATGTGTTACACAACCTTGCTTTTTCTCAATTCCTCAGCAGGACATCATGACGGCACCCCGCCGATTATCACAATTCTGCAGTCTGTAGACGACTGTACACTCTCGGCCATGCACTGCGAGCTGATGATGTAACGTAGACTTGAGCAGACTAGGGTTTTGCGATTGCGAATGAGCTTGCTCATCTCCCTTGAACGCTCGGTTAGCTGATAGCCGCGGAGCCCTGTAGTGGGATAGCCGTGAGTATCCACTGCCAGTGTATCTCTTTTGAAGCAAGTCCTCAGGAGGCAAAACTTCACTGTTAATACCTCACTGCTTCCTAAAAGATTTACGGTCTGCTAATACTAGATTGATGGTTAAGCCTATTTGCCCCGGCCGGACTAGACATTGTACTGTAACTACTTGGGACACTTGGCTTTTTGGTTCTGCATGCTGACGCGGCCACCAGTGGTTTTAAATCTGCCCATGCCTCGTCTAACAAATTCGCCATAGCTCAAGGTAGGATTTTAGAGGACTCCATGTTCCTCATCGCGCGTTTTCGCTTCGCCAAGCTGGTTGCTTGACTCAGGATGACTGCTACCGAGGACCGAGGCAAGGACACTTTACATACTCTTGAGCCGGGGTATGTTATCACGGGCCACGCCACCATGAGATTCTTTGGTATTATCCTGAAGATAGCATACGGACAAGCTTCTAGTATCAAAAGGCTTACCAGAAAACCCTTAGTTTGAAGCATTGAGATCCACGGATGGTAGAACTTGGTTGCCTTCCGTTAGCATTTGCCGTACACTCTGAAGTAGGTGCAGCACTCGACTCTTCAATTGAGCCCATTACGGTCACGCAATAGCAGCAACTTGGTCAATGCCTGGTGTTAATAAGCAAAGAACAGAGAGAGCGGCGTTGCACTGTTCATGGAGGATGTTGAAAAGATTAGGTACGATTGCAGTCCTTTATTTACTCCGCGTGGCGCCTGGTATACTCAAGAATATTTACATTGGATGATCACGTCCTATCTCCTTCCATCCTGCTTCTGATCGATGGCTTCTGGATAATTAATGTAGATATCAAACTTGCAAAAGTACTCGCATAATCCCTTCATGATTGCTTTTGGTCTTGATCCAATTGCTGTTTAATGTGTAACATCCCAGCTCGAATCGAAGTATTGAGATAGCACCGTTGATCTACATTTGAGCTGACTGCTTTAGCCAGTTGGCAGGGGCATAGACGGGGGAAAGGTTAGTTCTCATATCGCAGTGCATCTCGGTAAGACACCTTCATTTACATGTAATTTTTGTTTTCAGACAATGGCATGATTTACGTCCTTAGGAGAGATGGATGTAGAGGCAGGCCACCATTTTGGCTTTGCGCCACGTGTGGCGTTGCATGAGGACAAAAAAGCATTCCAGGGCCAATCCTGGGCGACTCCAAGGTGCAATTTCCCTTCCTGCCACCCCCTCGAAAGACTTTGGAGAATCCCTGACGTCCGTTGATTGCCGCGCAGACTGGCTCTAGTAGATTGCCGGTCCGGATATCAGACCTGGTAAGGTCTTGAAGTTCTAGACTTTATCACGCATTTATATGTGGCCATTGACACGTTGTATGTAGTTCATATGGCACGCGGCAAGATGTGCTGCATCTTAATGTGCGCGACGGACACATCCGGCACTACACATGAGTGCCTGCATTAGCCCTTAAAGTTCGAATAAGCTTCCAACTTCCATGAGGCTCACAATCAGGTTAAATACGGCCGTACTCGTACCTGTACAGCACGGGATCACCCGCCGCCGCAAGATCGCACGATCCGGGGTGAGCGGGGTGCCGGCAAAATGGGGTTTGGTGGATCTAGGAAAATTCTGCTCCAGATCACGGCATCAACCCTCGGCAGTCGACAGACTCCACCGTCTCCGAAGTTCGGAACTCGGGATCGACGTCACGTCCAGCTTTAAAGCACCTCTTCAATTGAGTTCTGCCACTGCATCTAGGCACAATTGTCATTGCAACCATTGGCGTACAACTCAGCCTCGCAGCCAATACCATGCCATCCCATCGGCAACCCCAGCCCAAGATCATCATCGCCGGCGCCGGCATAGGTGGTCTTGCCGCGGCCCTGTCACTTCACGCCGCCGGATTCACCGACATCCACATTTTTGAGGCTTCGTCGCAACTCACAACGCTTGGTGTCGGAATCAATGTTCAGCCTTCCGCCGTGCTGATTCTTCGCAACCTCGGATTGATTGAAGCACTGGAAAAGACAGGCATTAAGACCCAGGAATTGAACTTCTACAATCGCCATGGTCACCCAATTCTTAGTGAGCCAAGAGGCATTAAAGCGGGCTATGCTGTTCCGCAGCTCAGCATTCACCGAGGAGAGATCCAGATGCTGCTCTTGAGCGCAGTCAAAGAACGCTTGGGCGAGTCCACCGTCACACTCAACCACGCCTTAACCGGCTTCTCTCAAAATGACGAAAGTATCACGGCCGAGTTCTCACGACGAAGGGATGGTGCGCCAGCAGACCAGTCTAAAGTGACGGGAGATCTACTCATCGCTGCCGACGGCATCAACTCGACCGCGAGAAAAATCCTCTACCCGAACGAAGGACCACCACGCTTCTCTGGTCGTATGCTCTGGCGTGGCTGCTTGGAGCGTGATCCTTACTTGACTGGAGCATCAATGGTGTGGGCCGGTCATGCCGACCAGAAGTTCATCGCGTACCCAATCAGCCAACGGTCCGCTGACAAAGGCAAGAGCTTGGTGAACTGGATTGCGGAACTCAGAATCAGAGACAAAGACGATGAAGACCTGACACCACCCAAAACGGACTGGACCAAGGCTGTGGACAAATCCGTCTTCGAGCGACCTTTCCACGGATGGAAATGTGGAGGTCTCGATATGAAGAGTCTCATTGACGAGACAGAGAAGGTGTTTGAGTTCCCAATGAGTGATCGGGACCCGGTCGAGCGATGGAGTTTCGGCCGACTTACTCTTCTTGGAGATGCTGCTCACGCCATGTATCCCATTGGTTCGAACGGTGCATCTCAGGCCATCATTGACGCGGAGACTTTGGCAAGAACTCTTACCGAGAGTGTCGGTGATATCGAGGCAGCTCTGAAAGCCTACGAATCAGAGAGGCTCCCGGCCACGGCTAGAATTATCATGGCAAACCGCGCCAATGGCCCCGACCACGTTCTTCAACTATGTGAAGAACGAGCACCAGATGGTTTCGAGAACGTCTACGACGTGGTCCCAAAGGAAGAATTGGAGAGTATCGGTAAAGTGTACAAGCAGGTCGCCGGTTTCGAGATGGAAAGCGTCAACAAGAAAGCGAAAGAGACAGCTGAAATGAGTCAAGAGCTGGGGCTGAGCAGTCCGAAGGATTGGATTTGATAGACTTCTCAAGCCACATTCTAATAGTGTGGATGATATCAAAGAGTAAGATGCACTCTTTGATGTGAAACGCCATGCTGCTCGCCATAAATCGATTCATCAGTCAAGTACTTGTATGCATCCATGGATCTGCCATAACTCGTGCCTTCTCCTCATTGATGCCCGTCGGGAGAAACCTCGCGGCATGATAAATACCTAAGGTACCGTGCGGCTTCAGTTGGTGAGTAGCCACGGTCACCTACAACAGTTCTTGCACGAATTTTCGGCACGTCGTCCTAACAGCCAAGAAGGATCGTAATAAGCCGCGATAGTACAAGCACCTTCGCAATCTTCAGGTGCGAATTCACCGGCACCCGAAAACACTCTTTGATATATTGAAGCTTCATCAGGTCCACATGCCCAATTTGCAAAGCATGTGGAGAAAACGCAGCTATTCGTTTGTTTAATTAGTTGGACTACTCTGGAGGTCTCAATCTACTCACTATTGTTTTATCGCCTCTGGGGCAGTCCTGCCGACAATCCTGTGAATGACGAGAGTCCTGCAATGGGCGATGCAAGCGATCTAGGTCAAATTTGATTAGTCCGCCATACCGAATTGCATCTGCTGGAGATCGAAAAGGGGGAGGGTGCTCACACAGCATATCATCTTTCGGCTAAAACCTGAGATATCCCATATCCAGTCGATGGATCTCTTGTCAAGCGACTCCATTGTAATATTAGTCACACCGCTTCCATCAAGGTCTCGAACGATGACATCGCTGTCAGATCAGGTGTGATCAGTTAATCTGCACTGCAAGGTTCAATGCGGAATCGGATACATCTGAATCAAACCTTACTATGACTGGGGATCATTCATTGATTCCAGGCTTTCCCTCACCACGTCAATGACTGGGTTGCTGCCGATAACCATCGTATCCGTGTCTCTGGAGGATGCTTCAATCGAAGCATCACTTCAATCATGATCAGAAGTCTGTCCTTCGTACAACAGAAAGCGATAGATAACTTACATTGATCGTTCCCCAAGGGCCGTAGCCACGGCCAGCTTGGTGACTTCCTCGATTTTGGGTGCTGCTCCATGAGCAACAAGCTCCTGCTGAATGCTTGTAATGAGGTCCGATTCCTTGTTGAAGTGACTGCCGTCGCTCGTGGGAATGACTCCAGCCACTGTGGTGGAAATCAATGCTGCGATCCATATGAGGATTTGCCAGGACAGATACATATTGAATTCGTCACAAACAATGACAAGAGGACCAACTTCAGAGCGAATTTGAGGCTCATATGATCTACAGACACAAATTCCTAGGTCTTTAGCCCCCAGCAGCTTCTTTAAGTATTTTGGCTATGGTTCTTTTGGGTGATCTTGGTAACACCAAGAAACTACCCAATCCCCTAGGGCTGTCATGTGTCTCAGAGACAATCCGGCTTTCCTACTGTCTTTGGTCTATAGTTGTCGTCAACATTACCATTATGAGAATGGTAGTGGGCGTTGAGACCAGCAAGGAACAACCCCTGGTTGTCGGGCACATGAGGGTTTCCATGGCGAGAGGCATGAGAGGATTGGCGACATCGTAGCAAAGAATGGGATCATGCGTGCACACCAGCCCTTGGGCGTCATATCCTATTGAACTGCTCCTAATAAGCATCCAGATCATTAGCCAATAAAAGATGGACTCTTTGTTATTTCCTTGAACTGATCATTTATTACATAGCTTCTAGTGTAACAGTTTGTCTCCTTACGTTATTCAACGTAACACATGGAGACTCAAAGTTCGTGACCATCATCGCCCTTCCTTCGCTTATGGTTCTTTGTCAGAAGACCATTTGGAGAGATCCCCAGAGCTTACAATTACACGAGACTAGGCAGTGAAATGTGGTATCACCTTAGCATCAAATATTCCCTTGATTTACCGCCGTATTGATAGAATCTGTTTCGTATTCTAGGCCATTCATCCTTGGTTCTATCCCCTCGCGTGTAATGGTCATGACGTGGCCGAACGCAACATAATCTGGCAAGAATAGGGAGACTCAAATGAAGCACTGAAACTTACCTAGGCAGATTTACCAACCGTCTCAAGCGTAAGTCAGTCGCCAGTGAGTGTAAAATGAAAACTATCATTCACAAATGCCTGTCTTTGTTGGTTGGGTTACTCAGCCTAAGCCTGCGATACGAAATTCAATGTCCAATGCCACTCGGCTATTTTTATGACGTCTTATATGATTCTAGAGAATGCAACAATACCTCATGGAACACCGGGTCATTCGGTATCAAGCAGCTTTGTGTATCTGTATTTATGTAGGACATTCTCATCACTATCATACACATCAACCAGACGCTCGAACTCAAAGTTCACTTAACATTGCCTCAATCTTCAGCAAATACTTTCGCAGCATCACCGTATTGCCGAGATGAAATCAGCCGCGATCTTCATGATCCTAGCCGCTACTACCGTGGCCGCAATATGCTTCAGCAGCGGGATGACAGCCGAAAAGGGTAAGTTTTTGAAGGAGGAGATAAAAGAACTCAAGAAGAAGACTCGTATGGAAATTGTTTGCAACGCTATTGCGGGTGGGGGCAAAATGAAGTGGCATAAGGGGGAGCAACGTCGCTTTTGCATGCAAGAAAAGGATGGGCTGAAGTGG
Organism: Colletotrichum endophyticum; assembly: GCA_027406105.1. Taxonomy (NCBI): domain Eukaryota; kingdom Fungi; phylum Ascomycota; class Sordariomycetes; order Glomerellales; family Glomerellaceae; genus Colletotrichum; species Colletotrichum endophyticum. The sequence continues at coordinate 3,381,904 of JANVYF010000010.1, read as the reverse complement.
GATTTTATGCTCAAGGTAAGGCTGGCGCCGATGGAACCTGATCCAAAAATATTTTTTTTGTCCTACTGCACATCGATTTTCATCCCTGACGCATTGCAGTACATCAACTGGGGAACGAACACTATCAAAACCAAAGAGTGTATGAACGGCATGGAAAAGGAGGCATACGGTTGTAAACACGGCGGGCAAACAGGCTATTGGAACTGGGAATACATGTAAGTATTTGCCACTCTTCGAATGATTTGCCCGTGGTCCTGTACTAATAGCCTTCTTTCACGTAGGGCTGATCCTAATCAGGGCTACTGCGAGGACCTTGGCTGGTTGTGAAGAAACAGGGTGTCAGAAATACTGGAAATTTGGGTCCTTGTCGGAAACAACCTGCAAACTATCAAGAATTCATTTTGTCAATGGCAAGATTTTTGGTGTTGCCAGTTGACCTGGGCTTCATCGTTGGGTTTGATAAGTCATGTCTTTCCTAGGTGGAATTGGAAACCAGCCAAGTATTGGAATCAATCTTTTGGATTTAGGCCAGGAGTGATGCATCCTTACTAGAGACGCAAGAAAAGAAAACCTAAAATTTAAATCGATTGTGCATCATTTCCAAAGGCTGTGCCGGAGTAGCCCGTCCATAATACGCTGTTAACGGTTCACAGCAGAGCGAAGATGTCGCGTTTCAGTGCGCAAGATCATCCGACCGACGGAAGAAGCTCGTGGCAGTTGGTCAAGACGCCAGATTCACATCAGGAATTGGAATTTGCAGCAGCAGGCAATGTGCTTGTATTTAACAAGAACGGCCACACCGAAAAACTGGAACCCACCTGTTTCCCCCTAAATAGCAACCTGGTGACGAAATAACATCGGTTGAAACACCGTTCCCCCGTCACCCCAGCCCTACCATACGATTGGTCCAGCGGTGCAACGTCTTGGCAAGAATCGTGGCCGGGGCTCTCTCATTTTTTTTCGTTCGATGACCGATGAGCGATAAAGGTTAATTCCCTGTCCGCATTGACACTCTGAGACGACGTCCGCTCATGCGCCTGCCAGATGACCCGGTCTCGGGGCGGCGGACGATTCCCGTCCTGCAGCCCGAAAGCCTCTAACTCGGGCAACATCCCTGCACAGATCGCGAAATGCCAGGTTTTTCTGGGAAAGACGGCAAAGCAGCTCACGTCCGGCAGATTTTGCGTTCACCCACGCGAGATTATGGGATTCCTCTGAATTTCGTGATACGATCCCGCGGTGATCTTCCAAAGAGGGGGGTGATGAGGGAAAGGCTTGGCCGCATGCACGCCTTGTGGTTGCCATCCGGTCTGCCTAACTTTAAGGGGCAGCATCCAGCATCCAGAATGCGACGTGCACAGCTTAGATGGACGTCAATGTAACCTTCCTCATCAATTTAAGCCATCATTTTTGACTACTGCGCTAGGGCGGGTTCATCGCCTACCCGACCCCTGCCGGGGCTGCTCCCGCGGCCAGTTTAACAGAGACGCGAGGCGCAGTCTATCCAAAACGACGAGCTTCCCAATCCGGGGCCCCTTCCACTCTCGGCAAGTAAAACTTGACGGCGAATGTTTCTCGACACCGAACCCGAGCAAAGGACATCAGAGACAAGACCACAGGTTCTCCCCCAAACTTCCCTTTTTCGCCAAGAGACTTCGTGCCCGCAGCAGTGACAGAACACAGCCAACTTTCTTTGCACGTCGAGTCATGAGCCTCTTTTAGTGTCTCGTCGTTCGTCCCCCACAACACGCAACAGGATATCCATGACAGCACACACACCACCACGCAGAGACACCAGTTCCCCCTTTATGAACGGCGTCTGGCGTTCTGTCATGCCCAGCTGCTGGACTCCGCCTTCCTGACACGCCACATGGAAAGGCCACCACCGCAGACGCTGAGACGAGTGACTGTGCTTCTTTTCTTCTAGAACGCCAATCCTTCTTTTTCCCCGGTTTCCTTATGTGAAACCGGGGCCAACCCTACATCCAGTCAGCACCTTTGCGTGATCATCGTCTCATCCTTACAAGTCGATCACCGGCATCTGTGTTCCATACCGGGAGCGAGACCAGGGAAGGGCCAATCTGCAGCCCAGTGGAATGGTTATGTCGGGCTTGCAGGGTCTGGCGGCCAGGCTGAAAGGGCCAAGAGTGGATAGCCAAGTCAACCGATGGTGCATATCTCGAGAGTCGTCCCCCACACGCCCGGTGGATGCGACCGTCTTACGTTCCCTCTTTCCCACTTTTGCCTTCTTTTGTATCTATTTTACCTTTTGATACCCCATCGCTCGCTGCGTTGCCATTCTTGACGTTCTCTTTTCCGCTTTTTGCGTCGCGTCCTTCGTTTAACGGCTGGTCTGTTTCCTCCATCAACCCTCTTTTGACGTCTGGTACGTGCGTGGGCCTATCACGACTTTCACCCCTTTGGCTGGTCAAATGGGGCGGCCAGCAGACTACGGCCCGACGATCAATGCGGTGGTCTGGTCTCAGGTCGCGCTTGCGGCCTTTTTCCTCTCTCTGAGAGTGTATTGCAAGTTCATAAAGCATCGAGGTCTGTGGTGGGATGATCATGTGCTCATAGCATCATGGGTGAGTTCGATCGGTATTGCAGCCGATCGTGAGCCAAGCCTGACATCGAGCAGGTCGCCCTTTTAATCACAGCGATATTGAGTTCGGTCAACGTTTCCCTCGGCTTCGGCAAGCATGTCTTCGAGATCAACCCCGTCAACTTCCCGGCGATCGGCCTTAACGGCCAGGTTTCCAGCACGATATCGATTTCGGCAGCGGTGTGGAGTAAGACCTCGTTCGCGATGACGCTTCTGAGGATCGAAGGGAAGGGTTGGACAAGACATCTGATTTGGTTCGCGATCGTGAGCATGAACCTGCTGATGGCGCTCAACGCGATGGCCGGCTGGGTCCAATGTGCGCCGATCGAGAAGAACTGGCACCCCGATCTCCCTGGAAAGTGCTGGGATCCTAAGGTTGCCGCGTACTACGGTGTATTTGCTGCCGGTATGTTGCTAGTGGAAGTATGTTGTGGAAATGGTCTAATGGAACTCTAGGATACTCCGCGTTGATGGATATCCTCCTCGCAATGCTGCCATGGAAGTTGGTTTGGGGACTCCAAATGAAGTTGAAGGAGAAGATCGGCGTTGCCATCGCCATGAGTATGGGTCTCTTGTGGGTACAATCGCTCCATTCCTCCAGACCTGCGGCTAAGATCGATCTCCAGTGCCGGTGCAACTGCGATCGTCAAGTGCACGACCATCCCCACTCTCCTCTCGGGTGACTTCACGTGTAAGTGGTTTTTCACATCATGATTTGATGACTTCGACTGATCAATATTGCAGACGATGGCAGCGACCTCGTCATCTGGGGAACCTGTGAGTCCGGCGTAACCATCGCCGCCGCCTCCATCCCCGTCCTCCGCGTCCTCGTCCGCGATGTCGCCAGCACCGCCCGCAAATACTACGGCGGATCCACCGGTACCCGAACAGGCAGGTCTCAGATCGGCGGTGGCATCACCCGTACGAATACTGTCACAGTAACGACGACAACACGCAAGCCTTCCGTCAGAAGGAAAGACAAGCTCGCAGACGACCGAAGCGACAAGAGCATCCTCGGGGATGAGGAAGAGGTGGAGTTTGGCAAGATCGTCAAGACAAACGAGGTGGTGGTGCAGTACGACACGAGAAGTGATTACGATGGGCATAATGAAAGTTACGAGATGGGCCGGATGGATCGCATGGACCGTATGAACCGTATGGTGTAATAAAACAACAACCCTATTCCATGATGATCGGTCTCTGGGGATCAGACCAACAGCCAAGACACTCTGGTTCCGTCCCTATCGAGACTGGATTGCGGCGTGAGGCTTTGACACTGTGGAAATACTGTGATCCGATTGTCGCATCGAACTTCAACTAACATACGAATCAACCGCTTCGCCGCAGTCTAGGTTTATACATATCCTTGGAAACAATGTCTTTCCAACAACGTATTCTAGCCACGTCCCCCAGTATGAGAAACGAGTTACCATCCAGTCGCCCGCCCATTCACTCAACGGTCGGAGTCTGGTCCTCCTCATGCTTCTTAGCTTCGCGCACCATGAGAAACAACCACAAGCCCATCGCTTCGTCTTCGAATATCCAATCCTCAGGTAGCTTAGCAGCAACCTCGGAGATGATGCGCATGACTCGTCCTGTAAGGACTTGACCCATGCCAAGTGTCATCAAAGCAGGCCATAGTTTCTGAACCGTTTATCAGCAAATGTTACTACAAGAAGAACTGCACCAACCGCCTCCGGGCCTCTAGTAAAAGCAGACATCTGTGAAGTCCAGATTCGACAGTGGTGGCGAGAGATGAGTTGGCAAAGAATGGCATGATAACTTACCTTAGCATCCTCCGCGGCGTTTTCTCCCTCTTCTTGCGACAGGCTCTTCCTATCAAGAAACATCTTGGCCAGAAGCTCATGATCGTCCGCAGTGACGACGGACTTGAGGCCAGGCTCATCCTTCAGCTGCTCGTAGACAGCCATGAGTTCTTCCTTGCTCGAGGTGCCTTCTGCTTTCGTGCCCACACTGTTGTGAAGCTGAATGGTTTCGGACATTTTAGACGTGATAGAGCCCACTTCGTGCTGACCAGAATGTTCCGACGGATTGGCTAGTACAAATATATCTTGAGAGAGTGATAGATGAATGAGTAGCTACACGACCATATAAGACTAGTGGGCTGCTCAAGACTGGCGGTGTTGGAAAAAGGCAGGACGATTGACGTTCAAGATATAATGTGTATTCCGGAAAGTACGTAGGCAATGTGTATTGTTGAAGAACAATGAATATACTGTGTGGAACTCCTTCCAGAAATTTCAATCCTGCTCAGAAGCCTTTGGCACTCAAACAAAACATTTCCACACAAACCACTTTGGCAGCAGGAGAAGCGAAGACAAAGGGAGACAACACAAGGTATTGAGAACTCGTTGAAACAGCTCAGACACATCCATATACGTGTCTTACGATCAAACAGGTTTGCTGTCAGAAAAGCATCTACGTAATTGTCCAAGTACCTGGAAGTCAACATTGTCTGGTATGACTGAAACCAAAATCAAATGATACTGGCCTTCGGTCACTTGTTTGGGTCTACGACGAGTTAAACCTCTAGATCTGGTTGGATATCGTCTTCTTTTTCGAACCAACGGCTCTGATCAGGAAATTTCCAAGAATAAACTTAGACAGAGAATTGGTGATCACGGAGAACACGATAATGTTCGGCTTAATTAAGCGATCTTTCCTTTTCCCTGTAACATATTTCATACGTTCGTACTCACTACAACTTCATCAGACACGCGAACACGTATTAGCTTGAGTTTCAGCTTCTTTGGACTTTGCGAATTCAACAAAGTACTTCTTCTCATTGATCGATAGGTGCCATGAAGTGTTCGAGACGCAAGCTGGCAACTGAATATCTCTTTTGAACCATCCTGAGTACGTATTATGACAATGTATTTTCCACTGGAGGTAATCGGAATCCTACTAGTCGTCTTCTGACTACCGTGTTCCATGCTTTGCAAACATCTGTTTGCTTCTTGAACTGTCGCTACAGAATATTCAATTAGAACCACTCTCCGTCTCAACTTCCCGAGCTTTACGGACGCCATGAAACCAGGAGTAGAATAAAGAAATCAAACGAAGAGTGAGGAAGGTGGGCAGGTATCAATTCTCAATGGCTGTCCATCCAGATCCTCCCTCTGCTGGCCGAGGTGGTGTTTTGCTAGATGCCATGTAAAAAGTGAAGGAGAGACCCTTAGTGATTCCCGAGCCACAGCACTAACAGCTGCTGCATCATCCCCAGGTCCCGCATTCCTACGCGGCGGAAACAAGTGATCCAACAGAAGTTCAAGCAAGACGAAGCGAGGCGCAGAAAGGCCAGTATTCTGAGTAACATCCGAAGTCCCGGCAGGAATGATGGCTCATCAACTTTTGTGTGTTATTCATATGGACTACGACTGTGCAGAGTCCTTCCGACTCCTCGTCTTGAAGTTGAACATCTCATTTGACTGCACCGAGTGGCGAGATCTCAACTTCATCGCCGTCTCCAGCCCTGCGACGGGAACACGGTACTCCAACTCCCCGCCAGGAAACGGAAGATACTCTGGCAGCAGCCCAAGTTGCGTCAGCGCAGTCCCTTGATCCCAGCTGATGTGTTCGTGGTACAGCCGATCACCGCGAATGTTGACGACCGCCGCGAAGGGTATTTCTGCTGAGCGACCCGTCGGAGGGACTCCGGGTAGTCTAGGGAAGAGGTCAACCAGGTCATCCAAGTGCTGCGGAGGGCGCATCTTACAGCCAGTCAATCTCCTGCTCATGGGTGAACTTGAAGATGAACTCGTCCACCACGCGGTCAATACCAATCGTCCGGCTGATGAGCTCGAGCTCAGTGTCTGCTGAGTTGTTGAAGATGAAGTTGTGGCGATAGAAATTGGTGAGCGGGCCGCGGCCTACACCACCGGTGAGCTGAGGAAAACAGTCAGTGATCAACTTTGCGACGCTACATATCGAGGGCACCTACTGTGGGAACATGGTTCACGTATGGCTCTTGCACCATTGTGCTCATGGTGTGCTCCACTGATCTGTCCGCAAACTCATACCACGTATGCTCATCCCAAATGACCTCTAAATCAAATATCGGGCTCTTCATCTGCCCTTTCAGAAATGTGAGATTGCGGGTATGAGAGAGGGCCTCGGTGTTGTAGTGGAAATGGTCCTGAAACGGCGTCGCGAACTTGTGAGACTTTGCTGCTGGGTAGAAGTACTCCATGCGGGTGCTTGAGCGCTCAGCATCTCCTTCGGACTTCCCAGCAAAGTGGTATGCTACTGGTACCGGCGATGGAGCTAGAGACTTCTTGTCGGAGCTATTCGCATAAACCACAGCACTGACGATCTCGGGGAACTCTGAGATTGATGTTGCAGTCGAGTTCCACATTTCTGGATCATACGCTGCAGCTGTGTCAGACCCTGCTCAACTACAAAGCTGACTTTGATCGACTTACCAGCAAGGCCCACTACGTCTTTGGGTTCGCATTTATCGCTGCCTTTGAGAGCCGTTGTTGCCGCCTGCAAAGCCTGCAGTGCGTTTCCTTTCAACGCTCCTTGCTCAATGGCTGCAACGGTGTACCCCTCTTCAGCCCATTTTACTGGCAAAGAGGGTACTCCTTCTTCGATAGCGAGCGCTTTGTCAAGGGAGGGCACGAGAAGGATGAGGCCGGGGCCAGTTCCTCGCCGTGACAGTGGTAGAAGCAGAGAAATGCCCTCCGCCACAGCCTCTTGATGATTTTGAGGCAGAGGCTTGGGAGGCTTGGTGATGTCGGCGTAAGGCATGATTGAGAAGGTTGTGTTGTGTTACGCTGCGGTACTTGAACTTAATGTTGGAAGCCGAAGCGCGCTTCAAGTCAGGATGGGTATCAAGTGCAATAAATATTTCCCATAGCTGATATCAAGCCAACTACGCATGATCGTCCCATGTGGCGATAAGCCTCTCCAGCTTATCCCCCAGTATTACTTTCCCGGACCGAGCGCCGGCCGAAATCGTGGTTTAGGTTGCGAAATGACATTCTTGATTCACACTAAATAGCGATGAACAATGCCAACTCGTAACTAACATAGCCGCTAGTAAAACAGCTCCATTCGTACGTGCCGCATTACAAACTCGCGGATGTGGAGGTTGGTGCGCGGGCCGAGCACCCACAAAGTGCAAACATCCCGGTCAACGACCCTCCCAATATCCTCAGATAAGCCATCTTCCAATGGCGCTTCACTAAGTTATCTCTTCCGCCGCTGACATACGGATTTACGGCGTTGCGGTCTTACGGGGTCTTTCTCCTCCTAGAATCATTTCTGGAGGGCCATTTTCCCATCCGAATAATTGCAACATCATACGTCTTTCCGGTTGAAATCGTCAAGCGGCAATTGCACCACCGCACTTCTCCAAAAAAAAAAAAAAACATCGACCTTCCAGCGCCAGCGCCCGGCCCCATATTTCCCGTACCCGCTCGGCCTGAACGGGCCCGCCTACCTTCAGTACATTATGGGCCGCCCACCGGTTAGACCGGAGGACCGGAAGCGGTCGGCTAAGGCATGCATCGCGTGCCGCTCCACCAAGAAACGATGCGACGGAGGATCACCGTGTTTGCCTTGCGTGAATCGGGGCAATGAGGCATCGTGCGAATACTCTGAACGTGCGAGAACGCGTCGCAGGACGGATCAGCGACAGGCTACGCCAGGCAGTTTGGAGAGTCGTAGTAATGGGCCAAGTTCACCGAGACAACGGCGCGCGAAACCGCCATCGCGAGGCCGTGATGCTGGTTCGAAGACAAGGAACTCGAACAAGTCGAGTGCACCGCCAGGTCCTCGGCCGGTGATGATGCACACATGCAGTGGTGAGAAAGGTAAGATCAAAAAAACCGGTCTTTTGCCCCATTTCGTTCAATTCAATCAACTGGCGATAACTTATTTCTCAGTCTTCGTCGGCAATGCCTCAGCTATCTCGTTTCTGCAGTTTCTAAGAGGTAGCCTCAGCAACATCCTCGGTTCCAATGGCTTCACCATCAGCCATAATGGCCATCGCATGTTCGAGGCGCAGGTGCCGCTTCAGCAACCAGACAGCTTCCAGGACGACATGAGCGATGAAGAGAAACTAGAACTCATTCAACTCTTCTCAGATGCCGTGAGTTTACCTCGTTCATCTTCCGAATAACTAAACTCATTCATATTGCAGTCAAGCGGTCTTCTGGACCTCTTCGACAAGTCTGAGATTGACACGCTCGTGGACGCAACTCACCCGAGAGAGAAGAGCGTCAGCAGTTCTAGCACCGGTTTTGCCAGCGACATCGAGGGTCGGGTGTGTTTGTACATGATGATAGCCATCGGCGCACAATGTCGAGGTCGCCCTGAAGACATGCCCAAAGCATTCCGGTACTTCTCTCAAGCGCGCAAGCTCTCATTCCAGGGCTTCTTGACAGATCTCACGCTGAATATGGGGCGGAGGTTCGTTTTGATGGCGTTCTACATGTTTGGTGCCTGCCGTCGCAACGCGGCGTTCATGTATCTCGGGGTCGCGACCAAAGCGGCCGCAGTATTAGGCCTGCACATGTCGGACCAGTTCCAGTCGCTATCGGAAGCGGAGCGAAGCCTGAGGTAAATCTTCTCAGTTTCTACTTTGTCTCTTGGCCCTGACCATCCATCACAGATCCCGTATAGACCGCAGCATTCGACTCTTTGATGTAGTCTGCAGCTCAATTCTCGGAAGGCCGACCAGCAGTCTGCCGCGGCGCGGTAACGGGGGCTCTTCAACAACTCCTGTCGCCGCCAACCATCGAAGCCAGTCGGTCGCAGCAGCCTGCCAGTTCTCCCCAATCATGAATCGAATAGTGGAGAAACTCACGGACAAAGGCCACCTCGGTCTTGAGGTAGCTGAAGACTTTCTAGAGGAGATCCGCGATTGGAGCAGCAACCTACCCTTGGCACTGCGCCAAGGGCTGAGACATGCATCCGCCAGATCCCGGCCGTCATCAGACCGAGAGACGACAATAGGCAACATCCACGTCGCTTGCACATATTATTTTGGGATAATCACGACGACGCGAGAGTTTCTTATCCAGCATATTATGCCTCAGATTGATGGTCAAGTCGAGGCGGGGGTGGTGACTGACGGTTGTCTGACAAATGAAGACAACGAAAAGACAGCAGAGCTGGCCAAAGTTTGCGTCGATGCTGCCGCATACATGGCTGAGATGTGCTCCGATGCACTAGACACTGGCGTGATCATGGGAAACATGTGCATTCTCAAGTATGTTGCAACCATAATGCATTAAGATATGCCCTGCTAATCTTGATTCATCGTCAGGGCTTGGCTATTTGCCGCTGGTCTTATCCTTGGATTCTCACTTCTGGACCAAGACACAGGATCAAACAGCCGAGCCGCCTTTCGCAACACACTACGAGTGTTAGAGTTCCTTGGACGTCTGAGTCCGCAAGCAGGGCAGTATCATCGCGTCCTAACGAGCTTCTCGCATGCCCTGGAAACATATCGGAACCATTCTACACATGGGCGCGGCAAATCTGCCGTTCCGTACGTCGAACGACTGCTCTCAATCAACACGTCAAGCAGCCCAGAAAGCAGCCGGCACGATGGCGGAACGCGGGTCCCAGCTAGAGATCACAACTACAACATGCATGCAGGAGCTACAGTCGCAGCCGAGAACCTACTCACATCTCAACTGGATCTGGGTACACTGGACTTTGGCGGGGAAGATTTGATCTTGAGTCTTCTCTGGGAAGACGACAATGGCCTTGGCTTGGATGGGACAATGGCAATTTACTGATGTGGGCCTTGGCGTCTGCCAAAATTCCAGCAAACACAGCTCCAGAAAGCCGCTGGGATAAGCACTTGCGAACTCAAACTAGCGTCATTCGGGAAAAGCGCGCGAGGATCCTAGGCACCCAAGTTCCATAGCGCGTCTTCCTTCACACACTGAAAGTGTTCGCAGGAAACAGTGACAGCCAACGTGGAGCGCCCGTTTTCAGTGTTCCCTGTCCTGTCCCCACACTACCTAGTTCCCCTAGGATAAAAAGACGACACGCGCTCTCCAACCATTTTCAAACTCTGCTCGTGCGCATCTCACCGCCCACGATACTGAATCGACTCGAAATGCCATATTAGAAGCGATGATGGCGCCTCTCGACCGAGAAAACCCCGCCATCAGCTGCGCGAAGGCGGCACTCCTCCTTCTCGGCGTTTGCGTCCCTTCGGCGATAATCCTCATCTCGACGCCTAAATCTGGCCCCAGCTCCGTGACAAGATACGCCTGGATCGCCGTCGTCCCCGTTATCGCTAGACATTTACTCGTGCAGTTGTCCGGTATAACAACGAGTTATGTTCTCAACACCGTTGCCATGGGACAGCTCTGCCTCGTCCTTCTGCAAAGCTGCAATTTCCTCGTACTCACGCGTCTCGATACCGTCGATTTCGTGAAGGGGAATATTTACCAGCCGTCAGATGGGCTTGTTCACAAACTTCGGGGCGTCATTGGGTTGATGTTCAACTTGCGAGGCATCGGCACGCCATGGCAGATCTCACGTATCAATGCGGCTCCACAGAGCCTCGACAAGCATACCGAGAACGGAAAATTGCGCAAAGGGCCGTGGGTGGCGCGACAGTTGCAGATTATCTTCTGGCAGTACCTCTTTCTCGACTTCACGTATCTTTCTTCCTTGGATACGTCACCGGAAGACGCGGAGAAGCTCTTTGGTCCCGGTAAAGAGTTCCTGTATATCAACGCCAACGCGGAGCAATGGGGAGCCCGTGTGGCTGTTGGTTTAATCTCCTGGCTAGCCCCGGCTCGAGTGACAATGGACATCGTCTATCGAGTGCTATCAGTAGTTTCTGTCCTGAGCGGTATGGCATCTCCGGAGGACTGGCCGCCTCTCTTCGGAAGCATCTGGGATGCATACACCATCCGAGCTTTTTGGAGGTGAGTAGATCCCACACAGTGCTTGCGTTGGAGTCTTGTAGCTAAAAGCATGCGTAGCGTCTTTTGGCACCAGCACTGTCGTTGGTTCCTCACGTCAGTCAGCAACTACATCTGCCGAGACCTCTTACGTTTTCCTCGACCCTCTCGTCTGGAGCGTTATTTCAATATCGCTCTAGTGTTCATGGGTTCGGGTCTAGTCCATGTTATGCTCGACATGTTCTGCTGGGAGCCATCTCTTAAAACACCAACATTGGCCTTCTTTGGCTCCTTTGCTGTGGCTATCATGGTTGAAGACGGGGTCCAGGAAGTGTGGCGTCGCATCGCGGGCGTAGTGGATTCTAAGAACGTCCCAGTGTGGCACAAGATTGTAGGCTACATTTGGGTTTCAACTTGGCTCACCGTAACCTCGCCATGGTATCTGTATCATGCTGTCCGGCAGCCTGTGGAAGTAAAGTGGCTCGTGCCATTCAGTATTCTCAGCCTGTTCCGACCAGCATTGGCGAATGGTTTATGGGTGGGCGGCGGCCTGATTATCAGGTACATAGTTGGCGGAGAGATATGAAAGGGTCACGCATATGCCAAAACAATTCGTTCTACTTTGAAACGATTTTCCGAATAGCAGAAGTGAGCATGGATAAATGACGACGAATTCTTTTGATAAGCCACTATCGAACAGGAGTTGTATCGAATAGGAGTTGTCCTTTCACCAACGATTACTTGAAGCACTCCACTAGATAAGAAGTCTTAGCTACGATTGCAAGCACAAATGGCGTGCAAATAGCTGGCTGCGGCTACATTAATCGACTCCCAAGCTATCCAGACTTAGTAGAGGAAGCCTTAGTCGCACCACGACTTTCAGTAGATTGTTCACGTGAGACCCACCCTGCTCGGGAACTGTTGGGATGGCCAGCCAGCTCTTCGACGAATCTCTGCATTGGAGCCATGCCTTCTCCAGCGGGGGTGATCTTGTGTGCGAAATCGTCACCCAAGTCTACTCCAAGTCGGCGCAGCTCTTGCAGAACAACAATTTGCCCTTTCTGAACCTCCTCCTTGATGTTGTTTCCATCTTTCTTCTGTCTCTTGTTGTGGCGGCGAAGGGCATCGTCGGTCAGTTGAGGCTGCTTATCAGATCTGCATCGATCTGATGGGGGTCTGGTAGGTCGCTGGTCGGAGCAGCCGGAAGACGTGTCTCGGGAAGTATCCATGGAGATTCTATGAGAGTAGAGAATGTACGTTAGCTTGGTAAGCTTGGGCAACAAAGCTACTTAGTAAAGATTTATGAAGCTTACTCTATGTCGGATGAGTACCTTATACTATGTATGGCATTTGCTGGAGGCACCGTTTGATAATTGTCGCTTTAGTGGGCCTGCAGACCACCAAGACTGTATGCTCAGATCCTGCACAGAGCAAATAGACCCTTACTCTTGGTTCAAAGGGTAAGAGACGAACAGAGATGGACGTCCGAGACGTGAGTTGAGAGAGTAGTGAGGAATGGGAACAGCCTCCATCTTCGCTGGGAGGATCAAGGAATTAAATAACAGCGGCAAAGCATAGGAGATGGGATTTTATGTATGAGCGACAACTGGGAAATAATGAGCGTGCGGCATCTAAACGCTCCAAAGCCTGGTTGTGTGATCATCTTCTGGTTGGTATGACCTGCAAAATCACCTTTAGCAGTGGAAAAAAAGTCACCACTCTGACAAGTGCACGACTGCTCAGCATTGGCTGCAATGGTTCATTTTGCAGTTTCGCAAAATAAAAAGATGAATTTGCTACGGACATGCTGCAAAATTCCGGAAAGCACGCCCTGGGAACACAGACGGTATGATTTGGGGCCAGAATTGCAGATTGCATGTGGCGTTTGAGCAGACCCGCTTCAAACTTGTAAAATGCACATTCAAGGTCGGGTGCAGTCAGACATCAGTTCTGACCGAACCCTCATAGCCCATAGCAGGACAAAAGATTTGCATGTTGCATGTTGTACGCTAAATGAGGCTTACAGGGTACCCAACGTGGCATTCCCACATGGTTGCCTTACGTCCATGGCTTCGCATGGTTCGCATTGTGTCTCATTGGGCTCTCTTCTTTTTCCCCTGTCTCTCGGCCTCTGCTGGAGGCACACGTAGGTGTGTATGTGTAAAGTCAAAGTTGCTTATTCCTCTATGTATCTAGTGGGGTAGTCACTTATAGTGACCTGTGCCTACTGTGTGGGGCCACTGCCCTGTGGCAATATCCCCCCCCAGCATATGAGTCTTGTCCTCAAGACTCGCAATTCCGCAAAAAACTAAAAGCAAATAACATGCTGTAGGCAGCTGTAGTGCTGCCTATTGATTTCCTCCGGCTATGATTTCCGCAAGAAACAAACTGCAAATGGTAATGTTGCGGGTAACTGTAGTGTCCTCTGCTGATGCTGCTAGCCATGCACCATCCCGATATCGTTCGTCTCTGAACCCTTCGTCCTATTAATATCGCTGTAATTAACGTTTGCCTTAATCTGTGGTACTCCCTATTATGTACTAAATTATTTCCTCATAGCTTCATGTAGTGAGTATGTCTTCTCACATGGTGTCGCTGTTGATCTATGTGTAGATGCTTGAAAAGGTTAGGGTAGGCCTGTAGGCGGCTGTTGGAGTAGCGACCCCCTCGTCATTAAGGTCGGCCTCCCTCATTGGGATTCCCGCTGTGGTGGCTAACTCCTGTAGTCTCGCATCGTCGGTTGACACTAGATTCCTACTGATATACTTGGAGAATTTGAAGATCGCCTATATCCTCGCTTGCTTTTTTCTGTCCTATTGCTGAGGGCATCTGTCGTGATAGGTAGTAGTAGCGGCGAGAACGTCTTGCTAGATGGGGTTGTTTCTAGCCTTGAGGCTGTCTTTGATCTTACGACAGGTTCTGTGGGATGATATATCACTGCTGTTTATGATACTCTTTCCGTAGGGATGGTCCACTGCCTGCAATATAGCTAACTTCTCATCGTTGGCTAAGAAGACTCTATCCTTGTTATTGTTGCATAAGGCGACTGCGTAGTTTATGGTAGCTTGATGTCTGTCTTTGTATTTGTATTGCGTCTCGTCCTCATCTTGCTGGTATGGGATCTATTGCTACTGTGTCGCAGTATTGTGTTGAAACCATTTGGTTTCTGGTATATCTTGTTGGTAGAGGTTGTGGGAGACTTTTGCTTTGGTAGTGCTTTTGCGCCGCTTCGTGGGTGTCTGTGCCTCGTTGCTGGCTTTGGTTGCAGGGTTCCTATTGTTGTTTGTAGGGGGAGGTTGCTTCTTGGCGGCCTTTTGTGCTGCTGCTTTTGCTGCCTTTGCGGCGTTGATGGTATCTATGGCGGCTACCTGTATCTTGTGTGGCTAGTATGTAGTGGGTTTTGCCTATTTAGTGGGCATGAATTTTGGCGTACCCTTCTTGAACTATCTCTTATTGTAGATGATGCCTCTTTTTTTGTCCGCCTTCGAGTAAACTTTGATTTTGTGCGCCTCCTGCTGCTGTTGTTCTATTTTGGGGGATGTAGTGGATGGTCCTGCGCTAGCGTTGGAGGTGGAGGCTTGTCCCGTGGTGATTGTTTGTAGTGACTCTTGTTTGGCTTGCTGGATTTCCACCTTATTGAAGTTATTGTTGTCGTCCTGCTTATGTTGACTCTCTATGTCGTCGTCCTCATTGGCGGATGTAGGCTTGTGTTCGTCCTCATACACTATCTTAGCTTTGCCCTTGCTGGTGCTGGTAGGTGTCTTGTTGTCTTGTGTTGTGGAGTTGAGCTTGTGGAGCTTCTTCTTTGCTGCTACCTGTGCTTCGTAGGGCCATCTTTTGTTTGGTCTGGCCTATTCCCTAGGGACAAACCTTGGGGTTCCCTTGTGAGAGTAGTATTTGTCTATGATAATGTTATCTTTTAGACTTTGTTTCTTGTATATGTTAACCTTTTGAGTTTCAGGTGGGACCATAGGGAATTTCCTCTAGTTGAGCATGAAGATATTAGGCTTGTTGGGCGCTGTAGTTGTATGTTCTCTAGTGCCGGCGTTTGTCGTGTTGTTGTTGATGTCTGCTCTTGTGAGATCCTTCGCTTTATTGATGGTCTTATTAGCGGCCTGCAGAATTGTCTGGGCGCGCTTGATCGCTTCTTTGCCTTTGACATAGGCTTCTATAGGGATCTGGTCACGGTCCTCGCAATCCCAGATTGTCTTATTGCGACTGTGTTTGTGGTTTGTAGTGGTATCCTCAGCGTGTTCTATTATGTTGTTGCCTTCCACTTGGGCAATCGTAGGGACTGAATTGCAGTTGTCTGTGCTCTCTACTGCTTCGTTGAGCTGTAGTTTGCGGTCTTTGGTAGCTGCTTCTGGCTGTCTGTTCTCCTCAGCTACGTCTGAGTCGGGAGGCGTAGTCTGCGTTGTCAAGACGTCTTGGCTGCAATTATCCTCTGTGTTTATCTGCTCCTGCCCCCTGAGGTTTGAGGTGGCTGTTTCCTCGGTCTGCGGTTGAGTCTGGTTTTGTGTTGACATGGTAGTCGTAGGGAACTCGAGTTCACGTGTAGTGGTTCCTTTGGGTGAGAGCGGGATGTTGGGCTTGCGGGTTTGGGTTGTGGCTTCCTGATGGGGATGGTGACCTCTGGTAATTGCGTTGTTGGTTTGGGTAGCTGTAGGCGTCGCCTGTGCTGCGATCTCTGCGCTCGTTATGGTGGTCCGCTCTATGTTGGGAGTTGTAGCTGCGATTCGGGTTTGTTTGAGTGTGGAAGGAGTGCTTAAGTGTTGTGTTGGTTGATGTAGGAGTAAGAGATGTAAAGTGGTGCGACGTAGTAGTAGGTGTTGTGATGTAGAGAGAGGAGAAGAGTAAAAGGTGTGTCGCGTGATAGGTGGCTGATTAAATATTTGTAGTTTGGATATGGATGGAAGGTATGTGATGTTTAGGTTAAAGTGGCAGGTGTGGCTAGGTGATTGTGGGAAGGTGTTATGAAGATTTGTGGAAGTTGCGAATTAATTGGGAAGCGTTGCGGCCCAGGTCTTTGGTCTAGTGTTGGAATGCAAAGCCGTCTGGTTGGATGAGATATTGTCGGTTGCCTCTGTAGTCTTGCGTCGTGACGATTCTTCGAGGCAGCGTGGTCCACTGTGAATATTCGTCACCGAGGCCTTCTAACTTAATTAGGTACTGAGTTGTTCTGTTCCCAGTCATTCGGGAATCCACAATTCGTTGTGGTGTGTCGGTAGGAATGATGGGTCCTGGGTGCGGTAGTGCTCTGCCGTAGATGTTGAGGGACGGGGCTGGTTCGAGGTGGTTGATCGAAATAACGTTGTGGATGCGGGCGTTATCAGGGAGCTGTAGTCGGTATGCCAGTCGACCTACTCTCTCGATGATTGTGTAAGGTCTGGCGTATTGCTGTTTATACTTCCTCCTAAGAGCTGCTGCCTGTGGTGTTGAGTAGCCTTTGTGTAATTGCAATATAACTCTCTGACTAACTTTGAAGAATCTTGGCAGTCTTCTGTGGTTGTAGTGGGATTTAGCTTGTATTGCTGCTATAGCGATAGCGTCGTGTGCTTGTAGTCGGCTGTGGGGACCTAATGGGGTTTTATCGACGTTCCTAGAGATAATGTCGGCCACGTTGTTTGGGGTGAAGTTTAATATGATTTCGTTTGGTGATTGGGCGGTGGAGGCTGACTTGGAGTTGTTGATTTCGAACTGGATATGTGGTATCGCATCGTCCCACTTGTTGTTGTTTGGCATAGCCGCGAAGTACATTCGCAAGGTGGATTTAATGGTGAGGTTTGTGCGTTCGCTCTGGCCATCCGTCTGTGGGTGATGGGTAGTTGAGTATAATAGTTTGGTTCTAAGTCGTCTCTATATATGCGTCCATAAGGCTGAGAGGAATTTGGGGTCTCGGTCGCTGAGAACAATCTTCGGTAATCCCTAGTTGTGTAGTAATAAGTAGTTAATGAGTTGTAGAGCCTACACTTTAGTATTCCTAGTCTTCCTGCCGGGGATGAGGCCGATTTGCTTTGAGAATTTGTCTGTAATGGACATGATACAGTTGTGTCCTCTTTTCGTTGTTGGTAGTCCTAGGATATAATTAATGGTGATGGTGTGGTATGGGTATGGAGGCGTGATGATTGGTTGCATGCTCCTGTGCGGCTGGTGCGTTCGCAACTTGTAGGCGGAGCACTGTGGGCAGCCCGCGATGTACTTCTTTAGTCGCCTGGTTATGTGGGGTATGTAGTAGCCTAGGAGTAGATCTGTAAACTTGTTGAAGCCTATGTGGTTGTCTCTATGCACGGTTTTGAAAACGTCTTGTAGGTAACTCTGTGGGATATATAATTGGTTGGGCATTCCTGCTGTAGTCTTCTATAGCAACGAATCGTGAAGTATAAATGGTAATTCTGCCTGGTTGTCTTTGTTGAGCTCCAGGTTGGCTTGAACGGTTTTTAGTATTGGACTGAAGACTGGATCTTGTCTATATCTGGCTACTATTTCCCTTTTGAAGGCTGGGTTGATTCCTAGGATAACGGCACTGGTGCCCTCTTGTGTTGTTAATGGGGCTGGGTCTTCCTCGTTCTCGTAGTCCTCGATTGGCAGCTGTATCGGCGGAAGTCTCGCAGGCGGAGCTGGCGTGGGTTCGTCGGCTATAAACGCCGTCTGTGCCCAGACATTTATAGCCTATTCCTCCTGCGCATCGTCAGGCAGAACGTCAAGTCCGCTGGAGCAGGGTAGTGGATCGTCGGGGCCAGGTTCCGCTGGCAACTGGGATAACGCGTTGGGAACGACGTGAGTCTTGCCTGCCTTGTGTAAGATCTGCAGCTTAAATTGGCTGACGTATTCCATGGCTCTGATTAGTTTCTTGTTCCCTGTGCTTGCGGTAGTTGATAAGGCGATATTAGATTGTTGGTGTAGACTGAGGATAGAGGTGTGATTAGTGATGACTGTAGTTGGATGTCGTGACGCGACCATCATATGCGTGGCCTTTTTCAGTGCCTAAATGAGACTAAGTGTCTCTATCTCCGTCGGCTAGTATCTCTTTTCAGCGTTCGATAGTGTGCGCGATAGGTAGGTGATAGGACGGATTGAAGTTTGTGGTGGTATGCTTGTCACCTTGCCGTCTGGGTTGGTGATTTTGGGAAGCGTAGTGGGGTTGACGTGGTAAACCATCACGCTGATGCCACATCTGGACACGTCGAAGTCTATGAACAGCGGTTGGCTGGGGTTGTGATGGTGAACTGTAGTGTGTTTGAGGAGTTTCTCCCGTACTTCTTCGAACGACCGAACTTCCTCTGCAGTAGGTGCGAGGTTAATTGAGCTCGACCATTTCTTTCGTCCCGGATCTTTGCCAGTGATCCTGACTCTATCTTTAGTTGTGTGTTGGTGGAGTAGCTCTGTCTTTTGAGTTTTAAGTGGTTTAATGATCTCTGCGTATTGGGGCATGTTGTGTCTGAGATAACCTGTGAACCTGATGAATATTTCTAGATTGCGAAGTGTAGCGGGGTATTTAATGCGATGGAGGGCATCAAGCTTCTTGGCTGATGTTGTGAGGCTAAAAGCATTGACTTGCCTACCTAACACTATGGTGCTTAGGAAAGTAATGAACGATTTGGTAGGTCCCATGCTTATGTTTTGCTGGCGTAGCAACTGGAATGTCGTCTGAAGGTTGTTGAGGTGGCCTTCTAAGGTATCTGAGGCCACGATAATGTCATCGCAATAGGAGCGTGTAGCGGTGCCCTCGAACAAGCTGTCCATTTGTCTCTGGACAAACGTATTGCTGTTTTTGTATCCTATGATAGCGTATTGGAAGGTGTATTGTCCGTCTTGGGTAGCGATAGTAAACGCTCCTTCTGACTCTGGGTGTATGCGCTATTGGTAATAAAATGCGCTGGCGTCCATCATAGTGATGAATTTCTTGTCTTTGACTAGGGTGAATATGTCCTCTTGTGACCTTATTGGGTAACTGTTGGGAAGAGTGATCTTGTTGAGGGCGCGAATGTCGATGACCATTCGTCCTTTTCGCTTCCCGTTTACTTCTCGCCAGACCACAAACACCGGGAATGAAAATGGTACCTGCTTTAAAGTGCGGAATACTTTGTCTTGTTCCCTGAGTTTCCCTATGGTGTGTCGTACGATGTCTTGTTCTGCTGCTCCCAGGTTGTATACCTTGCGTGTTTTCGGTAATTGTTCTTCCCATCCGGGTTTTAAGCCCACGCGCATCCATTGGTCCTGGGGGATGTCTGCGAAACCTTTGTCTTGAAAGACGTCTGCAAACTCGTTAAGTAGTGGCATGAAGTGGTCGGCCTGTCCATCTTTGTTATAAACTGTGATCCTGTTTGTGTGTTTCTTGGTTGCGGTCTCGTTGAGAGCTTCTACTGGCGTAAGTCCGGATGTTCTGTTGTTGAGGATACCTTCTGGTACATCCTTGCCGGCTGACACAGCTAACTCGGCTTTGTCTTCCACTACCTGCTAAGCGTAGGCTTTGTTATTGATGGAATTCAGGGTGCCCACTTTTGCTTTCGCAGGGATGAGTAGTGGCTTGTTTGTATTGTTGACGGCCACTACGTGTGCTACATCTGTGGTGGTGATCATGGCGTAGCTAGAGAACCTATTGTATGCTGCGGGTTTGAAGAGTAAATCCTCTTGGGTGTCTTGAGCGTGGTGAATAATAGGGAGAAGTTGTGACGATCTTGGAGGTATGGTGACTGTGGTGGCTGATCGCACTGTCGTTCTGATTGGAGGTCTTGTTCGCAGCTTGCAACGAATGGGTATGGTAACCTTGCATGAGTTAATGTAGGCTGTAGTCTTGGATAGTCGAATATCAAATTTTTCAGGGACCATGATGTCGTTGCCGACGAGCATCTTGGCTTGTAGTCCGGAGACCAACGACACCTTACGACTGAAGTGTGCATATGTTTGCTGCCTGTTGTCTGTGCTACGGAAGTAGAAGGGAAAAATAACATATTTAGCTGTTTGATGGTAGTCCGAACCGATCCCATGCATGGTGAGCGGTTGCGACTGAAGTCTAGTCTGCAAGTGTGGGTAAGTTTTCCGTAACCATGTTTTGTCCGCCAAAGTGCGGCTGCAACCAGTGTCTCCGCACACTTCCTCCTCCGTTTCGTTTTTGAGCGATGTAGTTAAGCTTAGGCGCGTGTATGTGTATTTGCGCGCTCTGAATCCCGTTCCTGTGTCCAGCGATGCGTCTACTGTTGATGTGTTGATAGGTATCTTTGCATTAGTCTCGTCCATATCGTTTGGCGTAGTCGCCTGTTCCTCCGTTGGTTCTGCGATATTATTGGTTAGTAGTTTTTTGAATGCGCTGGTGGGTTGTGGTTGATGAGTTCTGGGACTGCTAGCATCGCGTCCTCAAGTGTTGGTGTCTTGGATACCTCGCGGCGACTGCGCTCAGGATTGGTCTCTGTAGTGACCTGTTGGAGGGGAACTCCGTGGGACTGACTCAGATGATTGAATAGCTTATTTCCTGATGGGAACTCCTTCTGATAAGTCTGGTATCTGTGCGGGTTTGGAGTTGCCGTGCTAAAGTAGGCCGCGTCGTTGAATTCTTCCATGGGTACTGGTGAGTAGTTAACTGTAGTCTTGGGCTTGGTATCGCCTGGGTCGAAGCCTGCTCCTGTGGGTTCGTTGGACAGCTATTCTGCTCCGGTAGGATCTGTCTGTATGTCTGGTTCGTAGGGAAGCGTCGGGGAGGCATCCTCTTCTACATCTTCGTTAGCCATGTACGCTGTGGTGTACCTGGGTCGTTGGGCTGGATTGTAGCTGCCTTGTTGTTGAGCGTTCTGAGGATTGGCTGGCTGACCTTGTAGGTTTGCAGCTGGGATGGCTCCTTGTTGGGGGCCGTAGCCAGTGTTCTGTTGGTTCTGGTCCCTCGGTGGCTGTTGCTGATTACCAGGCGTCTGCTGTCTGTCTGCTGCAGGTGGGTTATAGGTTATTGTAGGCTGGGAATGTCTGCGCTGTTGGTAGGGTTGGCTCCTGTAGCCTTGGTTCTGGTAACCTTGATATTGACTATGGGGGGCGTTGTAGTTCTGCGGTTGGATTGGGCGTCTGGAAAAATTGTTATTTTGGTAGACGTTGAATTCTGCTTGTTGGTTTGGGTAGGGAGCTGGGATCCTGTTGTACGGTTGGAATGTGTGAGTGTGGAACACTTGAGCTGCTGCAGTCGGCGCTGGCGCTGGCTGCTGTTGTTGCTGTGGGTAGCGATCTGTAGCTATTCGTATGAGAACACTCTTGCGGTTGTTGATCTTCTCAAGGAATTGCGCGAAAGTGGTTGTGTCTGTAGGCTTGTCCAGTTGGGCTTGGATGTCTCCGTTAAATGCTTCGAAGACTACTTTTAGTTGGGTGTATAAGTCCTTGATTTCTGCGTTGCGAGCGTTGCGAATTATAGTTTGAATGAATGGCTGTATGGTGTATCCCTGAGCAAGGTGCTGGATAGTGAGCTTTTGTCTGTAGAATGCCCTCAGTGCGTCTGAGGAGTTCTGCTTGAAGCGTTTTTATAGTGCTTCTACTATAAGAGATAACGGTCCAGCTGAAAGGCTGGCTCTTTCTAGCGTAGTGAGCTTGGTTGTATGCTAAGCTAGGGTAGTGCTTAGTAGATATGACGACTAGACTTCTTTGATAACTTGCTCGCCCTGTACTGTTGCGAGATGTTGTAAGTGGTTATAAAAAATGTGCACGTTGGTGTATGTTGTGTGCTTGACTCCTGATGCGATACTATAGCGAGAGAGGTCTTTTGTGGTTGGGTTGAAGTAGCCGACCTCTTTGGTCTTGAGAGCAGCAGTATTTTGGGGTATGGCTGGCGACGCGTCCCTATGCCGCTGGAACATGTCTATGGTTGTTGACATAGTCTGCGCTATTTGAGTAATTATTGCGTTGCTGAGGATAGCGGGTTGATGGGGTGCTGCGTCTCCTATTGTGTTGTTGCGGCCTACTTCTGGTACTGGGAAGATAGGTGTTAATGGGGAGTTGTTGTGAAGCGTAGTCGGGCTGCGTCTAATTTCCGGGACGGGCACGATAGGTGCTAACGGTGTGGATGGGACGTTGTTGGGAGCTGTAGTAGGGCGTTGCCGTTGAGGGGTGAAGTTGTCTTGGTCGTTTAAGCTTGTTCGAAGGAACTGGTCTGTTAACCTGGTAGGGCTGTTGTTGAAGAGAGGTGAGTGGATATTTCCGTAGTGGGAAACTTGGAATTGATTAGGGATAGTGGCTAAGTGCTTCTCCCTAGGACGCAAGTAGGGGTAAGTAGTGGTCCGCTGCGTGGAAGGTGCGGCGGGTGGTTGAGTTAAATTGGCTGAACTGGAGGCAGGCACTGCTGTGGTTTCAGCAGGAGTGGCCGGCCGTAGGGGTACGTTGGCTGCAGTGGCGCTGAAGGCTTGTCTGTGCGTAGGCCTCGCAATTGCTTTGGGGGCGGTGGTGTTGAAGAAGACTCTGAATGTAGCTAGGATGCGGTTCAGTCCTCTGGAAGATTCGATCTATTTAATGGGATAGTCCTCCTCAATTGAACTGTCTTGATGATTAATGTTGGTGCTGGTGGCGTTCAAGATTTGGTTGGCTTGCTCTGTATCGGCTGGTGTAGTCTTTTGTAGCGTGTGATGATTGGGATGATCTTGATAAAATCGTAGATATTGTTGAGCAGCGAGTGGAATTGATGATATGGAGATAGTTGAATCTGGCTGCCTTGGGGAGTTGTAGTATGGTGGCGTCCGCCAGGTTCCTGGTGTAGTGAAGTGGTGTGATGTTGGGTGCCTTGATGTTGGCTGTAGTGGTCCTCTAGATCTCAGCTGTGAGAAGGGTGGGGAGGATGAGAAAAATTGGGGTAGAGTAGTGAGAGGTAGTAGGGGTCTGGTGCAATCAATTTCTGATGGTGGTATGAAGCCTTGGTGGAAAATTTGATGCTTGGTGGTGGTCCTGGATGAACGGTCGTGCTACTAATTTGCTGGAGGCACACGTAGGTGTGTATGTGTAAAGTCAAAGTTGCTTATTCCTCTATGTATCTAGTGGGGTAGTCACTTATAGTGACCTGTGCCTACTGTGTGGGGCCACTGCCCTGTGGCAGCCTCCGTCGACTAAAAATCTTTGCTCACCACCGAACCTCGATTTCGGCCACTTTACATCACGCAATTAATTTGGGCCCCAGTTCTGGTCGCTTCAATTTTCCCTGGATTCGCCTCTGTAGGTGACGCTCCACGCCTTCAAGAGCACCGCAACTTCCTTCAGATTGGCTCTAAGCTATCATCATTCCCAACACGAGTGTCCTAAGACCTCACCGTTGGCCCGATTCGGGATTCGGACAATATCTATCAGTCCATCGAGTGCGTCGAGCAACCAATTCTTTACACAAAATGACGAAAGACTGGGATCCGCTGCGTGACGAGATACAGCAACTTTATCATGTGGAGAATCGAAAGCTCACTGAGGTGATGCGCATCATCCATGGCCGGCACGACTTCAAAGCCTCGTCAGTCATCGGCACCAGCCGTAGAAGATCCTCGTCAGCGCACTAACATGTTGATAAGTGAAAGATCGTACCGTGCGCAGATGCGCAAATGGGGTTACATGAAATACAGTACCCAAGACTTTCCAAAACCGAATCGACGTTCTGCCAAAAGGACTTTGGGACCATCTTCTAGGGGAACGGGAGCTGCAGCTGCATCGCAATTGTCTTTTGCTGCTCATAGTTTGGACCAAAGGTAAGCTCCCTTCTGTATGGCGTTGACGACATAGCTCGTGTACTAAAATCAGGTATCACCAAGGCCAGTTCTTTCAGGGCTCCCACAGCCCAGTGATACTGCGCCGCAATATATGCATGAGGGTCACCCTTTCATCCCCAGCGAACTTACGTCTCAGCCCTTAGTTCCCGCAGAGCAACTGCATGCAGTGTGGCCTCTTAATGCTGTTTCTCAGGATGGCGGCGACAGTGATAGTAGAAGAACTGATCTTCACTTCGCTGTCATAGGAGAAGATGAGCAAACGGTTCGGCGATTGCTGTTCGACGGATTCTCCGTCGAAGACGAGGACAACACGGGTAATCAGCCCCTTCACTATGCCGTGAAAGCAACATCAGAAAACATTGTCAACCTTCTGATACGGTTTGGCGCCGATGTCAACGCAAAGGGTCAGTTAGGGCAAACCCCGCTTCATCTTGCCGCTTCCAAACTGAATTTCACCCGTTATCTTCTGACTGCTGGCGCAAATACGGACGTTCAAGATGACAATGGGGACACCCCTGTTCACCTTGCCGTACTAAGTCTCAATGAGGAAGATGGGCCCAAGCATTTTCACTCGTCGGTACTTTACGCGATGGTGGGCAAGAAATGCGACCTCAACATAGGCAACCTCGGTGGAATGACGCCATTTCATGGACTTATTACTCAGGATCCAAATCAAGAGATCATCTCAGCCGCTCAGATTCACTGCCTTCAGAACGGAGCTAGTTCGACTCTGCCTCACCCTGATGGCAGAACTCCCCTGGAGATTGTTCTTTGGCACCATGAACAACATCGGTTGTCGCATCAAAATCGATATTACGGAACCCTCTGGCCTTTTAGCACAACTATCAAACTTTTGATTGACAAAGGAGCCGATCCGCAAACAAAATTCGCGTCTGAGGTTACTTTGATTACTGCGTCCTTCCAAGCGCTGCGCCATCGCGAATTTGGGAACGAATCAGAGAAAGGTCATGACATGTGCAAGACCCTATATGAACGTGCCGATATAGTACAGCCTCGGATTCCAGGGGAAGATCGCGGCGTGTCGCTGCTGCACATGTTGGCGCGGTGTTGCGTAGGTAGCAATGGATATTGGGGCGTCGATACAATTCCTCTCTTCACCGTAGTGTTGGAAAGAGGTGCGGACCCGAACCTGCAGGATAATGAGGGCAAGACGCCTTTGCATTTGCTTTTCCAAACCAAGGAGAACAATCCAATCGCAGTTTTCAAAGCGATGCAGCTCATGATCGAACATGGGGGGAAGCCCCTGATACCGGATCTTTCTGGCGACAACCCTGTATTTGCGGCTGCAGAATTCTTTGCGAGTTGTCGTTCTAAGCAGTGCGTACAGCCTGTGCGGCTGCTGTTGAAGTCCACTCTTAACTTTTCAACAATGCGCTCGCTTGCAGTGGGACCAAGAAGCTTGCAGGGAGACAGTGGATGGGGAGATTGGAATTTGGCAGCTGACGCCACTGAGTGGCACCAAGCCTTTGAACACATCAGAGACTCTCAAATTCCCTGTTCCAAAGCGTCGGTCAAGGCTGTGAAGGAAGGAGCAATAGGCGCCCTTGCCCAGTGGCATATGAAGGCCTGGGACGAGAACCTCGAAAACATGGATGGAGTACAGCAGCGATGGAAGCATATCGCCCGAATTATCCACGATTGCCAATCAATGGATGTATCGGTTGATATGCAGTATTATCAGGAGTTGGTAAGAGCTTGTCTTTAACAATTTGGTCATACTAGCCAGGAAGTACTGCTGTAGTCGCCACATGTATTTCCCACATTCTCTGTCAGACCGTCATCTGCTGTGTCCAATTTTACAAGAACACGCCACCGAAAACCATGCCAGGAACGAAAAGAAAAAGGATATCTGGTAGAACCGAATGATCCTTTACAAAGACCACGATGCTGGGACATTACTATGTGTTGTTTGCATTGTAAAATATTACTCCTGATACGCACCACCGATGACATCCAATGCACGTTGTTTGGGCGCATCCCATCATTTTCCCCCAACCTCAATTTCTGTATGCTTGGATTCTTCCAGGTCTTCTTTGAGTCTTTCCAGAAATTGTGCAGCATCCCACTCCGGATCCAACAAAATCTCAAATTCATCCTCAAGGAGCTCACCCGTATCCATGTTTGAAACGTCAAGATTCATCCAGTCACTCTTCCATTGCGCCCCAGCCTCCCTTCCCCACACGATACCGCGCTCAAGTGCGAGATCCATGAGATCCTCCGCATATCCGGGCATCGACATCCATTGTTTAGCAGTCATCTCTATCCCATGGTCTCTTGCCAACTTCGATATCTGCTCGCTCGCCTTCTTCGAGGTGCAGAGCGCGTACCAGGCCCGATCGACCAGGATCGTTCCTCCTTCCTCCACGCTCTTGCGGTCGGCGAAGAAGCCGTAGAATTCCGACTCTGGACCTTCTTTCGCTTTGATCTTTTTGTAGTATTCGAGCAGATCTTTGTCGGGGATGCCGTCTGTATCAGACGTCCATGGGACCAGTTTGGGATGGACCCAGGACCCTTCTTCTTGGCCCACCGTTCCGTCGATGGACTCGATGTATTTTTGTTCCTCTTCTACGGTGAGTTTTGTCATCATGTAGATTCTGACATATTCGGGATCGATGTCATCGTCATTAGCGACATTGCTGAGCTGTGTATAGTTCCCTTCTGCCGACATGACGGTGGTTGGAAAAGACTGTTGCTGGAAGAGAAGCGATACGTTATTCGGCGAGATTGGCTGGAGTTGATTGTCTTGCGACGATAGCGGGATGATTGTCAACAGAGAGAGAAACAAGACGAAAACTCTCATGTTGGTATGTGTAGCGCCGGTCTCATTTATACGCAAGTGACTAGTAAATGAAGGCAAGCGGACCTTAGGTGCCGAGATGCGAGATTTAATTCGAGATAAGAAAGCACCGCGCTGACCACCCTTGGCAATTGGATACCTCATGCTACGGTCGAATCGATTGCTGCAGGGCTGCTGCCTGGCCAGCGACAGGCGAATCCTTCGTGGTGGGGATACGGATCAACGGCAGAGGAACGTGATGTGGTTCACTAGGAAGGAAGGTGGTTCAAAAGATCTTTTCCATGGCACTAAGAAAAAAAAAGAACTTGGGTATCTCATCATGTACATTAAGTCTCATACCCTCAAAACGTCTCACTGGCCTTAAAAGGGCACGGCAAGCGCAACACCAGCCAGCGCCGCGAAAGTCCACACCGTCGCCAAGATTCCAACACCACCTCCAGAGGTAGTCATCCTCATGCCGTGTGCTGCACTAGCCCCCGTCCCCGACGGAGCCGCAGTGCCGCTTCCGCTTCCGCTGGCACCGCCAGTCTCTCCGGCCTCGCCCTTGTTCACCAACGTGACGGCCGGCTTGTAGGCGACCGGGTACATGCTTTCGGTGATCGCAGAAGCGGTGTACGTCGCGGTGCGAGTGCTGTACTCAATGGGACCCGAGGCGGTGTACGATATCACGCGACCCGTCACGACGGTGTTGTTGTAGGTTATGGCGGCCGTGACCTCGGTGTAGACATCGTTTGGGATGACCCTCCCGCAGGCTGTCTTTTCACCGTACACGGAATCCGGGACTGTTGAAAAGCAGCCGCCGTTGATGCCGACAGTGTAGTTCCTACTCCGTCATTTAACAATATGGACGAACCAAAGATCCGGGGAACTTACTCGGGACAACAAACAATCGCTGTCTCATCCTCGTCAAGAACCTCCATCAACACGTTCAGCGGCGGGTTGTAGCCAATCAAGCCGCCGGAGCGCAAGCCGCTCGTCACAACCGGTGGCACGAATACGCCAGACGACGTGACGTTGCCGTCGCTGCCCCTGTGGGCTGAGCCCGCGGTCGTGTATGAGTCTGGGCATTGGCTGGCAGGAGAGAAGTATGCGATTGTCGCTCGGTCGTTATTCGCCTGGGTGCTTGCCGCGGAAAATGCGTCGTCGAGCTCCTTGCCGGAGGGGAAGCACTCGCCCAACTTGGAGACGTCACAGTTTTGCTTGTAGTAAGCGGCGACGCGGTCGGCTCCCCATGCGCCGCTGATTGCGAGATACAAGTCTGGTGATGCGGTCGCGCAGGAGGTCGGTGTTGTGAAGACCGTTGTCAGCGGGCCGACGTTGGTGACGGCGTATTGGGAGGTTGAAGTTGCGGTAGGCATTTTGGCGGATTTGGTAAGTTCACTTGGACGCAAGTGTGCTTCGGCGCATGGGGTGAAAACCTGTGAACATCAGAGAAAAGGGGTTCCTTTTAATAGCCACCGGCACCATCGTGAGAACCACGAGGGCGGTGCCACCCGCAAGGGGTAAGCAATTAAGCTTGCTTTCCCCAGACCGCAGATCGACGACTCCATATGCTTAGCGCTGAGTGACAAACACAAGTCGGGCGTAAAGATTCCCTGTCGCTGAGCGTCATAATATTTCTTTTTGGATTGGCAGCTTGCCGCGGGTAACTCAATTGAGTCCCAGCAAATCGGCTTGGCGAGTTCAAATTGGCAAAATGGGTTTCTAGCAACCAAGAAACTGTTGGGCTAGAACAGCCGGTCTAGTGACAAAAGTCCCAATGGCGGTTGAAGGATTCCAGCCCGCGGAGGCCTTTGCAGCGAGGTCACTTCTGCTATGTGCTGATGCGGCGCAGTCGGGCGGGAATGACATCACAGTATTGAGCGCTGGTCAAGAGTGGTCGACTTATCGTGACACATGGCTCCGCCCGTTCTGCCCTACAGTCTTGGCATGGAGCTATTTGCTGGATCAATCCGCAGAAGGGACGGGCGGCGATTGATGCCTTGGGGCTGTGAGATGGCAATCCGGCCGATCAATAGAAGGCAGACCATGAGGCTTCGCGAACTTGGCACTCAAGGCACTGCGAGAATCGTGTTCATGGTCCGCGAAAACGATCAGTTTGATTAAGAATTTATCCCAGTCTTCCACGGACTGAGTGAGATGCGATCAGCGCCAAGATAATTCCCAATCCACCATGCTCTCATCATCTTACATACCACTTTTCTCATTCTTCCACTCACTGCTCTCCTTCAACCAAGTCTCAAAGTCCTGCAATCTGGGCTCTTCCTTTCTCAACATCTGGATGTCCGCCCCATAGCCTTCTCTCTTGAAGAACTCAAACATCCTTCCCACGTCGTTAATCGCCCACATCATGCCCCGCCCAAAGAACCCATACGTCTGCGGCATCTCGCTGCCAACAACCCTCTTGAAGACCTCCCGGGCCTTGGCGTAGGTGATGTCCTCGCCGGCCAGCGACAGCGCCCTGCGGTCCCACCTCTCCGGCTCCGCGATCGCACGCGCGGCAAACAGGCCGATATCTCGTACAGAGACAAACTGTAGGGAGCGGTCAGCCGGAAGCGTGGACCACATCGACGCAAACACCTTGCCGAACATGCCCGGGTTGGTGTTGTCCAGGAACGCGGTGGGCCGCAGGATGGTCCACCTCAGCCTGCGCCCGCTCTTCTCGAGCTCGTCGGCGCGGTCGCGCAGGTGCACCTCGATCTCGTGCTTCTGGTAGAAGTGCGGGACGTCGGTGGGGTTCTCCCAGGACTTGTCCTCGCCGCCGCGGTCGACGGAGGTAAGCACGATCTGCGTCGCGCCGGCGTCGATGGAGGCGTCGACCCAGGCCTTGCCGACGACGTGCTCGTTGCCCGGGGTCGTGACGATGAATGAGGTGTCGATGCGCGGGTGGGCGCGGAAGACGGGGATGGGCGACTTGAGGTCGCCTTCGACGGGGATGAGGGAGATGCCCTTGGGTTTGGCGGCCTCGGAGAGGGACTTGAGCTTGGCCGAGGCGGGGTTCCGCGTGAGTGCGAGGAGTTCGAGGGAAGGGCTGGCGCGCGGGAGGTTGAGGAGGCCGTCGATGACGGCGGAGCCTTGTTTTCCGGTCGCGCCGAGGATGAGAACTTTCCTTGTGGCCATTGTGGTGTCTTTGGGATGACTCTGTTGGTGGAGGGGTATGAACGAAGGTCAGTTCCAGGGACAGAAAAAGATTAATGAGAAGTGAGAGGTCAAAAGAAGCTCAGCAAGCAGGTACTGGGAGCTTGAGCCTTGTTGTAGGGATGAGCTTCCCGGCTGCCGATGTTTGATGTTTTGATGGCGTCATGACCTTGCGGCCGCACGACCACTTCCCCAACCATGTCCGAGAGTGCATCTTGCACATGGACAAACTGATCGCTTTCTCTCTACGAATTAATTGCACTAAGATAGTCCTCCGGCTTGAGATTTGGAACACCGGCAGATATGTACTGGGAGCTGGTGAAATGACTACATGTATGATTTGGTGCCCTAGGAAGATCATTGAGCTTTGGAAGAGACCGTGAAGATGTTTGTGATCAAGAAGTTCAGCAAACCTCACGGCCCCAAACTAGTCCGATCGCAAGGGTGAAACACTGCAAGGCGTCGGACGTCTTTGATAGTACATACGCAACTCTGCTCAACTATTCATGTTGAACCGACGACAAAGGTCTGGACATAGTGTCAATCCTGCTCCATAAGCTACTCCCGCAGGATCCGATTCCTGGGCCGGAGCGGAGCCCATTGCGGCGCCGCTGCCGCCGGCGAGATCTGTTCTGCATCGGAGCCGAGGCCGACCGGCCAGCAAGACAGAGCGGGACAGACTACAGCGATACCGCAAACCAATCAAAAGCATTCCAATGAAATGAAGATTTCTTTGAGCGACCTGCTAGGCTGCTGGAAAGATCTGGGGACACCATCACCCGCGCGGTTGCCGTATTCGCCAACAGCGTATTTGTAAACATCCATCGCCATCCGAAGTCGTCCCGGCTCCGAAGCGCGACATCCACTGCCTCATCGGGACCGGGGCCGGAACTACCGGAGATCCCCAAAGTCCGGCATTGAGGGGCCAACGAACGCGCTCGCGCCATGGGAAAGGCGACTCAGGCGGCCCTCGTCGGAGCGCGAACTCTGCGCGCGGAAAAAAAGAACAAGTGTCGGTTTTAGCGGCTTCTCCTGCAAGACATGTTTCTCCTCTGTCAAAGATCGGACGCTTTCTGCAGATGACGTTGGCGGGGGCCGTTTAAAGAGAGCATGCAGCCCTCTGCGATTTTGACGCCGTTTGTGAGGTTGGGCAGACTTTCCGCAACTCAATTAGTGCTTGGCAGTTCAAGGCTGCAGAAGTAAAAGGCGCTCAACTTACGTGAGAATACACGCACATACATTACCTGCAAGATGTTTGGCCGCGTCCTGCTTACCCTTGACGGCATCCTGCTGCTCTTCGGCGCGTATCTTGCCGATTGGAATGAGACGCACATCCACAACCCGCGATGGCCTCCGCACGCCAAGTATGTTGTGTCTCGATTTTGCCCCTCTGTAATCCGCGCAGCTTCTAATATGCCGTTGACAGATTCCACAACGCCCAGACGATGACGCTCTCCCTGATCCTCGGCCTCGCCACGCTCTTCTTCACATGGCGGCCCACCACGTCGCCCGAAATGGCCAAGGAGTCGTTCCGCATCGCGGGGTTCCTCGGGTCCATCTACTGGGTGGCCGGGTGGGCGTCGCTGTTGTATCCGGGGACGGACGGCCTCGATCCCGAGTTCGGCGGGCCCGGCTTCCCGCAGAAGTACCCCTTCACGACGGCCCTGGGGCTCGCCGTGTCCGGGATGTATCTGGAGGGGGCGTTCTAGATTTGCCCTTCTCTTTGTTCTAAAAATGGACTGCGGGCTGCAACCGCGAAAGAAACAACGCGATACGAAAAAGGGCTGTCAGTAGCGGAGAATTGAGGCAAAGATCCATGGTTTGTGGAGTTTGGCATGTTGCAGCGGGAACGGGAATCCCAATGTCGGGGATCAGGGGGACGATGGCGGGAGATTTTTTTTTTTAGGGTTTCTCCTTTAGATTGAGGGCGACGTGGACGGCGGGCTGAGCTTCTTTTTTGTGGGAAGAGGGAGCATATGTGTACATAGCTTCGAGCAGGGTGTTTATGTTTGCGCACGCATCACGGACTAAAACAAAACAATAAGCTGAGCTCTTAATCTTCGACGCCCGCCGTGACAGTGTAACGGAGATAAAGTGAAGGGGAAAACCCTCTTGAATCTGCGGAGGCAGAGTGACGACGACGCCGGAGGATTACACGCAACAGAAGCCACTAAATTGAGCCGGAAAGTGGGCGGACCACGGCAGCGGCGCATGACCGAGCGGGCGGCGTTCTCAATGGCCAAGACCCTTTCCTCCGGACGGGACGACCGAATTGAGGAAAACCTCGGAGGGAGGCAAGGCGAGAAAGAAAGCGGCGGGAAGACGAAAGATTGGAAAGACGGACGGAAGGGTGAAAGCTGACGTGGAAAAGGGCTGGTTCTTGAAGCACTCACCACTGCGTCAATCTGTCTCGCCCAACGTTTGTTTCAAAAAGAACCGTTGTGGAACCCGTCCAGACATCCTGTTGCACCAGCCGAGAACTTGCCTGGGTCGCTAAATGTCTTGGGCGCGCTTCTGCTTCTGAGGTGCGTTAGCGAATTCGCATGTTTCCCGACTCCCCCGGTTTCTGCGTGAGCGAGTTTCCTGGTTGGGCGGCGCGGCGGCGGACAATTTTTCGTGCTTGGGAGAGTGAGAGAGGAGCCCAGAATGACGTGTGCTGAGACTCTTGGACGGGCAGGGGTCCAGGGGTTGGGTTGGTGGTGCTGGACAGGCTACTGGTTGTTCTTGTTGCTGTGGGATCTGGAGGAGGAAGAGGCGTTTGGTTCTTTGGTTGCTCGGCTCGGGTTCGCCCCATGGCTTTAGCCCCCGGCAAACGGCACAGGCACAGGGCGCGATGGCGCAACACTTGTTTGGTAGGGGGCAGCATGTTGCGGTAGAGTGGCATGTACGGTGACGGTGAGCTGGGACCGGCTTGGCTGGTATTCCTGGGTTGGGCTTGGGGTGGCATCTATACCGTTTCTAGGAGGGGATTGATGGGAATGAGGACGGCACACGGCCTGTAAGGCGTCAAGCCATTTCGCGATCCAGCCGCACAGAAGGGCAGGCTGGCTTTTTGGGGAGTTGGCTCTGGAGATGGGTGGAAGCAGGTCTCGGCGGCGGCTATCCGGTTAGCTCGGGATGAGACGGTTGGTCGCTGATCTATTACTGCATACAAACATTCCCAAGGAGCCAGCCAAGCTTGTCAAGACTCAAGACTGGTGCAGCGTGTGAGTGGCCGTGTTCTTTGGGGAAGCACACGAGCGCCACAGACCGAAGCTCAATTTTAAACTGCGATTTTGGGTTTGGCAAAGAACCTTGGAGGTGCATCGGCAATATCTCGCGCTGACATCCTCCTTTCTTTTCGTCGACACGGTCTTGACTCAACAGCGGAGGTACTCGCGTGACGTGTTACCGTACACCGGAGTGATGGGCAGTGGCAGTGAATGAACCCATCCCATCCATTTGGGCGGGAAATGGAGTCGCCGCGCAGCGGACGTGGGGAACCTTCGGGATGTGGACCTTGGCAAGTCATGACCCGTCGATGCGTATTTTGCAGCATGATGATGATGAGCCTGCTGCTTCTCTCTCCTCTTGTTGATACAGACCCGGGAGGTTGCGCGTTGTCCAGACGGTAATAATACGTGCTCTTCATTCCCGGCAATCGGCAGCCGTTCAAGCCCGGAAGCAGACTAGACTCCAGCCACGCCGCCTTCTTTGGAAGGAAAAAAAAAGGGTATTCGTACGCGCTACTGTCCAAGACAAGCGCCTCTTCAGGGCCGGCGGAACGCCCAGGAAATGGTAACACGGATACAACGGAATCGAAACACAGCACACGCACACACAAAAGTACATCCATCCATACAGCAACCACAGCAATGGAGACCTGAACCACTCAATGTTGTGTGTCTGCCGCCAACCCGCCAGCCTCTCTGACGGATGTACGTCGTGTTCCCGTCGTCTGTCTGCAAAACCCCCTGATTCTCCTCGTCAATCCGCCGTTGCATACGGTTCTCCCGCCCGGCTGCCCCCCCGTCGCAGGGCCCTGGCACCTGGGAAAGCAAAGCCGCAGCCACACAGACGTTCACCCTCACCCCCCGTTCAGATGACGGTCCCCACTGAGCTTACGACGACTGCACATCAAAGCAAGGATGTTCAGCAACGTCCACCACCGCAGCAGCTGGAGCTCGCTCCCCGGTTCATCCCAGGTTTAGGGATTGTCGACGTTCGGAGGCAGCACAAGCCATCAGACGCCTGGCGAAAGCCTCTCCCGCCCTTCTCCCCGCCCAATCACTGGCTGTATGCGGCCGGGATGAAGGTGAATGTCTCCTTGCGGCTTCGCCTCCAAATAGCAATGAGCGCTAAATGGGCTTTTGATGTTATTTTCCCCGTAGCCGTAGCCGTAGCCTGCCGACGAGGAGACGGGTTGTATGTACACCACGTACGTGTACCGTAGCTACTGCGCCCAGAACAAAAACGCTTCTGGGCCACATCCCGCTTCGTAAGAGGGACGGGGAAGTAAGAGGAAAAAAGACTGGAGAAGGGAACCACACCATATGCCCCCCTCCCTCCCCCTCCCCTGGTCTGATGCGCGCCGAGTGAGGGTCTGAGGGCCCTTTTTGAAGTCACCATCTTCCCCGTCTTCGTCGGCTCTCTGCCATGTTCCGTTGCTGCCAATCCTTCTGAACAAAACCCTTATTCACTGCATACCCGCCCACAGTGACGATCACTTCTTGCAACTCTCTTCCTTCTTTTCTTTGTTTGTTCTCTTGTCTGTGTTTTTTTACATTCTAGAACGTACCCCAGGCCAAACAAAAAAAGCTTCGAGATCATCCGGTCGCCAGCCCAAACATTCCCGCCGTCCCGCCCGGCTCGCTTTTCTTGGCAGCAATTGACTTTTTGTTGTCTCTCGACTGCCGGCTTGGCACTGTACCACCATAAACGTTGTAACGTCAGCACACGACAGGCTTCCCATTTTGGCAGCTGAGGTGTTACCGCGCGGTATAGAGGAATAGAGAAGAACTTCGACGACTAAGCATCGACGACTCAGCGAAGGCATCAAAGCAGATTGATTTATTGGGAAAACGAAAAGGAAGGAACAATCGAAGAAAGAACATCGCCGGACAACGCCTTCTTGCAGACCGTCGATACTTATCACCACATCAAAAACCGACGAAATCCCCCATTTTGAGGGCTATATCACCAACACCAAATCGACATATCGACACCGCGAAGATCATGTCGAAAGAACTCCCCCGCCACGAGCGGCGGTCCTCTTCCCCGTCCGGTCTCAGCGGCGGAAGCCCGTTCGACTGTAACCTGAGCCTGAAGACACTGCTTGGCTTCATCTCAACACGGGTGCTCCGCGGTGGACCGCGCTTCGTTATCCAAGTCATCCTCGCCCTCTTCGCCCTCATCGTTCTGGGCAGATTTTTCACCTCATCATCATCAGACCTTATGAACGCACCAAAGTGGTCGTGGTCGCCGTTCGGCGGCAGTTCAGAGGGTGCTAACCTGGCTGGTGGCGTGAGAGTCGTCGCCTTTGGATCTCCCGATATTGCGACGCCTGTCACCGGCAAGGGCAAGGGATGGACCGAGATGTTCTGCGAGGAGGTAAGCTGTTTCAGCATTCTGAAAATTTTCGTGTAACTAACATGGCCCAGCTCGGCTGTTCCGCCCACCACTCCTTCGTCCCCAAGATCAGCCTCCCCGCGCAGGCTCTCACCGCCCACGAGCACTACAACGAGACCCTCCAAAAGGTCCTCCGCGAGCTCGAGCAGGAGAAGGCGCCCGGTTACGACTACGACTTCATCCTCGACCAGTTCCCCCTCGCCGGCGCCATCGCCGACCTCGCCGCCCAGGTCGACCAGTTCCTCGCCCAGCCCCAGGAGCGCTACCTCCCCAAGGAGACCATCTGGGTCTTCAGCTTCGGCACCTGGGACGTCTGGACGCTCGCCGCCCTGCCCCGCGACCTCGGCCAGGGCATCGTCGACCTCGCCGTACGCGCTTTATTCACGCAGGTCGAGCGCGTCTACCAGGCCGCCCTCGACACCAACTCAGTCGCCTTCTCCGACTTCTGGGCCTACCAGGGCGCCGAGCTCATCGACAAGCTGAACGCGATGGATACGGAAGGTGGCGAGGTTGACGAGCGCGAGGTGGAGAACTTCAGGGTCGTCATCCCCGAGATCTTTGATATTTCTCTCACCCCCGGATGGCACGCGCAGCGACAGAGCCCGCCGGGCCCGCACACCAAGGCCGAGCAGATGACCAACGCCGCGCACCTCACATCCCGCTGGAACTCCGAGATCCGCGGCCGGCTGGACGAGTGGGTACGCACCGCCGACCCACAGCCCAAGGAGGGCGAGGAGCGCGGCCAGTTCGGGTACATCCCCGCCAGCCAACGCCGGTCACCCAAGCTCCGCCGTGCCGTGAAGGGCATGGAGCCCCCCGCCGAAGGTGACGCCCTCCGCGTCCCCTTTCCCCGCCGCGTGGGCGCGCAGGTGAACCACGCCGAGTTCGTCAGAGAGGCGATCGTAGAGCGCCAGATGAGACAGCACGGGCTGACGGACTCCGTCGGCCGCGGGAACCGGACCGAGCAGGACCGCGGCGTGTACTTCGCCGAGACATGGACACCGTGCATCTGGGCCAAGACGAGCGAGACGCCCGAGGTCGACGGCGGATTCTCTGCCTGCGACACGCCGGGCGATTACCTCTTCCACTCGCCGTTCACCCTCAGCGAGCGCGCGATCCAGGAGGCTGCGAAGATTGCGGCGGCGGACGCGCGCGAGAAGCTTGCGTTCGTGGACGCAGTTGTGGAGAAGGAGAGGGAGCAGTTGCTCGGGGGTGGAGAGCAGACGGCGAAGGTGAAGAGGAACGAGAAGAGGGGCGCGAGTACTTTCCAGCGCATGGTGAAGCCGAACCATGCGTTGAGGATTGTGGAGTCGGCGTGCCCTACGTTGGATGTCTGCTAAGGGGAGCCTTGGAGATTCTGTTGGATAAATTATGGATTATTTGGCATTTCACGGCATTGGCGTTGGGCATGGGGGTTGGCACTCGTCATGGCATGACGCCCTCAACGAAAGGGCTGGACGGAGTTCAGGGTTTCCTTTTTTTCGAAGACAGATACCGGGGATCATTATCCCGATAGTCATAGGCAATGACATTTCTTTATGTTCAATTATCGAAACCCTTTCGTCGCGTGAAAGTCAAGTGATGCGTTTGGGGGGAAGGTTGTGGGTGCCCGGTGGTACTTGTGTCGGTGAATGGTTGCACTCTGTCACTCCCCTTCCACAGATGTAAGGTAACTGGTCGTCTGTGGTATGGGGGTTACTGAGGCTATGGGATTGACACTTCTGTGTGTGAGGCTAGGGCCTCTGGTTCGAACCTCCATCTCGGATTCTTTTTATGCCACTCGGCTTGTTTTTGTTCTGTTCCTATATTCACCTTTTCGATCTCGTGAATTAGGCCGGCACCAATTAGCGGCTCGGATCCGAAGATCGGGCCCACAGCGCGGGCCGTACATTGAGGTTCCATCTGATCTCCAGACTGAATTGCAGCGCGCAGAAAAGGCTAGGACAACCCAACTTTATTGTTTTGCGGATGCCAGTTAAGAAATGCTGTAGTTACTGTACGGCAAGGCAACCTTTTCGTCTTGCGGCACGTCGCTGGTAAACTAATCTCAGAACATCACAGGCAACATTCTCCAGACCGGAAGCTCCGAAAGAACGCTTGAAGTAGATACATGATGGTGACTTTATCAGTTTTGCTAGACATTGTGAGACGCTCCTTCGCCTCTGTCACCAGTACCTAAATTTTATATGCTGAGATAGGCTAACATGCCCGCCAGAAGCACACGATATCCGGGCCAACCAGGAACAGCCATATGGTAAGCACCAGATCATTAATGAGCTTGGGGGCTTGTTGGTAAAAGCTCGACAATAACATAAAGGTCTTGATGCAGAGCATAGTGTTGCTATCGAAGATGGTGACCAGTCGACTATAGGTATAGTGACTTGGGTGAAGTCCTACCCTTTTGTGCTGATTAGTTTCTACAACTCACATCTTTCCGTGGTATCGATGGAGCAGCCTGACATGGAATCAGGGGCTTCCGTCACAGTTCATACGACGAAAGACCAATCGGCGCTATCTGTGCGATCAAGGTGCGTCCCCTTGTGCTAGCAGGTGACTTTGGCGTCTGGAGTGGCATGTTCAGCACGTACGATTGCGCGATCAAGGGGATACGTCAAAAAGTAGATGCATAGAACGCCGTTGGAGCAGGATGCGTGACTGGAGGTTCCCTGGCAATCCGTGGCGGCTATCGCGCAGCCAGAAATGGCGCTCTGGGGTGCGCCCTCTTGCTTGCGGTGACCGAGGGCATTGAAATCGGATTCCAAAAACTGATGGCGGGTAGCACGAAGCTAGAGGTTGATTCGTTGCCTTTGTCATGATTAATTTTGCTAATAATTGCTCAGGCACCTACCAGTCTACCGAATAACGAACTGGCAATGGCCTAAACCTGCTTTCTCATCGTCTCGGGCTTTTACTCTGTGTATTACTATTAAGATACCCAGTCTCTTCTCTTCCAGGAAGATTTCGCGCTCGCTGTGTCGTTTTGAGAGAATAGTCTGATATAATGTAATTAGTTGGGCACACGCTCAAAAGTCCGACACCGCAGGCTTTTGCATCGGAAGTGCTACACGCGACCCGAGTCAATCCATTGTTCAGGCGGTGCTACGAAGCTGATATGGGGGCGGAGGGCTACTTGAAAGATGACCAGTTCCCGGAATTCCGGTTGGCTCCACGCAGATCTAAAGCAAAGCATGATGGCAGGAGGTCGGGCAAGGTTGGGGCAATGAAAACCCACTGCGATTTGCTGTGCAAATGTCTCACAAGCTGATCATTGGGCGACAGCAGCGTCAGCAGGGGCGTCGACATGATTGGACTGCATCGAATTGTGTTCCTGCCGATCTTCCCGCAGAAGCTGACAACTGCAAGAACAACACCATCGTGGAAGCCCCCACAGCGTCTCACGAACAAGACGGATCCATCGATCCCTCTTGCGGCGGCAATCTCTGTTCGACGTTTAGGAAATAATTCCTTGAATGATGCTGCCTATCTGAGCCACTCATAGGCTGCGGCATGAGTCGAAAGCACTGCCCTAGAAAGCGAAGCACAGCGAACGTTATCCCAAGTTTTTGACCGCGAAAATTACTTCCCGCCGGTTTGCAGTCAATATCCGCATGCACGCACAAGGGTCAGCGCCACACATGCCTGTCTAGGCAGTAAGTACGACCAGTCAACTGCGCCCGACTAAATTTACATGACGTGTCTTCGTGCTGGGTGAGATAGAATGCTACCCCACGCTGCAGCCCAAGGCCAAGTGATCCTGCCGATGAGGGCTTACGGCCATCTTCAATCAGTAGCCAACAGCAACCGGTGAAGAAGCGACCTCACGGCTTAATCTAGCCGAGGTGTGTCCAGCCATGACTTCCATCAGACGGAAGTCCTTCCCAGCAAGCTCGACCTCACTGCAGCGGTTCGTCCCATTGGGGCAACTTCACGTCCATCTATTTCGGGTCGACCCGACATCTATTCGGCCAACACAGCCGCCCCCGCGAGTCCACCTTCGCGATGTCGGCGAGCTTCTTCCGCGCCCGTCCCGTTTTGCTACTATTGACGCAGAAACGCGGCGTTCGACGGTCAGCTCCTAGCGACCGCATCCCTCCGTGCAACCTTGTCTTCCCGCGCACGCGATCCTTCCAGAGTACGGGGCATCAGGTGTGTAAAAAGGACGCCGCAGCAGCGGAGATGAATCAAGCTCCACTGCAAACCCCATTCATGCAGAAGAAGCCCAAGATGCAATGCAGCTGACCAGCCACGAACCCCCGCTTTCCCACGCGTTTGAGATAACACGACTTGCTGTTCCCGTCTGTAGGGCTGATGCGGTGAGACTCGAAGGATGGAGTTGTGTGCTACCGTGGGCAGTGCCTGTTCGCTGGCACTGCCTTCATGTCAACCTGTGGCGTGAGTACAGACTCAAAGATGAGGATTTGAGGCTATTATCGTGATTCTTCTCCCAGGTGGTTGTTGCGATGTATAAAGTGAGAGGGATGCTCCGGTAAAAATGCACTTTCTCATCTCACAGAGCATCAAGCACTTCTCAGCATTCCGGTTCACTTTTCCTATCTCATTTCCTGTTTCTCCTTTGTCTCTTCTCGGGGTTCATTGCTTTCGCATTTTCTTCGATTTAATCGCATATCTTCAACCACCATTTTCTCTTCGACTTTGTGTTGTGCTGTGTCTCATTCTTCGACTTAACCATATTCATCTCTTATTTCCCTTCACACATACACAACATGCCTTCCAGAACTTCCATCCGAAGCTTGTCCAGCTCATCTGGTTCTCCCCCATCCTTCCCAAGCCCCGACCTTTCCAGAAGAACATCCTTCCCGTTCCCCACCACAGACCTCGACAACATCCACTTCCCCCGCGCATGGGAGGCTGCATGGGAGGCCGCAGGCCAGTCCAGTTTCGAGCGAGCCCAGGCCTTCCTCTTCTTCTACCGCGGGGACGATGTCGCCATCAACACCGAACTCAGATGCATCGCCTCCAACCCCAAGCACCGAGATGTTGCATCTCTGGCTGCTGCGGTACAACAGCGCGTTTTCAGCAACCGCCATGCCAGCTTCAACACAAGCCCACTCCTTCAATGGGTGCGCTTCATGCTCATCAAGAGCCAAGCGCTGATCTCTTCGAAGACCAAGCCTGTTCGCGACTTCTTTTTCGATCCATCAGTCGCTCGCAACCTCTCTCAGCTCCCCGAGGATTCTGT
Organism: Colletotrichum endophyticum; assembly: GCA_027406105.1. NCBI lineage: Eukaryota > Fungi > Ascomycota > Sordariomycetes > Glomerellales > Glomerellaceae > Colletotrichum > Colletotrichum endophyticum. The sequence goes on along the minus strand of JANVYF010000010.1, from coordinate 3,340,932 downwards.
TGAATACTCGTATCCAGCCGCCCCTCTCAAGGTCATGATCATCGGTGGCGGTCCTACCGGTCTCGCATCGGCAATCGCCCTGGCAGAGAAAGCCGGCACCAAGGTCGAAGTCCACGTCTACGAGGGCCGATGGGTCCAGCAGCCGGGCAGCTCGTTCGTCAACTACCCACCCGGCGCTCGCCGCCGCGATCAAGTCGTAACTCTTCAGGACTCCGTCACCGATCTCATGAGCGAACGGACCAGACTCGCCGTCTTTGGCGGCTGTCCCGAGAGAGTTTGGCCAGGGTCGAGTAACCTCCAAATCCGCAAGCTCGAAGACGGTCTCCTTCGCCGCGCTCAAGACAGCCAGTTCCGCGACCTCATCTTCCTGCACGCAAGCCAAGTCCGCAGGGAAAACCTCGCACAGTATGGCGACTTCCACATCATGCTTGGTGCGGATGGCGCCGGATCCTGGCTTCGCGGTTCCTACTTCGAGGGACAAGAGTCGGTGGTCGGCAAGAGCTACGCCCTTGGGGTAGCCTTCGACAGACCCCGAGGTCTACCTCGCTCTCAGCCTATCAACGTCTTCCTGACAATGGGTCAGACGCGTTATCTGCTCAATGCAAGCGACTTCGACGGCACAGGATACCTCAACATGCAGCTTACTGAAGCTGAGTGGGACCAGATGGTTTCTGTTGACGGCCACCCATGCACCTTTGGTCAGCCCAGCTGCTTAGAAGTGGGCGGTCGTTTGCCCGAGGGTTTCCAAGAGAACCAAGTCTTCGCTCCGTCCCGCGACCCCAACAGCCCTCTCTGGAAGGCCATTCTCGACGGCCTTGATCTCTATGGCTTCAAGGAATGCGAAGTCACCAACATTGTCCGCATCCCGATTGTCGTCCGCAGAATCAACAAGGCAGTCGAGCAGCTGCCCCAATGCGACTCTTCCGCCCTGCACCGTCCCCATGGGCTTGTCGCGCTAGCCGGTGACGCGGCCATGACAGTCCACTTCTGGCCAGGCCGCGGTGCCAACTCGGGCATGAAGGCCGGCATTGCGTGGGCCGACGAGGTCGCCCAAGCTCTGAACCGGGGCCACCTCGTTGGCTTGCAAGTCGGATCTCTCGGTATGTACGACGACTTCCTCCAGAAGCTGCAGCAGCGCGAGCACGGCGGCCGCAGCCTGCCCATCGTCAAGCAGTCCGGCGACCCGAACATGATGGCCTGGCTGATGGAGAACGCCCGCCTCATTCCACACCACGTCGCCATGGAGTGGCTTGTAGGCACAATGCGCCGCGATGCCATTCGCATTCAGCAGCGTCCCGACTGGGCTTTCGAGCAGGAGACGAATCTCGAGTACCAGCTCCGTGACATTTTGGAGAAGATGGACCCCATCAGTCTCCAGGAGATGGCTGCTACCTTCCCATGGCCAACCAGAGAGATGGCCGGAGCCGAGGTTATGCCCATGAGGTCGGTCGTTGATGCTTGTCTCAGACAAGACGTCAGCAAGCAGAAGGAGATTCTCAAGCTGGAGAAGGAAGCCAAGGCAAAGAGACAGGAACGGAAGAAGAAGTCCAAGAGCGCGGAGATCACAATGTCAGGAGCTGATCTGTCTCCTGCCTTCTTGGCTACGATGGCGGGGGCGACGAAGCCTGCGCCGCGACAACGGTCTTGGAGGCCGTTCAGCTTTAGCAGGACCCCGCAAAGTGTCCAAGGGTGATTTAGCGGTCTGTATGAATAATGAAACAAACGGGTCAAGGTTGCATTTGGCATTGGTTAGCGTTGTCTGGATTTTGGGAAGATGCGTTTGGGGTTCCTGGGCGGTTGGATGGATCATCACCGGAGGTTGCATCAAAAATATCTTTCAGTCGCTCCTTAGTAGCTTTCACAATTGGACAATCATGGCGAAATCCAAGAAGTACGCAGATGACTAGAGGAGTGGTGCTAAATCTATTTTCTGTTCTGAGACGGTCCCCTTGTCCCTGTGACTCTCCAGTACAAATGTCCAGTCGCCGCCCAAAGCCCGAATGGGTTGGTCAATTGCTATCCTAGTATAGTGTAGATTTGAGGCCTCGTGAGGTCGTCCGTTTCTGAATCATTTCCTGTTGTTTCCATAATCCTGCAGTGCTGGCGTTCTCACCTAGCCGCTGAACACACGACCAGATCGATCAGATGTTATCCTTAGACGCAGGTAGTAAAGCTCAGGCTTTATAACAATAAATGCTTTTCGGTTCAAAGGCAGGGAAATTGGTTTTGCACTCGTCGCCATTGTTGATCCAAAATGCGTTGTTGCGAACAGGAGTATCGCTTCCTTGAACGGGGCCATTAACCGTAACAATGTACCTAGAGCCGTAACCGTCTGAGGTGACTCGCAATACTCCAGACGTGGAGCCGGCGGAGGGAGGAGCATAGTAGACGTATATATGATCGTCGCATACAGCCTCATATCTCGGGCCGACTTTGGTGGTGAAAAGGACTATGCCGTTTGGTTCGCTGTTTGGGTTGGGAGCTTGAGCGCAAGTGGCCTGGGCCCAAGCATGTGCTGCAAGATACGAGAAGAGAATGATTTGCATCATTTTCGATATCCCGTATGGTTCGGATAAACTGAATTGTGGAACACTAAAAGAGTAGCAGAGGGGAGGTAAGCAGACCTACGATGGGTTTAGAGGCTCTCGTGACACTTGTACTCCTCAACTGTCATAAGCGAGCAAAAGCAAATGTCTGGAGTCCACTGACAATTACAAGCGCGTTTCATAGTCTTTGTATATCCACTATATCCACCAGGAAACAATTAGAAGTATAAAAAGGGTGATAGAATAGGTTAGGTCATGTCTTCACACTTGCCCAGACCGCTAAACAATCTCTAGTCGAGAAGTCTGGCAATGTCTACGAGTCAGCCTCTAATCCCGTGAGATCCGCTCGCCGGTTTAACGATAGTCTAAGATAATGCACCGCAGGGACTGTCGATAAAGCTTGGATCGCCGCCTGCATCGTCGGGTTTCGATGCACCGGATAGGGAAACAGGTTACCGAGGTCACGCGCGAGCCAACTACAAATCCGCAGCATATAGATTGGCCTCTGATAAAAGTAAGTTTTGATGATTTAAGGTTTTATTACAACAAGTAGGATACTAAAGACACCCTAGATATCATTGCGGTTGTTCGTGTCTTTTGAGAACAAGAAAAATTGGAACTCCCACGGGCCGAAGCCAACGCAGCCTGAACATTAGGTTTGTAACCGCGTGAGATTGTTGAAGTGACATGTTCTCTGCTTTCCGATTGAAAGCACTTCAATATATCATACCTTAAGCAAGCACCTTTATTTTAGGTCCCGTGTGAGTTTAGACATACGGCCTGGCCCTGTTTCCAATCTACGTGTAGTAAGTTGCAGATAGTAGGAGTTGATGCGAATGGTTGATATGGATAGAGCTCTCGCAATATAAACCTTTTGCCTGTCTATAAAGACGAGCGTCTCAGCTGGTATCTTAATTAAGTATTCTATCCTATTATAACAGCAGGCCTCAAATCTTTTGATCTAGCCGCCGCATATCTCTTTCTCTCTTTCTCTCTTTCTCTCTTTCTCTCTTTCTCTCTTTCTCTCTTTCTCTCTTTCTCTCTTTCTCTCTTTCTCTCTTTCTCTCTTTCTCTCTTTCTCTCTTTCTCTCTTTCTCTCTTTCTCTCTTTCTCTCTTTCTCTCTTTCTCTCTTTCTCTCTTTCTCTCTTTCTCTCTTTCTCTCTTTCTCTCTTTCTCTCTTTCTCTCTTTCTCTCTTTCTCTCTTTCTCTCTTTCTCTCTTTCTCTCTTTCTCTCTTTCTCTCTTTCTCTTTATAATATATAGCGTAGTGAAGGCGCTTGCTACCTTTAGCGTGATAGGCGCCCTAACCACGCTTAGTGTGATTAATGTAGTTAGTATATTAAACGTAGTAAAGGCCCTTAAGACCTTTAGGATATTTAATACGCCTAAAGCTTTAAATATAGTTAACTTACTTAATATATATATTACTATAACTATATTATTTAATATAATATATATTAATTAGTAGTATAACTTTAATAGTTACTTATCTCCTTTAAACTAAAGAAAATAGCTAACTTTATATTAATAGTTAACTTTATTAAGTTTAATAATTAAGTTCTAGTATATAGCTAATTTTATAAGGTTTAAATAATAATAATATTACGTTAAACTCTTTTTCTAATTAGGAATATCCTAAAGAGATATAAAACTTTATTATTATACTTTAAATAATATTAACTAATCTTAAAGTAATAGAAAACTTTAAAACTAAATTACTTAAACTTATTAGTTATATAATAATTACTAACTTTTAAGTTATTTATAAAAACTACTTAGAGAAGTTTTATAAAATATTTATTCTAATTAAATATTTATTACTTAACCTTAATATATAAGCTATAATTTTAGCTATAGCTTATAAAGGATTTAAATATTATATAATAAACTACTATAGATAAATTTAAATTATAGATTTAAAAAGAGAAGTTTATATTAATACTATAAAACTTAAAAGCTAAATATTAAAAACTTAGAGAGATAATTTTAATATATTTACTAATTTAATTAAATAATAGTATTATTTTAATATATTATATTATATAAGATATATTAAGATTAAAAACGCTTTAAAATAAGAATTTAACTTTACTTTACTTTTTAGTAATAATAGAAAGATAGGGGGTTATAAAACTTTAAATATTAACTATATAGAGGAACTAAAAAGCTTAGAACTTTAATATTTAGTTAATATTCTATTTTAAGATTAAAAACTAATAGTAGTTCTATTAACTTTAGAGGAATATATTAACTTTAAATAAAGATTCTTAAGTACTTTAAGATCTCTATTTCTAAAGTTAGAAATACTAAATAATTAACTATTTATATTTAATTTAACTATTAAAACTTTAATTATATTATTAGAATAATTAACTATTATAATAATAGATACTATTTATTATATAACTAAACTTCTTTTTAGCTAAAACTAAAATAATATATTAAAATTTAGTAATATATAAAGTTATTATAGTTAAAAATAATTTTAGTTTATCTATTTTAAACTTTAGTTTATTATATTAACTATATTAAAAAGAAAAAAGCTTATATTTAATAATAATATCTAAGAGTAAACTAAAGATATAAAATAAGTTTCTACTTTATAAAGAGATTTAAGTAATAATAATAATAGAAGTAATTTTAATAATAAAAAAAACTATAAGGATAAGGACTATAGTAATAGAAGAAGTAATAAAAACTAAGTAAACTACTACTTTTTTAAAACTTAATAGAGGTTTATTAAACTAAAATAATTTAATAATAGAATATTTATTAATTATAACTTTCTATTTATATTTATTACTTTAAATAGAAACTATATTATTTATACTTTATTTAGCTTCCCTATAGATAATATAAGATATTTACTATTATAATTTAAAATAGATATAATTAGATTATTTAATTTACCTCTATATAATAATAAAATAGATAATATCTATATTAATAGAAGTTTTAAAATAGTTTATTAGAATATATATTATTTTATTAATATTATTAATAGCTATATTAAATCTAATAATAATAATTTAGTAATAATAGCTTTAAACCTCTTTTAAATATTACTTTACTATATATTAAATTAGTATTATACTAATTTAATAACTAAAGAAAAGTTAGCTTTAAAAGACCTTTAAATTAGAATATTATATTAAAAGGAATTACTATTTAAAAGATTTTACTTTTTATATAAACTTATTAAATTATAGTTATCTAAAGAATAATATATTTTAAGAGATATTTATAATTATTATAATATCTACTACTAAATAACTAAAATAGCTTAACTTTATTATAATATAGAAGAGTTTAAAATAAAGATATTATCTATAATATATAATAAAATAAATACTAAGCTTATTATAAATATTCTAAAGTTTAATAGATTAACTAATTATAATATATTTATAGCTAGCTTATAAAGTATAGTATTAAGCTAATATAAAATAGTTACTAAAAGATTATAATATAACTTCTTACTATTAACTACTAAGAGTAAGTATATAGGGATAATATCTTTATATTTAATATTAAGAATAATATTTAAATCCTCTTTAAATTATTATTCTTATTATTTAAAACTAAAAGAGTTTAAAGTTTTTAGCTTAATATTAGCTAAGAATATAAAAACTACTATAAATATCTTAGTTAAACTACTATTAACTTATAATAAATTAATATAACTTAAAAAGCTTTAAATATAATTTAAATATAAATATTAATTTAACTATTATAATTAATATAGTTAATATCTAAAAATACTAAAATATCTTTTTATATATATTACCTCTAAACTTAAGTAGTAAATTAATAATACTAATAGTAATAACCTATCCTATAATAATAATTATAATTATATTTAGTATTATAAAACTACTAATACTTTAGAAACTTATAATAAGGACTTAGTTATTAATATAAATAATAAAGATAAAAATAATTATAATACTAAAAGTATAAATTAAGCTAATATTTTATTCTAACTAAATAAAGATTATACTCTAAAGATATTAAAATATTTTCCTTATTATAATAATAAATACCTTCTCTTTAATACTACTTTATTCTTAAATTCTATATTAACTAACCTTAAAATCTATATATATAATACTTATTTATATAATATAAAGCTATATTTAAATTTTAATATTATTTTTTTATATTAAACTCTCTTATTATTATAGCTAAATATTACTATTATTAATTTTATTAAGCTTTAATATTATAATAATACTTAATCTTATAAGTATACTTATATTAAGATTATTATCTAAAGTTTTTAAAATAAACTATTAATTATAATTTATATAGATATTAATATAGATAGATCTATAATTAGTAAAGCTTATTTCTATTAATTTTATATTATTACTAAGTAACTTAAAGTATTTAAGCTATAAAGAGTAAGAAGTATAAAAACTATTATATAAATTACTTTTTTAATACTTATTTATAGTTAGTTACTAAATAAATATATAGTAACTACTAAACTATAAATAAGTATTTAGTTAATATTATATCTTAATATTAGTTTATTTATAAAGTAAAACTTTAATATTTTAAATAATATTAATATTTTAAACTTTAAATTATATATTTATATTTTATTATATAGTAATCTTTATATACTTTTATAGATCTATTTTAAAGTATTAATAAAGACTTTTACTATATATACTACTATTAATATAGTAATACTATTATATAATTAAGTAATTCTTTAAATTATTATACTAATAGGATTAAAATAAAATCCTTTCTATTTAGTTTAAAATAAGAAAAATATATATTTATATATATAAGTACTTTATTATTTATTCCTATTATTAATAACGCTCCTTACTTTTTAAAGATTAAATATAAAATAAAACTTAAAATATTATTATTATTTAAATCTAATAGTTTTATTAAACTATAAACTTATAATTATTTATAAGCTATTATATTAATATTACTAAATAAATACTTAATATATTATTTTATTTTTTACTTTATAGATTATAAACTAATTACTTTAGTTTAATTACTAGAGTAATTAGCTACTAAATAGAGCTAACTCTTAGCTCCTAACTTTAATAAATTTTTTATAACTTAAAGTAATATTAAAAATAATTTTATAATAAAATAAAGAGATATTTATAAAAGAACTATTAATATAAATAATAAGATAGGTATTATTAAGCTAAAAAGCTTACTTATTATTATTACTAATAAAAGTATTTATATTTATAATTATAGTAAAAAAGCTATATAATACTTTAAAGAAGTAATCTTATATTATTCTAAGGTTTAGATTAATTAAGGTTTAATTAATCTTTTAGAAGATTAATACTTATATATTAAACTTATTAATAATTAATAAAAAATAAATATAAAATAATATTTATATTTAGTAAGTAAAGAAAATAAAAAACTAATAAATATTATTCTTAATAAGCTATATATTTAAGACTAAATAGAATAAAGGAAATCTAGACTTACTTTATTTAGAGCTTTTATATTTATAATATAATATATTATTAATAGTAAATATAAAGGCTAAATAGTTATTAATCTATATATTTTAAATAAAGTTATAATTTTAAATATATATCTAATACCCCTTTAGTAAGATATTATTAAATACTTAAAGGGAAAAGCTTAAATTATAGTTATTAATACTTAATTATTCTTTTATTAGTTCTTTATTAAGAAGGAATATAGAGAATACTTTATAATTATTAGTTATTAAAGCTAAAAGTAGTTAAAAGTTATACTTATAAGTTTTTATAACTTTTTAGTATATACTTAATATATTATAAATAAGCTTTTATAGCTTTATAAGGAATTTATATATATTTTTATTAATAATATTATAATAATATTAACTAACTTTAAAAGCTACTTAAAATATCTTAATATTATTTTTAAACTATTTTTAAATATTAGTTTATTATTATTTATTTAAAAGTTATTTATTAAGTATCTATCTATTAAATTATTAAGATTTACTATTAATACTTTTAGTTTATTTAATATATAAGACTATATTAATACTATTATAAAGATAAAATACTTTTATAACTTTTATTAACTTAAATATTAAATTAGAGCTATAAGATTTCTTTAATATATAATACTATAATATAGTAATTATATATAACTACTATAAAAACAAAAAATATTATTATTAATATAAGTTTATATATAAAGGAAAGATAAAAGTATAATTAGAAAAATATCCTATTAAAATACTTATTTTATTCTAACTAAAGAAGAAATTATAAGCTTTAATAATATTAAGAATACTTTAATAAATAATAATATAATATTTTACTATAATCTTAATAAATAGTTATTTATTTAGCTTAATTTCTCAAAAGAATATAAATATTTAGCTTTAATTTTCTAACTTAAGGATAGTATTATTTAGAAACCTTATAATATTATTAAATAAATAGATATATTACTTATTATTTATATAAATAAAGCGCTTAATATAGCTAAATAAAAATACTAATTAATTAAACTTAAAGTAGCTTATTTAGTATAAGTAATTAAAAAGACTAAACTATTAATATAATTATTTTATAATAAACTTATAATTATTCTTACTAACTATTTAGTAATTTATAATATAGTTAAGTAAATATTATTATAAACTAAAGATAAAATAAAATTAAACTTATATTTTACTCTATTATCTAAATATTTTAGTTAATTTTTATTAATATATTATTATATCTTAAGAATATTTAATATTATAGTAGATATCTTATTATATTTACTAACTATTAAAATACTAATAAAAGATATTAGTAAATTTAATAAAGTATAAGATAATATATTAATAGGAGTTAATTTTATAACTAAAGTTTTATTAGATAATAATTTTAAAACTAAACCTATTTAAGTATATAAAAAATTAAAATTATAAAAAAAAATATATAATATATTAAGTAACTAATAAGATAATATTAAGCTTAACTTTATTATATATAATAGCTTCTTTTATTATATTAATTACTATAATTTTAAGTAATAATTTTATATACTAAAAGAAATAGTAATACTATTAATTAAAGAAACTTATAATAATTATTATTATTTTAGAAAATAATAAATATAGAAAGTATTAAATAATAACTTTTATATTTAAAAGTTATATTACTAAATAAAAATATATATTTAAAACTATCCTTATTATAAAATACTTAATACTAATTATTAACTACTATTAGAAACTATATAACTAATTTTAATACTATTTATTTTATTTTATATTATTATAATAAACTTTATTATTAGTTTTTTTAAAATATTATTAAGATATTTTAGTTATAAATAAGAAAACTTCTTATTACTTAATGTTATCCTTATAGTTAATAATAAATTCTTAAAAGTAATATTATTTATTTTAAGATACTTAATATATACTACTAAAATCTAAAGATATTTACTTTTTTAAGAACTTTAATATAGAAACTACAAAATTCTTAAAGTAATTATTTTAGACTATAATTATAAATTCTTATTAAAATTTTAGATATTATTTTAAATTAAACTTAATATTAAGTTAAAGTTTTTAACTATATATTATTTATAAATTAATAGAATATTAAAAAGAAAAAACTAAACTATTAAATTAGTTATTAAGTATTTTTTAAATATTATAAATAGTAATTAAAGTAAACTATTTTTTAATTTCTAATATAATCTAAATAATAGTTACTTTTAAGTAATTAGTTACTTATTAAATTAGATTTTTTATAATATAAATATAAATAATATTTTAAATATCTTAAGAGATTTAAATTTAAAACTTAATTATAAAATATTCTAAAAAGAAGTAAAAATCTTAATTACTATAGTTTAGTTTTATATAAAGGAATATTATAATAAAAATATTATTTTATTATATTTAAACTAAAAGATTAAGTATACTTTAAGATAAGATTAAGATATTTTCTATTAGAATATTTAATATTAAAGTATAGCTATTAATATATCTCTTTTAAAGTTATTAACTAAGTTAGTAAATTAGCTTATTATTTAGATATTTTACTAAATATAAATATATATCTAATAATATTAATAATTTAATTTATAATAGTATTAATACTTAATATTAACTTTTTTAATTAATAAGATAATTATTATAGCTTTATTAATATATAAAAAAATAAGGATATATATTAGTTTAAATCTTATAAATACTTTAAAGTTAAAAGTATTTTTAAAAAGTAAATAACTATTTAAAGAAAAATTTAATATTTAATTAAATAAAAGGGATATTTACTTATTTATACTATATAGATAGATAAAAATATAATAAATATAGATAAACTTATTTCTATTTTTAAAAAATATAAATATAAAATAGAATAACTATACTAATAAACTTAAGTTTAAAAACTAACTATTAATCTAAAAGAATAATCCTTTAAACTTAAAAAAAGACCTAAATAACTAATATATAAAAGAGGAAAACTAAAAAAGAATCTAAATTAAAAACCTAGTTAATAAAGTATTAATTTAAAATAAAATACTTATTATTTAAAGTATATTATTTAGTTTTTATAGTTATAAAATATAATATAAGATATCTATTATTAGTTAATAATAAGTTATTTATATTTATTTTAAAACTATATATAACTTAATATATTTACTTTTACTATAATAAGTATAAATAAAAACTTTTATAACTTTAATTATTATTCTTATTTAAAAGTTATTTCTTATTTTAAACTATTAGTTAATAATAAAGATTAGAATAATTAGTTATTTATATAAAAAAAAAAATATATTACTAAGTAACTATTATACTTATTATTACTATCCCTCTTAATATAGTATTAATACTCTTCTCTCTTATATATATATTACTTTTATATTTTATACTTATATTATATAATTTTTAGCTATTAATACTATTATTATCTTTATTCTATTTATTATAATTATTACTATTAATACCTTTTAATACCTTTAATACTAGCTATATAGTTAATACCTCTATTTTATTTAAAATATATTATTTTTAGAATATATTTATACTTAAGGTTTAATATTAGCTAAATAGTTACTATATAAAAAATAATAAGCTTTACTTTCTTTATATTTTTAATTTTATATATTATTATATACTTAATATTAAGGAGAAAGATTATATTAAGTTTATTTACTATATTTATAACTTTATTACTTTCTAATATATTATTAACTTTAAGTAGGACTACTATAGTTATAATAGGAATATCTTATAATACCTATTTATTATTTATATAAATACTAATATAATAAATATTAATTACTTTAAGTTTATTAAGCTAAATAAGTTTTATTAAAGATTCTTTTTAGCTATCTCTTTTTATAAGTAATATATTATTAACTTTACTTTTTAAGATTCTTAATACTATTTTTCCTTTATAAAGTTTATTAATATTAAAAACTATAGTAATATTACTAATAGTAACCTCTCTAATATTAAAAGTAATAAGTTAGATAATAATAGTAATATTAATATTAAGTTTATTAATATCTCTATTAATACTAATATAGTTAAACTTATTAATATTAAAGTTATTAGTATTATAAAGCTTACTATTACTATAAAGAACGTTAGTAAAATTAAAATAACTAATATTATACTTCTTATATCTATAGCTAAAACCTTAGAAGTATATAATAAATATATTAATATTATTATTACTTTACTTAAAAGCTTTTATAAAGTTTATAATAAGTTTTATATTTTAATAATATCTAATAATACTAATAACTTTAATAAAATTAATATAAATATTACTAAATTTATTAATACTATTAATACTAAGAATAAAGTAATAAAGATATCTATACTTAAGCTTATAGTTAACCTAACGCTTAGCTATATAAGCCTTAATACTTTCTTTAAGTATAAGTATATTATATCTACTACTAACTTTAATAACTTTTTTATTATTATACTTTCTAAGAAAGTTATTACTATTATAAATATTAATAACGCTTAGATACTTATTACGCTTAAAATAAGCTAAATATTTAATATATTTATAAATATTATTATTTTAAACCTTAATACTATATTTAAAGCTAGTAGTTACTATTAATTAGCTAAAGCACTTAATACTACTATTAATAACTAAGAAGTATTCTATAAGTATTAATATAATATTACTATTATTACTATTAATAACCTTATTCCTTATACTACTAATAAAATATATATACTTCTTTATAATACTTATATTATATTTAGCTTTTATATATTTATTAAAGCGTTTAAAGCGTTTATTAAGAATTATATTAAAACTAATACTATATTTAGCTTTATTAACCTCTAGTTTATAATAAAAGTTATATTAAAAATTAAGTTTTTAGCTATTTATACTACTAAGTATTTAACTATAAATATAGTTAAAGCGTTAAATATTAACCTAAAAGTAGTCTATAGTATTATTAATATTAATAGTAATAAGGCTAAAGCTATATTACTTATATAGTACTATAAAAGTATAGATTTAAGTATATTTTATACTAAAGTTACTAACTTTACTACCTCTATTATAATAATTAAAGACTTTATAATTAAATATTTCCTTAAAGTTACTATTAATACTAAAGCTACTTACTTTAAGGTATTTACTAATAATTATAAATTAGCTAATACTTATAATATTAATATTACTAACTTTCCTTATAATATTATTACTATTAAGGATAATAATAAAGAGGAGGAAACTTTAGATATTTTTACTTTTAATAAATATAATACTATCTAAATAGTATTTAATATTAAGAATACTTTCTTTAAGATATATATATTTAGATAAATAAATAGGAAGTTAACTATAAGCTATATTAATAAAAGTAGGATTATAGGATAGAGTATATAGAAGTAGGGTTTAAGTTATATATAATTATATTAGCTATAATAAAGTATAAATAGAAATTATACCTATTATTATAGATAACGTTCTTTTTTTTTATTTATAGTAATTAATATATAGCGTAATAAAGGTGTTTACTATTTTTAGCATAATAGGCGCCCTAACTACGCTTAGTATAATTAATATAGTTAGCGTGTTAAACGTAGTAAAGGCCCTTAAGACCTTTAGGATATTTAACGCACCTAAAGCTTTAAATGTAGTTAACCTACTTAATATATATATTGCTATAACTATATTACCTAATATGATATATATCACTTTATATCCTATACAGCTTATAATATATTATGTTAATTAGTAGTAAAATGCGTTAATATATAATATCTACTACTCTTACTATAATAATCTTAGTAGTAGTTACTAGTGATTTCTTAATTACCTATAGTAATCTTAAATACTATTCCTCTATTATAAAAGCTACTTATAATAATCCTTATAGCAACCTTATTAATATAAGTATTAACCTATTATTATGTTTAGCTAATATTAATAGAAAGCTTAAGGTTAGTACTATTATATCTAACTAGTCTTAGCTTAGCTAGCCTTTATCTTATTAGATATAGGGCTAATATAAGAGTTCTTAGTGCTAACTATAAAGGTTTATGTGCTACTCTTTGAAACTATCTTCTAGTTAGCTAAATAAATTTAATATAGCCCGTCCTTTAAAGGCTGCAACTATAGTCTTACTAATAGAGATAAGAATATATTAAACTACTAATGCTCTAACTTTAAGGGCTTAAAGCAGCTAACTATATATAATCTAAATAAGTTCTATTCCTATTAAGTGCCTTAAGCTTTCTAACTTTAAGAAGACTAGTGCTTAATAAACTATAGGGGCTATCTTTAATACCCTTAGCTAAGTAGATAGATAGCTTTTAATAGCTTAACCTTATTATAACCTATTATATAGGAGTAATAAATAACTAACCTACTTAGGCGTTAGGTAGCTAGGATAAAACATTTATATTATAAAACTATAGGAATAATAGAGATCTACTTAGTAATAAAAGAACTATAGTATAAGTTATATAATAATAAAATAGTAATTATATTAGAGTAATATAATCTAATATAACTTAGGGGTTAAATAATTATTCTAGATTAAAATAATTTAGATTAACTTAAAGTATAAAGGAATATATTTAGAGTTAGACTTATATATAGTATAACTTTAAGCTTAGTTTATAGTTAGACTTTTATAGCTCTTTAGTAATTAACTTAATATTTATCTTTAAAATACTCTTAGCTTACTTTTATTATAAATTACTTATTAAGTTTAAGACTAATTACCTTAGTTTCTAAAGACTTAATCTACTATTAGCTTATAACCTATAACTTAAACTATAACTTAATATACTATTAGAATATATTAATCCCTAGTTTCTATTAGTAGAACCTACTATTAGATAGCTAATTATAATACTTTAATTACTCTTATTTAGTAAATTAACTATTAATTCCTACTAATAGTAATAAATAATAATATCTTCTTATACTTCTATTAAGTTACTTATTTTTAGATCTTTATCTACTTTAAGAGGATAAACTACTTAAAATCTAGCTTAAGAACTAAGAAACTAGAAAATAAAAGATAACTTAAATAGTAAGGATAATATTAAAAAACTTAAGTATTAGTTTAATAAAACTAATAATAACTTTAAAGTAATATATAAAATATTTAACTAGAATACTATAGCTCTTAATAAACTATAAGAATAAGCTTATAAAAACTAAGACCTAGAAAAAGAAGTTACTACCCTCTAGGCTACTATTAATATTATCTTAGCCCTAATTAAAAGATAAAAACGCCTTAAACTTAACTCCCTTACTATTTTTAATAAGACCTTAGAATAGCTTAAAGGATATTTAGTTTAGATATAGACTTACTAAATATTCTATATAAGTACTTTTTAGAATAAAACTAAGTATATAGTATATATAGCTACTTTTTTTAGAAAATAAGCTTTAGTTTAATTTAAACCCTTCTAATAGGAATAGCTTAATAACTTTATTAAGAAGTATAACTAAGAAGTTAAAAATATCTTTTTTAGCTTTATAAGATATATTAAAGCTTTTTAATTACTCTTTTTTAAACTAAATAAGAAAAGATAAACTAAGTATAACTTAGCTTATCTAAAGTAAACTAAGTTTACTTCACTTTATACTACTAAATTTTAAAAGATTACCTCTTAATTTAATATAACTAATAAAAGTAAAGTCTTTACTTTTTATTAAGAGCTTAAGGATAATATTAAAGATAAAATAGCTAAAGTTAATATACTTCTTAGCTTTAGAAATTATATTAAATATACTATTAAAATTAATAATTAACTCTTTAAATATTATAAGGAAAAAAGAGAAAGAAAACTAAACCTTAATATAGAATATAAATATTAATAGTAACCTTAATATAAGTTTAATAGCTAGTAAAATAATAATAAACCTTATAATAACTAGAATAATACTTACTAAAATACTACTTATAGATAATATAGTAAACTTATAGATCTTAGTATAATAACTAAACTTAATAATAAGAAACTTTAAAATCCTAAATATTATAACTATAATAGATAAGAATATATTACTAAAAACTATAAATAGCTTAAGAAGCTACTTTAGAAGCTAGTAGCTAAATAACCTTAATAAGTTAATATAATTATAAAAGCCTTATATATATCTTAGTTATAAACTAAATATTATAATAATAACTACTAAATTTATCTTAATAATAAAAAAAACTTAAGATACTATTTTAAGCTTAAAATACTAGCTATAATATATTAAAGTAATAGCAAAATTACCTAAAAACTAGCTAAATAACTTAATAAGATACTATAAATTTAGCGCTTTAAACTTATTAATACTTCTTCTATATATAACTAAGAACTAGAAGATAATAATAAATAATAACTTAAAAAGCTATAAGTCGCCTAACTTATATACTTATAATAAATCTAAAAAGAACTTAATAACCCCCTTTAGAACTAATAATTTAAAGTAATTACTATATATATAGAATAATAGAAATATATATAAGGAAACCTTATTAAGATTAAATAAATTAATTAAGAACTTAATAAATAAAACTAGAGGAAATACTATATAACTAACTAATAACTCTACTATAAAGAATATTAAATCTAAAAGAAAATAAAAATAATTTAATAAGAAGATACTAAATAAGTATAACTATACTAATAAGAGGAATTAGAAGAAGAACTTAAATACTAATATAACCTTCTAATAGAATAATAACTCTTTAGTATAACTAATAACTAAACTTTTAGAAAAAGAGAAAGTTTATTTTATAACTTAAATAAGCTTTATAATATTACTTAATAATATATTTAAGTTAAGATTACCTATAAGTTTATTTCTAATATAAATAACTTAAGCTCTAAAGAGGATTCTAATAAATAAGAGAATAAAATTAAATAACTTTTAAAGTACTAAGAAATTAATATACTTTAAAATAAATAATAATACTACTTTTATAATACTTTAGTAAACTAATAAAACTAAAACTATACTTCTTAACTATATATAGAAAACTACTTTATACTAAGAAGTAACTACTAATTTTATTAAACCTTCTTCTAAACCTAATATCTCTTTAATAAGTATAAAGAATATATAGGAGATAAGTATAATTATTAATTCTACTTTAGAAGATATAATAATAAACCTATTAAGAATATCTATATTATATATATTATAATTAGATAGATAATAATAACTTTTAATAGAAAGATTACTACTTTCTAACTAAGCTTTTAGTTTTTTATAAAATTTTAATATAATAATAATATAAAGTAAGATAAATATTAATATAATAAATACTAAGTTTATTACTAAAATAAAATTTATATATAGAAAATTATAAGAAATAGATTAAGACCTCTTTAAGTTAGAATCTATAAGAATAGCTTTATTAAAATATAATAAAAAAGAAAATAAATTACTTATTTTAAATAACTAGAATAGTTAAAAAACTAAATTTACTTACTAATAATAGATTATAATAAGTAATAAAGAAAAGATCTATCTACTAAATATTATAAGGATATAAAAAAAATATAAAACTTAAAGTTATTATTAATAAATAAATAATACTTATACTAATTAATAGTAAAGCTAAAGTAAATTTTATTACTTTCTAAACTATAAATAAGCTAAAAGTATAATAAAGAGGAAAAAAATAACTATACTTCCTATATATAGTAAAAAGAGAAGAATTTAAGTATAAAAGAAGTATTATCTATAATAAAATTATACCTTTTAAAATAAGCTATTTAGATTAAAAAAAAAGAATCTAATTTAATATTACTAATATAAAAATATATAATATTATATTAAGACTAACTTAGCTATAAATAAATAACTTATAAATAGATTAAAGTAAAAGCTAACTTTATTAGAACTATAATAACTTAATCCCTAAGTAGTACTATAAAAAGTAAGCTTTAAATAAACTAATATTATAAAAAATAGTAAAATAATATATTTACTACTTTAAAGTAAAAGAAGTTATATTATAATTATTAATAATAATAAATTCTAAATAAAAGAATAATCTACTTCTATCTATCTTAGAAAAATATAGAGTTTATAAGAAACTCTTTATAGCTAAGTTAGAAACTAAACTATCTAAATATACTAACTTTAATTATAAAATTCCTCTTAAAAAAGGAAAAAAACTATAATTTAATAAGATCTAT
The DNA here is from genome assembly GCA_027406105.1 of Colletotrichum endophyticum. Taxonomy (NCBI): domain Eukaryota; kingdom Fungi; phylum Ascomycota; class Sordariomycetes; order Glomerellales; family Glomerellaceae; genus Colletotrichum; species Colletotrichum endophyticum. The sequence goes on along the minus strand of JANVYF010000010.1, from coordinate 3,322,731 downwards.
AAACTTAACTTAACTAAAATAAAAGCTTTAAATAAATATTTTAAAAAAAACCTCTAAAAAGGTTATATTAAACCTTTAATATTATTAATAAGAAGCTTAATCTTATTTATACTAAAAAAAAATAAAAAGTTATAACTATATATTAACTATTATATACTTAATAAAATAATAATTAAGAATTATTATTTACTACCCTTTATTAATAAAATAAAATAACTTCTCTATAAAGCTAATTAGTTTATAGCTTTTAATTTTAAAAAAACTTATAACTTAATTAGAATAAAATAAAAAGAAAAATAGAAAATTACTTTTAAGATATAAAAAAGATATTTTAAATACTTTATTATACTTTTTAAACTTACTAATATACCTATAATATTTTAGAATATAATTAATACTATACTATAATAATATATTAATATCTATATAGTTATCTATTTAGATAATATCTTTATTTTCTCTTCTACTTTTAAGAAATATAAAAAAAATATATATAATATTTTATAAACTCTCTAAGAAACTAAACTCCTAGTTAAACTTAAGAAAAATAAGTTCTATATATAATAAATAAAATATCTTAAATTTATTATTACTCTAAGAGAAATTAGTATATCTAAAAATAAAATTAAAGTAGTTTAAAAATAGCTAATACTAAAGAACTTTAAAGAAGTCTAAAAATTCTTAAGTTTTATTAACTTCTATTAGAAATTTATTAAAAACTATAAAAAGATTAATATAGCTCTTATAAACCTTAGCTATAAAAGTAAACTATTTTAATAGAAAGAACTATAATAAGTAGCCTTTTAGAAAATTAAAAACCTTATTACTAATAAGCTAGTTTTCTTTATTTTAAACTTTATAAAACTATTTAAAATAGAACTTAATATATTAAATTATATAATTAGAATATAACTATTATAATAAGATTTAAAAAGATACTTATATCTTTATACTTTCTTTTCTAAAAAACTTAAAAGACCTAAACTTAATTATAAAATTTATAATAAAGAACTAATAGTAATTATTAAAGTTTTTAAAGAATAAAGACCTAAACTTTTAAGAACTATCTATAAAGTACTTATATACTTAAACTATAAGAACTTTATATACTTTTATAACTTTAAAAATACTAAAACAATAATAAGTATAATAATTAGAGTTTCTATTAAAATTTAATTTCTAAATAATTTATAAAAAAGGATTAAATAATAATAGAGCTAATACTCTTAACTAAAGACTAAATTATAATATCTTAATACTAAAAGAAACTTAAGTAATTCTTAAAAAAGATAACTATAGAGACCTAATACTAATAACTAAACTCTTAATAATAACTAAATAATCTAATACTAGCTTATTTAATAAACTAAATAATAAAATAATTATAGAATTTTATACTTATTTTATATATAGTTATTAAGGAATTATAAAGACCTAGAAATAACTATAATAATAATATAAAAAAAAGATTACTAAAGAATATATAATAGAAATAATAAAGAACTATAAGGTTTACTTAAAAAGTAAACTTACTTAATATTAGTTTTATAATATATTATAACTTTTATTTATACTATAAACTACTTAGTAATCTATATTACTTAACTTTATTATTAAACTACTTAAATCTTAAGAACCTTTTATAAAAATATATTATAATAATATTCTTATTATTATAGATTAACTTATAAAGTATACTTATTTTATCCTATATAAAAAAGTAAGTAATACTAAAGAATATATTTATATATTTCTTAAGTATATTATTACTAACTATAGAACGCTTAAAGAGATTATATTAAATAGAGATAAAATTTTTATTTCTAACTTTTAGAAGTTAATTATATTATACTTTAGAATTAAATAATTAATATTTACTATATTTTACCTATAAATTAATAGATAAATAAAATAAATTAACTAAATCTTTAAAATATACCTCTATATATATATTAATTATAACTAAAATAACTAAGTAGTATTACTATTAATAGCTTAATTTACTTATAATAATATAATAAGAGAAAGTATTAAGAAATCCCCTTTCTACTTAAATTATAAATTTAAACTAACTATTTATAAAGAACTTTAAGTAAAACTTTAAGTAGTTAAAATAATTACTTTAATATAGTAAATAAGAAATATCTAAGAGAATATATAAAAAAAACTTAAATTTATATAATAAAGAATAACTAAATTTAATAATAAATAAAGAATTAAAAGACTAACTTTAAAAGAGGGAAATAGTACCTATTTTATATAGTAAAATATTAAAATAAAATAACTAAATAATAAACTTAACTTTAAAAAATTTAAACTTTTTAAAGTCTTATAAGTAATTTTACTAGTTAATTATAAACTTAAATTCCTAAAAACTATAAAGTATTACTTAGTATTTTATATCTTATTACTTAAACTAATACTATAAAGATTATAAATAAAAAATCTTATTATTATAGAAAATAATAAACTAAAATATAAAGTTAAAAAACTACTTAATTATTAATATAGAAATAATAAATAGAAATACTTAGTTAAATAAAAAAACTATAGTTATAAAGAAAATATATAGGAACCTAATAATAACTTATTTAATTATAGAAATAAAATTAATAAATATATTAAAATACTTAATTATATTAATCTTAGAAATAGATTAAAACTATTTATAACCCCTAAAGAATTTAAAAAATATAAAGTAAACTTCACTAAAGAAAATAAATAAATATAATAAAAAATATAATAAATATAAAGAGAAGCTAAGAAGTAAAAAATATAACTTCTATTTCTATAGTTATAATTAAGATACTTTTAGCTAATATAATAAGGAAAACTATTTATCTACTTAGGAACGCTAGAAAATAACTAAAGAACTTTAGAAGATTTTATATTTAGAGGAATTCTTAGGTCTATAAACCTTATACTTAAAGAAAACTAATCTAACTTATTTTAAGCTCTTTATAGTAATAGATCCTCTATTATTTAAAACTCTTAAACCTCTAAAGCTTATTCTTTAGCCTCTTATTTATTAATAGATTATATTCCTTAATAAATTAAATCTAATCTATACTCCTTTAAAAACCTTTTCTACCTCTAAAAGTAAAATAGATAACTTAAAATAGTAGTAAACTAAGTTTATAGCACCTCTAATACCTCCTTAACCTCTTCCTCCTCTTACTTTATTTTCTTTTACTTATTAAAATAGTAATTTATTACTAAAGTTAGTAATACTAAAAAAAAGCACTAAAGTACTTATAAGTATTTACTATATTACTACTATTATAATTTAAAAAACCTTACTTTACATACTTATTATAATACTTTAAGTTAGTAAGGTTTATTTTGCACACTTAGTTATACTAAAAGTAAGGGGAATAAGGTATTATATTATAACTATAGTAATTAACTAAAGCACTAAAAGCTTTATAATTTTATTAAATCTAAGAATAATAAATCTCATAAAAATCTAATTTTTAAATATAACCTAATATAATATTAATATTATAGAAAAATCAAAAAGTATAATTAATAGATCCTTAACCTAAGACTAATAACTTACTTATATTAGGTTTTAAAGATAAAACCTTTAGAGAGAGGACCTAATATTATAACCTATTATATAAGAGTAATAGATAACTAACCTATTTAGGCGTTAAATAGCTAAGATAAAATATTTATACTATAAAACTATAAGAATAATAGAGATCTACTTAGTAATAAAAGAACTATAGTATAAGTTATATAATAATAAGATAGTAATTATATTAGAGCAATATAATCTAATATAATTTAAGAACTAAATAATTATTCTAAATTAAAATAATTTAGATTAACCTAAAGTATAAAGGAATATATTTAGAGTTAGACTTATATATAGTATAACTCTAAGCTTAGTTTATAGTTAAACTTCTATAGTTTTTTAGTAATTAACTTAGTATTTATCCTTAAAATACTTTTAGCTTACTTTTACTATAAATTACTTATTAAGTTTAAGACTAATTACCTTAGTTTCTAAAGACCTAATCTACTATTAGTCTATAACTTATAACTTAAACTATAACCTAATATACTATTAGAACGTATTAATCCCTAGCTTCTATTAGTAGAACTTACTATTAGATAGCTAACTATAACAGGCCTCTATTCACCTATAGTTAGGTTATAGGTCCTAACGCTAATCTAATCGTTAGAAACCGTCTATAGAATATAGTATCCACATTTCAAAAAGCATTAATGCTATATATCTTCAATATTAGATTTCAGTATTACTCATTAAAATATCATATAATGCACTTCTCATAATTAAGTCTATTAAGGTTCTCTTCTCATAAGCTTTAGAAACTTCCCTAGCATCTTTATTAACAATATATAGACTGGGGAGCGGCGTTTCCCGCCTGCTGCTACTACCTTTCGGAAGAAAGGCCGACGTGGGAGGTTTGCCTAGGTAAGGGCATTAAGCCCCCCTCATAAATCCAGCCCACTTAGATATGCCATGCATAACCCTTACTCAGCATCCTTGCATAAATATTACTCAGCATGTAGTCCGGTTTTGAAAGCAAACGCAATATTACATAATTAGACAAGGCTACTAAAACACAGCACCCCAATCACGTGCAAGGCGGCGGGGTTTAAGTATTTTCCCGCTAGGTTAATCACACATACGAGTCATCAAACCATCTACCATCAACAATCCGAACTACTTCAAGCAATCCTTCTAACACAAGTACACATATAAGCAACTATCGAATCTATAGCTTTGTTATCTTATATATAGTATCGCCGATTCTCCTTGTTTACTTCTTTCATTTATGTTCCTTAAGGTGCGTAGATGATGGAGGGATCAACGCAAAAGCTAGTAGCTATTCAGCCGTTGGGGATAACATCTCAAAGACAGATGCCCCTTGTATGCGAGAGTAAGTTCTAAAGTTAGGAACCTCTTCTATTCGAACGTTATAAACTAATAAAGTGCTTGTAGCTGGACACGACCTCCTTCACCGCCTTGGTGTTAGATTACCATCGCGGGCTAGTAGAGGAGTAGTTACCTTATCATACTCTCCCCTCAAGCGAGAGCTATCTCAGAGAAAAAAGGGGAAACTACTAGATTTAAAGCGCTCTGGCCGTGTGTTATCTGTGCTTGTTCAAGCAACCGGTACTGAGGTTAGGCCGGGATGCGCAAAATGCTCACGCGCAAACGGCCCATGGTCAGAATGCATTATCATCCAAACCGGGGAAGGCCAGCAAGCAACAAAAGGTGCATGTGCGAATTGCTTATGGAATAACCAAGGTCCAAAATGTTCATTCTGTACGTTACATAGCCCCTTGCCCACCCCCTTAATTAGTCGCCTCCTCCCTCTATCTCATATTATCCTGAACATATTTCATTTTTCATGGAAACATCAACTAAATACGCTCCTAGACAGCCCAGGGAATATCCAAACGCACCCACCACGTGAAGAGCAACAAGAAGCTGCTTCATCCAGCCTTGAAAACAACTTCTCCGGTTTTCACTGCTTCGAGTCACAGTTCCAGCTCATGTCCAGAATTGGGATCGGCGTCCGCGTTAGTTCCCTGGCAAGATCGCCCGACTCCGCACTCCAAAAGAAATACGACGACACCCAGTTTCGAATCACATCGATACAGAACGTTATCGCCAACCTTACCCAAGAGGCATGCCAGCTATCGCAAGAGCTATCCGAGATTGCAGTGATTTCAGCATTAAATCGGACGTTTGATAGGCAGCGAGTCCCAATTATTACTTTACCCATAGATACTGAGGATTTGAGCAACTGCCATGACAGTAGCAGTGATAGCATAGACACAAACATGGGTGAGGCGTACACTGACGCCGATGACATATCAACCCCATAAAGTAATCCTACGTAGTAAACCGCAAAAAAACCAGAATGATAAATACTCTAATCATATTCTAATTTATATTACTTTACTCCAGGTATAAACAAGAAGCCACACCTCCCCTATAACTGATCCTCATACGCCTTTGCTGTCAACTCTGCTAAATGCTGCAGCCGACTGATACCCCTCTGTAGCTCTGGAGGCATCCGTAACGATAGGAAATGTTCAATATCTAGCGGCTGCATCAGATGCAAACCCGTCCACGTGGTTCCACGAGATATTTGCACATATAAGCCGATCATCTTGCAGTTTTCCGGGCGGCCAGTCTTGCGGTCAACCCTTGTCCCATAGAGGCCAAGAAGTGTCTTCCCCAGTGTCCTCCCTTGAGCTTTATAGTCTGTTATAGCTAGCCCAGGCGTGCATGGTAGACCTACCCGGGTAAGGCCAAGCTTATGACCCTTTGGTAGACCTGGGCATAAAACTGCAGCGCACTTCTCCTCTAGGGTAACCTGAGTTGCGGACACCATGATCGTGTTCAGCGGCAACATAGGGAAGGAGAAGCCGTCTGTGTCTTTAGACTGGAGTAGAATACCTTTAGGTGGCCCTAAAAAGATAGATAACTTGTCGTTTATTACCACCTCTTCAAGTCCTGGGCTATGCACCACGCCAACCGCCGTGAACTCTGCCCCATTCACCACCTTAAGGCTGACATACTCATTCCTGTTCACTATCACAGGCATCCCACGGACAAATGGGAAGATACCAGGGATAATCAGCTTACTATCGTCACCAAGTAGCATAGCTGCAGCCTGCTCCGAGCTACTCGGCATTCGGGTTTTCCAGATATGCTGCGAGAGGTAGACTGAAAGCTTCTCCCCTGTTTCAGCACTATATGCCAAAGCCGCGTGAAGAGTGATGTCCCATCGATGTCGGTTTAGCGGGATAATGGCGCGTGTGCCGCTAGAGAAGTCGAGTTTGAGCTCTGGCTTGTATCGGGACGCAAGATTCTCAGCATCCTCCCTTGTCTGCGTCCCATTACGGAGGCGCTCTAGGAACCCTGCTAGGTAGTCGTTTTTCTGTGCCCGCTTCTGCTCATCTAGGATCACAACATGCTTGAATGTGCTCCATAGCTTCCGGCCATTTTCTTCCCCTAATCGGTACTCCAGGGAATAACTCTTCTTCGTAGTATCTGGCGTTCTTTCGTCGCTCATAAGACCTCTCTGCTGGACTGGAGGAAACTGCATGAAGTCCCCTAAGAACACAACTATAGGTATACCCCCAAATGCCGTTTTGATTCCCCTCAGTTTCCGGAGTCTTTCGTCGATCTTGTTAAGTGTATTAAGGCCGAGCATGCTGACCTCATCAATCACAAGGACATCTCTCCTCGCCCAACGGTCTGTGTCCTTCGGATCAATGTTTGTGTTAGAGGGGTCCGATGACCCATCTTCACTAAACTGAAGGCCTACTGCTGAATGGATCGTGTTGCCGCCAATCCCTGCTGCGGCTGTGCCTGTTAATGCTGTGATAACAAGCCGACTCCGCGCCCCCTTCGCAATAAACACCTCCTTTAAGGTATCAATCAGCCATGACTTCCCTGTACCACCACTACCGCCAATATACTGAAGGTGCTGTTCAGCTTCAGAACTCTCATGCTGGTCAACTGCTTTACAGACAAGTTGTAGGGCGAGGTTTTGTTTCTGGTTTAATGTGCGGGCTCGCCCGATCACTTCTGCAGCAGCTGAGAAGGAGGTAGATGGCCCTATATCAAGCCAGGTTTGTGCAGCACCTCGCCTGACTATCGGCGTTGGGCCTGGTGCCTCATTATCGCTTTCGTAACCATCGCCAAGGCCAACGTCTGCTGTTGTCAGATGAGGGTTACCCATATCGTCAGGCTCATCCCCTTCCATAGTGTTCGTCCTCTGCTTCCAGAGCTGCTTGATCGATGCTTTGACAGTATCAAACTGCGCTTTTGGGAGCACAAGCCTATGATCCTCAGAATGATTGGTACTTGGAGCAGTAGCTATACCCTCCTCTTCAGGAGCTAAGAAGTCTCCTGTAGTCAGGGAAGTAAGAAGACTCTTAAGACCTGGAGACCCACGTACCACATCCGCCCGTGATTGCAGATTCTCAACTGCATCATAGAAGGCCTCCCGTTGGTCTTCCGGTGCCGGTGTCCATTGCTGGCCTGCTGGGAGACAGTTCTCAGGCTCCTCAAACTCAACACCTTCATCGCCCTCGCTCCGACTTGCCCATAACTGTGCGTCTTTCTTGGCATCTTCTGCGCTCTTCTGAAGAAGGCGGACGTTCTCAATCACCAATTTGACCCGTGCTGGTAGATTGGGGTGTAACTCTGCCCATAGGGATGCTGGTTCCCGAGAGCTGTGAGTAAAAAGGTTCCAAGGGGCAAACAGAGCAAGAAGCAGTACTGCCGATCTAAGGGGATAACTCTGTTAGCAAGACTACACCACAGATCAATATACGATGGTGGGATATCTATTACCTCTGGTAGTACCCCTCCTGCGTACCATTAGCATCGTGGTCTAAGTAGCCAGTAATAACTGGCACACAACGCTTTTTCTCTGGCAATACCTCTTGTATCCATTCCGAGCAGCCGTTATCTGGGGTTGAGTCGAAGTTGACGAATTGAGCCTTGTCTGACCTTATATACCCCTTCAGGCGGTGGATCTTCACTAAACAGAGGTATTCATAGAAACATAAGTCCTGGAGAAGCTGGCCGCGGTATCTGTAGGCTTGTAAGGCCGTCAGAGTAGGCCCACTAGCCCGCAGGCCCACCGTCTCTGCTGTTTGCTGATGTTGAACGTCCGGCCCTGCACCCTGCGCAAGGCCCGGCCAAATTCTAAACACCGCCCAATACAACGTATTCATGGTAACATAAACCCATGACTGCTCGCTACAGTAGCTAGACTCAAAGTTGAGGAGCCTACTACATACTTCAACTGCAGACAGCTCGCGGCTTGTGAAGATCTGGTTTGCTGTTCTAGCAAGGAACTGACGAGCCTTGTTGTTTGCGTCCGTCCTGCTCAGCTGCGGCTGGTGGGCATCTTCATCTACACGCTCTGATATCCCCTCAAGAACTGTCTTTACCAGTGCTGCTCTCTTCCATAAAGGTGAGTCTAGCTTAGTTGAGTAGTTTGTCGCGTAATAGACCATAGATAAGCCAGCCGAACTTGTTGGGAGGAAAGCTGTGTCCGTGTTATGACGCATGCTCACAGCTAAAGCTGGGCAGTACCGGTTGATCCGCGCGTGGTCTCTCCGAATATGAAGGATACCATCCTCTGTAAACCTGGTTTGCTCTCGAAGTATCCATGGAGCATGAAAGCGGCATGGGGGACGCCCTTTTGGCGTCTGGCTTGCGTTATTTTCCGTGCTACTGCTTTTGTAACTATACTTTGCACAGGTTGCACCGCAGCTGTGCATCTGACAACGGTATGCTACCCAGTTTGCTTCATCATCGAACACCTCATCCCACTTATCTATATCGCTAGTGAGATGTGATACAGAAGAGAAGACGCTCTGGTAAGGACGATACCGCTGGGCGCGCTCAGCATCACAGCACTAGTAAACGTCAGTATTAGTATATATTACTCATAACTTCCCAAGAGCAATATACTTACCTCACAAAAAACCGAATCAATATACTCGCAGATCTCCTCAGCGTATTGTTCCCCTCCTGGGGCAGCAATGTCGCTGAACAGGTTTGGCAGCTCGATATTGGCGTCTAGCCATAAGAAACCATGAAGGTGAAGGGCACCACGGTCGTTTGTCTCAATACACCCAAAGTAGCATGAGATGTTACCAAAGATAGAGTCTACTCCTTGGGGTGTATAGTGCTTGAAGAAGAGCTCTATTTCACGATGGAAGAAGGTGGCCGAACTGACGGGATCTCTGACCACATGTTGTATCCTCCCTACCTGGTCCCGGAACTTCTGTATCAGAAGATTCAGGCCTGGCCCCTGTGCTACTCGAGAAGCAGTAAGCTTCATGTTAACTTCGTTAGTGAGGTCGTTCGGGTTGATAGTAAACCAGATACATGGCATCCCATGCTTGAGACATAATGATTTAATCCTCCTCCTGAACAGCAGGCGTTCTTCATTCGACATATGCTTCCGATGGCCGAAGGCATTTAACTCCCTCATAAGGAAAGAAATCTCGCCATCTGTTGTTCTTCTAGTTTCCCGGTATTCCTCCTCGGCGCGGGCTACCCGGTCTGGCGTGAGGGTCCGCACAATCTCTTCAACCCTTCTGAACGATGCTTTCTCCATACGAAGGTAGCTTATCCTTCGGTTCTCAGAACGGATCAACATATTGAAGATCATAAAGGGGAAAGTAGGATGTGTAGCAAAGTTTGCCCCTATTCCACTATATATCAGCCATCTTATTCTAAAAGCAACAGTAGCACGGTATGAAGTGTTGGACATCTCTTACCATGTCGTCTCAGGAGATGTGAAGCCCAGGCTTGGAGATAGAAGCCGGGAGGCTGCTGGGAGGCGTCAGGTGCTAACCCATGAGATGTCTCTAGAGGGCCCTGGTTATTTGATGCCAACACAAGAGGGCCTCCTCGGCCCCAGGGAAACAGGCATGGGAACGTCTTAGGAAAGAAGTCCGGGTCGCTGTAGTCAGCAAAGTCCTCCCCTCGGCGGCTGACAATAAACGGCTGCTCGCCCGTCCTCAGAGATGTGCTTGTGCTGCTATCCTGGGGTTTCGGTCCCCGCTGGCGCCTCTGGTTAAGGCCTAAAGTCGCGTCCTGCAGTATCTGAACCCGCTCTTGAAGTGAGTGGTCGTTGCTGGAGTCAATATTCAACAGACCGGTCGACCTTAACTCCTCAAGTTCAACCTCAATCTCATGCTCCTGCATCTCCTCTAATCCCCGGTTCTGTCTCTGGTTCGCCCCGAGTCTTGCGTTATTCCCCTCAATTTCAAGTGCCTCCATGTCGACATGCCTCTGTTCAAGCCTGACGAGGACGTCGGCTACGTCCTGCACAGGCTCATCTGGCCTACCTCTCTCTGCTGCGGCGATGTAATGGCCTGTACGGATCTCATCTTCAGCTAGAAGGTCGTATCGAACCATTTGGGCGAAGAGAGCGGCCGGAACCTGCGTCCCAGCACAGGAATCGCTCCAGCTGGCAAGGTTTTCCTCGCTAATTGTGATACTGTGGTATAAATGGTTGTTGCTTTTGAGCCAGATGAGCGCAGTCCTCAGCTTCCCTGGGTCGACAGAAAGCATGAATGATAAGTCGGAGGCTACCGGCTTCCGGGGACCAACGAAGCAGACATGGATCCGGCGGCATTCCTCAACGAGTGGGTGAGGCAGTACGCTTGTAGCTAAGCCTTCAACATCATTTGGGAAGACTGTGATATGGCCCCGCTTGTGCTTTCGATACTTCGCGCTCGTCCACTTCTCTATATCGATGTCAAACTTGGTAATCCATCCGCAGGGAATATTCTGGCCTAGGAGCCGCTCTTCTAACGGGGATAGGTTCTTCAACTCGGCCGGGTACCGGTGGGTGCAGCCAAGGGCGAAGTTGTTCACTCTGCAAGCAGGGGGGATACTAGCTTTCTGGAGATAAGAAGCGCACTTCTTGCATACTGCAATAAGAGGAGCGCCTTCATGTCTTGGGAAGCACTCTTCGCAGGAGAAATGGCCCCTATCTAAAGGAGGGATCTGACCTTCCACCGCTTTATAAAGCGGCTCAACCTCCGCCCAAGTCCAGTCTAATAGTTCGGCAGGACACTGTTGCTGGAAACAGACCCTGCAGTATCCAGTACCCAGAGAGTTGTCGTCGTTCATCTCTTCATAGAAAGCCTTCGTCTTTGCGATAACCGTCTCTCGTTCAACCGGCTTACACCACACATGCTCCGCAGAGTCGCGGACCCGTTGGGCATGACGACGGTCAAGGCTTTCAATTGTTTGTTGAATATGATCCCGCTTACCCCGAAGCTGGTCTATACTATCTGGCGGTAGTTGAAGTGTTGATGGGGTGGTTTGTAGTGGTGATTGAAGCTCCTCGTCTGGGATAATTGTGAATCGAGAGTCTGTGGTCCATGAAGATGTGTGGAATGTCATTGTTGGTGTTGGTAGTGGGCTAGTACTGGCTATTGGGGTCAGACTTGGTAATTGGGATGATAGCTGCGCGAGTAACTGGTGGGCTGTTATTGTCCCCTCTAGCTGACCACTGCTTCTGCCTGGGCCACGCCGTCCCCTCTTGGGGCTCAAGAGCACTGAGCTTGGAGGAGGTGTTATTGTTGGAAGTTGCGTTGGTATATCCCGGGCCATGAATGCGATATCTGGCTGTAAGCTGGCACGTCCTGGACCACGACGGCCCCTTCTTGGTGTGAGGACTGCTGACCTCAGAGGGCTGTTGGCATGCTGCACTAGCGATCTTTTCGGCGATGGCGTCCGAGTATCTCTGACGGGAAGAACAATCTCGAAGGAGCTGGGAGGCGTATGCAAAGAGGGCGCCATGCTGAATTCTTATCCAGAGCCAGCGCTCCAAGCGTAGTATAGTAGACAGTCCAGATAATCAGGCAAACCAGGATAGAAGAAGAATATACAGCCTTGCGATGAAGCAGCATATATCGCAACTTCAAGGCCCAGCTTAGCAACACACTAGATCTAACTCACTCCTCCATAACTCGGTAGACCTCATATATTACATATCAAACCAAACCCTCGAGTTTTCCTCGTACACTCCTACCCTTCGCTTTATGAAAAACACACGTATTCGTTGCACTTACTAGGTAGTATGGCTGGTTTTAGAGGGACAGACAGAGAGAAGAGGACGCCATCATGGGCCATAGCTGTTTCCGAGGAGCAATACGCAGGATCCAATCAAATCACAGGCTGGTTACACTTTTCAGTGTCCACTTTTCGATTTATTTTGCAATCACGTTCTACTCTTGTCCAATCGCGCCGCAGTATTCCCACCGGGGTATGCCTCCTCTTAATATATGATTGCTTTTTCAGATCCAACACAACCGCAGTCAAACAGATAAGCAGGGGAGCCCAACAACTAGCTCTGCAGCTGTTCCAGCCCCATACGGCCGTCAGAAACAGCCATTCCTAGACTTGATACGCTATCGCTGTAACATGACTAGCTAGAAGAGGATGAGCTGAGGAGCCCAGGACCACGTATATGCAACGATCTTTTGATCTCAACACCACGCCCCCTCACTGCCGATGGAACTCCACGTGCATACGGCCCATATATCATCCTAGACCTAGCTGCTCCCCCTTCCATGGGGAGGCTTGAGGACTCGTGACCTGGCCGGCCAACCAGCACCTAGTCGGACATTCCACCTCCACGCCTAAAATCAACAACACCCAGTTTTGGGATACCTCGCTAGTCCCCCTCCTGATTTACCACCAGGCTGTCCCTTCTCTTCCCATCTATCACACGTATCTATCTAGAACACCATCCGCATTAGCCAAAGTTATAAATACCTAGAGTATCCCAGGCTTGCAGTCACATCTGATCTCAGGAAACATCGTCTTCAAGCTCCCTACCAATACAGACTCCATCAATCAACACTTCAGGACCTTAACTGTGCTCTTATTCCTTCTAACCAGGCTCTTTATCTGACCCTACATCCCAATCAACATGTCTCAAGACTCGTCTCCTGCTTCCACCGACTACTCGGAATTCTGGCCCCGGATCCAGCCAACGATGCCCTTGGGATGGTGCCCTCCAGTCACCCTCCACGCGATTGGTTCGATGCTGAAGCAGGAATCCTTGGACCAGTCCAACGAGGTCTTCAAGTTCCAGAATTGGATGGGCCATATCAAGATTCCTGTGAACCCCCCCGAGTGGGTCGACCTGAACTACCCGAAGCTTCTCGACCCCCTTCATAGCAACGAACTTGCACTCGACCTCTTCCGGTACTCTAGGGGCTATACACCGCCAGTTGAGTATACTGACGATGAGTGGGTTTCAATTATCTGCAAGCCTCACTTCAGCTACGTCCCTTATGCAGTGAACGATGGGTCGACGGTCATGTATAAGCGCGCAGCGTTCATCTCGGACAACGGCTTCATACCGTAAGTGCTCTCTCTCTCTAGGCGGAACCTATGGGGGAACTCCACTAACAAGCGATTAAATATAGCATCGCTCCAAGACAGATACCAAACGCGCCTTCTCCGTTCCCAGACATGCCACCCTTCGTCTGCTTCTTTGGTTCTGTCGATACCTTACGATTCCCTCTCGCCGACAACCCGGATGCTGGCCTTGATAATGTGACGCGGAACTCATCTGCTGTTTTCCAGGTGTACACCAAGTTCAACAGCACAGAGGCTGCAGCAGCCCCAAACCTTGGCTGGTGTAGTAACTATATGTATTGTTTCTACGCTAAGCACAAGAAGCAATGGAAGGAGAAGTGCTTACGGTACTCCTCGGCATCCACCCCGTTCCGGCAGCATGGACGGAAGGCCTACATCACCGGCAATCTCTACGGTTTCTGCAACAAGAAAGTTGCTTTCCGACCCGATATACCATATAACCCCTTTGAGTTTGTTCCCCTTATTGAGATCACCGACTTGAGCTGGGCAGCAAGCGACATGAGACAGGCAGCCCCTGCCACTGCCAGCCAGGCCCCCTCTGCATCCCCAACTAAGGGGGTGACCGTGTTTGACCCTAGGGCCCAGATGTCTGCTGATGGGTTTGTTCCATCCACGCCGACCAAACCAAGTAAGCCTCTCTCCCTCATACCTACCCTCAACACGCATCATTGAGACTGACGTTTGCATACGCAGGCTCCTCCCGGGGCTCTCGCCTGACTGAACCAAACCCGGTCGCAAGCTCCTCCCAAGACCCTCCCCTTGCCGAAACGAATGCGGACGATCCTTTCGCAACGGATGAGATGCAGAACACTACGCCAATCAGGGCTATCAAGGTGGACGACCAGGATGAGCATGACGGGAGCGATGGGCCGAGCCCCTCTAAGAAGCCAAGGCATGGCAGCCTGCGCGGCTCAAAGAAGAGGGGGGCTTGAATCCATGTGTAGACAGGTACATCTTTCGTAGGACTGAGAGGGTTAGGAGTTATTATTCCTATTTAGTTTTCAGGAATATCAATTGATTAATTGTGGCCTGGAGTATCAGTTCACTGTGACGTCTAGCTAAACCCCAAAGATCCAAGTATCTCGCCTGTAAACACTCGCTTTTCAGCGGTTAAAGGATGAATTTCCGAAACTTACCCTCCCTTCTATTGCGTGTAACCTGCTGCTCTCTGTGTATTACCTGGCTAGCTCTTTATTGCTTCCCCCCTTTGTAGCCAACCTGTTCCGGAGGGTTCTGACACAAAGGCACAAACACACATGCTGTTGCAAACTAGATCCTGTTGTAGAACCAAATACCTCACCACAAAGCTTGTAAACTGAAATAAAAACATCAATAGCATCTAAAAACAGCCTTTTTGTGCTGAACGCAAGAACAATCCATCCCAAACCAAGCTAGAGGCGCCAATATTCACCACATCCCACTTACCCACCTACTTACCAAGAAGACCAGTATTTCCGCTTCTATTCCATCCGAACCTGAGCTGCAAGACCTGATCCCTACTGCATCTCACCTGCCCACCTACTCAACATAGTACCATTCCTTCTAACATTCACCTATGAGGTGAATATTCACCTCATATCACCTCGCGAACTTCACCAGCGCAATGGGCACTTAGCCAACTATTTAAACTGCCACTTATCCCTCCTGGATTTCTTTCTACCTCTTTCATCTACGCACCAGGGAGAAGACACACACAGCCCAATTCAGGGCATCATAACTCAAACTCTTCCAAGCTCCTGGAAACCGAGAACGCACGAAAACCCTCACAAGTACGGATATCTTCACTTCCTTTACGTTTTAAGCACTTACTAATATCACGTTTTGGCAAGGCCTCTAGTCAACATGTCTTCCGAGGACATCAACAGCTCTAACGCAGAGTCTGAGCGATCCATTAGCAGCGACGTCATAGCGGCTATCACCGATAGGCCCCAAAAGGAGCTGGATCTAGAGCTCCTCACTGAGAACAAGTACTGGGATCAGCGGACAATCAAAAACTTCCCTACGCATAGGGGAACTACCGGATCTGTGATGTGGGAGACCATCATAGGTTTCCACGACACCAACTTCAAGAGGCGAAACCAGTTCAACATCAAGCTCGATGATCTAGAGCCAATGACCCGAGTCATGTCCAGATTGGTTCACAAACGCGTCTCCTTGATTAAAGCCCGCAAAGACCGCCGCAAAGCCGACCTCGAAGCCATCCCTACCGTTTCTGATGTTGAGGATGTATGGCATCCTACTATCTTCGTGGTTAGTAGACGGGTAGCAATCGGCTTGGGAGTGCGCTTCCAATGGGGTAAAGCCCCTATCCTGGCAGAGTGGGCTGAAGGCGTCCACTTCGCATTCTTCATCACCAACGACTTCAAAGCTACTTGTCGCGAGCTCCTTAAGCCTGCCGACATGCCAGATGCTCCAGAAGGGGGTAGCGATGATCCGCATATTATCCAGGAGTCTGAGTGTTCCGAGGTGGTGGATCATATGGGTGTGAAGCGTAAGGGATTGGACTGGTGGATTTGGTTTTCTGGCTACCATGATGAACCAGTAAGTCTAAGAAACCAAGAACCCTCAGTTGAAAGATTCGTTACGCTAACATAGATCGCAGAAAGCAAAGCAGATCTTCATCATCGCCAAGGAAGACATGGGCCGAGACAGCTGTCCCGTAACCGAGCGAATGCCAGACAATCCCGACCTTGCGGACTTCTACACCCACCTTGACGATGTCTTTTTCTGAGGTGTGAGAATGTGTCAGAGTTGGGGCTGTACTCCTTACGGGCAAGGGCATTGGTTTAGCTAGCTATATCACACAGAATGGATTATCTTTCTTCATCAGCAATCAAGCAGGCAGGCGTGAACATCTCAGGAGACATTTTTGCTGGTACGGCCTGACTTTGCAGACCAGCATGGCGATATTAACTCACGCTGGCAAAGCATCACAGGAATGATGGGGGAGGGACGGCGTTAGTCCAGCTGGCTACACTACATAGAATAGATATTAGAAGACGATGGTGGGCTGCGTTGCTTTTCCTTTTACGTGGTTGGTTTCTTCAGTTCTCATGCCCCTCTGCTCTGTTACGCTGGTAGTTAGCAGGCTTCAGCCTTGGGCGAGCTGCCCAGGCATAGAGATCTGTCTCAAACTCCAGCAGATCGCATAGATAGGACGCCACAGGTAATATGATGTTCTTCACTACCTAAACCACGTAGCAAAGCCTTCGATTTGAATAGTCTCGCCTATCTTAGTCTAACTCTACTGGATTGAGTCTTGTTCCCTGCTTCGCCTCCATTCTCTCCACTACCCAGCGCGGAAAAGCAAGACCGCTATTGTTACCCATATGCAGCTTGTGAACCGCATAACGCCAGGAAGTGGTTTCCCACGCTTCCTCACAGGTGGTGAAGATAACCTTTCTGCATCCCTATACCCCTTTCGTTAGCTACATCAGGTTAAGGGATAGATCATGGATAGCTAGAACTTACTTCGCCTTTAAGGGCTTCTTCCTTAGTTAAACTGTTCTTTTGCGCCCACTCGTAGATGTCTTCCTTTAGAGAGACAAACTCGAGGCAATCCGAATGCGCATCCAAGAGCCCCACCCTAGATGATTGCATCTTAGGTCTTACATTCTCAACGTTGTGGATGTAGAAAGTAACCTTGTCGAACTCTGATTTCCACCATTGTAGACCTTCTGTATCTACCACAAGCTTGAAGAACTGTGTTGCGGGAACAGCCAGGACCAATGGCCAGGGGTGGAGTCCCTTGGTTGCAGGCTGTAAGGCGTCTTTGAAGCTGCCCAAGATTGCAGATTTCTCTCCAGTATCCACGTCGAACAATGGACTGAGTTTGGTGAGTGGGGTGTATATTATGTGAACGGGGATGGGATACTCCCCGTCAGGGCCTCTCATGGCGTGCTGCTCTGCAAACGGATCCATTATGGCGATAGGGAGGGCTGGGTAATGGTTGTCTGTGACTCTGCGGATGTTTCTGGATGGTGTGGAAGATAAGGTACTTTAGGAAGTTGCGACGGAGGTTGTTGTTATGCTGAAGGAGCTCCGGATGTGGTGTAAAGTAAGGTAAGAGGAAACAAACAGATGTAGGATGGATAAGGGGTGTTTATTTATAAACGTGAGAGATCTGCCCCAAAACACTTAGTGAATTGATCCTGACTCTGAACAGCAGGAACAGTGGTTGTTTCCCTGAACAGTGGTTTTGTTTCCTTCAACAGTGTTTGTTTCCTTTGTCAGGCACAGCCCTACAGCACCATACATCCCCACGTGAGGAGGTAAGTGTAGTGAATTGTTGATGGTTGTAACTGGCCACACCACGCAATCATCTCCCTCATCGCAAGCCATTCACTGATAACGCCATATTCAGCCCGGCCTGGTGCTCCTGCCTGCTGGCGCGTGACTGCCCCGCCAGCTTCCACCAAGATCTCTGCCATCAAAAGCCTCACTTACCGTCCACACCCAGGCTAGAAACCTACCTAAAACACTACTACTACTACTACTATTACTGCTATCACTGCTGCCACAACGACAACCACACTCACATCTTCATTCGCAACTGCAAGCTGTTGAAGCCTTCGTAGCAAGCTTAGCCAGCACCTTCCTTCTGCCTACCACTAATCCACACCACGGCCTCCAAGATCTAGGGTACAAAAGGACACCCTCCTCACCCTCCAACCCAGCCGACAAACCTTCCTTCCCACACCACCACCATCGACAGCTTCATAGCTTCACATCTTCACATCTTCACATCTTCACATCTTCACCAGTCACAAACGACCCTTGCAAGCCAGCATCAGCAACCCTGATCACCCCCCAACCCAGGTAATCAAGGCTCCTTCCTACACCACCACCAGCAACAACAATCTCACACCTTCAGGCATCACCAACAGCACTCCTAAGCCAGCAGCAGCATCACTTCCCCCAAATCCTCAACAGTAAGTACAGCCCCCCATGGATCCCCAGCGCCCTTTCCCATTCAAATGATGCTAACAGGTAGCTAAGACCCCTTAGAAGACAACCGCCACAATGGCTTCCCCCCAGCGCACAGTTAACGATACCCTGGCGTTCATCTCCGAGAACCTCGCCTCCCGGCGTGCTACCGAGTCCATGTCTGAGGACACCCTCAAGAACAAGCCGACAGATGACGAGATCCGCATCCTCTGCCAGGAAACGATCCTGAAGACGAAGGAGTTCACATCGGGCCACCATGTCACCTTCTGCACTATCGCAAACGCTCAACTGGCTCTCGCCCTAGCCCTCAAGAAGCTTCACCAGAGCAACGACATTACGAAGTGGTCCGTCATCATGGCTGGGGGGATCGAGATCGGCCGGGACTGGACACAGGAGGCATTCCACCGCAATGGCCGGATGCGATTCTTCAAGAATGGATGCGAGGAGGTCCCTGGAACCCTCCTGTGGCAGGTTGAGGTTACTACTGTCCCTGATGGCCGCGGCGGCTCCTACAAGGAGCTGAAGCATGATGAGACCGACGTCTGGGTCCCCTTCAAGACTGGGCATGGCAAGGAGGGGGCTCACCTGGGCGACTTCTATGCTACGTTCTTGGAGGACCGCCTGAGCGTCGCCAACAAGAACACCGGCCTGCCCTCGGCCAGGTACTTCAAGCCCACCCGAGCCGCCACGGAGCTGACCGTCTGGGACACAGCTGGGAGCCACGTCAACAGCATCGCCATGGCGATGATGCATCTCCTGGCAGTCCGCATCGGTAAGGTCAACCTGTCTGATGATAACGAGACGAGGATCCGGAAGATGGTGCAGGATGAGGTTCTGGTGGGCCGCTGGTTTATGGAGCGCAGGGCTGGGGATGGCTCGGGCCACAAGCCCACCTTCTTCTCGATGGGGCTGCTCGTCTGGGCCATCACCAATCGCACGGAGCTGGAGAACAAGATCATGGGATAGGTGGGATGCTGGGGTATCCAGCCAGAAAGATGACGAGGGACGTGTGGTTTTGCAAGACATGGGAATCAACCATCAGGCTGCTTCCAGAGGGAATTGACGGTATTGCATATGAAATGGGATAGGGCTACGGCCAAGGCTATTGATAGTTAGACCCAGCAAACAAGCATTTGAAATTTCAGTTAATTACTTATGCTAAGTGACGGCGAGTTAGATCCAGGGTAAGCTCCAAACGTGATCGTTCTTTCTGTATATCCCCTCCAATCCTTCAATGTTGATCATCTGCCTAGGATACCGAGCAACCTTTCACAGGGGAAGCCTTCATAAACCAAACCCAAGGTAGTTCATTACCCCAGAGCGTGGAGGTAGGAAGTCATAAGTTAGCGTGACACCCAGGCCAGGCTAGAAGGGCGTCGCACGCAGGCCGGCAGGGGGGGCCAGCAGAAGAAGTATGGGCGTCATCTACATCTCGCTCTCAGCCTCACCCTCAGCCCCCAATGGATATCACCATAAGCTGTTCAGCAGCACCACCATATTAACTGCATACTGTTCATCCTGGCCGCTGGAGCGTGCCTTCCCTGCCGGGCTGGCTCCGGCACCTCTACTTCACCCAGCCTCACTTCAAACTCAGACCAAGCCAGAGACTTACCCTACGCACCACTGCTGCTGCTGCTGCTGAAGACTGCTTGTGCCATACATCACGACAACCTGTTCGCTGGCACAGCAATATCCGCTACGTCCCATTGCTCCTGCCTCCTGGTGTATGCCTTCCCCCGCTGCATTGGTTCAAGACCTCTGCTATAAAAGGCGTCCACTTCTTCCCAAACCCACGGTTGAAACGCTGCCGTAGACACCACCACCCCTCCTGCAACAGCAATATCACAGCATCAAAGGCATCGCAACAGTCGACAGTAGCACCTTCCACACCACGGCCTCCAAGATCTAGGGTACAAAAGGACACCCTCCTCACCCTCCAACCCAGCCGACAAACCTTCCTTCACACACCACCACCATCGACAGCTTCACAGCTTCACATCTTCACATCTTCACATCTTCACCAACAACCCTTCCAAGCCAGCATCAACAACCCTTATCACCCTCTAACCCAGCTAATCAAGGCTCCTTCCTACACCACTACCAGCAACAACAATCTCACACCTTCAGGCATCACCAGCAGCACTCCCAAGCCAGCAGCACCATCCCTTCCCCCAAATCATCAACAGTAAGTACAGCCCCCCATGGATCCCCAGCGCCCTTTCCCATTCAAATAATGCTGACAGGTAGCCAAGGCCCCTCAGAAGACAACCTCCGCAATGGCCTCCCGTTTCGAGCTCGATGATGACCTCCAGCTCGCCATTATGGCTACCCAGCGGAAGCTCAATGATTCCATCGAGTTCATGCGTGCCAACCTCGCCTCCCGCCACGATGCCGAGTCGATGACCCGAGACGTCCTCAAGAACAGGCCTACTGATGACGACATCCGCCATGTTGTTACGATTAAGATACTCTCGACGAAGCCCTTTACATCAGGCCACGAGGTGGTCTTCTGCACCATCCGAGATGCTGGCCGGGCCCTTACCTTAGCATTCGAGAAAATCCACAACAGTAGCCACACCACAAGACTGTCCGTCGTGATGGCTGGAGGCATCGAGATTGGCAGGGAGTTCCAGAGGGATGCCTTCCAGGATCAAGGCCACGACAGATTCTTCAGGAATGGATGCGAGGAGGTCCCCGGGACCCTCCTGTGGGATGTTGGTGTTGCCACGGTCCCTGATGGCGCTGGCGGCTACTGCAAGGAGCTCAGGCATGGAAAAACCTACGGCTGGGTCCCCTACAAGCCTTGCGGGGGCGGCTGTGGGTGTGAGGTCCACCTGGGTCATTACTATGCCGACTTGCTCGACAGGGCCCTGGAAGAGGCAAACAAGGTGCCTGGCAAGCACATCGCAAAGTACTTTAGGGATATCCCGCCCATCGACCAAATCATCACCTGGGACACAAGTGGGAGCCATATCAACAGCACTAGCATGGCCATGATGCATCTCCTGGCCTTCCGCATAGCCGGAGTTGATGTTTCCGACGATCCAAGGATTGCTGCTGTGAAGATCGTGTGGGATGGTGTTCTGGCGGGCAACTGGTGGGCGGAGGTCACTGATGAGGATGCAGACACACACAAGTCCCTCTTCTTCTCCATGAAGCTGCTGCTGTGGGCCATCGACAACCCCACGAAGCTGGAGGAGAAGATCATGACGTGAGCATGGCACTGGGGCTGTGAGGGCTGGAGGGGCAGGGCGGTAGATGTAGTTTCGGTGGACATAGGGATTGACTGCTTTGCTGCTTTTTTTGGGGGCCAGGGAAGGCCATAATGGAAGGGGGAGAGTTTAGGGCAGGCGGGCCGGGCGGGTTTCACAATTTCAATACAATTATAGGCAGTTTTGGCACACTGGTTTGCGGCAGTTTTCATGCGTCTTCTTTTCATCTCTTTCCCGTCCATGCCCTAGCTAGCGGGCAGCAGGCACTGGGCCGCCTACTGCATTAAGCTGGTGTAATTACAGGCAGGGTACCACAACCTCAGGGTAGAGGTCAGAGACGGAGATATAATAATAACTTTCACCAAGCTTTCCTCTCCTCGCAGTGTCGTATGAGAAACCCCTGAGGTGCAGGGAAAAGAAGGGACAGGAAAGGACTCTGCTTTATTCCGAACCCTGCGCCAATCCTTCCATATCATCGATGGTCTCTGAATCGGAAGGTCAGCTTCTTGCGTGAAGTGGCTTGATCAGTTACGGGGGGGCGGTTTTCCTTTCGGGCCCCGGCTCGGGCTCGGGCTCGGGCTCGGGCGGCCCGAGCCCCCGGCCGGCCCCGGCCGACTTCCGTCTTGCACCTCCCACTGGCGGCGGTGGTGGTGCAGGTGGTGTACGCTGATTGGTGGGCTTGCGCTGGAGACCCGCCGTGCACGTGGGTCACCCGGAGCAGAGGGGACCAATAGGTTTGAAGGTACTTCCCCCCCACCTTGCAGGGGTTCTAGCCAATACATTTGAAGGTTCTTTCCCCCACTTTACAGGGGTCTTAGCCAATACATTTGGAGGTTCTTTTACAGCCAATCATTTTCGCCTAATCGGGACGAGGTCTAAGGGTAGCAGATCGAGGGTCGTGCAGGTGGTCAAATATAACCTTTCTTCCGAAAGGCATTTCATCTAAATTTATAATAAGATGCTGCTTTATTTTAGAGAGGCTTAGAGAAGAGCTAGAGAAGACTAAAGACTATAAGATAACTAGTATTTCTCACTCTATATCAGATAGATTCTATCTCTTAGTATATTAATATTATTAAACTAATTTAAATAACGCTAGCTATTAAGTCTAAGATTAGAGGTATAGCTCTAGAAGATAATTATAGTACTTAAAGTTAAACCTAATGCTTAACCTATAGCAGTCTCTAATAATCTGCGCGTTATAATAATACTGCTTCTCTATCCTACTAGTTACCTCTCTAAACCTATTCGCATATATTTCTAAATGCTACTCTACTAGTACCTTTATATTACAACCTATAAATAAGGATAATAGTTAACTAACCTACTTAGGCGTTAAGTAGCTAAAGTAAGATATTTATACTATAAGATTATAGGGATAATAAGGACTTACTTAGTATAGAAGAACTATAATATAAGTTATATAATAATAAAATAAGGAAATAATTAGTAGAGTATAAGAAAGAATATTTAGTAATTAGTTAGCGCTACTAACTAATTATAATTACTTTATATACTTAAGTAATTACTTTTAAGTAGATAAAAGATATTATTTAAGATTTATATATAATATAACTTAAGCTTAGTTTATAGTTAGATTTCTATAGCTTTTTAATAATTAATTTAATATTTATCCTTAAAATACTTTTAGCTTATATTTACTATAAATTACTTATTAAACTTAAAACTAATTATTTTAATTTCTAAAGACTTAATTTACTATTAGCTTATAACTTATAACTTAAATTATAACTTAATATACTATTAGAATATATTAATCCCTAGTTTCTATTAGTAGAACCTACTATTAGATAGCTAACTATAATATTTTAATTACTTTTATTTAGTAAGTTAACTATTAATACTTACTAAATAGTATAGATAAGATATCCTCTTATATTTCTACTAAATCTCTTACTTTAAAATCCTTATTATCTTTATATAACTAGCTTTAGAGCTTAATATAAAAACTTATTAATATTAAGGATTATAATATACTAAACTTTAAGTATAATTTTAATAGAGAAAGTTCTTTTACTAAAGAAAGATATAAATAACTCTAATATATTATTTAGAAATAAGAAATTAAGACTAAAGAAATATAGACTTTTATTAATAAAAATAAGTAAGCTATAAATAGCTTAAATAAATAACTCTAGAATACTAGAGAAGCTTATAAAAAACTAAAAAAAGGTATCTATAGAGATACTAACTTTAAGAAGATTTAAGAGCTTTAAGGAGAACTTAATACCCTCTAAGCTACTACTAATATTATTACTACCTTTATAAGAGGATACTAGAAACTTAAACTTAGCGCCCCTATTATTTATAATAATACTTCTAGATAGCTTAAACTATACTTAATTTAAATTAAAACTTATTATAACTTCTACTATAATAATTTTACTAACTAAATAAAAAAAGTTATTTATATAGCTACTTACTTTTATAGATAAACTTTTAAATAGTTTAAACCTATCTAAAAAGAATTTCTTAAGTATAAAACCTTAAATAAGTACTTTATAGAAATATATAATATCTATAGTAACTTTTAAAAGTTTAAAGATACTCTATAGTCCCTTTTTTAGGACCTAAATAAAAGATACTAAATAGAATATAATCTTATATAGTTATAATATACTAAGTTAGCTAAGGAATATACTATTACTTTTAAATAACTTAATATCTAACTAGATCTAACTAAAAAAACTAAGATCTTTATATTTTATTAGAGACTTAAAAATAATATTAAGGATAAGATAGTTAAACTAAATAAACTTAAGAACTTCTTTTAGTATATTAATATAGCTATTAAGATTAATAATTAACTCTTTAAATAAAAAAAAGAAAAAGGCAAAAGATAATAAGAAGCTAGTTTAAGATATAAATATTAATAGTAACCTTAATATAAGTTTAATAGTTAGTAGAATAATAATAAACTTTATAATAACTAAAATAATACTTACTAAAGTACTACTTATAGATAATATAGTAGACCTATAGATCTTAGTATAATAATTAAACCTAATAATAAAAAGCTTTAGAATCTTAAATATTATAACTATAATAAATAAAGATATATCGCTAAAAACTATAAGTAGCTTAAGAAGCTACTTTAGATATTAGTAACTAAATAACCTTAATAAGTTAATATAATTATAAAAGCTTTATATATATCCTAGTTATAAACTAAATATTATAATAATAACTACTAAATTCACTTTAATAATAAAGAGAACTTAAGATACTATCCTCTTAAACTTAAAACTTTAGCTATAATATACTATAGTAATAATAAAATTATAAGAAAACTAGCAGAATAACTTAATGAAATGCTATAGATCTAGTGTTTAAAACTTATTAACACCTTACTAACTATATATAAGTAAGAACTAAAGAATAATAATAAGTAAAAACTAATATACTTCTAACTAGCTAAACTTATATACTTAGAATAAATCTAAAAAGAACTTTATAACTTTATATAAGAAAGATAACTTAAAGCTATACTCTTATATATAGAATAATAAAAATATATATATAAAAACCCTACTAAAATTAAATAAATTAACTAAGAAATAGAGGAATAAGTTAAAGAGAAATCTAAAAAAGAACTAAAATATTAATATAACTTTCTAATAGAATAATAACTCCTTAGTATAACTAATAACTAAATTTTTAGAAAAAGTAAAAGTTTACTTTATAACTTAAATAAACTTTATAATATTACTTAATAATATATTTAAGCTAAGATTATTTATAGGTTTACTTCTAATATAGATAACTCTAGCTCTAAAAAAGACTCTAATAACTAAGAGGATAAATTTAAGTAGCTCTTAAAGTATTAAGAAATTAATATACTTTAAAATAAATAGTAGTACTACTTCTATAGTACTTTAGTAAACTAATAAGACTAAAACTATACTTCTTAGCTATATATAAAAAATTACTTT
The DNA here is from genome assembly GCA_027406105.1 of Colletotrichum endophyticum. Taxonomy (NCBI): domain Eukaryota; kingdom Fungi; phylum Ascomycota; class Sordariomycetes; order Glomerellales; family Glomerellaceae; genus Colletotrichum; species Colletotrichum endophyticum. The sequence continues at coordinate 3,296,692 of JANVYF010000010.1, read as the reverse complement.
ATACTAAGAAATAACTATTAATTTTATTAAACCTTCTTTTAGCTTTAGTATTTCTATAATAAATATAAAAAATATATAAGAGATAAATATAACTACTACTTTTACTTCTAAAAACTTAATAATAAGCTTATTTAAGAAATCTACTTAATAACTAAAATAATTAGATAGATAATAATAGCTTTTAAAAGAAGGATTATAACCTTCTAATTAAGCTTTTAGTTTCTTATAAAATACTAATATAATAATAATATAAAGTAAGATAAATACTAGCATAATAAATACTAAATCTATTACTAAGAAAAAGCTTATATATAGAGAATTATAAAAAATAAACTAAAACCCCTTTAAGTTAAAATCTATAAAAATAGCTTTACTAAAGTAGTATAAAAAGGAAAATAAATTATCTACTTAAGATAAATAAAGTAGCTAAAAAACTAAACTTACTTACTAATAATAGATTATAATAAGTAATAAGGAAAAGATCTATCTATTAGATATTATAAAAATATAAAAAAAATATAAAATTTAAAGTTACTATTAATAAGTAAATAATATTTATACTAATTAATAGTAAAGCTAAAGTAAACTTTATTACTTTTTAAACTATAAATTAGCTAGAAGTATAATAAGGAGGAAAAGAATAACTATACCTCTTATATATAGTAAAAAGAGAAGAATTTAAATATAAAAGAGGTACTATTTATAATAAAACTATACTTTTTAAAATAAACTATTTAGATTAAAAAGAAAGAATTTAATTTAATATTACTAATATAGAAATATATAATATAATATTAAGATTACTTTAGCTATAAATAAATAACTTATAAATAGATTAAAATAAAAGCTAACTCTAATAGGACTATAATAGTTTAATCCCTAAGTAGTACTATAAAAAATAAGTCTTAAATAAGCTAGTAAAATAAGAAATAGTAAAATAATATATCTACTATCTTAAAGTAAAAAAAGTTATATTATAACTATTAATAATAATAGATCTTAAATAGAAGAAAGATCTATTTCTATTTATTTTAAAAAAATATAAAATTTATAAGAAACTCTTTATAGCTAAATTAGAAACTAAATTACTTAAATATACTAGCTTTAACTATAAAATCCTTCTTAAAAAAAGTAAAGAACTATAATTTAATAAAATCTATAGCTTTAACTAAATAGAAATAGAAGTATTAGATAAATATTTTAAAGAAAACCTAAAGAAAGGTTATATTAAACCTTTAATATTATTAATAGGAAGTTTAATCTTATTTATACTAAAAAAAAATAGTAAACTATAATTATATATTAATTATTATATACTTAATAAAATAATAATTAAAAATTACTATTTACTACTACTTATTAATAAAATAAAGAAACTCTTCTATAAAGCTAATTAGTTTATAGCTTTTAACCTTAAAAGTACTTATAACTTAATTAAAATAAAGTAAAGAGAGGAATAAAAGACTACTTTTAGGATATAAAAAAGATATTTTAAATACTTTATTATACTTTTTAGTCTTACTAATACCTCTATAATATTTTAGAATATAATTAATTTAGTTTTATATAAATATATTAATATCTATATAGTTATCTACTTAGATAATATTTTTATATTTTTACTAATACTTAAGAAATATAAAGAAGATATCTATAACGTCTTATAAGCTTTCTAAAAAGCTAAGCTTCTAGTTAAACTTAAGAAGAGTGAATTTTATACTTAAAAAGTAGAATATTTTAGATTTATTATTACTATTAGGGAAGTTAAAATATTAGAAAATAAGATTAAAGCTATTAAAGAATAGCTAGTACTTAAGAACTTTAAGGAAGTCTAAGGATTTCTAGGTTTTATTAACTTCTATTAAAAATTTATTAAAAACTATAGGAAGATTAATATAGTTTTTATTAACTTTAGCTATAAAGATACTTTATTTATATAGGAAGAACTATAGTAAATAGCTTTTTAGAAAATTAAAGACCTTATTAGTAATAAACTAGTCCTAATAATATTAGATTTTACTAAATAGTTTAAAGTAGAGCTAGATTCTTTAGATTATACCCTTAAAGTATAACTATTATAATAAGATTTAGAAAGATAGTTATACTTATATACCTTCTTTTTATATAAGCTCTATAGACTTAAGCTAAACTACTAAATCTATAATAAAGAGCTTATAGTAATTATTAAAGTATTTAAGGAATAAAGACCTAAGCTATTTAGAACGATTTATAAAGTATTTATATACTTAGACTATAAGAACCTCTTATATTTTATAACTTTAAAAGTATTAAATAAATAATAAGTTAGATAGTTAGAATTCCTTTCTAAATTTAACTTCTAAATTATTTATTAAAAAGGATTAGATAATAGTAGAGCTAATACCTTTAGCTAATAACTAAACTATAATATCTTAATACCTAAAGAAACCTAAGTAATTCTTAAAAATAATAATAGAGACTTAGTACTAGCTACTAAACTCTTAATAATAGCTAGATAATTTAGTATTAGCCTACTTAGTAAACTAAATAATAAAGTAATTATAGAGTTTTATACTTACTTTATATATAGTTACTAAAGAATTATAAAAACTTAGAAATAACTATAATAATAATATAGAGAAAAGGTTACTAGAGAATATATAGTAAAAATAATTAAAGATTATAAAGTATACCTTAAAAGTAAACCTACTTAATATTAACTTTATAGTATACTATAACCTTTACTTATACTATAAACTACTTAGTAATCTATATTACTTAACTTTATTATTAAATTACTAAAATCTTAAGAACCCCTTATAAGAGTATATTATAATAGTATTCTTATTATTATAAACTAACTTATAAAATATACTTATTTTATCTTATATAAAGAAATAAGTAATACTAAAGAATATACTTATATATTTCTTAAGTATATTATTACTAATTATAGAACGTTTAAAGAGATTATATTAGATAGAGATAAGATTTTTACTTCTAACTTTTAGAAGTTAATTATATTATACTTTAGTATTAAATAATTAATATCTACTATATTCTACTTATAGATTAATAGATAAATAGAATAAATTAACTAAATCTTTAAAACTTATCTTTATATTTATATTAATTATAATTAAGATAATTAAGTAGTACTATTACTAATAGTATAGTTTATATATAATAGTATAATAAGAGAAAGTATTAAAGAATCCCCTTTCTATTTTAATTATAAATTTAAACTAATAATATATAGGGAACTTTAAGTAAAACTTTAAGTAATTAAAGCTATTACTTTAGTATAATAAATAAGAGATATCTAAGGAAATATATAAAAAAAACTTAAATTTATATAATAAAGAATAACTAAATTTAGTAATAAATAAAGGATTAAAGAACTAATTTTAAAAAAAAGAGATAGTACCTATTTTATATAGTAAAATATTAAAATAAAAAAATTAAGTAATAAACTTAATTTTAAAAAACTTAAACTTTTTAGGATTATATAAGTAATATTATTAATAAACTATAAACTTAAATTTCTAGAAATTATAAAATATTACTTAGTATTTTATATTTTACTACTTAAACTAGCTTTATAAAGATTATAGATAAAAAACCTTATTATTATAAAAGATAATAAACTAAAGTATAAAGTTAAAAAACTACTTAATTACTAATATAAAGATAATAAATAGAAATACCTAGTTAAATAGAAAAACTATAATTATAAAGAAAATATATAGGAACTTAATAATAACTTATTTAATTATAGAGATAAGATTAATAAGTATATTAGAATACTTAATTATATTAATCTTAGAGATAAACTAAAATTACTTATAACTTTTAAAGAATTTAAGAAATATAAAATAAACCTTACTAAAGAAAATAAGTAAATATAATAAGAAATATAATAAGTATAAAGGGAAGCTAAAAAGTAAAAGATATAACTTTTATTCCTATAGTTATAATTAAGATACTTTTAGCTAATATAATAAAGAAAATTATTTATTTAATTAAGAATATTAGAGTATAACTAAGACTTTTTTAATAAGAAGTTTAGAATACTAAAATTCTAATTAAGGATTAAATCTAAGTTTATTATATTAAAACTACTTATAGATTAAACTTCTAATATAAGAGAAGCTACTAGCTCCTCCTTAGTAACCTCTTAACCTTTTTAAAATATTATTCTCTTTTATTTATATAAATAATCTAACTATACTATAGACTTATTTAACTTAGTTTATATAGTATATAAAGTAGTAATTTTCTTTCTTAATACCTCTTCTTTAGCTACCTTTATATCTTCTAAATATACTACTTTATTTAGTAAATAATTAACTAAAGTAAAGTTAGTATTACTTTAAGTATAGAAAGGAAATAAAAAGAATAAATAAATATAAATAATATCTACTATTATATTATAAGATTACTCTAAATAAATATACTTACTATAGACCTTACTACTTAGAAGTAATTTATAATACTTCTTTATAAAATAATAGTAAGAGTAAAGTATATTAACTATAATATTAAACTTAATAATATATAGTATATAATTATAATAATAAAGAGTAGAAGTAGAACTTAATTTTAATTTTTAAATATAACTTAATATAATATTAATATTATAAATAAATTAAAAAGTATAATTAATAGGTCTCTAACTTAAAACTAATAACTTACTTATATTAAGTTTTAAGGATAAAACCTTTAGAGAGAAAACTTAATATTATAACCTATAAATAAAGATAATAGTTAACTAACTTACTTAGGCGTTAAGTAGCTAGGGTAGGATATTTATACTATAAGATTATAAGGATAATAAAGACTTACTTAGTATAAAAGAACTATAGTATAAGTTATATAATAATAAGATAAAGAAATAATTAGTAGAGTATAAAAAGGAACGCTTAGTAATTAGTTAGTACTACTAACTAATTATAATTACTTTATATACCTAAGTAATTATTCTTAAGTAGATAAAAGATACTATTTAGGACTTATATATAGTATAACTTAAGCTTAGTTTATAATTAGATTTCTATAGCTCTTTAGTAATTAACTTAGTATTTATCCTTAGGATACTCTTAGCTTACTTTTACTATAAATCACTTATTAAGCTTAAGACTAATTATTTTAATCTCTAAAGACCTAATCTACTATTAGCTTATAACTTATAACCTAAACTATAACCTAATATACTATTAGAACGTATTAATCCCTAGCTTCTATTAGCAGAACCTACTATTAGATAGCTAACTATAATACTTTACTGCGTAAGTCTTTAGGTCCTTGAGAATGAGGAGTGGTTCAGAAGCATTAATCTATTTTGTTACTTCTGACTAGTCGTCTGCGTTAACAGCCGACAACCATTCCCGCAATCTACAATATTGATGAAGGCTGCGCCGATTGATGTTATGGTTGATTCCTTTCTGTGACTCTAATGAAGCTCTTAGCAGGTGATGCAGACATGCTTCAGCATACTGAGGGGTCTCCGCAGCTGCTAGTATTGCGTTCGTCCCATTCGAGTCCGCTATCCAAGGATTCGCTCCATGTTGAATGAGTTGTTTCACAGAATCCAAAACTTCTTGAGGGTCGTTTCTTTCATTCATTAGGAGCACCAGCAAAGGCGTTCTTCCGTTCTCATCTGTTATGTTAGGGTCCGCTCCTCGGTCAAGAACAACGTTGAATAGGCTGCCAAAACGTAGCTCCGCTTCATCCTCTCTGCCACAGTTCTTCGATAAAATATGCAAAAGAGAATCCCCCGGTGTGATACCAGTATATGCAGGTGGTATCAATTCGGCGTATTGGCACAAGGCTAGCCCTAAGGGCATGTCTGCAGGGAGGACGTGCCCCATGCTGGGCAGTATCTCAATGTATTCCAAAGCCAATGACTTTCCCGTAGAAAGTAAGGTGTCTGGGTTAGCCCTCTTTTCTATCATGAGACGGATTGTGTCCGAATATTCGTCCTGTGTGACCCAAGATTCGAAGTCTCCTAACTTTGATAGGAGCACTGTCAGGGGCGTTCGGCCGTCTGGGAGGGGCATCGTGACACTGGCGCCCAGGCGAAGGAAGAATCTGAGATCAAGTCTGTGCTCTTGCAAAATCTTGTGAAACGGTGTGAAGCCCAAACGATTGGGGGTATTGAGGGTACAACGTCGGTGGTTAACCATAATGTGAAGAGCACTGTTGTCTCCCATCTCAGGCAGCGAAAATCGTATGGCGAGATGAGCTGGCGTATTACCTTCGGCATCTTGAATTGTTGCATCTGCGCCATGTTGCAGAAGAAGAGAGGCAATGGTTCGGGAGGCAGCACGATGCAAGGGGGTTCGTCCAAGCTCTCCTTTGGCGTTTACAATGGCTCCATACTCAACGAGTAAGTCAACAATCTCTCCGGAGCCTCTCTCTGCAGCATAATGAAGTGGCGTATTGTCTAGAGCGTCCCTGACATTTACTTGGAAACGCTCATGCAAGGCTTCTGCAACACCAGCCTTGTCCTGTGCGCATACAGCAAAATGCAGTCGTGTTCTTCCATCTCTATGGTAAGTACAAGGGAGAGTGTGAATAGATGCCGATGGTTGTATTGAAGTAACGCTCCTTGTAACATCGACAATCATGCCCCCTAAAGGTAGATTCATAGTTTCATCGAGACATGGGTTGCTCGTGAGGGTTGCTCGAGTCACAGGCATTGTGGTGGTACTAGATATTTTGCTTTGGCGTCAGCATGGTGATTATAGCCGGCTTACGTCCGGCAGATATATCAAGCTCACCTTGACTCCGCCACTTGGCGTGACGTAGCCGAAGCAAAACCTACGGCTTTGATTCGAGCGGCAATAGTAGAACGAGCGAGTCTTTCTGAGCAACTCTTGCCCCTCGAGTGAGAGACATTTTTGATCTTGTATTTTGCGAATCCCCATTTGCGTAATTGCGTATGATATGATCTTTCGCTGAAGAAAGATGTCAACCCACGCGCATGCACCCGAGTAATGTTCGGGGAGTTCGGCATTACTTACGACGCTTCAAAGTCATGACGGTCTCGAATTAATTTCATTACGTCCTTGAGCTTTCGCTTCTCCACGCAATAGAGTTGCTGAACATCTTCTCGGAGATTTTCCCACTTTTTGGTCATCCTGGTTATTGACGTGATGACTCAAGCTTGTGAGGCTCGGAACATGGACATACGTTATCGATAAATGCATGAGGCTTTGACAAGCATCATATAGGCAACTGCAGCTGGCGCTTACTGACCGCCATCCAACCGTGCCGTATTGGAAGCTTTATCTGCTGGTTGGGCGGCCTCAAGTTGAGGGGCAAAGCAGAAACGGAGCCAATCCCCACCGGTCTGAAGTCTCGGTTATTTATCCGCTCTTGTGCATTGGCGACATTCTACCCACATTAGCAACAGATAGCAAGTCCTTCGATGGCCTATGGGAGCCTTTTACCCTTTGAGGGGCCTGGATATGGACAGTCTGACAGCGCCAGCACACATGGGCAAGTTCCGAGCCGTGCTACTCCTGCAAGTCTAGTTGGTTGATGACAACACACAATGTGATACGAAAATGCAAGCTTGAGTTGATTGGGTGGTAGCGCAACTTAGCGGAGCCACGACTGGGTACGCAAACAAAGAGTTTTGCATTTTGCAGAATCGGAGGTGCCTTGCAGCTTCCACATTTGCCATACTGCATGTGCAGCATGAAGGCCAAGTTCTCACCCATGCCCTTTTGAGAGACACGTGCTGGATTTACGTTTTGCAGATTCGTACTTGCGTTGATCATTCTCATTGACCGCTTCTATCCAAGGCAGACCTCGGCATCAAGGCCAGGCTGTCAGCCTCCCTACGTTCCAGAAATTGTGACGTTTTGTGCCTCCCCGAATTAGCATTAAACTCAAATTCCTAGTCTACATCTTTAGGCAGACAACTCTGAGTAGGTGAAAGGGGTCTGAGCGTTCTTTTGCAGATTTCACTCGCCAGACCTTTCGTAACACCGGTCTTATGTTAAGAATCAGTCAGGCTTTACATCCTGCTTCTGTTTCGGCAGTTTCTCCGCTTTAAGATAGTTTTGGCATGTTTCAGGGCGCTCCTGAACTCTATCAGCAACGGGTAATGGAATATTGAAGAGGGCTTTTGAACAGGCCCTGTCATGTCCTTGATTCTCTTGTACTTAAGAACCACGCCGTGTCCAAGGAGGAGCAGGGTCAGAAAACAAAGATCTCAATAGACCGAACACAATTCCTCAATGATTGCGACTTTTTGCCTGAATATCGAGCCTGCGGTAGTCCTGTTTTGGTTCTTTGTCGATACCTTATATACAGCAACTTTCGACTTTGCGACACAAATGGCAACACGGGCCGACACATCAGTATCAGTACATTCCGTCTCTGGGTAACTTCCTTTTAGTTCATGATTTCTTCTTTACCTAAATTCCTGAACTATGCTGATATTTGGGAGCGTAAGACATGGAATTCTTGGCACTGATGGATGCTCAACTCAACATCACAGTGGCAATACTTCCCTTTCCAACAGACATAAGAGAGACGAGCCGCCGGGGTCATCACATGACAACCACCAACGACACGCTATGGGCATTTTCGTGAACTCTGAGAGTATCGCAGAAGATCAGAAAATACATGGACAGGTTCTCATCCGCAACCTTGAGTCATTGGGGCTTACGTTGGAATCCGAGGTAGCCCAAAAGGTAGCTAGAAACAGTCGTGGAATGAGTCCTATGGAAAGACTGATGAAGTACTTGCAAGACGCCATGAGCAAGTGCTATTAAATACGACTCAAAGCCGACGCTTGGTGCAGAAAGGCAACATTACCTACAGCTCTGCTGTGTATGCGAAAAGAGATGGCAGGGCAGGGCACAACCCGCGTACATGTTGATTTTAGCTGCGTATCTGGTCAAATAATGTTAGCCGTGTCAGCGGTTTTCAGCAACAATATCTTTTGAGCCTCACTAAATTCTCCCAATATCTATTTTATCCACTGAGTATTGTCGCAGTGATCATAGGAAAATGAGATTGATCGGATCTGCAGAAACAACTCTGGGGACAAGGCCCAACCCCACCCAGAGATGCCGCCCAAGCTTCTCTTCTCCGAGATCTTCAACCGCTTCGGGCAGAGAGAACCTGTGATACTCGTATATCTCGCCTAAATAGAGCGGCTGTCTTGTACAGCTGGTATGTCCAAAAAGGAAACAGTGATCTGGCGGAAATGGATTAAATCAAGGCGCGATATTCATGGACATGCGTATTCTGTACTTCTACTTTTACTAAACACCGCCGATTGCGTGGTCCTCATACTCCGACAGCATCCAATTTTTCACAACTTCACGAAGGAGATATTTGGCAAGCGCATCCACCCGTAACAGGGAGGCAACCGCTAGAACAAAATGTAGGATAGCGATCCCTAGTGTAGACGTCGGAATCTTTCTCCAATATACCTCGTCTCTGGTAATCCCGTGCTGGACTTGACTCATGAATGGGCGAAACTTTCGATCGTACTCCGCCAGAGCCGTCAGGAGTTCGTCCTTTGATCCTGTCCCTGCACAGTGTTTGCCAATCTCCCCGGCGAGTATGTATGCCCCGACAAGGCCGGATGTGGTGCCCATTCCTGTGGTTGCCGATGGGCAGTAAGCAGCGTCTCCGACCAGTACTACGTGGCCAGAAGACCAAGCATCCAGTCGTACGACGCCGAGACGCTCACAGTAGAAGTCGGTTGATTTGTCGAGGCTCTCAAGAATGTGGTCGACCTGCCATCCAGCCCCCTGGAAGATGTGTCGTAGAGCTCTCTTCTCTTCTTCAATGTCCCCCTTCCGAATGTTGTCCATCGGCTCTGAGAAGCCCACAGCAGCAAGATACAACTGCTTGGACGAGGGCGTGTGCCGTCTAGTGCCCACAAGACGCTGTCCTGTGGCGAGGTAAGAGGTGCTCCGGAGCTCTTCTTCGCTTGTCACCGGCTCAGGGACAGTGAACTGACCGATGTGTACTCTCAGGGGTTTGATGGGGTCGTCGCGCTCAGGTCCGAGCATCATTCTTCGGGTACGCGATCCTTATCCGTCGGCGCCGATTATGAGATCATATCGAGCATTATCACCGTCCGAGAAAGAGACGTCGACAAAGCCATTTCGCTGGGTGAGATTGTTGGCAGAGACCCCAAACATATACTTGGTGCGGTCCTTTGCAGCATCGTACAGCAGACGGCACAGATCGCCCCTCATAATCTCATAGTCGGTGGTGAAGCTCTGCAACCCTTTCCCGGTCCTGTTGGCTGGAAAGTACGCAATAGACTTACCGGCGCTGTTGACCACCTGAAGACCTTCTTCTCGCACAGACTTGGCTCGAAACTCTTTCTCAATCCCTAGACGCTTCAGAACGTCAATACCGAACCGTTCGACAACTGTAACGTCATGACCCTGCCTTGAGAGCAGGAAGGCGATGGCGTTGCCAGAAATTCCTCCGCCGCAAATAAGAATCTTGAGTTTTGCCATTTTCTGCCTGACGCAGACTCGTATCGGCCGCACGGAATGGTCTGGCAGTGACGTGGTTGTTGGATCAGTTGGGGATGACGAGGTGGTGGCGGCCAGGAAAGATCAGTGACAAAGTCTCAGAAAACTGTGTATGTTTGACTTGGTTCCTAAGAGGAAGGAAACTCCTACTTGCACACATACACACATATATATACACATACGATCTCCTTTTCCCTCACATAAGCTCTCCGATAGACTGGGGCATCTCTACCAAATGCTCGGAGTTTACTACATTATTGCAACCAGAATCCTGACACACATAACTGGAGTTCTGGAAACGGGTGGCATCCACTAAGTCCTGAGTCAGGGTAAGGGTGTATCGTTGCCGCAGCCGACAAAATCCGACCGAATCTCATGCGGTTGGATATCCCAAATCCACACCGAACTTTTCGGTGCGGGAAATTCTTCCCCGGCGGAGATAAGAACGGCGCAAGACGACAACCCGGAAAGTCCAGGATTTCTCGGAACCTACTATTGAGCAATGACACTCACAGAATGAGGGATCCGGCGAGCCCGATTGGATGGTCCTGAACTCAACTAGGACGGCTCGTTATGGCTTCCCTGAGCACCTAGGCCACATTTAGGGCCATCCGAGCGTCGTTTACGTTGCAATCACGTATCTGGTCAAATACTGCAATCCATCATGGCAGATTATTCCACAGGGTAATTCGATAATCTCTGTCTAACCTCAAGCAACCTGTCGTTTGCGCTGCTTGCTCAGATGACCCCGCAATAAACAGACTTGGATAGCGGGCCCGTGGGATTACTTGACTTCTAGCTTCATCCAAACTTGAGCATGTGTCAGTACTATTGATCATTCTGGTCTGGTACAGCTCCTGGGCGATATCGGCCGAGGCACTAGGTTCTTACGCTCAGAAAGACGGGTATTTCAAATCATCAGGTACACACAGAGAAACCTCCGAAATTTCTAGATGTTTCTACGTCTTTTGCGTGCGTGTCTCGAATTGGCAGCTGCCCCATCATCTCGCCCTGCAATTTACCTTCCGCCCCAGATCTACAAGTCTGGGAAGGCCCAACACGACAATATATTAACGAAAGAGCGCTTTTGTTGCTGCAGCTAATCCTCACCAGAGGGGACCGAGTCCAATGGCTCACCCTTTCTACCGTCGAACAACTCTTCATAACCCTGAAATAAATCAGCACAATCCTCCGCATTATCGGAATAGCGGTATTGAGTTACAAGAAGCCTTCCATGGCGACCTAGACTTTTGACATCATGGCCTGTCCGATATTGTACAGATTCCAAACAGGATCTGGGGCCAGAGTTGAACACCTGTTGGGCTGTCGGAGCTTCCGTGCGGAAAAGCTGGACCAAGTCTGGAAGGACGTGATACGTGAGCTCTGAGCGTGACAAATTGCAGGATGAAAAGAAACCAAGAAGCAAGGTGTTATTTCCGTACCTTCAAGACGATGAATAACTAGAGGATTCGTCGAAGCTCTAATTCCCATTCCTATGCCGGTGATGTGCCATTGGACGCCCTTTTCTCTCATCTTTTCGGCAATCACCGCGATGGGAATCTCTGGCCCTGCTCCGATGACTATGAATTTGGTGCTTCAGCGTCAGACGGGTCGGTTGGTCGACAGGTGGCACGAAAGAAATGACATACCGTACACATTGTAGCCAGCCTGAACCAGCTCGATTGCATCACTGCGAACACCTTTGTCGACAAGCTGAGGGTCCCAGCCTTCAGCAAGCGCCAGTGGATGGTACGGCGGTAGGCCCCTGGATCGTGCAAGGGGGTCAGCAATTTCGATTTGGGCTGAGAGCAAGTAAGTTGTCATTTCGACTTCTCTTACGTGTAAAACACATTGATGCCTTCTCTGTTACTGCCAGAAAGAATGGATGCAGACTCTGTTTTCTCACTGAAATTCATGTTGGCTGGATGGAAAGATCGTATTGCGTGGTGATGTAATTTCGTGCGTCTTCACTCAATGCATGTGAAGAAGAAAAGGGATGGGTGATTGAGAGTGTAGGCCCCATGGAACTTGTATCTCGGTCTTGCTGGTATTCGCACTGGCAGGCATCTTTCAGCACAGTAGAAGGTAGATAGTCATTCAGGGACATTCTACGTTTGTTGTCAGCATGCTTGTGCCATTGCGCCAAGGCCATGACTTTCGGGATACAATGCATAGCGCATCCTTTAGTCCTCACAAGATACGGTATACGGTGAGCGAAACTTCATTTGGTTTAGCGCGCGACTTGATTACCAAGTTTGCGCAAATACATAGGCAGCTTGCCACATGAACTAGTGTCCGCCGCAAATCCTACGCTTCATAACTCCCACCATACCTGTGAGAGTTTCAGGGATCAAGCTCCAGGGATCAATCATCAAGCAATTGGTGATACAAACCATAGCCTTCACAATATCAAGCGTTGGAACTGTCCCTCAAATCGACATAAATCTTTTCTTGGCTTGGGACCTCGGTCTGTTTAGTCATCTTAAAACAGGAATTGCATGGTTCCAGTGACGACGGCACTAGCATCGACTGGAAGCGCAGACTAGTGAGATGGCACCTGCAAAAGTCAGAAAGCGAAACCACCTACAAATATGTATCTGCTCCCCTTCTTTCACCAGATATTCGAACGCTATTCGGAACACATCATCTCAACTCAAGTTCCTTCAGCCTCAAACATGCCACCCTCTGCCTCTTTGCCGTCTGTCACCACAGATGACTGGCTCAATGCTGCGAGCTACAGAAGAACTATCTATGGCTTGAAGGGAACTTCTTCCGTTCCTGACAATAGGGTTCGAGATATAATACAAAAGGTCCAGTCTTTCGCTCCTTCGGCCTACAATACGCAACCCATCTGCTATTCTCTTATCACGGGGGAGAAGCATAAGCTCTTCTGGGAGATTGTCATCAAAGCTGCAGAACCTTCCATCAAGGGAAGCAACGAAGCAGCATGGAAGAGCATGCAAGATTTCCTTCAAAATCACAAAGCCGCTTAGGTTCCGTATGCCGCCTACTGTCCCTCGCCATATTCCGATAATCCTAGCTAACAAGCTGTAGGTGGTGGTCTGGGAGAGCCTTAATGCTCAGAATAAAGGCGCAGAAAGCCACAAGTCTGCTGCTCAGATGTTCCCCCAATACGGTGACCACGCATCGGGTATGGCCCAGATGTTGCTCTGGACGGCCCTGGAGTTGGAAGGGCTGGGCACCAATCTGCAACACATGCAGTCCATCCCGCAGGTGGAGGTAGCCTTGAAGGAATTTTGTGGCGTGCCTGAGGACTACTCATTGTAGGCTCATATAAACTACGGCGATAAGGCCCAGCCTCATCCCGAGATTCCGCTCAAGATGCCTTTCTCCGAGGCATTCAATCAGCTCGGGTAGAAATTACGCTGTAGTGGTCTCGTCACAAGCCCGAACACAGCGACCGTTTTGTATGATTTGGTTCGTCCGCAACGAAGTTTTGTTGGAGATGGAAGTAGGCAAGACAGCCTTTTGGTAGATGAACATTTGCTCCGGTGTATGTTCCTCCGCTGGACACGCTTGTGAAGTACTCCCAACCCCTAATCACGATGTGTGTGCATCTGGACCTCTCTGCCTGTAGAAACCAAGCCTCATGGACTTCCACTAGCTGCAGCGGATGAAGTCTGTATTATTCTAGTAAGGGCAATAATATCAAAAGGAATACTAACTACGCACATTCGCTAGATTCACTTTCAGCCCCATGTTCACTATTTAATGCATAATCCTATAATGGAGAATTTGTAAGGCATCTCGTAAGTTGACATGCTCACATGTATGGATGCTTGTGCCTACCAAGTCCGGCAAAGCGCTGTCTTGCTTCTCCTAGAAGCAATACTTGACAAAGAAGGCTGTCAGCTCGCTCTGAGCCAAGGTGAGCTATTACGTAAGGAGGATGGTCAGTCATGTACTGCGGAAAAGGCGGTGCTTAGGATCCACTTCCTTGCGTTTATAAAGTAGCACAGCAGACGCCGGACACCGTACTCCGTATACCGTATTTTATCTTTGACGCACCATTTCCCCCGTGTCCCTGAACTCGAATCCCCGCAGCTCATTGATGACACGAGTAAATGGCTGCCCGGTGTATTTGCTTGAGAAATAACACCAGCAATGGGGGACTTGGGCCCGCGCGATAGGCAGAGAAAGGCACACCGCAAAGTTAAGACTGGGTGCAAAGCCTGCAAAATCCGGAGACAGAAGGTAATGCCACGGTTATTGTGCTCAAGCTCCGCTTCACGCTAATTTCGGATTCGAAGTGCGATGAGAAGAGGCCGATTTGTTCCGGCTGTGTCAGGCATTCTACGGAATGTCTGTACCAGCCCACTGGAGCAATAGTCCGGAGACGAAAATTCGAATCGACATGCACTCAGCAAAAAGCGCCTTTGCCAGCTCCGACAAGGAGTCCTCTCATCTCCCCGTCTCGAGACTTGAATCTTTCGGACCTTGAACTCTTGCACCAGTACTTGACGTCCACATGCAAAGCGACCTCGCAGCTGCCCGAAGTGACGGCTCATATCCAGACGACGATTCCTCGCCTGGCTCAAGACCATCCTTTCCTAATGCGCGGCATCCTTGCCAAGGCAGCCATTCATCTATCCTGGCTACAACCAAATCGGAAAAGCCATTACGCCGCCCTAGCTTCGAATCACCACGGACTGGGTCTGCCAGACTTCAGGGCAGCACTGCAAAATATGAACCCGGACAATTGCGACGCATTGATCAGCTATTCCAAAGGTTTGGTATGGTGCGCCTTTGCCTGGCATGGGTCATTCTCCACCAACACGCAAACGGTCTCAAGTGTCGGGAACGTTAGCTGGCTGCCTCAGTGGTTCAATCTCCTCCGCGGATCCTGCCTCATAGTCGAAGCAAGCAGGCGGTGGACGACAAATTGCCTGTACGCTTTGCCGCCAGCGCTTGACGACATTACCGAATTCTGCAGCAGCGTGGATGGCTGCCGAATTTCTGCTTTGAAGTTGCGATTGTTCTCTACACTGCTTTCTCCGACTTGTGAGGCCGTTACATCTGCTCTCGCTGCTCTCGAACATTCCTTCGCACTAGCCTCCATGCGGCATCACAACACCCCCTTCCGAAATGCAATTAACTATTGGGGTGGTGCTTTACAAAACGATTACATCACCCTACTCCAAGAGAAAGAGCCGTGGGCCCTAATCGTGCTGGCTCATTTCTGTGTTCTAGTTCACCGTTCCGAAACACGTTGGTTTATGAAAGGGCATGGAGCACGACTCCTCCAGTCCATAAGCGACCGTCTCGATGATCAGTGGCATGAGTACCTTCAGTGGCCGCTGGAAGAAATTAGGTTACATGGACCCAGCCAAACAATACAGTGACCACTTGCTCTATTACTACAGATTCCTACCAGCAACTTTCGGAACTCGGTTGTGTGAGCTCTCAATGACACGCTGAGACTTGACTACGCCTGCCTTTGAGTATAGAAGAAATCAATTTGTTTTTGGGAAGCTCTCTTGAATCAGTTTGTTGATGGATATTCCATGCTCTCGGTCGCAACGATAGGCATTTCAGAAGAGGTAGTCCACATGCAATTGCGGGAATAGCACACAACTAACTCGCTGTTCATATCTTACACCAACTGGAACATCAATTTAAAATGATTTCAACTTAAGAAGCATCACGCCCATGCATTTGCACATCTCCTGAATTCGACAGCCTCGCCACCACACTCTCCAATCCATCCGCAGGACACTACGGGTAGAACAGATCTTGTACATCCCAGTCTGATTCATCAATCACAGATGACTCATAATAGATATCCCAGTCTGAGTCCCAATCAGGGCCCAAGTCTGCGTCCGAATCCGTGTCGGAATCTGGATCTGTATTGCCCGGGCTTCCTGATTTCAAACAGTCAGCGCAATTCGGCTCTACCCATTGCATCTGAGTATCGGTTTTCGTGACGAAGATCTGAATCACCTTATCCTTCTTGTGCCAATTGCCGACGCAATACAATTTGACACCACGCTTTTGAAGCTCCCGAAAGATGAAGTATGCCCTCCGGTACACGGGCTGCAGCTTGTGCAAATGGGAAAACACCGCAGAGCTGATCGGTCGGATGCCTGCATGTCTAGTTTTCCTACGATAACGTCTCCG
This sequence comes from Colletotrichum endophyticum, assembly GCA_027406105.1. Classification (NCBI taxonomy): domain Eukaryota; kingdom Fungi; phylum Ascomycota; class Sordariomycetes; order Glomerellales; family Glomerellaceae; genus Colletotrichum; species Colletotrichum endophyticum. Next base: position 3,280,055 of record JANVYF010000010.1, on the reverse strand, counting down.
CCAAATCCAGCCGCACTCTATCCATACCTCCTTGAGACTTGGCATTTTCAGGGCTATTGCTAGACGATCGCGGCGGACTGGGTCGGTGCAGTCCAGGAGGGGGATATGATAGTGCTGAATGTAGTCGAGCACTGCCTGCGCTCCGCTCCCCGGGCTGTGCAGGGTCCGTATAAGACGCTTATCGTCGGCTGCTACCTCTAGTTCCAGGGAATTGAAAGTGTTCCACGCATAAGGTTGGTGTGTAGTTGCGAAAAGGTCAATCTCAGGGAGTACCAGCGCTGTGACAGGCTTATTGTCCAGGCGATAGAATGCAGCGGCTGGGCGAAATTTCCGTTGAATCAAGTGGCAGGTTGCTTTGCTTACCTGACGAAGCAGCCCTGTAGCTCGGAATCGTTGTCTGAGAACCTTGTTCCGATACTTATACTCCATTTGGTTGTGGAGCGCGTCCTCCTCGCCGGCAACCCCCAGGGAAAGTCTTCCAGTCCACGTCTCCACGTCGCTGTAAAGTAGTAGCCAGGTGGCGGGTTCCTGAGACTCAACTGCTTCATCAATCAGAATATCGAAAACGAGCAAGAGAATATCATTGGGGACAAGTACTTGTGTCTTGGAGTTGAGCGTCTTTTGGAGAAGCATGTGAGCTGAATGAGACGGAAGCAAGTGTCGTCGGTGTTGAATGACGGGTTGTAGACTAGCGTGAGAATATGAGTTTAGAGTCTTGAAGTAGTTGCTAGGTTGCGTTCTATGAGTCTCGTTTAATGGGTTGCTTATTACTGGCCAGCTTTTATTATCTAGCGCGCGAGAAGACAGATGGTGCACAATGAGCAAATTAAAAAGACAATTGGGAATGAACAGGAATAAGGGGCTTTTGAACAAAGACTACAAACACCAATGCCACAAGATCATATCTTCTGCCTCCTTTACCTGCCGTTATGCCTTCTTGCCGGACGTTCCAAACACAACCTCTCTCAAACTGTAGAAATGCGCCCACCAAAAGACTGCGCTTATCAGCTGTGCATCTGATTGGGCCGCTTATGAAGATGATGTCGGGCGCTGGTGGGTTTGTTGGTGCGCAGCTGATAATAAAAGGCTGGTGCCCCCGCGTTATGGGTCTGAATCCGGGCTTTTGTCATCTTCTCAGCAAATTCTTTAGTAACTCAACATGGCGTCTGATTCTTCGCCTGCTTTAGGCCTGCAGACGAAGGAGGATCTCACGTACTACTCCAAACCATTGTCACCACTGTGTTCGATTTGCCGTTTTGTTCTTGAACAAGTACCAGTACAGCACGACTCTTTACTCTTGGAAGATAAAGCAGACTGCATCTCAACGCCAGAAGGCCAGACCTTCGAGCGATTTCTCAAAGCCGTCAAGGATGAATGTATCATATGTTATCGGGTATGGAATTACGACCGAAGACGCGCTGAGGCGTGGGAAAGTTCTGGGGCGGTGAATTGGTGTCCTTTGACATACTCCTATTTTGTTTCCCTCGAGGAGAGGGGTGTGATAGGGGTGTTGAGAATGAAAGTGTATCAGCAGAATGCTTCGGCAGTACTCTACGACCCAAAAAACACGCCTGAGTTCGCATTGATCGACGCAAAAGGTAAGCCTAAGCCCTTAATCTTCGGAACTCATATGCTCATCAAACCAAGAAGCATCATGCGACCCTGATCTGGCGGTCACTCCCATTGGCAACAACACCGGATCTCCCGAAGTGTTGCAAACAGCTGCCGACTGGTATCAATTCTGTCGATTGAATCACAGCAAATGCTGGAGTCTGCCGACTCGTAAGCCCGGGTGGATACCTTCGCGCCTGGTGGATATTGGCCAGGCTCAAGATGAAAGTTGGAGGCTCATCATCACTGATGACCAAGCTGGCAGTCTAATAGCAGCCCAGTACGCGACACTCAGTTATAGATGGGGATCAAAGCCACAAGCCTTGATGCTAAGAACCTCGACCTTGGAACACTTTCTCGGCGGAAAGCCGATCGCCGACCTACCTCAGACATTCAAGGACTTCTTCGTGGTAGCGCGTAAACTGGGCTTCAAGTATGTATGGATCGATTGTCTATGCATCATACAGGACTGCAGCCAGGATTGGAAACACGAGGCATCTACCATGAGAAATGTGTACGCGAATTCCGGTTGCAATGTTGTGGCCTGCGACTCGTCAGAACCTGGAGGGGGCCTGTTCCGGTACAGACACCCCAGCGATGTGTCCCCTGGCCTGGTGGAAATTCGTCTGTCATCAGGGCAACCTCAGAGATACGTTGTTCGCGATGATCACTTCGACGGCAGGAATGTCACTGTGACAACTCTGGCGGACCGCGGATGGGTGTTTCAGGAAAGATTTCTGGCCCCACGATTGCTCTCCTTCCACCCTCAGCGTATTAGCTGGGAATGCTGCGAAGGCCGCAAGTGGGAGGGTGTATACCAGTCATTTGAAGACTCGATCAGCATCATGGACGAACTGCTAGCCTCTGTTCAACAAAGCGCCGAAGCTTCATACGGGGAAATGACAGAAGCCACTCTAAAACTCTGGGAGAAGCTGGTGGGCGTGTATTCACGATGCAAGCTCACCAAATCCGAGGACAAGCTTGTCGCTTTTGCTGGTGTCGCCAAAGCCTTCCAAGAGCTTACCGGCGACACGTATCTAGCGGGGGTTTGGCGGTCGCAGCTGCTCGTACAGTTGAATTGGACGGCTCTTAAGAAGAGGAGAGCGGCCCACTTCCCTAAGCGATATAGGGCGCCTTCATGGTCATGGGCATCTATTGACAGCCCAGTCTGGCCATGGTTCAACGTGAAACGTCCAAACTGTGAGAACCATATGGCATTGGAGATTATAGACGCCGGCGCAACTTCCAACGCCTTTGAGGGAATGGCCGATGTGAGTGATGCTTGGTTAGAAGTACGAGGCACATGTTTTAGATGTTCGTACAAGAAGCGACCGGATGGGAATTTTTACTTTTGGCCCGATACTGACATTGGTTTTGAACTTTCGGGGTCGATGACAGCGGATGTTACGGAATACGAGTTTGAAGGTGAAGGTCGGACTATTCTTTTGCTTCACACGGTCAGTTCACGTAATGATTATGGGTTTGCCGCCGATGCCATGATCTTGCTACCCGTTTCCGGCCCGGGAGATGTGTACAGAAGGATAGGTTGGGCAAGTTTCGTGCCTCGGGATCCAAAGAGCACCTTGGACCTTGCCTTGTTTCCCAGAATTGGGAGGGCCGAGCTCGTCATCGTGTAACAAAAAAGGCAAGAAATTGTCCGGAGCAATTTAAATGAGATTATAAAATCACGAGGGTATCAATATCGTAGCAGTCATCTTCCATCTCACCACCCATCTCCAGAAGGGTCCCAGGAGTCCCAGTCTAAGTCTCCCAAGCCCTCCTCAATCTCACTCACGCCTCCCTTCTTCCTACCCATCCCCTTCTTCTTCCTACCAGTCTTCGTCTCCTCCTTCGCAGCACCTTTGGTAATCCTCGTCTTGCCCATCACCTCCACGAGCTCCTCCTCAACCACATCCTCCACCTCCACCACCCCCAGCTTCCCGCCCCTCTTCCTCTCAATCTTCCTCTCATTCCTCGCAACATCAGCCGCCCTCATTACTTCAGCCCTCTCAGCCTCCCTCGCCCGCCTCTCCTCCTCGGCCCTATCCTCATCCCTCCACCTCCTCCCATCCAAAACCCGCTGCCTCGCGCGCACCTCCTCGTCAGCCTCCATCTCCTTCCACAGCTCCCTCTTCTTCCTCCCCGCCTGATACAACTTCTCCTCCGCAGGCGTCCTCTTCCCCTCCGCCCTCAACCTCCTATCCCTCTCCATCCGCCCCATCGCCAACCGCACCCTCGTCTCCTTGCTCAGCGGCACCCCCATAAACACGATCCTCGTCTCCGTCCCGTTCGGCAGCCCAACCACAAACTCCCTCTGCGCATCATTCACCTTCACCCCCTCTTTAAACAAATCCAGCTGCCCCTCTTCATCCTCGCACCCTAAGAAATTCTCCCGCACAATCCGGTCCACATACACGCAAAAGTTCGTCGTGAACCCCCGGAACATTTCCTTGCACCCCTTCGCATCAATTCCCCTCAGCCCCTCCAGCTCAACCTCCTCCGCCGCCCGCACAAACACAACCCCCCGCTGCACATCCCGGTCCCACCCCCGGAAACTCCCCCAGTCCCGCCGGTACAGACAGCTGCGGTCCTTGTGCTTCCCCACATACGTCATCTCCAGCCTCCGCAGCTCCGGCAGCCGCTCGCGCAGCTTCGCCAGGTACACCGCGTGCTTCCGCACCACCTCAGGCCGGATCGCCAGCTCCCGCAGCCCGCGGCACTGGTTCAGCACCCCCCAGAACTGGCACCACCGCTGGATCGGCTGCTCGAGGTACTCACCCGTGAACAAGTTCACGCTCGTCTTCAGGCTCTTGTCCGCCTCCTGGAACCCGCCCACGTACACGCTCCGCAACAGCCGCCGGTACGCCTCGCGCAGCCTGCTGCCCACCGCGACGGTGAACTCGTCCGAGCTCTCGAACACGAACGTGTTCTCACCCCAGAAGAGCGGCGCCGCCTCCGCGTGCACCTGCCGGCTCGCGAGCAGCAGGTTCAGGCCCCGGCGCTTCGCGCAGCGGCATTGCGAGGGGGCGTCCCAGGGGTACAGCCGCGGCTCGACGAGCTCGAGCGTGGGCTCGAGGACGAGGTGCGCGGGCGGCTCGATGGAGGTGCGCGTGTGGTTCTGGCGGAAGTGGCAGTCTGCGTGGTGGTCGAGGGAGTGCTTTGGCGGGGACACGAGGGCGGCCCGCCAGATTTGCGTGCGGAGCTCGAGGGGCAGGCCGAGGAGGGTCTTGGAGGAGGAGTGGATCTGGTTGGGCGCGAGGGGGATTGTAAGGGTTAGATTAGCCATTTTGGTGATGTTGTTGATGATGTTGGTGATGGTGATGGCTTCGTCTGGATGCGTGGTGCCGATGCCCGGCCTGCTGCGACCGGATGGCTGACGATTCAATGGAATTGATTGATTTCGCTTTTGAAACTTGTTGCTAATCTACAGAAACACCAAACAGCCTGATAAATGCGGCTCGGGGTTATCAATGTCTTAAAGGCAGGCAGCCGTGAGCCGCAATGCAGGCCGCTTCACTCATCCAGTGGACAGCAAACGCACGGAGGCAGCCGCCGGATGAGTCACGGCGCCGGAAAACTAAGGGTGCTTGAGGCCAATGTTGCCTGGCAGTCTGCCTGGAAACGCATTGATAGCACGAAACTGCGGCCAATTGGCGACGGATTGCAGGTCGAACGCCATTTGGAGAAAGCCGGTTGGTGAAATGGCTCGGGAGGGAGGCTCAGTGAGGCGGTGCTGACAACGGCGCCGCCGGCTGGTTTGCTGCGGATGAGGGGGCTTCTCCGCAATCTCACGGCTTGGTCTGCAGCATGCTCCATCTCACATTCGCGATGCAGCGAATTGGCTTAGAGGGCGTGTCCTTCTGCAAATATGGATTCAATTAGGCTCGCTACGTAATTTCTGTTGAGACTTGAGGTCGTTACTGTCGTGTCTGTTCAAATTGAAAAACATCATGCAGCGCCAGACTCCTTAAACCGATAATGCCCATATTTTCCGGCAATGATGCTTAGCCCTGTGCAATGACGTCGCGGATAATCTTGTTGCAGTCGACTGGGTTCTCGAATACGAACCAGTCATCGCGAGGAACGTTCTTAAACGCCTTCTCGAAGCGATCCGGTTCGTTTTTGGCAGCGAGACCCACGGCTGCGATGTCTGTCACCTTACGGATCAGGATGAGTTTGACCCAGCCCTTAAACTGGCGGTAGCTGTGTAATGTTAGTCAAATGCCACATATTCTGGACGGTGAGTACTCACATGTCGCCATAAGCCTCGGGGTCCGATTGCGTTGAGTCGCCAATGAGGATCATCTTCCGCTTCGGAAGCCATTCATGCACCTTTTTGATGCGCTCCACCTTGTACTGTTCCGTCGCCAGCGTCAACGCCGACAGCAATCCTGCAACGGTCTTCCAGCTGGAATCGCGGAGAATGATGGTTCCAGGGGGGTAGTACTGGTCTCGGAACTCCCTCAGGAACGGGTAGAGGTTGTACGGGGACGCGGACAGGTAGAACCACGGCGAACCCTGAGGCAGCATTGCCTGAATATTTTTGTACAGCTCCGGCATGCCCTCGATTGGTGTCGGCTCATTGACAAAGGTCTCGCGGAGGATGCCGATGGGGTCGCTCGTCTGGGTCAATTTGATGGTGTCATCAATGTCTGCAACTGTTAGCCGACGTCCACCCAAGAAGCAGCATTCAAATACATACCCGAAAGGATGGACCACCCCTCCGGCTCCGCGAAGAAGGTGTGCATCTTCAGCAAACCCGATGTCCCCTGCGGCACCATGGCGCTCGACGAAACCATCGCGCCCGCCGGCTGCTCGTGAATCTTCAACGTGTCGGTACTGATGCCGTTCGACGCTGAAGGGCCTAGCTTGAGTTCCTTCTTGTGGTTGATCACCCGCAGGTGTCGCGACGGCTGCACATCCCACAAGAACGGCAGTATCCTCTCCTCGATCGTCTTCAGCTCCTCCGCATCATCAGCAAGTCCCAACTTTTTCGCGACACCCTGCACGATGTCGACCACCTTGCACTTGGGCTCCTTCTCGAACACGGCGGCGATGAACTCGGCTTGCCAGCTGCCCAGCCGCGAGGGCTTGTATGCGGTGTTGTCCATCAACCAGACGATGTCATCCTCGGTCACGGGTCTGCCCCACGGGTTATAGCTCCCTAGATGCGACAGCAGGCCGCTGGCGGTGAAGAAGGCCGACTGCAAGGTCGGGACGGTGGGGTTGGGAAGCTCGGCTTCCACGTCGTCGAAGCGACGCTCTCGGCGGGTTTGTTTCTGCATTTCGTCTGCGTAGGACGCGACGGGGCTTTTGGATTCGTCTTGTCCACCCATGATTGCGACTGCTGCGATGATCAGTATTTAAGTGCTGCTTGTTCGCGTCTGCCTTTTCTCGTCTCTCGTTTGCCTTCCAGTGGTCACTCGGATCAAGAGTTGGAAGTGTGACTAGATTTCGGTGTTAGTGGTGCCTTGGCGGCGAAGTGGTTGGTAGGCTGACGGTTCAGGGCTCAAAGGAAGACCGTGTGTGTCGAGAAGCAGGCGTTCCTGGTTGAATGGAGACTCGAGGAAGGATGGGCGAGATGATGGAGGCAGGCTGTACGGGAACTGGCGCTCCCAAGTAGGTGTCGTGTCTCAGCCCTCAGCCGGGGCAGCTGTATTCGTACCGGCGGCGCGACCAAACATCTGCCCCAACGCCTGCCCCAGAAAGGCACGGCTGGGTCGCAGGGCAAGTCCAGTCGATCGGATGCATTGTGTCAGAGCTAGCTCGTTTGGCTGCATCGTCTGTGTGGGAGGCGCCCGTGACATGGTTTAGGGCGAGCTGTGACAGGACAACCATCAGATGGCCTGGTAGCCCGGTGGTGAATTGGTCGCAGCGCGTCTTGGCTGAAATATGCCCCTCCAAGGACCCGTGTGACTCGCCTGCAGGGTGACCGGTCGATGACGATGGGCAGATCTGCTGCAGGCGAAGGTGTGTCGGAGGCGTAGGAAAGATGGAGGGGCAAGGGGTTGGGGGCTGGTGGATTGGAGCTGGCAGTTGGACGAAGCGAAGCACCAGCGGGGGCGGGAGGCATCCGGGGCGCCCTGGTCCTTGTCTTGGCGGATGCGTTCCGAAAATATCCCGACTCGCGATTGGGGGTTCGCCAGCGTCACGTGGAGAATACGCACGGTCCATGCAGCCAAACACTTTCCAAGCTCACGCATGCAAGACTCGAAATCATTGGACATGGGATAAACTCTCTTGATCAACTCCAAAAGTCACAGTGAATGAGTTCCAAGTGAGGTCAACTAGACGGAAGATTTCAAGAGGACAAAAAGCAAAAGTAATGTCCTCGGAGAGGCTCGAACTCTCGACCTTTGGATGTCTCTGCCTGTGGCAGGGTCATATTGATTAGATAATATGAGACCAACGCTCTACCGACTGAGCCACGAAGACAACTTGTTGCGGCAAGTGAGCGGGAAAAGACGACCATGTACCCTAGGCAGACCTCCACCATCGCGCCTCGCATCGATTTTGACGCTTTTGGGCCGCTTTCAGACCTTGTGAAATATCATATGGTCGCAAGATAACCATTTGATTCAAACCCTTAAGCACAGCCTGTTTTTCTGGAAGCATACCACCCAAAAGTCTGCTCATCCGAGTCAATTCGTAGAGAGCGGTCCGTTTCGAAAGTGGAGAGCAAACTGCCCAAGTCAATCACTACTGTAAATCTGGATGCGGATGAAAATACGGTGTAGACGTTGAGTCAGCTTTGTATTTCTTGGTGTATTTTTTAATGCCCATCAATTCATCTCGACTGATTGAGAAGACAAAACATCAACATGTGAAAGCATCTTCAACCTCGCTAAACGAGCCTGCTTCAAGATCCCATTGGTTTGCTATTGAGTGCATAGTCCGGGCAGTCCGCCAATGTTCTTGCTTGGGTCGTATTATTGAAGACTCCACATGAAGTTCAGCTGAATCAGCTGCGGCCTGCGGAATGGGTTGCAAGTGAGAATTCGGAAGGCTATCACTGTGACCAGGTAGCCACTCGATTGGCCTGTCTCACCTGTAAGCAATTCCGTGCCCCGAGGCTGCCTGGAAGAAGACGGCCACTCCGCTGTATCGGGCAAACCATATCTACATACACTTACCATATTCGTCCCCGAAAGTCGCTATCAGCAGCAGACGGCTGACTGCAACGCCGCACGGCGAGGCTGCGTGTTTCGCTGACCACCTTGTCGCCGGCATCTCGTGTAAACTGGCCACTCATACGAAACTTCCACATACCACAGTAACCTAAGATTGAAGACTCACATAATGATGGCTCAGCTGAACATGTGCAGTATGCGCTCCTACTCGGCGGTCCGTTCCGCACGAATATGTATATAAGACTCTCGCATTTTCCACTATTGTATCTCTATATGCAACCACTTCACACTCTGTCACTAGCAAATTCACTAGGTTTGCAAATCATGGCTCGCATTCAGGACTTCGAGGGTATGCAATACTCTCGCACCGGCGATGAGTCCGAGCAGCTGGACTACGCCTTCTTCAACCAACAATACGCATCTTCAACCTACCAAAAGGAACACGACATGAACCCCAGCCTCATCGTCCGTCCCAAACATGACGAAGACGTAATCAGGGCTGTGAACTGGGCGCGCGACAACAAGGTTGCTGTGGCAGTCAAGAGCGGTGGTCACCAGTACTCCGGTGCATCGTCTACGTCTGGGAACAATATCCAGATCGACCTCTCCAACACCTACAAAGATCTGATGGTACTCAAACCCAAGGACCCCATCGCGGAGGATCGCACCCTTGTTTACATGGGCGTGAGTACCACAATGATGGAACTCAACCAATATCTCAAGCATAACAAACTCTTCGTGCCGACGGGCCAATGCGCTTCTGTCAACGTCGGTGGCCATGGTCAGACCGGGGGCTACGGCCAGCTTGGCCGTAGCTTTGGTCTCTTCGGCGATAGCATCAGAACTATCCGCCTTGTTCAACACGATGGCGTCATCCGCGATGTAACCAAGGATAACGATCCGAATCTGTTCTATGCCATTCTTGGCGGAAGCCCAGGCAACTTTGGCATCATCACGCACTACATCCTCGAGGTGTACAAGTCCAAGAGCTACGTAGGCACAGTGGCTGGTCCCAATAACTTCAAGGGCCCACATGGTATCAAGGCACTCTGGATCTACTCTCGCGAAGTCCTCGAGAAGCTGCTCACAGCTGTGGCCAAGATGGCCGCTGATCCTACCTTCCCCCGCGGCTTCGACCTCTGTGTGAGTGTCCTGAGCACAGAGTTTCCCATCACCACGCTCTTCCAGGAATTGAATGATGCGACCGTCTGGGAGCGCGTTCAAGCCCACATCAGGAAGGTTCTCGAGGATAAGTTCCTGGAGTTCTTGAACGGCAAGTTCCCCGCTTCAATCATCCTCTACGCACAATGGTGTCCCACCAGCAAGGAGGACAAGTACGACGCCAAAGTAGACGCCTGGTTCGACAACTTCCGCCAGCTCAAGAGCCGCCTGGAGGATGAGATGCTGCAGTTTGGGGAGTTCGACATGGAAATGTCGGACATGACGGGCCAGTGGCTTTTTCCCAAGGAGCGCGAGTTCGATCTGCCGTACGTCAAGCGTGTCTATTCGACCAACTCGAGCACTCTCCTCAAGGACGGGTGGGTCAAAGACGTCGTGGACCGGATTGACCTCATCTACAACCCGAAGCAGTATCTTGATGGCCAGCCTGGTGAGAAGAACTATGAGCGGTACTTGCGATGCAAGTTGTCGGTGCAAATCCAGTGCTTTGGCGGGGAGAAGTCGCGATTCTATGCCAACAGGGACAATGGCACCTCGTACAGCTGGAGAGACACGACCGTCTGCCAGACGCTAGATTGCTTTCACGAGGCGGACGCTGAGTCGAAGAAGTATGCCGATGCATGGCAGGCGAAGAATGATGCTGTGATGAATGGACCGGACAGCTCGTTCAGTAAACAGGACAGACGTCTTCTCTGGGGCTCACATGGAGATTGGAACCTTGGAGATGAGAAGGTTTGGAGGTGTTACTATGAGGATGAGGAGAAGTATCAGAGGATTGGTCGGGCGAGAGCGAAGGCAGACCCGAACGGTACTTTCACGGCCAACCCGTTTGCTGTGACGGCAATTCATGACTCCAATTAGGAACTGAATAGGGGGCAATACGGCCTATCTTGAGTCGTTACAATGAGCATATTGCATGCCAAGTTGAATTCAGGAAATAGCGTATCATTTCGCCTCTCTTTGCACACTATGTAATAAGTATTGTGTGAAGTCCTGTCCATGGAAATTTTAATTGTGTTGTTTGGACTTCGAGACATGAGTCTTCGGCTTCGTCTTTTTCAGTATTTGGCAGCCGATCAGCATTGCGAATGCCTTAGGCTCCGCAGGCTCTCGATCGGAAAGATGGTGTAAAAACTGGTGGGTCTTTGATGCTCATCACGCCCGAACCGGGGGCGGGCACAGATATCTGGTATTCTATTGGTGCAGGATATTGGGTGAAAACCCGAGTATTTGTTGGCTGTGTTTGGCCAATCGCAATCTGACATGCAAAGATGCATGAGAATATGCATGCTGATTTGCCAAGGTAGCCTACGGTCTCGTGACGACGCGGCACAGCCTCAGCCTGCGGCAGGAAAAGCGTTCAGGAACCTCATCTTTCCCATCTACAAACCCTCACAAGCCATCCTCTTTCGCGGTATGGAAAGTTTCTATGCGGTGTTTCAACGTTTTTGTTCTCATTCATTTTGAATTCGCACATCGGCCTTTCTATCTCGGCGCGATCCTGCCCGATCCAGTTTGGAAAACAACATCAGGCTGTGAGCCTGCTCGCTCACAATGGCCGAGGCCTTGGGTCTAGCTTCGGGCGTCATCGCTGTCGTTGACATGGCCACGAAGGTTGGAGGGGCCAGTATCAAGCTCAAGAGACTCTGGGATGAAGTCAACGAAGTGCCCTCCGTGCTTCTCGAGAAGGCGGAGCTCGTCCAAGGATGGGATGAGTTGTTTGAACAGGCTGAACTTCAGCTTGCCACCCAAACATTACCTGCTCTGGTCAAAAACAATGTGTTGCTTCAAAAGTCTGCTAAAAAAGCTCGCTCTATCCTAGCCGAGCTTCAAGTGATGATCGATGGATTCCTCGAACAATCCACCATCGGGCGAAGATACAGACGCAAGGTAGGATCAACCAAGGTCGTTCTTCGAAAGAGCGAAGTCAAAGCTCTAGATGAGAAGTTAGACGAGGCTTTGACTCAGTTTCAGATGGCACAGTCGCTGTACACAATGTATGTTGAATGTCCTTCTCCGCAACTGTTCGTGCAGCGTGTAACTGACAACTCGAACCTGGAAACAGGGCGACCCTGATGCACAATCCCATCCTGGCCATCGAAAGCCAATTACCGCATTCATCTCAGTCTCGCAAGAATCAGGGCACATCGGACCCTTCCATAGCCCAGTCGGATTCCGGTGACGAGAATGCTGACGACAAGGTCACCTATACCACAAGCGAACCCCATGTCAACTTTTCAGTTTCGGCCAGCCGGACGGTGGTTGGCAAAGCCCATTTCACACTCGGCTCTCTTAGTGGATTCCAGTTTTCCTTAAGGACACCAGACTGGCTTTCTTCATCTGTGTACTGCGTGGTGGCTTCCAAAAGCATCAGAGGGTGGGACCTACATCTCAGAGCTTACGAAGTTGTTCCAGATTTCCGGACCACTGATCTGATTGATCATTTCATAAGCGACGACGCCCTGGCTATTTTCAAATTTCTTGAGAAGAACAGTATGACTCCTTATGTGCGTGACATGGATGGTCGAGGCTTGCTTCATGTAAGTTGCCAGATACACACATCTCCCATGTCACAAGCTTCATTGATACAAAACTTCAAAAGCTAGCGTGCGAATATTCATCCATCAATTTCATGAGTCTACTGCTCAAAAGGGGCACAAAGCTCTTTATCTCAGCAAAAGACACAAAATCTAGTGCGCGTGATGGGTAGGTGTTGGACATTCAGGACATATTGCCCAGCTGATTGGATGAAGGTCTAGGTGGTTATGGCATTTGCTTGCATCGGGGTTGATGACATACGCAAACTTGAACCGGCATTCCCCCTTTCCCGGCCAAAAACTGCTTCAGCTCCTGAGACGCCATGATGTGGACGAGGATGCTTTTAACAATCCTGGGGGGAACTTCATGTATGGTGCCATGTTGCCGCCAAACGTACTGAGTAACTTGATGGAGGGTGAGTACCATCGCATCCCGGTCAAACAAAGACTTGCGGACGCACGAGACGCGATGTTCGTCGTCGATTTCGAACCATTCTTGTCTTGGTTCCCTGAACTCAAGAAAGATCCTTGTAACCTGCTTCGAACCTCTCGGGAGCCAGGGATGTTCTCTCTCATTCACACCATGGCCAACCATTTGCCATTTGTTAACGACGGTGTTCAATACGGCCGGCATATGTCAATCACCAATCATCCTTGGTTCGAACCCTTCTGCAAATATATTGCTTCAGATCCTGAGGGTATTGTTCATGTTGAGGACTGGACAAAGTGTTCTGCTGGCGCTAGCTGCAACGGAGGGCAGTCGCCCTTCTCGCTGATTGTCAATTCAATCAAGGACACGCTTGGACATAAAAGTGCCCCCGCACGTATCCAATATCCTCTTCAGCTGTGGATTACCGCGTTGTTATCGTGCGGCATTCAACTCCTCGCATATGGTCGATACGAACAAGCAAATTCCCAACGACAAGCCGTCACATATGGCAGGCGAGAATGCAATGACATGTGGTGCAGGAAAGTACCTGTCAAATATACTCTCATCGGCATAACTTATGGTTCCCATCCAGAACATTGGAAGCTTTGGTTTGTTTTTGAATATGAAGACTATGCGGGAGACTTCTGGAGCATGGTGGAGCAGTCAAGCACAGAGGACCCTGACTTGAATATTCCAGGCAGCTGGGTGGAAGAACCCAAAGATCCTAGGACCGTGGAGCGAGAAAGACTCCGCGAATGGGAGAAGGAGGAGTTGCCTCCTTTGATCTGGTCGGAATATCGCAAGATTCGACCACCAATGTAGGCGATTTTGCAATCCTGGTGAGGTGAAATCATGGAGGGAGCCCCCGGACACAAACAGCGGTGTCAACTATATGGGCTGCCGGGTATTTCACACCATATCTCTTTAACGTCAATGAAAACGCTCGGTATACTAAGGAGAAACTCAAACGGTCTTGCGATAGAAAATGCTCATTAACTCATTATCTGCGACAGAATCACCACTCGGCCTAGCATAAGCCAGTCTAGCATAAGCCAGTTACCAGGGTGCATTCATGCTCTCTTCTATGGATATCATGTGGAGCGAATTCGGGAAATGCAACGTTCAGGCCGTAAGAAGGGATGCCGGAACAACATGGACAAGGCCATAATTCGACGCGATGCAAGAGGGCATGCGTACATTAGCATGCTCGGCTAAAGATTTCCCATGCGAATCTTAGCACTCAACTTTTGGTAAACCGCGAAAGTGAGAAGAAGCTCTTCCTTTTCTTATCTCCCTTCATCCCCCTCTCACCATCGTGCTTCTTCGCTTGCTCCTCCGTGTTGAGCTGCGTCGTGTTGTCATGCATAAGCTGCTGGGCGTATGACACGGTGCCCGCGTTCGTAGCACCAGGCGTGTATGAGATGCTTGGTGGCGGCGAGCCGGGGATGTATGGATGGGAGCCCGGAGGCGGTGTGATTGGCCCATATGCCGGGTGGTTGTGCATGCCGGGCGGCGGGCCTGGAGGCGGCGTTCCTGGTCCCCAAGAGTGAGTCGGCGTGCCATATGGGGAGTGACCCGGGGGTGGTGAGGCGTATCCGTAAGGGTACGGTCCGGGAGGCGGGGGACCGGGAGGAGGTCCATGAGGATGTCCGGGAGGGGGAGGTCCCGGAGGTGGGTACATTGCGCCCGGGGGTGGTGTGCCGTATGGAGGCGAGAGTGGTGGCGGCGTGCCATATTGCGGTGTCGTCGGTTGACTTGGTGGCGCGGGCAGCGCGAGTTGTGATGGCGGGCCTTGGATGGCGGCGAGTTGCTGTTGCTGCTGTTGCTCTGGGGTAGCGAAGAGGTCCATGACCTTGCCGTGGCCAGTGAGTCTCTCGTAGACGGCGAGAGTGGTGCCGAAGTCCTTGTGGCCGTCAACTTTAATGGCATCTAGTAGCTCCAAGGCATATGTCTGGCAGTTGTTCGTGATGAGATTGTAGGTAGGCTGCCTTTCTCTGATGCTTTGAATCACAGATTCACCTGCGCAAAGTAAGCCAACCAATTCTTGAAAGTGAAGTCGAGCGCGCAAACTCACCAGCTCGCCGCAGCGCGTCATCATTGAAGCGCGTCTCACCCACCGGGAAGGTGCGCCACTCTTCGCGCTTGACCTTCTCGTTGGTGTAGATGACATGGAACTGCTCATCCTGCGCGACAACCTCTCAGTCAGCATTCACCATCCATGCGCGGGATCCACATTGAACTCATTCCGACGATCCCGAACGACGGGGAAAAAACTCACCATCCAGAGCTGATGCGCATACTCTCCAACAAGTACGGCCCAATGCTGCGTCGGGTCCGGGTAGTACCTGATCCTCTCCGTGATCATCTTCCCCAGGCCGGTGTCCTCCGCGAACCACTTTCCGGCGAGGCCGCCGACAGGGTGCCATCCGACCTCGACCGGCCGGGGCGGGCCGTTGAGGATGGGCTGCGTGACGGGAACGACGTTTGGCTTGTGGCCGAGGCCGATGGCGTGTTTGAGAGCGAGCTCACCCTTTGTGAGATTCTTCTGCCTGTTCGCCGTGTCAGTGAGAGCAATCTCAAGCGGCCTCCTTCACCATCGCGAATGGATCGCGATGACGTAGTGAACGGGCTGCCGGGGTGCGCAAAAGCGGTGTGCGTCAGGCCCAGTATTGGCAGGGGACGGCAAAGGGAAAAAAGTCGCGCCTACAGGAACTCTCCCACTTTATCCCGCTTCCTCTTCGCTTCCTCGTCGGAGCCGGTCGTTGACACGGTCGTTGACATGGCGATTCAAGGGCGGCGGCTCACGCAAATCTCGGAGGAGGAGGTGTGGTTGGGAGGAATGGGGAACGGACGGAGCACGCCGGTACGGGCCTCAACTCTTTTGGAACGACAACTCTGGCAGGCACTCTAAAAATGAAATGTTTGGAAGGGAAAGAAGAGAAAAAATGGAGCGAGCGGCTGCTGGCGCCGTCTTACGCGTTTTTTGGTGTGGCTGTCGCAAAACGCAGGGCGGCGGCAACACAAAATATTGCCTGCTGGGCGAGTGCTTGCTTGCTTGGGTGCTGGATGCGCTGGCGCCTTGCTTTGAGCTGGACCACGTGAGGCGCAGGCGCGCACCGCCGCATTGATGGGTAATTAAAAACAAGGGACGGAACGACCGATTCAGCCAATGAAGTGCGATCTTGAGCCTGCCGACGACCCGGGAGACGCTACCGAATCGGAAAGGAGGGCGGGATTGCGGCTTCTCCGGGTTGCGATCGATGGGCTGTGGAACGGCATTTGTCTTCTTATTTGTTTCTTCTCCCCGTCGCACGGAATCGCTTTCGCAATGGCCCGTGGTCTCTGCGCTGCTGCTTTCCGATTGTGCTGTGATGCGCAGCAGGTGATTCGTCATTTATTGGGACTGTCAGTCAATCACTTGCAGCACCAACGCATACACCTCGAGTCATGCTTGGCGGTTGGCTCCACGCAGTACACTTGCGTTCCTTCAGTTGGCTTAAAGACGATGTTCATGAACAGTTCTGAAGCCAATTTTTGGTCTTTGGGACAAAGACAAAGACCACGTTTCTCTCAACTCCTTTTGCCGCGTTTTAATGCATGTTCCTGTGATGAGGAGAACCTGCAGATGGTTACATCAGCCAAGTATTGTACGTTGCGTGTAGCCGAGGTATCCGTCACACTGTGTTATGGGGCATTGAATATGTTGAGCCACCTCCAAAAGCCACCTGCAAAATCGAAGCATGGCGCATGTTGATGAGCTCAAATGCAATGCAAAAAGTTCGGATAATGAACTCTGATAGTAGTTTTCGAAGGCGATCTAGATCGTCTTAACTCCTCGCTTCCTCGGTTGGGGCGAACTTGCTTCTGACGGGCGGAGCAAAAGCTTATCTGGATGACTCGATTAACCTCAGCGCCTAGCTTAGCGAGGAGCCAACTGGGTAAACTCAACGGCTGAGTTAGGTGAGCTGTCACTAGAGGCATATGGCGAGAACTCAGGAGGTTCGTTCCGTCTTGGGCAGTTCAAGCTGGAACCTCTTCACCAAGCATTGAAGCAAACCTTCATGTGGTCCGGTTTGTAGTCATTGTCGCTGAATTGCCTCTCCGATCTTGAAGACTAGGTAAAATTTAGGGCAAGAGTGAACTCATGGTTGATTTTTCCCATCCGGGTTCACAGTTCTAGCTAACTCGGCGGGCGACTACTCATATTTCATGATTATCTTCGCCGTTGATGTCGACGTTGCCCTTCTTATTATTGTCGTCATGTTATCATTGTCGTTACCTTCACCGTCTTCATATTTAATACTGCTGGTGTCCTATTATCACTCTTTGCCTGGAAAGCAAAATTCCAGTGGTACGGTATGCAAAATAGGCGTACTCAGTTGATCTTTCACGAAACAAAGCGAAAACGATTATCGTATATACGTGTACTCAGTTCGTGTTCTTTGCTCTCAATTATGCTATCGTGTGGCAATTTGGATTCCTCTTCAGTACATGTAAGACTCATGCACGCATACATGAATCTATAGACGTTGCTGCTGCCTCGAAACTCAAGTAAGCTCTTTTCCCAGGAGGTTAGGGCGAGAATAAATGCCTCTTTCAAGCGCCATCACTCCACCCAAGCAGACACAACCTCCTTCGCTCTCTCTCCATCCTCCACAATCTTGCTCTTCTTGAAGTCCCCCCTGGCAACAAAGTCCACTTCAAACGAGTTAGGCTCCAGTACCAGATTAGAGTGAAAGCCAGTGTTGATGTCAAGATCCAGCGGCTTCTTCGCGACGACATTGAAGTCCCAGGCCAGCTTGGCCAATACAATCAACACCTGGTTCTCGGCGTAGTCAAGACCTGGACACATCCGGCGGCCCGCCCCGAAGTTGTACGTGGGCCGACGGTTCTCCTTCTCGGCTGCGGTCGTCATCTCGGGCCTAACGCCCCACTGGTTGTCCATGTACCGGTCCGGGTTGAACTCCTCGGGGTTCTCGTACCATTTCTCATCCCGGTGGATGGCCCAGACGTTCATGATGAAGACGGTGCCCTTGGTGAGCTTGTACCCGCGGTAGGTGTCATCACGAGCCAAGACTCGCGGGACAGCTTGAGGCGCGGCACCGCGCCAGCGCATGGCCTGTATCATGGTCAGCTTCTCTCGCCATCGTCTGTGTGGACGTGCAGCTTACCTCCATCATGACTGCTCTCAAGAACTTGGCTTCTGAAAGCCTCTCTTCTGTGGGAGGAGAATCTCCCCAGATGGAGTCAACCTCGGCCTGAACCCGCTTCTGAACCTCAGGGAACGCGGCAAAGGCCATGACGACGCTGGAAGTGGAGGCGATGACGGTATCAACCGCCGCATCTAGCGTACCACCCCCAAACACCGCAAGCTCATGATCACCCATCCGCATATCTTCATTCGTCTCAGCTTCCATGATAATCCTCGACATAACAGACTCATTATCATGACTCCGCAGCCCCTTGGCAATAGTACCATGTTGAAGCTTCGCGCCATCGAGCATGTAATAAATCATCCTCCACATATCCTTCCTCAACACCAGCGCCTCCTTCCGCCACTTGGCAAGAAAGTCAGGCAAGTGCTTCATGAAAGGAAACAAATCAACCGGCGGCGCCTGCGCGGGCTTCAGAAACCTCAACCACCTCGCCTGCGTGCCGAAGTACTCCTCCGTCGAACTCGGCCCCTCATCCTGGATTTTCCTCCCGCACAGAATCGACAGCGGCGTCGCGAGTGCCCAGTACTTCATATGTGTCCGGAACTCCGTCGGGTCGTCCAGGATCTTGCGCATCAGGATCGCGGACTGCGCCGTCTGCACCGCGAACACGCGCTTCAGCTCCGCGGGGCGGAACATGTACTGCATCGCCGTGCGCGTCTTCTTGATCGTGTGGTCGTTGGGCTGGAAGATGACGGTGCCCGGGTTGATGATCTGGGAGGGGATGTAGGGCGTGGGCCGGTCCGAGTAGATTGCGCCGCGCTTCTCGATGAGCTCGCGGACGAGCTCGGCGGTCTGGAGGACGACTAGGTTCTGACCGCCCATCTTGAGGCCGACCATGTCGCCGTAGGTTTGCTTCCATTCTGTGAACTTGAGGAAGGACTTCTCGGGTGGGACCTGGAGGATGTTGCCCAGGCCCAGGATCGCAGGAGGACCCGGGGGATAGTTTTTGGGACGTCTGGCGGCGAGGGCCCAACTTCCGATGAGGTAGATGAATGGGAGGAGGATGAATGCCAAAGCGGCTGGGTGGAACACTGATGAAAATAAGCTCATGATGTCGGTTTGGCTGGATGCTATGGTTCACTTGGAGAAATGCAGAAGGGGGGCACGGAAGCGACTTGAGAGCTGGGGAAAAATCCACGAACCAACTCCTCCAGTGCCTTCTTATGTTTGAGTCTCCTCCTCACCGATGAAGATCTAGCCTCTGGGCTGCCATCATTGATATCACTTGGCATCAACAACTGTAACAACAACCAACGTCGTGTAACCTAACATACTACCGATCTAGGCAGTTTTACGCAAATTACATACGTCGCGCAGTGCGATCAACTGGCTCCTCCTAGTGGACCGCATCGCATTTGCCCTCCACAAGAGTTGCCCGGCACTGTAACCTCAAGTAGGCTGAGAGTTGCGATTGCGACTGCCGTGCAGGCTGCCGTGGAGCCTACAGCACCGACGAGCCAAAGAGATCAGACACGAGAGCTGCAAATATCAGATCAAAGATATGCGGACCGTCAGCACCAATGCATGGGCGAGCATTCCATATGCGGGTTGGCCTCGGGATCCGGATCTAGGCGGGATCTGCCGTCAGCAGCGAGTAACATCGCACGACGCTGTCCTGCAAGACCAACGAGTGCGCATTTTGGTCCAATGAGGCGTTGACGTTTAGTAAATTGCTCTTCAATATTCTTGTCTTAGGCATGTTTAGATGCGAGTTGGAACATGGGGCCAAGAGCTAGGCGCGTAATTTCGGACTCGAGGTTGCATGCATTGCATGCCATGTAGTGAGGAAGTTGGGTCTGAGGCGAATACAGCGATTTTCCCCATCAAGAAGTTGAGTGACATACCATCGTTCTCAATTGCCCACTCAATCTCATGGTCTCCGTCCAGAAAAATCATGTCATGTTCAAGCGGGAATTAGGAGTCGCGGATCATGAACCACAAGAGGCGTTGGTGCGAGAATGTCATGGATTGAAGCAAAAAAGACATATTTCAACATGCGTTGCGGATGACTTCCGAAACCGAGAATCGAACTCGGGGCTATGCCTGCCTCTCGAAGATGAGAGGGCATCATGTTGGCCACTACACCATATCGGATTGGTTGTTGAAGACCTGCGAGGTTGCGGAGCCTTAGGTGTGGCGGGCGGAGCTTCGTGTGGTAGAAACTTGGGTCGGCGCCCTGCATCATGTCTCCCATCGTCACTACAGAGACTCGCGCAAACCGTTTTTCTTTGCTTGTTGTATGCTGTTCTGGTCCTAAGCATGTTCAATGTATTTCTAAGTTGGGCTGCGGCGGCTCGTTCGACCCAAGAATGGATGTGAGAAGGGTTGGTCAAGACTAGTGTACCCACCTGAAGGGGTGTAAGTTGAAGTGGTCTTTCCTGGGATAGATTCATATTGTCATCAAAGCAAATTTCATTGTATTGCCGTTGAAACTTCATCACGTTCAGAATTTCCATGTTCAAGTTTAAGTGTCTACCTGTTATTTCGAAGGCGGAAGGGCGCTGGCAACATACGTAGGCAACTTAGGCGGTTGCGAACGATTCAAACAGCTACGTTGAAGGGGTATTTATACGAGTCGTCATTTTGCTTATTCACGTTTATACTATTTTTCAACCTCAAACTAAAGTTCATATGATCCTTTTGACGCTTGTTGAGTAATGAAGTCGTTGGCATGGATGATAATAACAGTGTTGATGACGACGAGAACGATGATGATGAGGATGTAGAGAACTAACTATTGATGCCACAACTTCAACGCAGTCAATGCGTGCTCAACCGATGCGCATACGCAGAGTCAAATGAAGGCAACTTCGACTGTCCTGCTGTACACACCACGGTTCCCTCACTTTTTTTCAGCAATGAAAACAGTCTCAAAATTTAGTTCCTAACCTCGGGTAGCTCCAACTATCAAAGACAGACATGGCACACAACGGACCAGCTCGAATCAGAACGAAAATAGGTATCAGCTGAGGAAAGGCTGCACTGATTTGGCGTCTTTCGACCTCCCAGCCTGATCAACCAAGATGACTCACTCAAGGGCTTTGCTGTATAATGCTCCATGATTTGAGGCCATCATCAGATGCGTGTATGCGATTAAGATCTTCATTATTTTCAAGCTATGCGCACGTATCAAAGCCAACATATCTAAGTGAATCCATACACAGGCGGGACACTACTATTGTAGATTCCTATTAATAGTCTTGCGTTTCGTTTTGGATATAGCGTCGTTGTGGTGGCCTTGCATCTCGAAGTTGGAAACTCAGAAAGAGCCACACCTTTCCATCCATTTCCCAGATGTTGATGAATCCAACATGGGATTTGACTCACGAAACATGATCGTCATGTAAAACCTATCTTCTAGAAGACTGATACTATGGCGCTTGTGTTCATGCTAAGGTCCGCGTACACCTGTCAATATGATCGTCGTCATAAGCTTTGTGATGATTATGGTAAGCCCTTTTATTCCAAGGCCTCCCTGCTGTTTCTGTTTCTGTCATTTTTCAAATTATCGTATGCAGTATTCTTTTACAGAACGGATGTTAGCCTCTTGGGGAATGGTCACGAGAACTGAAACCCGCGGCAACTGCCTAATTGCGGAGCTTCCCGCCTCGAGGTTAGAGGATGACAAAAGCATCACGATATCAATGACAGACATCCCACAACCGCGATTGGCCAAGTCGCAAATGAAAACATATGCGACCTCGGCCATTAAAAGCTGTCACTATGCCTATCTCTCCTAGCCGGCCTTCACGTCAGCCATTAGACAAAACTATGCTATTATGGATCTCAGCCCTTAGAACGAGTTGTCAACACTCCCCCGAAACTTTCCGCGCTCAGAACGAAAATACCCCAACTCCCGAAACTCTATAGCTCGTTATCAATATGTTAAGGCAATAAGCACGTCACTATATCATGCACATTGAAAGACGCCATACTATTTCCAGCCCGACATCATACGTTAAACACTCTTTACTGACAGCCGCTATACCCTCCAAAACGCCGCGGGCCCTGAAATCACAACCGTTCCAAAACGTCCATCAAGTGAACGAGTCGAAACGCCCACCAAAACCACATGGCCACAAAGGCAAATCGTCATCTTCAATTGCCGTTTCACGCCAGCGGTCAATAGGCAAAACCCTCCGTTGCGTCTAAGTGCATAATGATCAAATTTCCCCCAAAGCACGTCGACGCGGGGCCCTGCTGTTACCGGCGAGATGTGAAACGTGGGCCTGATGTTCCTTCCCTTGGCCATCTGCGATCTATGGAGTTCTCTTCTCCCCCCTCAACCCCGAAGTCCTTCTCTTTCGGCTGATGAGTTTTCCATGTGGCCATCCCTACCGAGTTGTGTCATCGGCAGGCAAGCGAAGAGGCGGGCGCACTTTTTGGGGCCTGGTCTACTGCGTAGCTCTTGGTCTCCGTCTGATGTTCGGCAAGCGGCGAAGCCTTTTGCATTTAGGTTTCCAGGCCAGCTTGGCCCTTGGAGCGGGATGGATATGGACGGGGAGTATCACATGATGAACTTGCCGGCGAAGCTCTTTTAGAAGAATACTTGCGAGCCGCTGCGCAGCGACTGGGAACACCTACACACGTCCCGATCTCTCGCCGAAAGGCGCAGCATGCATCGCATATTCTGCAGCAATAGCTGCAAGATTAGATCGATACGCCGCGATATGCTTCGGCAAACACACACTGCTTGAAGATGCTAAAACGTGCAATCTCATCTTATCACGGCATATTACACACATGAAGTTGCTCACTGTGATAGCATACCACCATGCCTAGCTGATATGCCGCGTTGAGCATGCCACAGGCAGAGTCCCCCATGCGTTTGCACCGTTGGAGGGAATGTGCAGGGCCGATCTCAATGTCAAACGGTGGACATCACAGTGGGGTGTCGTGTCATTGCCCTGCAGGAGGACTCTTTCACCAGCGTCAATCGAACCCCCGTCAATGGCACGAAGCACGTTGCTCACCTTCTTTTAATTGAATCTTTTGCTTGTCTCGACCTGCAGGTGGTCCCTCCCCATCACTTGCTGGTGTTGATTCTATGTCCACGCCCACCCCTCTCTTCTCAGCCCAGACAGCTTCAGAACCCTGAAGGCCACGATGCCAGTTATTAACACGAAAAGGGATATCGACAAGGACCAGACCAGGCCCGCCAGGGAACCGGGGGGAGGGAGGGCCGTATTGGCCTATTCTGGAGGTGTGGAGGGTCAGTGCGGGAAGGAAGAAGGAAAGAAAAGACAGCCACCGCAGCGTTGCTGTTCACTGCGCAACATGGGCTGCGAAACCGCGCTTTCTGCCCGCATTGACAGCTGGAGCTTGGGTGGTTAATGTGCGAAATACCTAGTGCCTAACCCCCGCGCGTCCACATTCAGCTGTCTAAAGGCCTGTCGGTGGCCTTGGTTGCTTCTTGCGAGCCCCGCAGTCTGTCAAGCGATACAAGGGAGGCATGCAGGGCCGTTTACCGAGGCGGTAGAGAGGTTCCCTTCTAACTCGCGCGCAAGTACGACACCTGGTCTATAGCATCGACTTGAGACTGCCGAATATCACTAAAGGGCGCGTCTGTTCGCCCGCGGATGGCATGCCCGATGGCGGCACGTAGCTGTGATGATGTGATGAATGACACCGGAACGATGTTCCCAAAGAGCCGTCAGAGAGGGGAAGACAGCCACAGGCCGAGGATGTCCCGCATGTCGTTCTCGGCGGGACTGTCAGTTGGGTAAATCCTGTGATCCTGGCACGCACGGACGCGGAAAGAGACAAGCGAGGGAGGGGACAGCGAAGCCCTCGCGGAAAATCCCACAGGGCCTGGCGTGGTCCGTGAAACGCTTCTCGTGGGATGAGTGTGATATCAGACGTTGTGGTGGACACTGGGGGCCCGGGCGTGCAGGACATGGAGGAGAGGAAGAGAGGGGAACTCAGTCATTTCAGAGAGAGGGAAAAGAAATGACGTTCAATCAAGATGATGAAATGACCGCCACTTGTCATGCGCTCGGTTGTTTGCTTGTTGATGAGCACAATACTATTGACTGGGTTACTCCCTTGGCTCGGGAAATCGGCCGGCGAAGCGGCGACCCTCACGGAGGAGAAGCGAGCGCCACGCCGTACCGTACCGGCGCCGACTCCGTGTGCAGCCATCACCAACATCACCGGGCCACTGATTTCCAGCAACTCCGTTCGCATCCCGTGCGAGTACGACATTGCCCGGAAGAGAAATGTTCTCGAAAAGGGGAAGGAAAAGTCAACCCAACTTTTCCTGCTCACCTTTCCCGCTTTCTCTTTGGTCAAACACCTGAGAGTTCAGACGCACACAGCATTGGCCGCGTTCCAATCCGACGCGACCGATAGCGAAGGGAAAAGTGTGTCTTAATCCATCCCATCATCTTCCGTTGCAGCTCCACGTTTTCTCGACGCTCGCGAGACAGTCTGCACCGTTGATACAACCTGACGACAGAACCCAAGACACAAGCGCCCATCCGAATAACCGTCCTTCTCACGGCCTGTTCCGGCCTGTGACCCTCCACAGCTGCGTTTGTCTCTGGTTGCGAGGAAGAATCCAAACATTAGAAACATCAAGCTATTGCGAATTTCCCTGATTTCGATCGCATGAACGACTTCCTGGAGGGCCACGCACCCAAGGGCAATAAGAAGAAAAACGTGGTTACAGATGGGATCATCCTCTTTATCGCAGGTTTCCGTGCCTCGGATGGTGGGAGGGAGCTTTGATCGCTCCCAAGCTATCTTGGCAAGATATCCTTTTCATGACTCTCACAAGGGCGCATCCTGGAAGGTCCCTCTGAGAAAAGGCCAGTTCCCAGCAGGCTGGCACCTCGATAGTTGCAAATGCCCTCCTCTCCACTTACGGATTCCACAATACACGTATGCAGCTCCGGACGCAAGAGCCTCCCTCAACACCGTGCCGATTCCCCAGCGACCTTTCCGGTCCTCCATTCCCTGCGACCCGATAGTCGTCTTCCCACATTCCCCCAGCAAAGTCTCGATGACGAGTTGCGTGTGGGGATGCAAATCCAAGCCTTCTTTGACTACGAATCCCTCCCGCCCATCTCCACTGAAAGCCCGGTTTCCTGGATTTGCTTTCTCTCCCTCCGGGTTGAATTTCAGAGGATGGGCCCATACTTTCACGGAACAGACACCGAATGAACGGGCGCGGTTCGGGAGAAGAGTCCATCTTGAAGCACGTAATCACGTCAAGCATGGGACAGGCATCATCTCTCCTCAACACCATCGCCCATCAGGGTCCAAACCCAGTGGAGGTTAAGTCGTAGTCATGAAATATACCGTCTAAAACAATCCGGACGCCCGTAACGTTATCATGCTTAATATCACTCAGACGTTAGAATACTACGGTGGCCCAGTTTCACCATCCTCCCCAATGGAACCGACCCTCTCTATCTCCCAGGACGGTACGGCGAGGCACTGTGTCTTTCGTCCAAGGTCAGGTCCCCTGGAGGCCCTGGGACGGCCGCTGGCGCAGGACGAGAGGACAAGAATCCCATGCCGGCATCCCGCTGTCAACGACGGACCCCCACATGAAATTCGCCGAATGGTAACTCGGGTCTAGGCCCTTTCGCCGGCTCGCCGGCTGACTAAATGGCCAAGAGGTTGCTGGCCACGGACCAGATATCACGAGGTCTTGGCAGGGCAGACGAACTTCTTTTGTGCTATTTCGCGAGGTAAACTGCGACAGAGTTACGTGTGCCGGATGAACCGGAAGCATGGATTCAGCGAGTGTCTGTCATTGCCGTGTGAGTTTGCCAAGGTATGTCTTTATCGCGAACGAAGCACGCTCTTGGGAACCCGTCAAACGCCGTAAACTGCCGTGTCGGGGACATTTCGTCTGTTAGTGACGACGGTGGCCCATCACTGGAGGGCCCAGATGTGAAATCCAGGGGCCTTGGATGACAAGGCATACGAGGTAAAGCACCTGAATCACGTACTCTTGACTTTCCAACTCTATCTTGCCGGCGGTATCGCCGGTAGGGCAGTAGGGCCAGCTCCAAAAGTATCGTCCATGACCCTGACCGAGTCTCAATAGCACAGCCATGATATCGAATGCCACCACGTCTGCCTCTGCCCATACGGCAGCCTCCCGCATGGCAAAGGTGCATGTACCCACAGTGCTTGTATGCAGAAGCCACGGAAATCTGAATAATTCCCGCTCATCGCCCTCATAACCATCACATGGCCATGCGGGACCCATGGCCGTCTACCCACCCTTCACCCCTCCTCCGCATGGAGTCCCCTCGACACACTCTGAGACCCGGAGCTCAACCCTCCCGGCCAGACCTCGACGGCGGTCCCTGATCACCGCCGGGGCCGTGCGTAGACCTCCCCAAACAGCAATCGAGTCAGATGGGATGCGAAAGTGACCGAGTCTTGTCATTCAACCCAGGCTATGATGCTATCTGCCTGTCACCTATCACACTGCTATTATTCCTCTTACCGCGTACTTCGCCTCCCTGTGTCCACTGAGGCAATGGCAAGTCAGTCAGTCGCCCACAGTGAGAGTCGTGACGTCCATTAAGTCGCACGTAGATGGCGATTGCAGCCACGCGACAACCATTTCGAGTCATGACGTCTTCCTTGCCTTCATCTATCTGCCGCCATCAACCGCCATAGATAGCAGCATATCAAAGGCTATTCGGCACTGAATAAGCGCGCGCGCGCGATCTCTAAAATGGAATTTCTTAAAATGGCCCTAAGCCAAGAAAACACACGCCGACCCAGCCGCCACGCTGCGTGGCGGCAGACTTTCTTAGCCCGAAACACCGCCAGGAACAAAGGCCTGGAACCGCCGGTATCACAATATCTCACTAACCCGCTCCCTCGATCAATCTCTCTTGATTTGAGTTTTCTTATCCGCAGTCGTTCGACAAAGACGGCGTTCATCTCCACAGTGGCTTGATCGTTTCGCCGGGCCCCCTCCATCTTCCCTGGAAACCTTCACAGATGAAGGCCGCCATGCAGCAAGAGTCTCTGCCTATGCCTAACCTGAGGGACCGACTCTAAAAATGGGAGCTTCGGCTAAGTGCAGCAGCGGCGGGGCTGTTCCAGGTCATTGGGAGAGCAGAGCATGCAGCAAAAGAAAGCATACAGCCCCGTAATGTTTTGTAGTTCGGCAGACGCAAGTTTGGCTTCGGCGCCCCAAAAAAGCACGTAATCATTAAGCCGCACAGGAAATAAGCCCCCGGCGACGACCGCAAACCGCGGCCTACCCCCAAAAACCGGGAGGCTCCGTTCGCAAACGGCGCCGGGTCGGGGGTTGGGGGCGAAAGAGAGGCACTGCTCGGAGGGCCGGCCACCCCAGACCACCGCCGAAACGACAAATCGCTCGCCGGCCAAGCCCTGCCATGGCCCTGGTCCTGCCTTGGATAACGTCTTCCAGATGGCTGCATTGCCGCCAAGCCAACATTCTTCGCGCCCTGTCGCAGATATAGTCAACAGATGCCCGCACAATCGAAGCTGAATCGCGCCTTCGGCCAGCGGTTCCGAAGGAGAGATTGATGTCGGCCGGAGCGTTCGTTGTGTCGTATGTAGTTCACGTCAACCCTCATCCAAAACTCATCCGAGGCCGCGCCGTCATCCGGCAGCGGAGACAATTCATCCCATCTCCTTTCCGCAAGTTCATACAACATGAACATTCAGGTCCCTTCGGACATATCTCGAGACATGACTTGCGACCGTTCCTGAAAATGCCACCCTCCCCATTCGTTTAAGGGCAGTGGGGATCCTCATTTCGTTGATCCGGCAAACTCGGCCGAGGGACACGAGGGGGGCTCGGGTCTGCAGATAGGCTCCATGACCGCATCGTGGTCCGGTCGCCGGCTCCCTTTCGCCAGATTTCCGCGTACCGACCGATTTTGGGGGTCACATCCAATATATTTCTGCCCAGCGCGGGTCCTTTTCCTCACCGTTACCGCTGAAGAAAAAGCGACCAAAAAGAAAGAAAATATTGGGCAAGTCCACATTAACATGGGATATGCCCGCTTGAACGAATCTCATAATCCAACGTCTCCACGTGGATCCACGTGAACCGATAAAAGACCCCTTCGGTATTCAAATGAGTAAAGGCGAGAAAGGCAAACAAGATTAGAGTAATGGAACTCTAGAACGAGTGTCCCATCCACGTGTAGTGAAAAGCTCCAAAGACTCTCACTACTGCCCAATCACATCCTCAACATGCCTTCGTGACCAGCTTCCTAAAGGCCTCGGCAAACGGCAGCACCCGCCGAGATCTCCAATGTCCCAAAGACTACCATCGCCCAGGACGAACTACCACCCAAAATTCGTCATCCCATCCATCACGAGCCCTCCATCAAGCTCCATCACCGGCCTCCCACCCCGACAACAGTCACATAGCGCCCAAATAAATCCCACCTCTCAGGCTCTCAAGGCCTCAAGCCCCCCTGCCCGTCCCTCGTCCCATCACCCATCGACCAACGAACTCCGCCATGTGCCTGAACACGCTGCTGACAACGTCACATCGCCAACCCGATAAGACCAGGGGCGCTCTCCATGCTAACCCCAAAAGCGGTCACAACTGCCGCGGCGCAATTTGAGTCCTACAATGTGTCGGTGAGGGGGCTCGCGAGATACTGGGCAGAATATCCCAAAATGACCATCACGAGCCGTGTAGAGCCCATGCCAATGCCATGTCCAACCCACCACAGCAGCGGTGGTGGTGCTGTCACTGTCACCTTCTCGATTCATTAGGCCTGTCATGAGCAGTAAAAAAAACATGCCTATTATTGATCCCATCTTTAGTGTAAACGAGTGAAGCTAAAACCATCCCATATTGCGGGGTTCACCTCGCCTAGAAACCGGTTCATCTCCATGCGAATGATCTTCAGCTTTAATAAATTCAACACTTGGTCCCAGCTCCGCCACTGGTCTATTATCGTCGCTATTGCTGTGCCATTCCTCGTTTTCTCTTTTGCTTCCTCTGCTCGAAATCGGCCGAAATCTATATCTGCTCTCCCGTCCGTCGTCTAATTTTTCGGAGTATTCCATCACGCAGAAGCATCATCACCACATTCGTTCAGAGAAACTAGCAGCCATGAAGTCCTCCAGCATCAAGATGCTCCTCGCCGGAGGTGCCATCTCCTCCATGTCAGGCGTCGCCTCCGCTCAGGCGACATCCGGCGACTTCACCGTCCTCGCGATGAACGTCGCTGGTCTCCCCGAGATCCTCCAGAACAACGAGGTCCCCGGCGACAAGACGACAAACTCCAGGACCATCGGATCCTACTTTGCAAAGTACGGCTATGACTTCATCAACGTCCAAGAGGTAAGCAAAAACAAAAGTCACAAAAAATCATTCTTTCCCCATCCTCCAAGCGAGGATGCCATTCGCACGCTTCATCAACCCCTTATCCCTGAGAAGCGACACGTGAGAAATAAGAAAAAGCTTTTGCGCATGAGCCAACAGTTGCTCCGATCCCATCAATGCACCAGGGACCATCCCCCCAAAACATGACTCTCCCCAAGAGGCCTCTCAACACCAAACCCACCACCCCACGATGTCACTGTTTCAGAATAAACGATTGCGCCTTGCAGACCTGCCCAAAAAAGACAAAAATAAGCATCATGAACCTAACGCATCATGCACCCAAATTTAGGACTTCAACTACCACGCCTACATCTACGAGACGGACAACCATGCCTACCGCACCGCGACCTCGGGCGGCGTCCCCTTCGGCTCCGGCCTCAACACCCTCGCCAACTTTGACTGGATCGACTTCGAGCGCATCAAGTGGAACACGTGCTCCAACGCCTCCGGCTCCGACTGCCTGACGCCCAAGGGCTTCACCTTCATCCGCGCCCGCATCGCCGAGGGCGTCTACGTCGACATCTACAACCTGCACACCGACGCCGGCACCGAGGCCGACGACCTCACGGCCCGCAACAGCAACCTGCACCAGGTCGCCGACTACATCGACGCAAACTCCTCCGGCAACGCCGTCCTCATCTTCGGCGACACCAACTCGCGCTACACCCGCACCTCGGACAACATCGGCGTCTTCGCCTCGCAGAACGGCATGACGGACGTCTGGCTGCAGCTCGAGCGCAACGGCGTCGTCCCCACCGAGGAGACCCTCTGCGCCAACCCCAGCACCACAAACTACTGCGAGACCGTCGACAAGATCTTCTACCGCGGCAACCCCGTCCTCGACGTCAAGGCCACCCACTTCGCCTACGAGAGCTCAAAGTTCCTGCAGTCCAACGGCAGCATCCTGACCGACCACAACCCCGTCACCGGCAACTTCACCTGGTCCCTGTCCTCCACCCTCCGCCAGTCCGACTTCTCCGGCGGGCCCCACGGCAACTGGTTCTCCGACCTGACCGCCCTCGCCGGTAAGACCAAGCCCAAGGCCTCCGTACTCACCTTCCACGGCGCCAACCGCCTCGACTCCGTCGGCCTCACCCTCGCCGACGGCACCGTCTTCACGCACGGCGGCACCGGCGGCACGGCCGCCACGTTGACCCTGGGCGACTCCGAGTTCTGGACCGCCGCGAAGCTGTGCTGGGGCCAGAAGGACGGCCAGACGCGCAACTTCTACATCCAGGCCACCACGAGCGCCGGCAAGACGCTCGAGGCCGGCGCGTCCACGTCAGACTGCGCGACGCACACGGCCCCCTCGGGATGGCAGATTGTCGGCTTCCTGGGACGGGACGGTGACAATATTGACAGACTGGCGTTCGTCTATGCGCCGCAGTAGATGATGTGTGGCAAGTAAGTGGTGGCGGCCACAGTGTCAGGGCGGTGCTGTCATGTGCCGAGCAGTGTCGTTCATGCAGCCAGCCGGTGATCCTTTCTCTGCAGATCCATGCTGGTTTTATTTTCGGTATCCTGCCAACCCGGGGCGATGGCAGTTCCCTTTAACGATCGGCATTATACCTCCTAGGTCGCCGTGTGCCGGAGAGCGAGGTCGGGTGCGAGTCCGAAATGGACCCGTAACCCCAGCAGCAGCATGATTCATGAATCAGGGTCCTCTTTTCTTCGTCTGGTGTCTGAACCAAAAGCAACGCCAAGACAGAAAACGACCTTTTCTCTTCTCAATGGAGGCTCCAGTTAGTCTCGAAGGACCTTGAGCCTTTGTTCTCTTCTCGTCGATCTTACCTTTCTCGTAAATATTCTTTAGCGGTTTTGTGCAAACCGTTGAGGGGATGGGAGTTCTGAGCTAGTCTATTAATGATGCGAAATGACGAACTCTGAGACATGTACTTAGCAGCGAAATTAAGATACCAATTGAAATCACCGTATCATGAACAAAACATCATTTGCTCGCCGACCTCCCGAGGCAGATCACTCGTCCATCGGGCCATCTCCTCGCCCAATGAGGAATCCCGAAGCTTGCTCTTTGGCTGGCGGTCCCAAGACGAGAGCCAGATCGTCAGGGACCTGCTTCGGTGCTTCGGAGCTAAGAAGCGCTCTGGCCGCCCACCTTTTGGCCAACAATCGCATGTTCATCCCCCCCAGTTCCTAGCTTCGAAAGAATGTCTCAATTCCATGCGACGGCCGCATTTTCGCCCCCCGAAACGCTGTTACAGCCGTTCGTGCCAGGCTAAAAACAGCACGAACTCTTTCTCTCTTGATGAGAACAAGCCACACACACAGAGGATGGCTACAGGACCCTGAGCCAACCCTCGCCGGCGTCGATAGGGCAGTAAGCTGCCACAAATCGGCGTCGCCTCCGGGCCAATTGTTTTCTTCAGCTCGCAGGCTAGGCCTGAAGAACGTCCTAGCGGATAAGCTGTAATTACTCTCCTCCCCCAGCATTCGAAGAGAATGGCTGCACGGACGAGACTGCTAGGTCTGATCCTGAATTAAGCTGGACACCATGCTTCGAAGATCTGGGCGTCTCTAGTGGTCGCCGACTGGGAAATCATCCGTCTCTTTTCAGCATCGCGGCACACCTCGGTCTCACGATGCTGTCGTAAGCAGCCTGGCTTCCTCGGAGCGGCGGCATTCGCGGGCGTCAGGATTAGCAGTCTGATGATTGCTGCAGGTTGGCAGCTTGGTCAACCGATAGTTCGACGACCTCCTCACGCGGCCTGCTTGACACACGTCCAAGTCAATTGCATTCATCCTCGTGGCACAGCACATATGTCGTGTTAGATGATAGGTGTGGTTCGTGGAGACCTTAAAGAGCACCTGAAGTGTCAAGTCTGTGCTCATCGAGCGTGCACGAGACTGAAGATCATGATTGATAATGCCTCGCCCGCGGTCCTTTCCCGTCAAACAAACGTCATTGCGCATTCGCAGGAAATTGTTGATGAGACACCAGCCCTCAGCTATGCCTTAACAGCCACATTGACACACACCGAAGAATGCGGCTGCTTAGTTTGGAGATTGAACAACAACCTTCTTTGCATGCCGATTACCTCATCGATTGAAGATGCGCTCCATGACGCGCGCGCGCGCGCAGGAAACAGGGGCATTCTGGCCGGTTCCCTGAATTGGAAACAAGCCCTGGCACAAGTCTTCCTCAGCTATTCTGGTGGCATAGGGCCAAGTTTGTCGAGTAGTAAAAAAGAGTTCAGCCAACTCGTCGAGGTCGACGCGAAGAGCCACTAACATGAGACGGCGTGAAAATGAGTTAGTGAATGGCCGAGATTGGACGGTGGAGTGGAGAAAGTCGGGATTGTTTGCCCGCCTCAGGGTCCAACCGCTCCCGGGGAAGCACGTTGAGCATTGGTCGTGCGCTAGATGCGCGACGGACCTCGAACATGCAGTTTGCTTGCCTGGGGCCTGGTTTTCTCAAAGTCTCGTCAATTGCATACAATGGAGATCTTGTTCCACCTGTCGAAGAGTGAAGACAACAACTCTTCTAGTTTGGGAGTGGCACCATCAGGACGTCATAAATGCTGCGCCTTCCTAGGAGAAAACCTGGGTGTCCGTTGCCTGTTGGATCTTCTCTCAGATGATTGCATATCTGAGGTATTGTGCTCAACGAACCAACGACATCCCGCAGTGCCTGGGTTTATGTTGATCCCTCTTATGCAGCCGCGTATGCAACCATGGGCGGAAGCCAGGATGAAGGCCGCGGATCGGCCAGAACGCCGGACGGGCTCCGGCCTGCAACCAAAGCCTGCGTCAAGACTGCAACACGCCCAAGAACCAGGCGCCGAAGCCAGCCAGGAGGATAAAGCTAAGGCTGCCACTGGTGAAGATCGGATCCTGTTCCTGATCCCCGGCGCCACAATTGCACTGATCAGTGATATTGTGGTGGGGCGAAAGCCTCCCAGGAGTTCATGTTTGCTTCCTCTGGAGTTGTTTGTCACATTTGCTGGGGTCGATGATAGGACCATCACCCAATGAACATGCGCTTTTCCGGGTTTCTGGGTGCATGCAACCCGGCACGCTCGCCTCAGTTGAGAGAACCAACAGGCGACCAAGTCCTTCAGGCTTGAGTTGCATCACTTGGTAGATTGCAGGGCGTATGCAGGGTGCACTCGTCCTCCAGAATGACGGGGCGTACATAACAGAAGCTCATAATCTCGCAAAGAGCTGGCGGAACTGCTGCGAGACAATGAGATCTGACTAAAAACGCCTTTGGGCCCGCCCTCAATCAGCGGTCTTCCATCACACTGAGACCAGAGTAATAGCAAGAGCAGGCCAGGCATTGTCGAGGCGCTGATCGCACAAACACGGAACTCTATCTGGGCATGTGGGTCAGCTTCCCGAGATATCGCGGAGACGGGCTCGACCTCCGGGTCCGTTTCTTCGGCTAGGCATCTGAAGTGCGAGGGGTCAGCAAGGGCAGATTGGAGTGGATAAACTCATGCTCTGCGATGCCGATTTGGTACTTCTCAGGCGAGACAGAGTGCAACTGTTTGAGAAAGGTGTTTCGATTTCGTCGGAACTGCCATGTGCTCTGGAACAGATCCGGGGTTCAGACGTTTGCATTCGGGCGAACTCTGTGTCTTCGGCCGACTCCTCTGCCCCTAGGCCGAGGCGAGAACCGTGGGATGCCGTGATTCGAGACAGATGTTCTCGACAAGTTGAGTTACGACTTGCAAGTTCTCCAGACTGGAGGACCGGTGATCCGGTTGGTATCAATCCTAAGACGCGGTGTCCATTTTTGACGCTAAGCCTTCATCTGGCCCCTGCCATGAGCTAGCGGGGTTGAAGTTCCTGAAGCTCCCATGGTCCGGACAGCTTCCCCGTGCAGGCACTTGTTGGTGACAATGCTGTTCCATTGCAGGTGAAGACGGGGCATTAGTAGCCAGTACCTGGGTATGCTCGCCCAGCGATGGGGGATGGAAATTGACTCCTCGACAAATCTAGTCATCTAACCCGTGCTCTGTTGGTAGTGAGAGGATACGCGGATAACGGAGGTTACCGTTAAACGGGGACCTCCATTCCCCATGTATGATGTTGTGCTGGAGGATTGAGTAATGAGCCTGGACAAAAGTATTGAGTGGATCGATGTGCCCGAGCTCGATGGATAGTGATGGAGGAGTGGATGGGAACTTTGCTTCCGCCTGCCATGTCTGCGACGGAGGGAGGCTAGAACGAGGTCAGATCTGATGCCGGGACCCTTGTCCAATACCTTGTAAAAGTTGCGACGCTGCCGACATTGAGTGTTCAAAAAGTTCCTCTCCACCTGCGCTCCCAAGGCGACATTGGACGAAAGGGGAGATTTCCGCTGCGACGTGGACTATCAGGTTCAATAGCAGTTCGTAGGTGAACTAAACTTTGAGTTCGAATGCTTTTGTGCTGTTGGGCAACGTTCCTAGGTCCTAGCTGACTTTGACATGAGGGGGATGTTACGCCGTTTTTCACCAGAGCTGCAACTAGACCCATGCGTTTGCTACACACACTATTCGCAACAGAAGCGTTCCCAGCTGTGTCGAAGGACGTCATCAGGATCATGCTTGAAATGCAGAGTGGCTCAAACGGCGAGAGAATGGACGAGCATTTTCGGCTGCCAAGCTAGCGACGGGCGGTTCGGAGTCGAATCGCCATTTGCACTCTTCCGTCCCTGCCCTTCATCGCCAAGCCGCCCTGCGGACTGAATGTCGAATCCGAAGACCGCATACCTGACGCCGAAGATGTTGTCGCGAACCCAGAAGCATGGGAAGGGAGCGTTGAACACTGGAAAATACGGGTCACAGTGCGGGTCGCTCAGGTCGGCCAAGGGCAGAATTTGCGTGAGGTCCAGGGAGTCGTGAGGAAGAGGCAGGCCACTGGACCCTGGTTGCCGTTGGGCGATCCGAGGCGCCGGTGAGAACGGATTGAACACCCCCGACCACCGCTGTCAAACTGGGTACGAAACCCCTCGCGGCCACGGTGATTTCCGGGGCGTGCATGGACTCGACTCAGTCCAGACATATCGTCGATGTGCTGCAGAATGTTGTTTTCGTACCGTACTTGTGCTGCAGCCGTTGTAAGTCGATGTGCTATGAAGCAATGGAAGATGCTGTGCACTGACTAGAGTTCGAGTCGCCACGTTATGCCCGCGTGCGCACGTATGTGTATGTGGCTTGTTATCACCCGAAGACTGCTGCGTGGTGCGTGCGAACATTGACAATAGATCCCTTAGCGTGGCATATCCACCAGCCCACCTCGTGAACGTGTCGGGACATGATCATGGCTGGCCATCCGGAGGCCAGCCGGACGAAGACCCATTGTGAGGCCTGTTCCTTGGCACGAAGATTGAAGTTGGTGGGCTGGCTGGCAATATGCACGTGCCTGTTGGATGCGACTTGCGGACAGGGGCATATTCAGTTCCGGTCTGGTGTATTCCCAAAGGGGTAGGATATTCGGAACCCCCCTCTGGCTAATCGGGACCCCCCTCTGTGGCTGGATTTCGCCCAGACTCCGATACCGGCCTTCTGCCCTGCCCACCACCAGTTTTTCGGTACTACCGTCCGTATCCTATCAATCCTGCCGCTGCTAACCGATTTTTGAGGTCATCGTCAACAATACTATGGCGTCGCAAGAGGAGATCACCTTCAAGGAGGAGATCTCCGACGACGAGCTGTATTTTCGGCACTCCATCGACTACGCCGACCACGGGCACCAACCCTACGCCTGCCCACTTCTGGGTCGTATTTTCAGTACCAGAGACTCCGCGCGGGCTGCCCTCGACGACGCGGCGCGTCGCGATGGCTTCGCTATTCGACAACTACGCGTTAAACCCACCAAAGTCGTATACGACTGTGCCCACGGCCCGCGGAAGGATGGGGCTAAGGCACGCCGCCTCGCCGCCTCGACGCACGCGTCGAAAAAGCGCAAGTCCTCCTCACTGTCGACTGACTGCCGCTGGCAAGTGGCCCTCAACAAGACGACTACTGGCTGGGTTTTTCGCGCCATCGATGGCCAGTACCGCGACTGCCACAACCACGAGTTCAACGACGAGGCTGCCTATGCTAAAAACCGCCGCCAAACTCTCCTCGCTGCTAAACAGGAGGTTGTTAAGATGTGGAACGAGGGCATACGGCCAGCGCAGATCCTAACTAGCCTCCGCGCGAGAGGGTCCGACTACGCCAAAGTTACGTCGCGAGACGTACTCAACCTACTCGCCGCCCACCGCCGCGAAGAGCTCGGAGGGCGTACGCCGATCGAGTGGCTTTTTGATCAACTACAGGACCCCTCGCAGTACTGGTATCGGCACCAAACTGACGCTGAGGGCCACGTTACTGCCCTCTTTTTGGCCCCGCGCAGTGGGATCGACCTTCTCAAACAACACCACGACGTACTACTGATGGACTCTACGTACAAGACCAACCGCTTCAACATGCCGCTTTTTAACGTGTGCGGGGCTACGAACGACCGCCTTGCCTTCCAGGTGGCCTCCTGCTTTTTATCGAGTGAGAAGGAGGCTGACTACAAGTGGGCTATTGACTGCCTCACCGAGTTACTCGAGGAACACGAAATACCGCCTCCACAAGTCACCTGTACTGATCGCGAACTTGCCCTACTTCGAGCCCTCGATGCCAGCAGAAAATTCCACTCAGTACCCCATCTCCTCTGCCGCTGGCACGTCAACCTTAACGTGCTTGCCAAGACACGCAAGCACTTCCCCGCAGCTACCAAGAATCTGGATGGCAGCGTTACTAGGCACCCAAAATTCCAGGAATTTCTCGACGCGTGGAACGACGTCCTCCGCAGCCATACTGCCGATACGTACGCGGCGCGGCTCGATAAGTTTCGGAAGTCGGGGTTTCCTGCTGCCGCAGTCGACTACGCCTACGATACGTGGCTTGGCCCGTGGCACAAGAAGTTAGTCGACTACTACGTTAACCGCCACCGCCACTTCGGGCACGTCACTACCTCCATCGTCGAGTCGTCTCACGCCAGCCTCAAAGTACGCGTTTGCTGCCGCACTGGCGACCTCAAAACTGTATTCGAAAAACTGGTGATTTTTTGGGCTAGCCAGCGCCATACCATCGACAACGAGCGGCGCCAGCGTCGGGCCAAGGTGTTGACGGCTTCCTGTCACTTCCTCTTCAAAAAGATCAACCGCCACGTCTGCCACAAGTCACTGGTTATTCTCTCTGACGAGCTACGTAGGCTAGCAATCAAGGGCAAAACCGGCTCGTTCAAGAAGCCCAAGGATGCTTGCGGCCCCTGCCCTATGAAAAAAACACACGGATTACCCTGCCGGCACGTACTCTGGGACCACCTAACCCTTGGCAAGTCGCTGGCCCCCACCAAAATCCATGGCCACTGGTTCTGGGTACGCGCCGCGCCACTTAACGACCTACCAGTTATTCTCAACCCAAAAGAGATCACGCGCGGCAAGGGCAGGCCTAAGAAAAAAGAGAAGGCACCAGACCTATCGACGCGTCGAGAGCCCTCTCTTTTTGAGCACGAGTTGGCTGCCGAGGCCTCGGAGGCACTGCCGCCGCCGTCGACAGCGCCGCCAGCCCTCGGCAAGGCTACGACTACCCAAGAAGGCCTCGAGGCGGTCAGTCGACGCGATACGTACGACCCTGGCACCGAGCACCAACGCCGCTACGCCCGCGCCGCTGCCGCCGAGGGGTTTGACGTCGTTGACCTTACCCAGCCTGCCGAAGAGCCCGCCGCAGAGTCCCCACCTGCCGAAGACCTCGTCAACCTCATCACCGACTCCGAGTCCGACGCCACGGCCCCTCCCGCTTCGACGGCGCCGCCAGGGAGGGGTTCCACGCCTACGAAGACGATCTCACAGGTCGAGGGGCCACTCACGCAGTCTGACGCGCCGTTTGATCTGTGGGACGATGAGGCGTTCAACGTCGAGTCGGAGATCGACCCGGAGATCGACGCCGAGATGGAGGGGGCTATGGATCGCTTACTTGACGCCGTGGAGGCTGGGCAGGCCGCCCAGGCCGAGGAAGACGCTGAACTACAAGAAATCGAGTGCCAGGGCTAGCCGGGCCGTCAATTTGAATACTACACTCGCTCGCAGCTGCCAGAGATCACGTGATATAATGGCTTTTTGATCAAAATCGAAAAAACTGGCTGCCAGGCCTCAAATCGTTCAAATCCGAGGAGTTTTCGAACTATTCAACAACTCGGTGAAACCCCGGCTAATCCTCCGGCTAATCCGGGCCAATCAGAGGCCAGGGATTTGACCGCGGTCGTTATGTTAATCGCTGCGAATTTTGGCAGGGCAGTACATTTTACCCTCTGGTGCCGACTCTCGGAGGCCTACGTACGCGCGCGCCACCTTCGGTGGCTGGAGGGGGGTCCCGATTAGCCAGAGGGGGGTTCCGAATATCCTACCCCTTCCCAAAAGGTGCAGTCCCCTGAAGGAATGGCAACACGACACGAGTTTTGGGAGCCGCTGCTTGCAATGCAGGCGTAAGTTGAGAACAACGACATGTGTGAAGTGCTGTGGCAAAGAAGCTCTGTCTGTATTCGTAATGTCGTCGATGATGAACGGGAGGAGTTGCAGTAGCGTTTGTGAAGCGCTGATCGCGACGAGCTAGAAAACCGGCACCCGGAGGTTATCCAAACTAGCGAATTCGCTGGCTGCTTTGGATGTTGCTGGAAACATCGATGCCATCTCCTAGTGCCATATACGTACGGATTGATGCCGTCCCGAGGCCCCAGGGGAAGTGGCAAGGCGAGGCCAAGCACGGGGAACCGGATCGTCATGGTCGACAAGAGCAAGTTGGTCGACGGAGGACGGGTCGGCCGGCGAGATTGACGAAGCGGCCAAGCCCCTGCATGACCATCTTTCCTCTTCTTGCCTTGTGCTCCAGCCGTGCCGCTGCCTTGCCTCGCCCCGTCTCGAAGCCTGGAGGACGGGAGGGTGTTGGTGGTGGGCGAACACCTCAAACTTCAGACGACCAGGGTCCTTGATGGGGTTCCCTTTTTGAGAAGGGGCATGACATGAGGGGCGAAGAACCGGAGAGAGATCAACGGGATGACGGGTCGACGGAACGGTGTTGGAGCAGTGCGACGAGAAGTGGATGGTGTATTCGTATGTGACGAGACTGCTGCATTGTCTGTCGTTGGAACAGGGCTGGCTGAGCCGCAGGCACCGTTGACCAGGTTGGAGAAGCTGCTTGCTTGGCAGACCGGAGAGGCGACGGCAACGTTATTTCCCTTTTCCAGGGCTGCATCGATACGAGCGGTGGGTTTACAGACGCAGGGGATGTCGGTGAAGATGCCCGACGCCACAAGGTGCAGCTGAGCCTGGATTGGGAAAGTGCATGTCGTTGGTCGTCGTGTGCAGAGGTCGAAAAGTGAAGCATCACGTCGGGAGGGTTGTGTATCGGATCTGATTACATAATACCGACCCGCTGGTCGAAGGTGTTCAGCAATTCAGCGCACTTTAGGGGGCATCGGCTGCTGAAGGCCGCTGTACTGATTGTGCAAGACGTCGACACCTCCGAAAAAAATCAACGAACGTACAGCAGGAGCTGCGAAGGTCGCACCTTCCTGATGAAAACTTGCCGGAATTAGGCACCTGCTTGCCTTTGATTAGATAAGACCATGATGATTTTGTCACCTGCGCTCCTGCGTCACCTTTGCATGAGACCTCGCAGCCTGACGACCACCATGGACTTTCCAAATGTCCATCAACATCACCACCGTCCACCAGACCATTGCCACCGCAATGCGCCTCCACCGCCCCCAGTGCCTTCCATTGCTTCTTCGTCGGCGGTGATCATCTTTGGCAGCTACGGCAGCATCTCGGAAATTGAAGCGCGCAACCGCCCAGCATGAACTGACATGTCGAGCAAAAAGCAAGGAAACGGCAGGCTGCCAATCCAGAGAAACGTCAGGCACCGATAATCGCAATTCCTCGAACCATTCGCTGCCATCCGATGGAAGATTACGCCGTGGAGCGTTGCCCTCAACCACACTTACACCCTGCCGACGTCGCATCGCATACAAACCGGGGAACGGTACGGTAAGGCACCGACCAACTCCAACCGCCGTGACGGCACTGCATAACCCTTTGGCACTATCGACGGTGTCCCTGACAGATACATGCATATCCGTCTTCTTCACACCGCGAATCACTCTGTCATCACGCATATCATGCGCCAAATCACACCGTGCACGCCGCAGGAGGCTTCGGGCAGACTGCTCCGATTCTCGCAAGACTCCAGGCCTCGAAAGCTCCAGCACGAAGATGGGGAAAAAGGATGCGCACGCAGACCAGTCCTCGTTGCAAGGCCCATCGCTGCCGCCGGAGCTTTGCCCGCCAACCAAGCTTCGCCTTGTCCCTGCCGCTAGCCTGACAGCTCTGATCCAGGTGGCATAATGTCCCAGACACCATCACCAAGACTGTCTCTGTCAGCCTTCGCCCTGGCGAGCACGGTCAGCTCATGTCTCTGCCTCTGATCACCATGTCAGATCAGGCCATAGCTGACGGACCGTCTTCTAGTCCAGAAAATCGACAAGCAGAGAATCCCAACCGCCCCCTCCCCCGCATGACGGCCACCGAGCAGATCAAGAGAAACAAGGATTCATCTGCGTTTGCCTGCCTCCCCGATGGACGGCCGACTGCTGCCGAGTCGCGCTCCAAACAACGGCACCACGAGGTGATGCGGGACCTTTTGGCATCTTGTCCAATTACAACGGAATGTACCTCATTATCCAGCGAGATTGTCGGCGCCGTCTCTCGGACCTCTGCTCCGTCGGAATCAGTCCCAGATGATGGCATGTGCTGCGGCACCAAACGACAGCCACATTGACCTCCCGCTGTGCCACAGCCGCCTGCGCGCCGCACAAAGCTGTCGTCACTGCCTCTTAGACATGGGGCAGCCGTCAGGGCCGCCCTGCGCTCCGACTGAGAAGCGAGCACTCCTTGTGACACATCAGGCAAACCACCCGTCCAAGACCATGTCTACGAATTTTGTCGACCGTCAAGACACTAAAAGGAAGCATACACGAGGAAGAACAATGGTCATTTGTGCGCGGTCGTGTCCGGACGTATTGGGGAGTTCTAGTCTCGGTCTGCATGCTTCGTTTTACTGCTCATGCTGTTTGGCTATAGCAGGTATGAATTTTGGCCGTATTGTTGCCATGGCAAATCGGGCGGCACGACTAAGATGTTTCCAAATCTGGGTGTTCAATGAAAAGTCAGCATGCCAGCGCGACTCGTCAGGGCACCAAGGTTTGTCTGGCAGCCGGATCGTGTTGTTGGAACTGTCCCATCAAGCGCTACATTAAGCGGCACGCAGGCAGGTGAGTAAGACGGCAGAGGCGCGACGGTGTATGTGCATCGGCGCACTGGTTCTCACCTCGCTCCGGGCGCCGGCCGGTCATGGCCAGGAAAGACATGGAATTCTGAATATTGCCTGGATAGAAGGTTATGGCATACCCACCCGGCTTCGAAGCCCGGTACCAGCATCATGACACAGGTCCCAGGGCCTTGCGGAAAGCAAGGCGCAAAGACCTGATGCCGCGACTCAGAAGAAGCATACATGCTACAGTGCCCCAGTTTGGGGCCCTACTTGCCCGCCGGCATTGGCAGTGCGCGCAAAAATAGCCCGGTTACCAAACCCGAAGACTTGAATGTGGTGCAAACATCCATGGACACAGAGTTTATGGTCCAGCAGACCAGAAGGCAGAGCGCCGAAGACCGTTACGCATTGCTGCGGTACGAAAGCGAAGCTACTTGCTTCGCACCGTCAGTGACTTGGGGCGGCCGGCTTTGAGCTTTTACTCGATTAGCAATCGACGGCCTCCCGGCTTCTTTACCAACAGAAAACGGCACGGTTGCTTGTGATACGGGGTCACGGCTTCTACGGATGAGGAGCCAGGCGGAACAAGATGACAAGAGCCCGTTTGAGGTGCTGCCATCATATCATGTCGCTGGAGCAGCAATCAATTAGCTGGGCGCTGATTGACGGCATTTTACCTTGATGCGGCCGTTGCGCCCGGCGTCGCTCCCGAGAGCCTGGAGCATCCACCGCCATATGAACCAGCCCACACAGACCAGAACTCGATTCGTTGGACCCAGCAGTCTGGGGCACGGCGATAGAGACTGAGCACAGGGCTCAAGGGCTGAGAGATCGAGGCCAGACCTCGATGTCGAAAGAGGGGAGAAGGGGGTTCAGGGCGTCGTCGCAAGCCGCAGGGTTTGGCTTCCCTGGTTCTGGGATATCGGTTGCCCACTTGCCTCTTGGTCTGCAAAACATCTCAGCTTACTCGAGCTGGATGTTGGTTGCCCGTCGTGTTTGCTCTCCCTAGCAAACCGCAAGCGTGGAACCTGTCCTGCAGGCAGCAAGGGAAAGGGAAAGGAGAGGGGAAAGCCACAAACTCTGTCCGGGACCCAAGTATCAGCATCACGGCCAAGCGTCAGTGAGTCTGTCGAGGGGATTGGGACCGAGGCGATGGATTGATGGCAGCCTTCAGCTATCTTGTCGCGGCGCGCAGTCCGTCAAATCCCTCAGGCCACTGACCAGCAGCAGCGAAAGAACGCACAGGCACATGCATACAGTGTTCGCGATGATGAAGTCTGAGAGGCCCTGAAAGAGGGAAGAGAGGACTTCGAAGTAATGAAGTGGGCGCAAACCAGGGGGCAACCAATTGGTTACCCTGGCCCTGGACTAGAGTCCGGGAGGGACCCCGTTGCTCACTAAGAGACCCCTTGTTAAATCACACTGGCTTACAGGGCATCCGCTAAAGGTCCACTGGCGCAGTTTGGTTTTTGCAATTGTGGCCGCCCTTTGCTGCACGCCTTAGGGGGGGCGTGCGGTGCGAAGGGGAAGTGGAAGAGGAAGAGAGAGAGTTCATTACCGGGGGAGGGGACGAACAACTGACAGGCCTGGAGGGAGAGGGCAAAAGAAGAAGAAGACGAAAAAGAAACGAAGCTGGCCTGGAAGCGGATGACGAACGGGCCAGAGCGAGAGCACCCATGGCACCGTTAAGGTGGGAGGCATCGCCAGGGACTGGCCGCTGGGGACGGGCGGGTTGCTGGTCGGGGAAAGGTCCCAATTGACATCGACCGTCGCAGTCGCAGGGAAGAAGAGGTTTTCCGGGCACTCGCAGGTCCCGTCGCAGCCCAGACCACTGACGCAGCCGGTGTACGTACCACGGCTGATGGCTTACGATGGCTGACGACTCGCAGTAAGGATAAGGTACCTTACAGCGAGGCGCGGTACGTGGCTTGAGGAAGAGGTGGGGAGCTCCCTCCGACTGGAAGGGAAGGGAAAGCTACCTCACGGTCGGTGGGAGGAGCGGCATCGGTCCTGGCCCGAGACGCAGCAATTGGAGATCTGGGGTTGGCGATTCGATTGGAGTGGCTGTTGCTCCAAGAGCTCCTGGAGGCTTGTTGAAGTGAGGTGGTTGCTGCTGATGTTTTGGCAGGCAGGGAGGTGGCCATCGGCGCTAGACTGCGGACTCTGGAGTCTAGAGTCCAGAAAGAAGGAGAGGGCAGCTCTTGCACCGATCTTGCCAGCCAAACGTCGGACGGCGCCTTGCAATCTGATGATCGGAAGCCGGCAGGAGAGATTGCCATATGGGATCGCGG
The DNA here is from genome assembly GCA_027406105.1 of Colletotrichum endophyticum. NCBI lineage: Eukaryota > Fungi > Ascomycota > Sordariomycetes > Glomerellales > Glomerellaceae > Colletotrichum > Colletotrichum endophyticum. Next base: position 3,236,000 of record JANVYF010000010.1, on the reverse strand, counting down.
CTCTTTCTCCAGCTCAGCCCAGTCCAGTCCCAAGCCAAGACCAACACGACGAAGCTCGCAACCATCGTTCGGAGCAAGCCGAACAATGGGAGGCAAGCAGGCAAGCAAGCACCGGAAGCCGATGGAAACCAGCATCGGCATCACCTCAGCACCAACTTCAGCTTCGCCTTGCAGGATTCGGGGTGGGCGTCTGTCGTCCGATTTACGGATACGATGGCTTCTCTAACGTGCCCCTCCTCCACGTTCTCCTTACATGGACACACAGATGCCTCCTTCGCCCTGGCCGCCGCTGCTGCGTTGTTGCACACAACTACGGCCTCGATGACCTCGCCTCGACTTGCGCTTTCCTCTTCTCATACACACAATGGGCCTGGCCATTCCCCATTGTTCAGGAAAAGGAAACGGCGCACGACGCACGGCGCTCCTGTCGGCCGTCTCCCATCATCATCACATCGTGGCATCAGTGCGCTCGCGTTGCGCCTCCAAACTTGTTCGGTCACAGCACCGTCCGAGGCCGTCCAAGATGCAGATGAACCGGCAAGCGCACACACAGATGTGTCGGCCGCCTAACTCCGTCAGAAAAAAAAAAATGACTAATGATCGTTGAGACCTCGCCCTTCTTTCCCACCACGCTCCAGCTCCTTGTCAGGCACCCAGATACTTTGCGGCGAGCGCAAGCAATGCGAGCCGTCAGTCACGTCGCAATTATTGTTAGAAACCAGGCTATCGTATGCACCTCCCCTCGCCTCGCCTCTGCATTGCCGACTTTCAAGGCCTGCCTACAGGTAGGCACCTCAGGTGCAGATGGATGCAGATGAAGGGCGGATACAAGATACAGATACGGCGCGGACAGTCGAGCTGCGAGCAAGGTACGATACGGGACGGGTCCTGCACCTGCGTCCGCGCCGCCGCGGCCACGGCCGGCATCTGTCTGTCTTGTCTTCCTGCCCGCTGTGCCGTACCTGTCGCTGCTTGTCACACACACAGAGTCGCACTCGCTCGGCCTTCACTGCATGTGCATATGCACAAGACACGAGCAGCACACCACAAGAGCGCATTCCTCGCGCCTTCTGTAATTCTTCTTCGCATTCTCTCTTTCCCCCCCTGCAAAGGGAAAGACGAGCGCAATCACACTCGCCTTTGGAGTGAATCCCACTCTTGCTGCATAGGATGGATGGATGGTCAAATGCTTCCCTCGCGCGTCCCCGTCCCATCCATCATCACCAACTCAACGCGTAGCTCCTCGCACTCTTCCTTTGTTCTCTGGGGTCGCGTGTGCCCGTCCCTCGGGAGACAAGAGACGCCAGACTGACGCACGATACAACAAGCTCGCCTCCGTCGCAAAACCAAACTGGCCCAAGAGCTCCACGCTAAACCAACCAAGCCGACTGGGCGGCCCTAGTTGATCTTCAACGTCGACAAATCCTCGCCCCAAAACGAACAAGAAATAAGGAAGAAAAAAACAAATCCAACGCCGCCCACCTACGAGCAGCAGCAAGGTACGCACACTACAGACTACCGGGGCATCATTTTACGGAACATACTCCCACACCCCCCTCCTCGCCCACTCCCAACGCCCATTACACACACTGGCACACACACACCACCCTCCCAAAGTTCCCGGACGCTTGGCCTGGCCTGGCTTGTCTCCTCCCCTCCACTTCCCTACTACGTGATCGTCCCTCGCTTTGGGCACTCACATGGGGGCCTCTTCTTGGGCTCCCGAAACCTTGAGTCAAGCCCTGGTCCCTGGTATGCACCTATCCACCATTAGTACGGGCAAGGATCCCTCCAACACGTCCGTCCCAGGGCTATGACATTCCTGTTGTTCCTATTCCCCTCCCACATCAATGCCCGCATCTCCTCCCTACATTCCATATCCTCTGCCTCTTCCCATCAAAACCACCTACACACAGGCCAAGCGTCCTGTTCCTCTGTTCACCTTTTCCGCCGTCAACTGACTGTCATCACAACACCTTGACAGTCCCAAGAGGAGACCCGACCGCATTGCCACCTACTCGACGTTGGGGCTTACGACTTACGATTTCTGTTCGAAGTGAAGGATAACACGCTAGAGGCGCATCGATCGACCCGAATTTTGCGAACGACGCAGTTGCAACCCATTGACCTATCCGATATCCGTTCAGGGCCGCAGGAGAGGCGCAGCAGGAGGATCAATTCGTATCTGGAGAGGAGTCTGGACTCGACTGGACTTTCTTTCACTGCATCTAATCGAGGGCGAGACAACCTCGACATCAACCACTTGACATCACGCCCAGCCCACTTACATCGTTGTCGCCCATGCTTCTCCACGAGAGCACCCAGCAGCAGCCATGGTAATGCTGAGCGACCATTCCATGCGTGCCAGTCTCCAAGTGGCACCTCTCAAGCTTCACAAATCACAATCCTGCGATGCGCTATCGTCGAAGCAGGACCAGTACAGCTCCAAGTCATATTCAACAACACACATGACACCACCCGCAACACCCAATGGCTCGCAGGAAGATCTGGCTGCGCAGATGCCGCCGCCAGTATTCCACAACTTCCTGCGAGCCTTTTACCCCTTCCACCCGAGCTACGCCATGACCGACTCGAGCGTGACATTACCATTGAACGAAGGCGACATTATTCTTGTGCATTCCATCCACACCAACGGATGGGCCGATGGAACTTTGCTGGTATCGGGCGCACGAGGATGGCTTCCCACCAATTACTGCGAGGCTTACGACCCAGAGGAGATGAGGAATCTGTTGAAAGCTCTGCTGAACTTCTGGGACTTGCTCCGAAGCACTTCCGTCAACGATAGCGAGATCTTCGGAAACCAGGAGTTCATGAAGGGTATCATTGCTGGAGTGCGATACCTTCTGGTAAGTAATGATCGTGAGCCAGACTATGGATTTGAGTGGACTAATTGGTCGTCAGGAACGCACCCACTGCTTGACACGAGAATCGGCCATCATCACCCGTAATGAGAACCTGAGGCGCGCGAGAAAGACGCTGCTCTCTGAGCTGTCGGCGCTGGTGAAGACGGCAAAGAAGTTGCAGGAGGCGCAAAAGGGTATCCTGCAACCACGCGAAGACGTTAACGACATCATCGACGAGATGATCCTCAAGGCCTTCAAGATCGTGACCAAAGGTGTTAGGTTTTTCGACATCCTGGAAGACGATCGACGGCAACGAGCCCCTGCGGTGACCGTCATGGCGACCGTCATCGAGGAATCCTACATTCCCCCGACGCCACCTGCAGATCAGACCAAGTTCGACGAGACTCATGCAGGTCCCCGAATGACGAACGGTGCACCTGGCAGGGGTGCACCATCACAACCGACCGACGCGGCACAGTCATCGCCCGCTAGCAGGCGGCTTTCAACGCTCTACTCGCCTGCCAGCCCCAACTCGCACCGATTGTCTCAGAATGTCAAACGGCTTTCATCCAACATCTCCCATCGCGTTTCATTGGCTGGACCTTCGCCGCTGTCAAGACCTGGTCATCTTGTCTCGGAACGCCTCAACAAGAGCCACGACACTTTCCTGTCACACCTGGGATCCTTCATTGGTCGTTTGCACTTACAATCCCAGTCTCGGCCGGAGTTGGCTTTTGCCATCAAGCTGTCAGCGACATCTGGTGGAGAGTTGCTGGCTGTTGTCGATGTCGTCTGCGGACACAGCACTAGCTCGGACATGCTGGTCCGAGCCAGGGAGATGATGTTTGAGCGCATTCGCGAATTGGTCTCGGCGGCTGGCCAGATCATCCGCCATGCGGTAATGCAGGATGCGGATGTCATCATGCCGCAAGACAACAGCATGCTGCTGATGGCCGCAACTGGCTGTGTGAAAGCTGCTGGTGAATGTGTGGCCAAAACTAAATGGGTCATCGAGCGTGTGGGCGACTTTGAATGCGAATTCCAGGCTGGAGAGCTTGGTATTGACCTCAGCGTGTTGGAACTCGCACCGGAACCTCACTATCGACGACCATCCATCGCTCCGTCAATTGCAGAGACTGCAACGACCGAGGCGACTAGCGTAGCAGAATCTTCGAGGAGTACTGACTCTGTCCATTCTGTTGTGCCGCCAACGCCCCACCGACCGAGTATTGTCGCCAACGACAAGCCACTACCTCAACTACCTCCCACTCATTCGCCTGATGAAGAGTCCCGCCGAGTTCGACCTTCGTCGCAAAACTCCAACGGACGTAATTCACGACCATCTTCACTGGGCGATGATACTACTTCCAGCGTGGCATCATCCATCTCGTCGATTCGTCCGACCTTGCCTCCTCTTCCCAAACTCTCTACATCCCTGCTCCCTGGAGATGAGTATGGCCCCATCGAAAACATTGGACAGGACGGCGACTACCACAATTCCTCCCGTGTTGATAGTATGACGGCATCCAGCGCGGGCAGCAGCAGCACCTATCTTAGCCGGGACTCAGAGGCCAGCCTCGTTTCCCAAACATCTACCCGCGCAACAACTCCGGACCACATGTTGGCGCCCAGAAGCAAGCCGTCCATGTCAGAGTTAAGCAACAACGGAAGCGCTCATAACCATGACGAGGTGGACGAAGTCGAGTCTAGGATGTTGGAGAAGACGTATGCTCACGAGCTCATGTTCAACAAGGAGGGCCAAGTAACTGGCGGATCTCTTCCTGCACTTGTTGAGCGTCTTACAACCCACGAGTCCACCCCGGACGCGACCTTTGTCTCGACATTCTACCTTACTTTCAGACTCTTCTGCAGTCCTCTCAAGTTGGCCGAGACTCTCATCGAGCGATTCCACTACGTCGCCGAGGCCCCCCACATGGCTGGGCCGGTTAGACTGCGCGTCTACAATGCCTTCAAGGGTTGGCTCGAGTCGCATTGGCGTGACGAGACCGACCGCGAAGCCCTCAGCTTGATTGAGCCATTCGCCGAGTACGAACTCGGCGGCGTGCTGCCATCAGCTGGTCGCCGCCTCCTGGAATTGGCCCAGCGTGTCTCCGACGATGTCCTGGTCCCTCGCCTGGTGTCTTCTATGGGAAAGACCAACACTTCAATTGCGCAATACGTCCCGGCGGACACTCCCCACCCGCCCTTGGCCATCACCAAGAGCCAGTTCTCCCACCTCATGTCGTGGAAGAATGGTGGCAGTAACCCTACCATCCTTGACTTCGATCCTCTTGAGATTGCTCGTCAACTCACCATCAAGCAGATGAACATTTTCTGCTCGATCATGCCCGAGGAGCTGCTCGCATCGCAGTGGATGAAGAAGGGCGGCGTTCATGCTCCCAATGTCAAGGCCATGTCGGCTCTCTCAACTGATCTTTCCAACCTCGTTGCCGAGACCATTCTCCACTACCCGGAGGTCAAGAAGCGCGCCGCTGTTATCAAGCAATGGATCAAGGTTGCTCACCAGTGCCTCGAGCTTCATAACTACGACGGACTCATGGCCATCATCTGCAGTCTCAATAGCAGCACCATCAGCCGTCTCCGCAAGACCTGGGATGCCGTCTCTCCCAAACGACGCGATATGCTCCGCCACCTGCAGGCAATTGTCGAGCCATCGCAGAACAACAAGGTCCTGCGAACCCGTCTCCATGACCATGTCCCGCCCTGTTTGCCTTTCCTCGGCATGTACCTGACCGATCTCACCTTCGTCGACATCGGCAACCCTGCCACCAAACAGCTTCCCACACTTGGAGGTGATGGCTGCGAGGAAAACGGCGGCGGCCTTACCGTTGTCAACTTCGACAAGCACACCCGTACGGCCAAGATCATTGGCGAGCTTCAGCGATTCCAGATCCCCTACCGACTCAACGAGCTTCCTGAGATGCAGGATTGGATGACGGCGCAGATCGTTCGCGTACGGGAGAGTGACCAGGGCCAGAATGTCCAGGTCAGCTACTACCGCAAGAGTCTGCTATTGGAGCCTCGCGAGATGGCGATGCGCGCCCCCGCCGAGCCTCAAACCAGCACAACCACCACTCAGCGTAGCGGCGACCTCTTCGGCTGGATGAGCCGAGGAGACCGGGGTGCGCCGACACCCACACCGATGTGAGGTCTCGGTCCAAGTCGCCCATGTCTTGCTGGCAATCTCCAACGGACAACATCATTTCCACATTTCCCACGACATACATATCCCCTTATTCTGCTTCACTTTTGATACCCCATTTTTCTCACCTCACGTCAGAGGCTTTATGTCATGAACGACTTCTATCCTCATCAACGCACTACACTCGGCGTTAATTTGCTTCGTGCCCTGTTACTGGGCTTGGCTCGGGGCTTCATTCGCCATGGATGAATCCATGCGCGCTGGCTTATTGCATTGCTTGGATATCGGTTGGGATGAGCGTGGTCATCCTGTATTATTGGAGGTGGACGAGATGGTCTTTCTCTCTACACACTGTTGGAATGCTGACATTCGCTCGCGCGTCTGTCGGGTGGTATTCCTGTTCCCTATGTACCCTACTTTGAAGATTTTGGATTACGGCCGATGGGCTACTGGCATGGGTTGGAATGGATGGGGAGTTGGAGGCATACCAATCGAGGCCTTTGAGCCCTTATATTGGACACCGGCGTCGCGGTAGGCTCTCTGAGCATTGGAGGCGTCCAAAAAGACCAAAAGTGTACACTGTATATGTAGGATAATTCTGTATACAGACTTCGGAGTGGCGGGCGGAGGTAGATACCATGAATAGGACTCAGAATCCTGATGATCAATAATTATGCATTTCCTACTTACCACTAAGTGACTATGAGACATGACAATTTCGGCTTGCAGACCCAAATTTCGCCAGCGGCGTAGTTATTAAACTAAGGTTTGAGCGATTCTTCTAGAAGGATCACGACGCCGTTTCTTGTAATATTACCAGCTCCACCTGTTTTGTTTCCTCGGAGGTTAATGTGGCGGACGAGGGATGAAGTCGTGGGGTCCGGAGGCCCGCTCCTCATATAAAGGCCTGCGAGTTTACTACTGCACTGGAGTGGATAACAAATTATTTCTGACTTACTATGAAGTGATATAGTGTATTAAAGTGTACTTTTTGGGAACTTTAGTAGGTTACCCCTATAACTACACCTTTCTAGCTATAACCTTATACGTTTAGCTCTAAAAACCTAGTTTAATAGAGATAATAACCTCCTTAACTTTATTAAAATAGTTAGTATATTTTATAATTCGATTAACCTCTTTTATATCTATTTTTAAAACTTTCCCTCTCTTTAATTTTCTATAGATTTCCCTAAACTCTTTTTTAAGTATATTAATACTATTTAGATTACTATTTTAGAATTAGAATAAGTAGATTACTACTTAATAGATTAAAACTCTTTTTATATATAAACTTATCTTAGTATATAAATAGATTATATTTTTAATAAAAAATATAATAAGTTTATAGTAATTATTAGTAATAGTAATTAAGTTATATTATTCTTTTATTTTAATATTAATAGTTTTAATTATAAAGAAATTAGCTAGAAGTAACTTATTTTTAGGTATTTTAATATTATCTATAATAAGTATATTTATATTAGTTAGGGATTAAAAAGATCTAGTATTTTAAATAGATTCTTTCTCTCTATATACTTATTAGTAACTTTCTAAAAGTTCTTATACTATTAAAGTTATAGTAAGTTTATAACTTTAATAAGTTATACTTTAGATTTTTTAGTTTTTAAAATAGTATTATAGCGTTTTAGTAGGCGCTTTTATTAGTATTACTAATAGAGTTTTTTTATAGCTTTTAAACCCCTATAAGTGGATGTGGCTGGGCTAAACAGGTAGAAAGGACAAATTGTTTCTGACTGTCTCCTAAGGACTGGTGTTTTGGGACCTGGGTTGTGGAGATGGAGATGGGTGGTGCCCTGCTAGTATTCATGAGGCGGGGGGTGAGATGTGATGGTTGGAAGTGTCCCTGGGTGGTGGTGTCGGGATAGTATTGCTGTGGGATAAATGGGATAAATGAGGGATGGTGGATAGGGGAGGGGAGGGTATGTGGGTAGTTTGTGGATGGGTTTTGATGGGCGTGAAGTCGGCGTTGCTGTGATGGTGTTGATGTTCCTTTCAAGCAGCGTAGCATGCAGACGAAAACCATTTGGTAAGGAGAATGGCTTGTGTAGGGAGAATTGCTGGGTTTATATGCTGCCTGTGAAAGAGTCATTCAGCATTCAGGATAAAGGCCACGTTGGAGGGGGCCCTTCAGGGTGGTTGGCGGTGACCGTTCATTTGTCTCCAACTTGATTCATGATGATTGTCTTTGTGATAGGGGTCACTCTACATAAGTATGTATGGGTCTGAAGGATGCAACAGCTGGCAAGGCAATCGGGATTCTCATCTCCGATAAGGAATTACGATGCCGGTAATGGGATGCTGTTGGCTTCTCTTGATCTGTTCTGTATGTGCTACGGTGCGACTTTGGACGTTCAGCTGGTCTTTGGATAGCATGGCGTCATTGCTGGGCGCGATTGTCGTTCGTGGATGTTGGGTGAATACGAGCATGCTGGACAACGCGGTTTACCTGATGATGTATGATATCGCTTGACTTGGTGAGCAAAGGGTGAGAGACTGCATGAATGAGATGGGTGAGAATCAGCAAGCGCCCAGGACAGCATATGCGAAGTTCATTGCGTTCCATTACGTATTGAGCAGAAGCAGTTAGTTTCTTGAATGGTACTCTCAGGTGTACCACAGGCAAGAGGCATTCTGATGTTTCTGGCACCGTCTATTTAAGGGAGTAGATGGAAACAGCTCAAGTGCTTTTCGGCGCGCAATGGGTGTTCGAAAGTCTCGTTGCAATGTTGATCGCGTTGGCAATCGGTGGTGGTATGCGTGCGGATCACAAAGCCAACAGGTCAGAGGAGCTGTTCAGTCCTCTCCACATTCTGCAATGTGCGTGCAGTCTCTGTTATCAGCGGGCTCTGCCAGGGGCGTATTCGATCACATAGTTCCATGGCTACTGCAAAGAAGGCAAATTGCTTTGATATAGGTCGTGTCTTGAGCGCTTTTGGAATGGGAACAAGGACGCACACAGTGTACTATTCAGGGACACAACCGACCGGGCACGGTTTAATCCAATTTTTTTTTTTGGGGGCTGCGCTTCTAAATCACGCTGCGTGCTGAAGCTTCTAAAGAAGCATGCCTGCTAGGTGTGTGCTGGGAAATGGATTTCTCTTTCTAGAGGGGATGCAATATCAAAGAGGATGACCATGAATATAGCATACTTATAAACGAATGCTTTCGCGATGAAAATTACTCATAAGGACAATGAGAAGGCGAGCATCTCTTTGTGCCAGTAAGAGAAGCCAGTGGCAAGTTATGGAACTACATCATGGGAAGATACTAGCGGGAAAATCAACTCAGCGCCTAGTATGCTGTCACACCTGCATACAATGTCTGTTGCTGTGCATTGGATACGGTTACACGGACGAGGACGGAGATAGTGTCAAGCATTTAAGTTGATGGGAACCGGCATTGCTTACCTGGATTCCCCTGGAAGTACTGTCCGCTACATCCTGCTCAAGGCGTCATCTCCATCAAGGTCTCCAATACGTTGCTCGCTTTCTAATTGCTTTTTCTTGTCAATCTGGCGTCACTGAAGGATAGCGAACCTGGTTTTATGTTGTTGAAGGTGAGCCCACGGAATGGCCTGGGGCAGCAAGGTTGAAGGTACCGCAAAGGCTTCATCTTCATCCCAACCGCCAGAGATTAAATTGTGCAATCATCGTCCATCATCTTTGGAGACATATCTGGGGGCGGACACACGTCAACTGAGAGACGGATTAGTGGGTCGCGATAGGTACTGCTGAATAAGTACTAGGTATTTCATTTCAAGTCAACGCTGGCTAGGCTCGGTTGACTCACCTAATGCTATTCAAGATAGAGGTCTTGCGGCTCGGTTACATTTCCTACTCCGAGGGAAAAGTTCGATTCAGGCGTTCAACTCGAGGTTACAGAGGGAGTGGTAAACCCATGACCACAAATAGTCATATTAGTTGGTCTGTTCAAGCCGTTGTAATGTGCTACCTGGCAATCGGCTCACCCATCAATCATACATGGGACAGTTGAGGCTGGTCATAGGCATCGTTGCGAAGCAGCTTCATTCTACAGACAAAAGACGAATTGAGTGAAAGCCTTGTGCAGGCGCTCATCTCGGTCTAGTTTGTTGTCGTCATGGCCGATATATTCAGAACGTATAAAGGTTCGGACATAAGCAACGCAGGATGACTGTTGTTTTGAAGCAGTTCTTCTGGGTACATTCAGTGATCACGGTGACCAATATCCTCGGCTTTTGGTGCCGTAGGAGAATCCGAACACTAAGTCACGATTCGCACGACGAAGACTATTTGCTGCAACTACTTCTGAGGGTATACCAAGGATTCTTTATATAGCAGCTTGCTACAGTAGAGACTTGAGGGATTGGCCGCCTGATGTGGTGCTGACGAAAGGCGTGACGACTGGGAACTTGCAGCATTGGACGTGATGGGACGCGCAAAATATGTATTTGGAACGTGTTCCCCAAATGTGCCAAGCGCAAGATTAAGGCATTCATTTACATTCGATATTCGAACAAGTTTCCCAGTGTAATCGAGCATTGATCCAGAAAGAACTGTGTTCAGCAGCAGGCCCATATCTGTGATCTTTGCGTCTACTTATTAAGGCACGTAGATTCGAGGCACCTCCCCCTTGGCCGGCTTGTACTTTCCTTCGGCAACACGCTTGTTATGCAAGGTGTAGATGATGACCTGCAGTATGGCGAACCCCATCCCAATCGAGACCATAATTATCTGAGTCCTCAAGCCGGTCTGATAACTGCGAAAGAGTCAGTCGTAATCCTTTGAATATGTTCTATGAACTCACAATGGTGTGTCGTTGCCTCGGTAATACTGCGTTCCGACCATCAGGCCACTGATGGAAAGCATCACCCACATTCTATGCCACATATCAGCATTGGATCATGAACTTGCGCCATAGACAGCATCGACCTACGCAATACTGATACTCCTCTCTCCTGGCTCGCGGCAATTCAGCTGCACCCATGAGTTATTGGCTGGATGGTACCCCACAGCGAAGCTATTGACGGCTGTCCAAAGACCCCAGCGGGACCACTTGCCCACATGAGGATGGGCAGTCCTCGCCACAATTAGGACGATAAGATAGCAACTGTGTGCACCTATTACCGATAGACCGCGCTTGTTAGTCTTGTCACTAATCCAGGCGACTATGAAAACGACTACAAGCGCAAGAGAGGCGCCGACGGCGGCAAGAGCGTTGGCTTGTATGCGGTTAAAGCCGAGGTTCCTGCAAGACTCCTGATTAGCACAACGTCTTCGCCTCACATGCCGTTCTACTTGCATGATAATAGTTGGCGTGTAAGTTGTCAAAGGACTCCAGGTGGAGAAGACGGCGAAGCTGCTCAGAAAATGGGGCCATCGTTGCCAATGCAAGATCGTCTTGAGCACAAGCTTTGGGGGTATATGCATTCCTTGCGCTCCATGTCGCTTCTCCTTGTCATCGAATTCGAGTCGGCGTTGAATGATGGCTCTTTCCGAGCCTTTGAAGCGGACGAGGCCTCGGCTCAAAAGGGGATCGGGCGTATCGGGAGACCCAGGGAGGAGGAACAATAGGGAGAGTCCCACGAAGATGGTGAATACTCCCTCAACTGAATTCATGTTAGGTCATAGTAGCACCACATGGGGAAAATGAGTCTCTTCAAGCTAAACGCCTCAAAATGGTTGACTTACTGAGAAAGAGCCACTGCCAGCCTCTCAAACCCCGTGCGCCCTCAAGCTTGAGTATGCCAGATGCCAGCAGGGGACTCAAAGCATTGCCACTGAACATACCAAAGAAGAAAACAGCGACCCGCTTCGCGAGCTCTTTCTTCTTATACCATGTCGACAGTGTGTAGCAGGCACCCGGTATATAGCCTGCCTCTGCCAGACCGAGAAACATTCGCGATGCCAGAAAGCCCTTTCGATCGCGGAGAAATATCTGAAGGGTCGCAACCAAGCCAAATAGCATTACTTGAGCTGATATGTACTTGCGAGGGCCAACCTGAATGGTATCAATGTCAGTAGTGTTGTTCATGAACAAGCATCCGTTACTCACTTTTTGAAGCAGCATATTGGACGGGATTTCCAAAATCACAATGCCCAGGAACATCAACTGGTTTCCGAGATTGATTGTATCCTGGTTCACTCCGATATCCTTCGCGAAACCACCAGTAAGAGCACTCGCCAGGTTCATGCGATCCAGCTGAAAGACAAGCAGCCCCAGATATAGCAACGGCAGCACTGAGCCGTCAATCCTGCGAGCGAGTTAGCGATCTCAGATTGTGTTCTTGGCCTCCTTACATGGCGAAGCGTACTTCCTCCTAGCTTGATTTTCCTCATGGTTCGTCCAATCCTGTTCAGATATCGGCGTTGCAAAGCCGGGCGAATCGGCCAGTTGCAGCTCCTGCTTTGCTTCAGCCATCGTGCAAGGTGAGCTTTCGAGACTTGCAAGTTGGGCTCCCAACTTGCAATATCGGCGTCAGATTTAATAGGATGGGGCGAGATTAACTATTGGACCGAGCGACGGGAGACTGGTCTCGTCTCCGTTCGGCATTTGCCCTCCAGACGCTCAGTCTCTTGCATCATCTCTCGGCAGGTGCCATGTCCACTTGTGACCAATTGGGAGGCACATCGATTAACTCCGCCTGAAAGACATTCCAGAACCTTGTGCTGTCGACCCTCTTAGTCGCGGTGCCGCGCTCTTGGGACCATCACGCAATAGCCCCCAACGTCCATTCAGCAGTGTGCCATGCCGGCCGAACATGGGGTATCGGGCTAGATGCTGCCACCGAGTTGAAGATTCTCCACATTTCTCCGGATGTGACTGACAATCCTACCGAGCACGCCATCTTTCATCATCGCGCCAAGACGAACGCCGGTCTCTTATCTGGTGATATCGGGATTTGAAACTCACGAGCTCATTTAATTGAACATTGAAAACCTCCTCGTTCGAACCCAGGTCCGTGTCTCCGGGATTCTAAAGGAGATCCAATCGGGAACCCGTGCATCCTTGAAGTGCCTTGTTGAAGGCTCAAACACCGGGGAGGCTAGTACTTTTATATGCGATATGCACCTTGACCCAGCCAATTCCGTCGCCAAACTCAAATCGAGATCCTCGAAGTGGTCGGCTCTCACCAGACTAGGTAACTCAAAATGGGAGCTGCAAAGCGCGTCGCTGTTATCGGAGCTGGCCCTGCAGGTGCCATCACAATCGATGCTCTTGCGCAGGAGAAAGCATTTGATGTGATCAGAGTCTTTGAGCGGCGAGAAGGTCCAGGCGGATGCTGGTGAGCCCAATGGACATATTTGTCCATTAAGCAGCGCTAATTATAATCGCCTTATAGGCTTGGGGAAACGAAACCACCGCCAATTCTTCAGCCCGATGAACTCAATCTCCTCGGCACACGCACAGCAGACCCTGTTTACCCTTCCATTCCTCCCAGACTACCAGCTCAGACCCCAAAGCTTCCGAATCCTCGCTATGCAGAGTCTACAGTATATCCGTATCTCGAAACCAACGTCGACTTCTTGCCGATGCAGTTCACTCAAGAGCCGTTCCCACAAAAACAGTCAGATTGGTCTGTTTCTGTGCACGGCGCCGACACGCCCTTCAGACACTGGTCACTTGTGCAAGATTATGTCCGATCTCTTGTCGAGAGAAGAGGCTACCAAGACTTCGTGGAGTACAACACCACTGTCGAGAAAGCTGAGAAGGATGAACGCAGTGGGGAGTGGAGGCTTACTCTACGCAAAGACGGTGAGAAAACAGATTACTGGTGGGAGGAGACGTTCGATGCTGTCGTTGTGGCGTCAGGGCATTACAGCGTGCCTTACATTCCATTGATCCCGGGTCTTGGGGACTTTGCAAAAAGGAAACCTGGAAGTGTGATCCACAGCAAACACTTCCGTGGCCGTGATGCTTACAAGAACAAGGTGAGATGCGTGAGACCATTTCATGACTATGAGAAATGAGGACTGACTAGTGTCCGCAGAGAGTTGTCGTTGTAGGCGCTTCTGTTTCTGCAGCAGACATTGCCTTCGACCTGACCTCGACTGCTCAAGCTCCGGTGTACGCTGTGACTGTTGGCCACAACTTCAACGGTTACTTCGGTGGGGAAGCATTCAACCACCCGAAGATTACGAAGGTCCCATCCGTATCGCATATCGATCCCAGAACCCGCACCGTACACTTTGTCGATGGCACTTTCGTCCCTAATGTTGACAACATCATTTTTGGAACTGGCTACACCTGGACCTTGCCCTTCTTCGATTCGTACAACAGTAGCAGAACAGCTCCAAAGCCAAAGGATAACCGAGTGCCGGACTTGTATCTGCATGTCGTCTATCGGCCAGACCCGACTCTGCTCTTTGTTGGGGCTGTCAATGCTGGCTTAACCTTCAAAATCTTTGAGTGGCAAGCTGTATTGGCAGCTAGAATACTCGCTGGACGGGCGAAGTTGCCACCAGTGGAAGAGCAGAAACAGTGGGAAGATGATCGCGTGGCAAAGCGTGGGGACGGAGCCAAGTTTGCCTTGGTGTTCCCTGATTTTGAAGAGTACTTTGAGACTGTCAGAAGGCTTGCTGGTCCTGCAAATGGCCGGGGCAGAGAACTTCCACCATTTAATAAGTTCTGGTTTGAACGATTTATGGCCGGCCATGAGCGACGCAAAGAAATGTGGAGGAGGCTGAATGCGGAGGCCAGAGAGACTTCGGAGCAAGGAAAAGTAAGGGAAGTTCGCGCCAAGTTGTGATAACACTTAGTCGCAAACGATTACATACACATCCGCAGGTGTTGAAACCTCAGCAATATTGTGCAATGTGAAAGTCTGGTCCAGAGACGCTTCTGTTTTATGCTTTTTGAAACGTTTATATTATACAGGCCAACATCACTACTTACTCCTTGGGTATCAAGATTATTCTATAAATCGCCACAATTAACGTCCTGCTCCATGTGAACGGTCCCAAAATAAGAATGCCTTTGATGCTGTTACTCCAGTGCCCTTCAAATCAACTTGCAATCAACTTGAACTTGTGTTTGACGAAACACCACCGCCACCACTGCCACCGCTGCCACCGCTGGAACTCATGCCTGAATCTCCTGACTGATGGCTCGAGTAAGCCGGAGGCGGTCCATCATAAGGGGAAGAGTTTCTGCCGTTGTAGCCAGCGGTATAGGTGTATCCTCCCTCCGATGTGCCGTATTGAGGACCTGGGAATGTTCCTTGGCCCATACCGGTCTTCCTAAGCTTATTTTTCTGCGCTGGGCCCTCATTGGAGGTGGCTATTCTCATATACATCTTCATGTACTCGGTCTGCCTCTTCTTCATTCGTTTCCTCGCGCAAAATATACAAGTCGCGAAGACGACTGCCATGGAAATCGCAACGCAGCCGAAGATGATCGCAGGGAACGCAGCGGGTGGGCCCGAGCTCGGGCTCCCTGTGTCGTTGAAGTCGCGTTTGATAGAAAAGGACTGTCGCAGATTCAGAAGATCGACTGCGGAGCTGATGTCCGCCGACCTGATGACGGGCATCTTGGCTTAGATTGTAGGCTTCGGGGCCGCGTATGTGCCGACGTGGTATTTGTCGTGGACTTGGAAACGACGATGGTAGCAAGCGGCAACTTAGATGCGCAAGATTGGTTGTGATAGAATCAAGTTGGCAATCAATGAAGACATATATGCCCAGGAAGTAATTGGGAGGGGCAGGGCTGACTCGTTAGCTGTTGGTTCCTTGAGGATTCCAAAAGTCGTCTAAGCCCTACGATCACTGCCTCATTTAGGCTCACAGAACATTCCAACACATGGGCAAGGGGCAGACTAGCGGCACTTTAAGACCTTTCATGCACCGAAGGATTCAACAAAATTGTGTCACGGGGGCTTCGATTAGGATAGGCTACTTCAAAGTGCAAAAGTCATCATGGGGCCCAGACGGCCACTCGGGCAACTAGCTTGGGCTCCTTCCCCCACACTCAGCCACCGCCA
The DNA here is from genome assembly GCA_027406105.1 of Colletotrichum endophyticum. NCBI lineage: Eukaryota > Fungi > Ascomycota > Sordariomycetes > Glomerellales > Glomerellaceae > Colletotrichum > Colletotrichum endophyticum. The sequence continues at coordinate 3,219,994 of JANVYF010000010.1, read as the reverse complement.
AGTACGACCGCACACTGAGACCTGCACCGCCCAGTCGCCCGGCTTTCGTGCGCTGAAATATTTAATGAATACCAAAGTCTGCAAGTCCAGAATGCCCGGTAGTACAGTACAGGCGACACAACTTGTTGGAATTGCTTTCGACGTTCCTAACTTGTATTGATTCGTTGGCTTCCGTGTAACAGATTGCAATCGTCCTTCCTGAAAACGAAAGTCCACAACTGAGGGAAGACTTCCCATGATCAATACCAGGGACCCAATGTTCCCAAATGAACGGAGCGCAGCGGTTGAGATGGTTAGATTCACTTACACATGAGACGAACCGTTGACGTGGAGAACAGACGAAGTCGCGAGTCGCACAAAGGTATACAAGCCAAGAGTCAAATTTCTCTGATTGCTAAAAGTATTTACAACGAAATCCCGCCCATTTGTCATCTAGGGGTTGGTGAGAGTGAATGCAATATCGCCTGTGCTTGCGCCACCAACACAGGTTGATTTGAAGCTGCCAGTCGGGCAAGTAGCGCGGGCCGCGCGAATGCAACCCTCCCAACGGCCCTTAGAAACATTGAGTGTAGCGCCAGAGCTGGTCGGGTTCAAGGTGAACTTGGCTGTACCCGACACGCCGGTTGTGCTCTTCGGCGCACCGCCGCATTTCTGGATCGAACCCTGGATGCCACCACAGATGGCAAGAGTGGCAACGTTCATGTCGTGGGTGTCGATTTTGCTGCAACCTCGCGTTAGTCTTACACGTCACTGCTTGTTGTAAAATAAGAAGTACTTACGCAGCCTTGTCGGTGCAAGTGGTGTCCTTGACGGCGGCAGGGTTGACGTCCTTGTTGGCGCGAATCTCCAAAGCAGCGTCGTTGAGGGCAGGGGCGGGGACAGCCATGGCGAGGCCAGAGAGGGCCAACAGGCTTGCGGCGAAAGTAGACACTAGCATATTGGGTTGTTTTGATTTAATGATTGAATACGGTTGAAAATAGAGTTATTTTGACAGAAGAAAGTGGAGTCGCAGCTTTGGACCTGCCAAGAGTAGAATGAATAAACAAAATGGATTGGCACCTTCAGGCCAAGACTGCGGGAGCACGCAAACTAATAAATCTGAAATCGGAATGTTGAGCCGGGCACTTTGTGTGGATGCAGGGCTGCCAGAGCATGATCGGCAGGCCCGTCTGATCGTGTGAAGTGGTGTTCCATCAAGGAATCGTCTGAGACGGGAACAGTTTCGACTGACCCTTTTTTGGACATGCGACGAACGGTGGTTGCTGGCGGAGTTGGTGGTGAGCTGCCGCACTACCGAGTCGCTTATCCATCCACCCTAGCGATACGAGAGAATAAAACGGGCAGTATCCCCCTTTGCTGTCTGAAATCTTGCGCAAGTTTCGTGCTTTCCACCTTCACCCCGCCCGCTGGATCGCGCGGCCTCCATGAAGCGGGCAGGTGATTTGGGCGCACCAGCCATATAATGGCACGGCGTATCGCGTGGCTTTGGCCGGTTAAGCTTTGTCGGGCTCGCAAGTTTTGGTATTTACCACATGGTCGAGAAACTTCTGACGATGTTGTCTTATCAGAGTTCAAGGTCATCACATGGTTCCGATGATTTGGAAATGATTAGGTTGTGAAGGCCGCGTCATTCATGCTCAGCCTCTTTGGACTGCCGTGAGCAGCGAGGCTATTCGCAAGTTTTCTCTACTTTCGGAACAGCTGCATTCGTCAACCACTACGACTGCATAAGCTGGGTAGATTCAAATAGGTTTATTTTATAATTCTGCCCCATCATCTTTAGAGCCGGCGTGATGAAGAATAAAGCTCTTTAAGAGAGATGAAGCCTTTGGTCACGTACTCCAGAGCTGTGGAACATCTCCTACACAGTAACTCCGTCGCAGTTTAGTGATTGTTGGATACTAGCAATGAAGCAAGACGAGCACCAACGAGACCATGGTGAGAGCAAGTAAAGAAGGGTGTCACGTTACACATCGTCAACGAAGATACACATATGAAATGGAGATCATTATTAATCAAGCATAAGCCCTGTAGTCTTGGCAACAGAGGGTAAAGACATCAACGCTATTGTCAATGAAAACTTATGGAACGATGCCCGGGTTGCTGCAAGTTATCTAATTGTGAACGTCAACATTGCTCTTCGCAGACGATCCAAAGAGGATACCAGATTGCTTGAATTAAACGGGGCATTTGACTTGATATGGTACCCTGAAGTTGAATGGAACCTGTGAACTCAAGCCAAATGTAACATTTCGCTAGTCCTTAGCCTCGGCACTTGCACACAAATATGCATTTGAGTTCAACAGGATTCATGGAGTATCATGTGATTTGATTTAGATGTTGCGTAATCGCGGGGCTCTCTTCTAGTTCTTGGTCCTTCGGAGACGCCCCGTCGGCAGCCAACACACAGCACGTGGTCTTGCTCCTCCCTCTTTAGTCGTTGTTTCCAGTCGCAACACCCCAGAAGTACCCGCACCAGCTGCCCAGGATCAGCGCGATCAGCGCAACGAAACAAACCATGGAGATCACCCTGTTCTTGTGGCCATCCTCTTCGTGGAACTTCCGCTTCTGCTCGTTCAAGATTTCTCCTCGAGCAATGCGGACCTTGCGCGACCACTGAAGATGTCCAAGATCAGTGAACTTGAGAGCCAGCAAGAACAAGCCAATAGACACGACAACTGAGATTCCGGCCAAGATGACGTATACAATGGTAACCTTATCATAGGAGTTGTTGTCCGCGTCTTGGATTGCTCCGGTCACGATACGGACTATGATGTTCATACTAAAGCTTGGTAAGTATGTTACGCCGATAGGGGATTGAATTAGGAGGCTGATGGTACGTACGCATTGTTCATGGTGATCTTCAGCGAATAAGCGGAGCCAAAGACCGACGAGTCCCACACCGCAGTACGTGTGCTATCGATGATAGTGGCCGGACCGAAGCAGTAGGCAAATGCGAAGACACCAAAACTCGCTGCAGTACCTGTCGTGTTGTTGGCAAAGCATACCAACAACATGGAGGTGAACATGCCAACTCCACAGAATGCCACTGGAAACCCATGTTAGTCTTCCGAAGCATATCGAGTTGGGCGGTGAGTGGGTGACATACGGATAGAGATACGCTGGCCGAAGACATCCAAGAACACCCCGAGAAGAGGAACAACGAAGAAACCTGGTTTAGTTAGCCTAGTGATCTCCTAAAACTTTCAATGAAGTTAATGCTTACCAGCATATTGAAGCGTCGCGCTGTACCATCCAGCAGTGATGGAGCTGGTGCCGAATCGCTGCTCAGCCAGCTCTGTGGCATTCTGCAAGAACACAATAGCAGTGCTAGTTTCGAAGAGGGAAAAGGCCATGACAGCCCAAAACGACCACGGCAATTCCAAAACCTTGCGCAACTGGAACTTCTTGGACTTTTCAGTGAGCTGCTCTCCTGTGGCTGGATCGCGGACACCTTGGAACTTCTTGTGGGCCACTTTCGTGAACCAGTAAAAGAACACAGTGACGACATTCGTAAACAGATTCATGAACACCGCCACCCAGAAAACCCAGGCAAAGTTCCCTGTTCGCTTCGCGATAATGTTTGCAGACGACTTTCCGGCAAATGCACCGATCTTGCCGATGCCCAACTCAAAACCAAGCGTGGAGGCGAAACCGTTGCTCGGAGCAAACCAGGACGAGAAGACCTTGTACTGTGCGACCTGTGTAGCGATGTCTCCCAGGGCGCGAACGACTCGACCGGCGACCATGAACTTGTAGGATCGTGTTTGGGCGGCCGCTGCGACGAGAATGGAACCGGCAGAGTAGATGAAGTTACCATATAACATGGCGCCTGTTGAGAGTTAGTCCGTCCGTTCGTTGTAGCGCCAAGGGAAAACCATACCAGCACCGCCGATCCTATCCGTCACGATTCCACTGAGAAGCATCAGGGCCGTAACCATGAAGTCTTCGCTAGCCTCAAGCAGGGAAAATTGGGTGTTGCTGATACCCAGTTCCTTTTTGATGGTGCTCTTCATGGCTCCTGAGATGCCGGAACTCCATTGAGACCCGAAACCAATCGCCGTAACCAAGGCTATGGACGCAAACTTCCAAGTCCAGGGCACCTGAGTCTTTCTGGTGTCTTCGTCATCGCTTTGGTCAGCGGTCAATGTGTTGATCGCAACACCCGACTTTTCGTTTGCGTCGTCGGACGGGAGGGAGGCTGGGCGTGCTGTCTCAGCATCGCGGTCCAGGGGAGCGGTGGTGGCCATGTTGGCTGAACGAGAGGGTTGGGCTCCGACCGCACACAGCGACGTGAATGAATGACGTTGGGAGTAGCACCCGCGACGCAAGATTGAAGTCTGTGAAGAACGGGATTTGAGGCGGGAGAGCTGATGCGACAGGACACTATTTAATATGCAACCTTCAGCTTTCAGCTTGGCTCAGCTTCGCCGTTGTGCCCCTCCAGATCGTTCATATCAGATCCTTTCATCTGATAAGATAATTAAACCGAAGGTCCGAACATCCCTGGCTACACGTGGTTGACCAAAATTTACTCAGTGGACTGACCAAGGCAGATGGAAGCTGGATCCCGGATAGTGTCACCAGGCTAGGCCGTCGGTCTAGAAGCACGTTACACCGCGCCATCCCGGATGAAGTGGGTGGTCGGAAGGATGCTGCCTCATCGGGTAATGACTCAAGTGACATGATTCGCAAGAGCGGCAGACGTGGGAGAGTGCAACTTCAAAGGTTGCCGACTTCATCTTCAAGGAACCAACTGTCTCAGAACCCGTGAAAATTCCCGAGGAAAAGACGAGAAGACGTCTAAGCTCTTACAACTTCGGGGCTTTCACGTGCCCAACAGATCACATGTATTCTATCTGCCGTCAAACATTCGTCTCTTCGTGAAGTCTTCACGATTAACAATTCGGTGGCGAGAAAATTCGATCAAGGGGTACGAATTCGGTCTGTCATGAAGTAGCATTCAAGGCAAAGCGTTGAAGAACCGCCGAGTCTCTCACTGTGAGAGGATTCCTGATCGACGGTCCCCAGTCATTAAGTGGGTATTCCGTTGGTGGGAGTCCGGCGATACGAGGCCAACTGTCTCGGTCGTTAGTGGTTCGCCGAAACGTCGGACATCTGTAGGCGCTAGATGCGCGCGTGCAGAGTTCTCGACAGACGATCGAATTGCGCGTCTTGGCGGGAGGTTGAACTTTCAGGGTCCTTGACTAATAAATGTTATTTTGCATGGTTCTTCACATTTACCCTGAGAAACGCCGGCGGGGCTGGCTGGCCATGTCGATATCGGAAGTGGACTGAGGTGTTGTTTATTATGATGGTCCCGTCTCCCGCGATTATCTTTGGCGCACGAGTCCCTTTCAAAACAAGTCGCGTTTGGATCTCAACTTGACAATCTCAAAAGAATGTCCAAATCGCTGGAAAGATCGCGCTCCAGGACCCGAGGATATGGCTCCTGTTCCCCCCATCCCAGGGCCCGGTCCCCTTCTCCGGAAAAGCCAGTGTCATGGGCCGCCTTACCTCACAAAGGGCAGCTTGCCATGATCGTCTTTGCACGATTGGCGGAACCTTTGGCCGAAAGATCCTTGGCTTCTTTCTTATTTTTTCAGCTGCAATGGTTTGACCACACCCTCTCGGAAGCAACCATAGCAACTCAGGCCGGCGTTCTCACCTCCGCTTTCGCCGCTGCCCAGTGCGCGACCGGGATGTGGTGGGGCTACATCGCCGATAGCCCCCGATGCGGCCGGAAGAACGTCCTCATCATGGGCTTACTTGGTACATGCATGTCGTCTTTGGGTTTGGCTTTTTCTAGATCTTTTCTGGCCGCGCTCTTCTTCCGAGTCCTCGCAGGTGCCTTGAACGGCAACGTTGGCGTCCTACGGACGATGATATCGGAAGTAGTAGATGATAAAAGGTGCGTAGAAAACTACGTTTATTGCTATTTGAACCAACTCATAACTCTTACTTAGGTTACGGTCAAGAGCGTTCCTTCTGCTGCCAATGTGTTTCAATGTGGGAGTCATTGTAGGCCCTCTTCTCGGCGGCTTCCTCGCAGACCCCGTCACTTCACATCCGGATCTTTTCGGCCCCGGCTCCCGGATCGGCGGCCCTGATGGCGTCCAATGGATGATGGAGTATCCATACGCTCTTCCATATCTCATGTCGGCGTCTTTCCTGTTCCTCGCTGCTATGGGAGTGATTCTCGGCTTGGACGAAACACACGTGGCCCTTCGCGACAGCAGAGATCGTGGCCGGGAGATTGGTCGCTACATTTCCAGCTGTCTAAAGACCAAAGAAGGAGTGGAATACACCCGTCTTGATCAAGATCTTTTGTCGGATCGTCCCGTTGGCCGAAATGCTGGGCGCACACATACCGAAGCTTCTAGCGAAGCTCCTCGGTCGATCTTCACTCACCAAGTTCTTCTTACACTCTCACAAAACTTCCTCTGCACACTCCACACGTCGGCATACAACGCCATGCTTTTCATCATCTTGCCACTTGCGAGATCGAAGAATGTCGACAAGCACCTACCATTTCGATTCACTGGTGGTCTTGGTCTCACATCACAACAAGTGGGTTTCGCGAACACCATCATTGGAATCGTTGGCCTTCCTCTTCAGATCCTGCTTTTCCCGCCAGTGAGTGGAAAGCTCGGAGCTACATCCTCCTACCGACTCTTCCTTCCGTTCAGTCTGCTGGCATACACCGCTATCCCATTTCTGTCTCTTTTGCCTGGCAAGGGTGATATCTTTTGGGTGTGTTTGGCGGCGGTGCTTAGCTCGCAGGTGCTGTCCAGAACGTTTGTTGGACCGGCCACTATATTGCTGGTGAATGAGGCTGCTCCACCGGCTGCTTTGGGGACGGTGCATGGAATCGCTGCAAGCACATCAGCAGGCGCTCGTATGCTTGGGCCGGTGATCGGCGGCTTGGTCCTCAGTTGGGGCCTGCAGACCAACGCCATTGGTATTCCGTTCTGGGGCCTCGGTGCCTTGGTTATGCTCAATTGGCTGCTAGTATGGGCTGTGAGGGTCAATCCCGGACGTTAAAGCAGAGAATTGGTTGGTTGGGTAAGAGCAAAGTCACGCGGTGGTCACTTCTTGCTCTATACTTGCCGTCGTCGATTACAATGGCCAAGACTATGGCACCAAACGCAATAGAATTTGAGAGAACAGAGTCTAGATCGTACACCTCGGATTCTTGGTTTCGTATTTCGTTACTTAGTTGGGAATGTCTATCTTCAATGTCTTCTATCAAGTGGTTACATGACTGGGGCGAGGAGTACGGCCTTTAAGCGCCCGTTGCGGGGCCTTGGGGACGTTTCCCGGATCTCAGAATCATGGGGATATCGTAATGTGGATAGTGGGGTTGCACAGATGATACTGCCAACGAAACAAACAGGTAGTGGAAAGGAGTCGGCGTTGCCAGCAACACATGTCATTGATAGAGGAGTTTGAGGGTGTCTGGTAGCTAGGCCTGTCATGACGGCCCGAGGTGGGATGACACCCTCAGCATCTTTTTAGTTTCGTGACGATAAGTTGCAGCCACTCATGTTCAAGATGTCTCATTATAATTCCTCGAAACAGCTAGCGCGGGTATATTGTAGACTTTCCGGGACATCTATCTTACCAGCCGGGGTTCGCCCCGTGTGAACCCAACCCCGCTCATAACGTAAATACACTATCTCCACGTGAGACTCTTCCGAAAGCCCAATGCTGTTCTTGCAGAGTTGTGCCAGTACTTCTGATGCGACCAGGAGATATTTGATCAGATATAAAATCAACAAAAACTCACGTTGTCAAACTCATCAGACTTCTTTCTCAACCAAACTCAAATCAGCACTTCGCTCTACGAGACACTCGGTAGTCTTTCTTTCAAACAGTCTTCTTGAACAACCTCAAGTGATCTTCTACGATATTGCATCCAAAGAACAGTATCCAATCACAATGGCCGCTGAAGTTTTGATGCCTGCAGCTCCACCAGCCGTGCTGGGACCGAAACTCAAGGAGCCAACGCGCCCCACGAATCGGTTGCCCGACTTTCTAATCGACGAAGTGAGAGATGTTGAGAAAGTCGCTTTCGATCCAAAGAAACACCTGAACATTGTCGAACCAGAGCGCATCTTCACCATGCAGGAAATCGGGCTCGGCGGAAAGGGTATATCCCCGGTTGCAGCTTCTTCCCCATTCTCCATCTTTACACCGGAAGCCGTGGCGCAGATGAGAGCAGAGATCTTCAGCGAGCCCGTCCTTCAAAGCTGCCAGTTCACCTCTGACTTTGCGAAGAACATGATCCGAGGATATGGACCCAGGTAAGTAGGGGGAAATGGTGTTTGGTCAGTATGCTCCGTTACTGACTCGTCTTTTCAGACTTTGTCCGTTCATATTCGATGCTTGGAACAGCCCCGAAGTTCTCAACGCGGTCTCGAGGGTCGCCGGTGTGGATCTTGTCCCAGCCATAGAGTATGAGGTCGGCCACGTCAACATCTCCATCAATGATGTCACGACTGAACTCACTGCGATCGAAAATAGCGATGACTCTTCCGCCTTTGCCTGGCATCTGGATAGCTATGCTTTTGTCTGCGTGACAATGCTTTCCGATTGCACCGCTATGGTCGGAGGCGAGACGGCTATGCGGACGGGCACTGGAGAGGTGATGAAAGTCCGCGGACCAGCGATGGTAAGTTGTTGTCCCTCACAAAGTATACATGCAGGACTTTGACAAGTTGTTATCTTCAGGGAACTGGGGTCGTCATGCAGGGCCGCTACATTGAGCACCAAGCGCTCAAGGCCAAGGGTGGCCGGGAGCGTATCAGCATGGTCACTGCCTTTCGGCCCAAGAGTCCCCTGGTCAGAGACGAGACTGTCTTGACAGGCTCTCGCCCTATCAGCACTCGATCTGATCTCTACTATCAGTGGAGTCACTATCGTTTGGATGTGCTTGAAGAACGCTTCCGTGATGGGGCGAAAAAGCTCCGAGAGCGGGAGCGCGCTGGCCGTGAATTCGACGTTGATGCAGCCAAAGATTTTCTGACTCTCCAGATGCAGTTCCTGGAGGCTACTATTGCGGAGTTGGAGTAATGGGAGGCTACGGTGGACTTATCTCAAACCCTAGGTCGCGTGTGGCTCAGAAGACCAGCAACATGTCCGAACCAAATGAGCTATGGGTCTAATAGGTAAGTATTATATGTAGGATCAGGTAAATTGTACGCAATCCAATCACAGTCAACCAATCAATGGTACCTGGGGTTTACAGTAAGAATTTAATTCCTGACGTGGCCTGCCATAGTTAGTTGAGGGCGAATTGCTTTGGACGGAGGATGTAGTGTGACGCACTTAATGTCGTGTGCTAGAACGTTCTGTTGATGCGGAAGGAGACGGCCGAACCTCGGATTCTTGGGTCCTGCGCCAATGAGATATTCATGATATACCATGGCTGGGTGATAGAAAACATTGACCGGGCAGGTATTGATGTAAACCGCACCCAACCAGTTCATCTAGTTGGCCATATCTTTAAAGTGTGTTTGGGTTTTCGGCTCTCATTTGGATTGCCTTTTCGGGCATAGTACGAGATAACACAGAGCATGCCGATCTCCGGAGAAAGGGTCGCGTTAAATGCACTAACACTGCCGCAAACCCTGGTGCATAAGACGCAGGCCAGCTGCCAACAGTGCGGGGAAGCGAGATAAGCTCCCCTCCCGGTCAGGTGGGTGGATGTGTTGTTGGGGCTCGACGGGTCTAAGCAACCCCGCTTCCTCGCCTGTCATCAGACATGACATTTGCAAGGTCATAGGCTCCTCAGCATTGGATAGTAGCCTGAGATGAAGACGACGTGGATGTTCTGATAGATCTCATGGCTCGAAGAAAGAGGAAATACGTGCCCAAAGTCAAGGGTGAGTTTCGGAAGGGATCTTTCAGGTGGTGACTATTCAAATTGGATTACTTGGCTGACAAACGACAGGGTGTTACGAGTGTTCCCAGCGCCGCATTGACTGCGATGGGACAAAACCCAGTTGCTTCAAATGTACAACACGAGGAATCCAGTGCAGTGGTTTCGGTCTGCAATACAAGTTTCTTGATGGCTTCTCTCGCAGGGCTAGGTCTCAATCTCTTGGAAACCGGAGTGCGCTGCTGAAAGACGCACTCGCTCAATCATCAACGAGTACATCGTCGAGACTCCGATATCACAACTGTCATGCTACTACCTCGGAACATGAAAAGCCCCATGATTATTGGGAAGCCATCTATTGGGAGAGTTCTACACTGGACATCTATGACACTGCCCAGCAGGACGCATTGATAGATGCTTGCTTACAGACAAGTCCACGGATGAACGATGAAGGCTCCGATCCAGAGGTCCCAAATAGCAACGCAGTCGAAGGAAAGGATGTTGTCGAAAATGCATCATCCTCAACAACAACTGAAGTTGAGGCGGACGTCAGGCCCCGTAAACCGGCTGTGCTGGCAAGCTTGAGCATACTCGAGCCATGGAAAGAGTTCTTGATCGCGCACTGTAAGGCTCTATGGATAAAATGGCCCCGTGGAGATACTAACACAATGAAAAGTTTCCGAATCCATCGCGCCTGAGATGGTTGTCATTGATGACTGCTTCAACGGTTGGCGGCATCTGGTTCTTCCTCTTGCATGGACCAACGAAATGATAATGGACTCTGTGCTAGCTGTGTCAGCCTTTCATATTGCCGGAAAAGCTGCTATTCAGTCTGATTTTGACCCGTATCGGCTTTATACGCGGGCAATTCATCAACTGTTGAATCGAAAAGATCTGGTGAACTGGGACAAGGAAACGAGACAGTTTGTCATTCTCGCAATCATGGTTCTTCTTGTTTCTGTAATGGTCAACGGGTTATCGGATTTCCCTATCGTCTTTCAAATGTTAGAATCGGCCATCGATGCAGTCGGAGGAGAGGATGTGATAAAGGACGGTGCGGAAATGGGCGGGTTCCTCCTGCGGCAGATTCATAAGTGAGCCTCCATGATCACCTACTCCACTGAGCATATCACTGACACGTATCCACAGGATGAGAGTTTATGCTGCACCGCTACTAAGCCAGGAATCTGGAGTCGATGCCATCATGTATCATGGGAAGGAAAGCTTCGATTGTCTGTACTACTACCACAGCTTATACCCTGATTACTGTTCTACATTCGACCACTTGGCGGACCTTCGCCAGCAGGCTTTTAATATCTACCTGAACCGCGCTTTGGGAGATAGTATCATGGGAGAATCTTCGGCAGAACTAATTAACTCGTACCAGAAAGGTCTAGAATCTTTACCTGACGGGTCTGTTGGCGAACATTGCCTTGTCTGGCCGACCTTCATTGCCGCTCTGGAATGCCGCAATCACGAGCAACAGTCATTCTTTGAACAATTCTTGCTACGGCAATATCATCGTAACCAGTTTTTGAACATACTGAAGGCCTTAGAGTTATTGAGAAGTATCTGGGACCAGACTGGACGTGGGAGCGAGACGAATTGGCCAGCACTGATTCCGAGTATGCGGGTTTTCATCATGTAAATACTTAGGGGGGCAAAGACATGGCTTGAGTGGCAACACCTGAACATTTCAAATTGTAAATTGTAAACTCTTATGGTCTCTGGAAGAAGCTCACGTTTGTCGCATTTTCGATACTCATTTGACATATCTTCTTACAGATTTGCACGTGTAGTACGTTGAACGGCGTCAACCACCTCCTTCGCACCCTGCTCTCCAGAACACAGTGCCCCCTCCATGTACCCCTTCCATTCTGTAGAGTATTCCGTACCCACAAAATGAAGGTTGCCTACGGGCTTGCCGTAGACATCGGCATACTCCGTGTAGTGTCCAATCTCCTGGATCGGGGCCAGTGCCCCTTTGCTGTACTGCTCATGCTTCCAGATCTGGTCGAAGATTTCAATCGGACGGAAGACTTCCGAATCTTTCCCAACATTGAAAGCCTTCGCTACTTGCTTGAGTACCACGTTGCGACGCTCGTGGGGGTGCAGCTGAGACCACTCTTCGCCGAACTTGCCGTTGACGAAGCAAGTCAGCGAGTAGAAACCCGTCTCATCGACACTGGTGTCGCGAGCCAAGGTGATTGGGCCAGTGTAGCTCATGAAGAAGCCATTGTATCCGAGATCTCTCCACCATGGCTTGTCGTAGCATAAGATAGCCTTGTTGTAGTGCCCAAGTCTAGAAGAATCGTTGACTTCACGCAGTCTTGAAGGTAAGGGTGGAGAGATGTTCAGGTCACGCATCATGGTGCTTGGGATGGAGATAATGGCCTTTCTTGCCACGAAACGTTGGCCGTTGGTAGTGATAACGGTGACATGGGACGAGGTATTTTCGATCGACGCGACGGGTGCGGAAAGATGGATGTTGCTGCGACCTATCAGGTCGGCAATGCCATTTGCGATTTGTTGCGTGCCTATCGACCATGGTCAGTCCGAATTCATGCCCCATCCAGGGAATGATCATGTACCTTTATGCAAGCGTTGATAGTTTCCGCCAGTCTTGTCATCAGCACGAATCGAGAAGAGACCTTTGTTCCGACGACAGTAGTCGATGAACCAAGCAGCAGACTCTTCCGTAGACTCGACACCATGCATTACCTTCGCCCAAAGATTGATCATGGCGATAGTCTTGGGAAGCGCGCCCAGATTTCTCACGTATTGATCCAAAGACACGCTGTCATCCTCTCTCTTGGGAGTCTCCCCCTTCAGCGATTCGGCTTGGATGTGGTCCCGGATGAACTCTAGATTCTTCTTTTCTTCGGGAGTGAACTGGAATTGAGCAGTCAGCTGTGCCTCAAACAGGGCCATGACGGTATGCCGATCTTCTACTTACCTCAGGCGTGATACCAAACGGAAACTCGATCCTCTCGTTCTCGGACACTTGCATGACTGCTTCTCCGACTAGTCGCTGTGCAACCATGGGAAGATTGAACTTTCGGATGTACTTGGTAATCCGCGGTTGGGTGTTTTCATTGACCCAGGCAGCTCCAAGATCCGCAAATCCTCGGCCAGATGCCAAGGGCACGCTCCATGTCTTGCCGCCAACGCGATTTCTCGCCTCGACAACGACGACAGATAATCCTGCTTGCTGCGCAGAGTAGGCAGCCTGAAGGCCGCTCAGGCCGGCACCAACAACGACAACGTCGAACATGCTGATCTCTGTTGATGAACTGGTCCGAGGAAGCTGTGGAAATTGCGCTCTTGAAGTTGTGAGACAAGGTAGTCAGCTGTGGTAGAAGTGACCGAGACAATGTAGAAATATGATCAAGACGAATCGAAGGCACCCTGGGCCTCCTCTTTTATTTGGATTCTGCAAAATGAATATCTGAGGCACTGCAATACCAGCTTTCATCGGCTCATTCGACCCATATTCTACCGAGGGAGGTGGCTTGTCGCAGCACCAGATGGAACCATGATCAGCCGAAACCGAGTCTAAGCTGCAGAAGCTCATAGCTCTTAAGGAAGAAGCCCACAATAGCTCATCGCCTATTTCAGAAATGAAAATGAGAGTCCAGATCATGACAGCCAATCCGAAGATGATACCCAGGATTTGACTGTTCGAGTGTCACGAGTTGGCCATGCAGCGATGTGGGGTTGTGCAGCGACCAGGAGCCTTCCCCAATGCGGTAATGAAAATGAGAGAACGATGCGGAGTTGAGATCAGCAGGGATGCGTCCCCTCAACTTCACTGCGAGTCCCCCCTTCCCCGCATACCTCGACCCATTCAGCTGCCGAATATCGGGGGTTTGGTGAAGACCCTGATGTATTTAGAGGCCCGTCATGGGTTGAACTTTGAGGAACAGTATCCAAGAATCTGAGGGACATGGCTTGGGCGCAATGCATCTGCACCGCCACTCAGATTGCAGTCTCGTGGAGTAACCGTCCAGAGTGCGACTCACCCTGCCAGTCTCGCCGACGTGGGAGGTGATGCGCCTCCGGCCTGTGGCTAATTGTGCACCAACGACAAGAATGTGATTGTCAAAAGGGCAGTAGCAGCATATTCTAACTAGGCGTGAAAGAAAACGTGGAACATTTTCATATCGATTCTAGCGCTTGTTCAACGAAACTACTATTTCCACATCTGTCCCATCCTTTTGAATTTCACAGAACTCGACTTTTTAATTGATGCATACCATTTTCGTATATTATGCCAGCTGCTCACTCAAGACGAGTCAATTGCAAACAAGAGGCCAAAAGCCAAGACGTGTCTTGCCTCGAATGCTGACCTTAATGAGATGGGAGATGTCAATCAAGGTTTCTGTGTGGGTTCGCTTGATTGCACGGGCGGTCCGAACCCTCATATTCTCGGTCCGAAATGTCACAACGAGAGACCGACAAGGGTCCTACTGGATAGCAGCACTCCTCTCAGCGATCTGATGGGCTATTCATAAGTTTGAAGGTCGCTGCGTCATTGGCTACCGCTGTCAAACACCCTTTGTGGGCGACTCCTTCCCTCCTGCTAAGAACTTGGCAGTCGTGGATTTTGCTCAGAGGCCAACGTAAGTCTTAACCCTAGGCTGTTGCTTCTGTACAACCTCTAGGTATGGACTCTGGTAATTGAAGACTAAAGTTGATCATAAACGTCGACTGATCCGTGACTTTAGATCCTTCCAACCGACTATCAATCACACGTATACACGATGGGTATATACGACGAGGACGACGATTCGAAACCTTCTGAAATGTACAACGCATTGAACGGGCACTCCAATACCGACAGGCAAAGGGGTTTACAATATTGGAATCCAATGTCGTTATTCAGATCCTCCAATTACACACCAGTGGAAGACGCAGACGAGCAAACACAAGATGCATCTGCGCTTGCCCTGGAGCTCCGGAGGAAAGAGACGACGATACGAAGATGGCAATGCTTTTCCGGATTCTTGATGGTAGTTTTATTGGTCACCTGGTTCCTGTTCCCATCGAAGCCGCCTCCACGGTATCCCCAACCAGACGAAGGCACAGACAATATTCTGAAATGGATGAAACAAGCGGAAGTGGCCGATGGACACTACTGGTGTGGACCAACAACAGCTGAAGCCAAGAAGAGAGGATGCACGTTCAACAAACTTCACAACAGATGGATGTCGCCACACTGCGCAGCTGATTTCGAACCGGCGAAGGAGGCTGTGTTCAAGGCGCTGGATGGCGATGTCCCGGAGTTTGTCTTCTACAGAGATGAGGATGGCAAGCCCGGGGCAAAGATATCCGAGGAAGAGCTGAATGGGCTGGATATCTTGACGCCAGCGTGGACGACTGTGGGACATCATATGACGCATTGCATGTACTTGCTTCTTCAAGCAGCCGCATCTTTGAATCTTGGAACCAAGGCAGACATGGTAGTGCATGCGTGGGAGCATGCTGGACATTGCGCTAGCGTCATCATGAACATCACAAAGACGGCACCAGGGTGGACCGACATTGCGAGTTTCGGACATACTCAGTCTGGAGTTTGTTGGTAGCCCAACTCCACTGGACTGGTACTCGCCGGCATAGCATTTGATGAGAAGCGCAGAACTGTTGGTTGAGCATAGAATGAAGACACACTGAGCATATCATCATTCTCGATATTGTATTACACACTAGATATATCCCTATTATCGTTGCGAAGCCCTAGTTCTACGTGGCACATATCGCACAATACGCCAGCTCAAGCCTCGTCACTGTCACTCTCATGAGTGCTGACCTTTACTCTCGACTCCCTCCACTTCTGCAATAAGGGAAGTCCAACACCGGTCCAAACTGTCAATGCGATGACGAAGGCAAGAGCGCTGACCCATCCATGCGTCTTTGCGAAAGCTGGAGCCTGTCCGCTGGGCATCTGCAGCTGCTGGAACGGAATGACAACGGCCTGTCCAACAGATACCATGAACCCCAAGACAAAGGCACGCTTCTGCTGGTCACCACCACATGCCTCGTTTGCCCACCCCGCTAACAGAGGTGTGTAGCAGCCGTAACATCCTGCAAGGATAAAGACAGCCATCCGAAGCATATGAGGAACGGTCCAAGCGGTGAGAACGGCGTAGACAAAGGTCAACAGACACCCGACCGCAAAGCAGATCGGGCCACGGCTGCGCATTTTGTCGGCAATGTAACCCGTCGAGACCATGAAGACGAAGTTGATTGCGCCGACGCAGGTTGGGATGTTGTTGATCTCAGGCACCGTGTACATCTTGGTGGATTTTAGGTAAAGAGTGAAGTACTGGATGATGTAGGAGCCGCAGGTGAGGGTCCAAAAGCAGTAGGCGGCGGTGAAGGCGTAGACTTGCCATGAGCCGAAGACGCGGGTGATGACGGACCAGTTCATCTTACCGACGGGCTTGCGGCCCTCTTCTTCGATGCGCTGGCGGGCACGCTCCTTCTCCCAGTCGCTGAGATAGAAGGCTTGGGTGGTGTGTGGAGTGTCAGGGAAGCAAATCTGACAGAAAGGTCAGCACATGCATACTAGAGCGCGGTAGGAACTGTCAACTTACAACGCCGTAGATAACGACTGGAATGGCGAGGATGAAGTCAAAGATGAAGAGCCATCTCCACGCCGACAGACCTCCCTTGCCGCCCATTCCGGTGTAAAGGGCGGATTGCAGGTATCCAGAGAACATCTGGCCCAACACGCCGCTCATGACAAAGAGACCAGAGCGGCGAGCAAGCTCGCTCTTACGGTACCAAGAGCCCAGGGTGAACATCACACCCGGCCAGGCGCTGGACTCGAACAAGCCAATAAAGAAGCGCAAGATGTAGAATTGGTGGGCGCTGTTGCACTTGAAGAGAAACAATACGAAGAGCGACCACACAAAGAGGCAGCCTGGCAACCAGTAGCGAGGGCGGACAACGGTGATGATCAGGTTCGCGAAAGATCCGCCGATGATGGTGCCGATGTTGAAGTATGTGTTCATCCAAGAAAGCTCGTTGCCAGGGCCGAAGCCGAGCTCATCGCTCATGCCGGACACATAAGCATTTGAGATGTTGTTTTGGTCGAGCTGCCGATGTGAAATTAGCGGCGAGCTTGAAAAGCTTAGCGGAGGCACCGTACCTGTTTGATGAAATACGTCAAACAACCGAAGCTCAAGAGAAACCAATCGAGCTTGAAGATGAGCTTCTTCTCTTCGGGAGATGTGCCCGGCTCATGCCAGTGGAACCACCCGGCCTGCTCAGGTTCTTGTGGGGGCTCCGGCTTGGTATCGGCAGCGGCGGCGGCGGACGTCGTCGAAATGCCGTCCTTGTCGTGGGCCCGGTCGACCGGGTCGACCGCCTTGATCGCGTTCGACGCGTTGTTGTCGAGGTGCGCCATGTTTGACTCGGCTGCGTGACGAGCAAATGACTCGGGTGTTCGGAGACAAGGAGAAGCACCGCTTCGCACAACGCACGCGTCGGACCCAGGAATGCTGCTCGGTGAGGCCCTTAGCAGAAGGTGAAGGTTTGGGGGTGACTGGGCAGCAGATCTTTATCAGAGTAACCGCTCTCCTGAGCCGTTCTCAAGGCGGCCGATAGCCCGACAATGATTGGATAACGATTTTTTCTGGGTCGAGCACGACATCGGCAGTCCGCTCAGTGACATTCTGCAAAAGACCGGGTGCTTGGAACGCCAAAACAACAATTTTACCCCGGTGCCGCGCGGTGGATTTGTCCCTTTGATGGTGGTATCGGGGAGGGGCCTGCCTCTTTACCCGTTTGGGTAGTTTGTGTCGGACGCTTTCCGGTCGCTGGCCCGGTCGTCGGACCCTTACTCGTACGCGCAGCAGTCCCCGGCTTATCCCCCATTCGCCTTCTGAAAGCCCGGAACCCCGCTGCTTCAGCTTTCAGTGCGGCAGGTGAGTTGGTTCAGATGTCGCTGCTAAGGCGTGATTCAATGTCCTGGCCGTCTGGCATGATGTTGACTGGTTTCCAGACTTGCATATCGGTTGCGTGTCAACTCAATTGAAAACAAAGCATCGAGCTGAACTCACCGACTTTTGACTCAACCGACCCGCCGGACTGTGTCTCACCATGGTTGACTTCGTAGATATCAACGGTGCTCGACTGGCATACCGTGTTGCCGGTCCAGAGAACGCACCTCTCATGATAACTCTTCACGGTGGCCGGGGAATGGGTGAGCCTGGGCCCTCTCTACTGTCAGTGACTTTCCACGGCTTAACAACTGTTCAGGTGATCATAGGTCGGACTTCAAGGTCTACAGCCAGCTAAGTGACAAGATTCGAGTCTTGTCATTCGATTACCGCGGACATGGCCAAAGCTCTTTGACCAAGCCGTACACATTCGAGCAGATCGTGGACGACATCGAAGGCGTAAGGCAGCACTTTGCCGGTGACAAGCAAGTCATCATCTGCGGTGGAAGCTTCGGCGGCTTTCTGGCGCAGCACTATGCGATCAAATACGCCCCTAAAGTTTCGCACTTGATTCTCAGAGGCACTGCTGCATCTCATCACCGTGAGCTCTTGCGCTACGCACCATTGCTATTATGACTGACTCTCTCATACAGATGAGGCCGGGGCGATTAAGACTCTGGAAGAGAGGATACATAAAGTTCCCAGCTTCTCTGTTGACATGCTGAGAAACAAGGTCTTCGGATCTTACGAGAGTGATCGTGAGTTCCAGCTGATCTACTTCGCCATGATGCCACTCTATCGGGAGGTCTTTGACCCGGATGCGGCGCTGAAGAGCAATCTGGACGGGGTTTATGTGGCTGAATCGCACAGTAAGCAATGATGCCAGCGGAGAATCGTTTTAGTAAACTGACCATGTTTTAGATGATCTATACTCAGAGAAGGAGAAGTACTTCGACTACACAGACCGCTTGGCACAGATTACCGCCAAGACGTTGGTGGTTGCCGGTGACAAGGACTGGATCTGCCCTCCAGGTAAGCGTGACTGAAAACTTCGTTAACATCAAGAGTAAGTCACAAGCTGACATCAAGTACAGAAAACTCGAAGTTGATTGCCGAGAAGATCCCTGGGGCTGAGTTGTTCATGGTTGAGAACGCGAATCATGGAGTGCATGCAGAGAAGCCGGAAGTGGTCCTCCCCAAGATCCGAAGACACTTGAACATTTGAATCCAGGAACGTCAATTGTTTTGATGGTTCCTACTTCGTCACAGCTCAGGAATGACTGTTTTGTTCAATTTAAGACGCGTGGTATCTGAAAGCAGGGGCGCAACGCTAAAGGACGACGGTAGCTACAAGCATTCAAAGAAATCCCAATTCCAACGACCCCCATCCATAGTCCATAGCCGAGTCCTCATTTCCCGCGACGGCCGAGTGTCGTGTTCCTGTCGGCGAGAAAGCAGCTTGCCCCCTGAAGCCCGTCGTAGTAGGTGGTTGGCCGGCGCAATCATCGGGCCATTCATGGAAAGCGTAACAAGTAGACCTCCCAAGTACTTCTTGCATCAGAGTGACTAGACTTGTGATCATTGGACGGACCATCGCCTGGTATGACTCCCTCGACGAGGTCATCTGTCCGTTATTGCCATACATGTTGTTACTGCTGCCGGGGAAGTGAAGAGTGGTGTAGCCGTTGTTGGGGACGCCTGAGATCAGACTCATGAACTGGCGGAAGACGTGTGCTGCTTGTCGCGCGTGGGTCCAGCCCTCAGGGAAGGCTTCGAGGATGCTGACAATCACGGCGACCTCATCCCTGGCCGAGAAGGACGTGCACTCTGCGGCACAGGCGATGAAGCTATGAATGAGAACCAATCCCACAGGGAACAAACGGCACAGGGTGACGCGGTTCAGCGGCAGCTGGCGCTGCTGCAGAAGGACCGAGGTAGATTGTAGATGCTTCTGTGCGAAGCGCAAGAGCTCGACCGCGGACACAATGGAGCCGCATGAGTTGAAGTGGCAGGGATAGTGAAGCAGAAGCAAAAGATGGTAGTACCGGGCACTCAACCAGGTCACCGAGTTATGGATCGGCACGTTGTCCGGTTCCAAGGGCGACACAAGACAACCGTTGCTGTACCAGTTTTCAATCTCTGATCTAATATCTTGTACAATGGCACGGCGGTCAGCCTGGGAGAGCGCAGCGACGTCTGACTGCTTTCGCGTGTGAATCTGGCGGAGGATTCGATCTTCTAGTTGCCTCAGCTGGATGACGTGACGATTTGTCTGTAGGATAGAGGCAAAATGTTGCCGATCTGGAGAGGCGAATTCTTCAATCGTTAGTCCGGGCAACGGAACATCCATGTTCTCGTCAATGAGCGCTACTGGCAAGCCCAACGAAATAGCCATCATCCGATCAAGGACGTAGATGCTCCAGAAGAGACGATGCCGGAGCTCGATGTCCATCGCAGAGAGCGTCTTGTCCTCGGAAGATCTGCGGCTCAGGCCTAGCAGCATCGCCTGCCGAGAGACTATGCCAGCTATTGACCATGTCGAGATGCCCTTCGGATCAAAGAGCGAGTATAATGCCACCAAGACCAGAATCTGGATTGACTCGAGGTCTTCACGAGCTAAACATTCTTGGATAATGTCGGCATAAGCCACGTCGAACTTGGACGTCGTGTCGTTCGGTATCTGGCCTGCTCTCTGCAAGGTAGTACAACCGATGGCCATGATGAGGTACAACAAGGTCGTATCTGAGTCTCGCCGCCGTTTGGAAGACTCACCCAAGTTCTCCAAATCTCTGAGAACCTTGGTCCTGTTCACGAACGGATATGCTCGGTTCACGTTCCGGAAGTATGCGTCCACAAATCGACGAGCAATGGCATCCCGCGGCAGACTCGATGATGAGAAGCCTCCATCCCGGATAGACTCGATGCCAAGTATCCTCCCTGGCTCTGGTGCCGGCTGAAGAAGAGCACGCATGTGGTCGTTCCCTCTTGATGAAGGCGATTCTGAGTCCACGTTCACGGCCAAACTTCGCTGATCAAAGACAACCGACCCGGTGTTGCCGTGTATCGTGAACCCATCCCCTCGATTGCTACCCACACTCGCGGATCCAGGCGTGGCTCCATTCGCCGGCGTTGACGGGTTGATATCCAATTGCTGGCTCTGGTGCTGAGAAAGGGCACCCGGTGAAGACCCAAGCAGTGACACAAGGTCCGTTCCGGTATCGAGATGCTCAACTCCGCCTCCGGGAACCGGGTGGCTTTCGTTGATGTATCGCGTTAACCATTCAATCCTCGCCCTCAGATGATGCGTCTGGGCTGCCGTCGACGCAGCTGGTGTGGAGAAAGAACACTTATGTCCAGCATTGGCACATAACGTGCAGATAGGAAATGTGCGTGAGCATTTCTTCTTGAAAGCACGGCACCGGTCGCAAGCGGGAATGTCGCGGGGTGCCTTAGGCGAGGACGCCGCCACTCCCGTGTTCGCGGAGGCGGTGGCGTTGGCGACATTGGGACCAGGGCCGCCCGAAGGAAGTCGAGGGGCAGCAGCAATAGGACTTGGCAGTATCGACGGCGTAGGGGGCGGCAGAGACGTCGTCCCTACGGCTGCCGAGACGACTTCTGAAGATGAGACATCGGGAGTGATATCCGGGGCCCCTCCAGCTGGCGCTGGTGATGTCTGCGGTGGCGGCAGAGATGCGCGAGGCAGCACGGGCGGAGAAGCCGAGCGGCGGAGAGTGGATGGAGACGATGGGGATGTTCGTCGGACGCGGAAGCGGTGGATGTTGGATTTGATCTGTTCGGGAGACATTGCGACGGGTTTGCCAGTGAAGACGGCGAGACGCCGACGCAACGCCCGTCTCGAGTCGGAAGGGGGACGATCGGTCGGTCGGTCACTGTGCGCGGGCGCGTCGCAGGCGCATAGATGATAGGGGGATCGAATGGCTTGGAATCCAGGAGTCGTGGGGGCGATCTGAGTCGGAGTCGGGGCTCTCTCCGCTATTATGCTGAGCTTGCTGTTCAGGCCATGGATGGATGCCAGGCCCTTCCGACGTGGTGGTAATGCTGCAACAATCCGTTTCTATCTCTATCATGTATGTCGACGTAGAGAACGCAACATCTTTGCAGAGTGCGAACCTTTCCTCTCTCCCCCCTTTCAGCGTTGCACTCCAGCCAGGCTGTCCAGTCCGCGCAGATCCGATAGCATATTTTTTTTTCAAGCCTTGCGCCGGCAGCTAGCACGACCCAGGCATTTCGGCAGTCAGTTTGATAGCAATCAACAGAAGCACGACTCGAACGGGCGCAGAGCACGCAATCTCTATCGGCTGAGGGGGTCGACGAATGAGAATTCTTTCTTCAGGGACAATTGTCCAGTAGATGGCCCATGTTTTGCCCCGCTGTCGGGGATCTGTCGTTCGGACTTAGTACTGCTGAAGAATTTTCTTTTCTGGTTAGGTGGCCGGATTGCGACTTTATGGGAGACAAGTGCGTGCTACAATCACTGGCGAACATGGGAAAACAGAAGCTTCATGTCTCTGTGAATGATAGAGTCTCTGCCAAGAGAATTGTAAGACGGGGAAGTATATGACTTGCATGAGACTGCTGTTCGTCCCAAGACCGCTTGTCTCCGGCAGCCGGAGTCCGGCTGAAGGATGCGTGTATGTAATAGTCCCACCACACACACAGTTCAGTGTTCGCACGACTCGTACAATAGCGCCAGTCGGGCCAAGGCCGATTAGTGTCGGCCATCACTCTCGCCTCGCCATCCCAGCGGGCCTTTCGTCCGATTGCAAAGCATGATTGCTTGCACCAGCTGAATGAGTGGTTTGTGCCTATTGCCGAAATCTGAAGATATGGGAATGCAATCGCCTGATGTTCTCTCACCAGCGTAGACAACTCTTCACGGGTGTTTACTCATTTAAGTCCGTCATCTCCTCTCTTCACAGGCTTCCTCCGAGCTGTTCATCGGCGCTACGATACCCCTCATCATCATTCCAACCCTACTCTTCCACACCTCGTTCCACACCGATCCGGTTAAACCCCGCAGCCATGTCGCCCATGTACACGGAGGATAAGCTCAATGTCGACCGGGTCGCCGTGATCGGCGCCGGACCGTGCGGTCTCGCCGCCGCGAAGTAAGCTGTCGTCCGACCGAGCCAGCCCGGGAGTACCTCGATGCTAATCACCGGCTTGTAGATACTTTTTGGCCGAGAAGAAGTTTTCCAAAGTCCAAATTTTCGAGCAAAGAGATACCGTCGGCGGCGTTTGGACCTACAGCTCTCTCAGCGTTATTGATAATGACTTCAGCATCCCGAGAACGCAGCCCACAAAGAACCCGGACACGGCTATTGCCGTTGAAGGTCATGAGGCTAAGCAGTTCGTATCGCCAGTTTATGACTTTCTTGAAACCAACATCCCGCACACGCTCATGAACTATTCCGACAAGAAGTTCCCCTCCACTGCCTCGCTATTCCCTCCTCACCAGACCGTGAAGAAGTATCTTGAAGACTACGCCGAGGAAGTGAAGCCCATCATTTCACTATCGACGCAGGTTTTGAGCTTGAAGAAGGTACAGAGTGGTAGCCAAGTATGCTGGGAGATTGAGACACAAGACCTCAAGACGAATGAGACAACGAAATCGCAGTTTGATGCGGTGATGGTCGCCAGCGGCCACTATAACGACCCCTTCATTCCCGATATTCCAGGCCTCGCCGACTTTGACAAGGCGCACCCTGGCACCATCTCCCACTCCAAATTCTACAGGAACCCTTCTCAATACGAGGGCAAGGTAGGCAATTAAGATGCCTTTGTGCGAATTCCGAGCTAATGCAATATCTCAGAAAGTCATCGTCGTCGGCAACTCAGCTTCCGGCATTGACTTGAGCGCCCAGATCTCCACGGTCTGCAAATTGCCTATCATTGTGTCCGAAAAGACCACCCCGAATACTCCAGCGGAAGACCGCTCATCATGGGCCAAGATGGTGCCGGAGATTCTTGAGTTTATTCCTGAAGGTCGCAAGGTGCGCCTTGCCAACGGCGAGGTTGAGTCCGACGTTGACGGTGTGGTCTTCTGCACGGGGTACTTCTACAGCTTCCCATTCCTTCGCGACCTCTCCCCGCCAGTCGTCACAGATGGCGCCTACGCTCGCAACTTGTATGAGCACCTTCTCTACATTGACGACCCGACATTGGCATTCGCAGGTATCCCGCAGCGCATCGTCCCATTCCCTGTTGCCGAAGGCCAGGCTGCACTCGTTGCGCGGGCATGGGCAGATAGATTGGCTCTGCCAAGCACCGCTGAGATGAGGGAATGGGAAGCGAAGATGCTGAAAGATAAGGGAGAAAGCAAAATGCTGCACAACCTCGCTTTCCCGAAAGACCTGGACTACATCAACATGCTCCACGCTCGAAGTCTTGAGGCTGCGAAGCGAGAGGGTCTCGAAAACGATGGTGTCGGCAAGATTCCGCCATTCTGGGATGATGAGAAGAGGTGGACGAGAGAACGTTTCCCGCTCATCAAGATCGCATCGAGAAAGCTTGGTGAGAAGAGACACGAGGTCACGACTTTGGAACAACTGGGTTTCGATTACAAGGCCTGGAAGGCTGGCTTAAGCGAGGAGAAATTGCTATGAACGCAGAACCAGACCGAGGAGTTGAACTGTCAGACTCAAGCGCTAGACATAGACCTCTAGAATCTTCATCATTTTGAAAGCCTGTACGCCTTCTCAGAAGCCTTGTCCGTCATTCCACGCCATGAAGTACCCGTTGCAGGCCGGATCTGACTACCGTTGCAGCTGCAGTAAATCAACGCAATCAAGTTAGGTATCAACAGTAGCTTTTCGAACCTTTCGACCGAAGTGGCCCAAAAGCAGTATACCCCCAGCCTGAGCAACGGCGCAAACGGATGAAGTTATCCAGCCTACTCGAAAGTAGGGCGTCTGTGTTCCCGTATTGAAGATGAGAAGGGGAACCCAAGCGTTGAAAGTCGCACCGAAGGCTTGAGCGATTCCAAGAATGAGGGCTCTCTCATCCGCCAAAGAGCCAAAGGTTTCGCCAAGGTAAGACTTGCCCCCGAGTCAGCATCTGTGTATGAAGAGACACGAATGAGAACCTGCTTACGATGATTACAGGCCCATAGGCGAGGGTAGCCGGGTTGATGAGGTACCCGAAGAACGCACCCGCCTTTGACGGAACCACGGCCAACACAACACACGTGACAAAGTTCAAGGAGGTGATGATGAGCGCGACCCAAATGCGATTCTCCAGTCTGTCAGATAAGAGGCCGAACAAGATTGTGCCGACGAGACCAACTGCGTACGCGGCTGTGGGGATGCTGGGAAGATTTCAGCCAAAGGACGTGTTTCGTACTCTTCGAATACTCACACGTTGATCTCTTGAACCGTGTACTCGTTGAGAGTCTTTAGGTAAATTGCAAAGAAGTCGAGACCGTAGGTATTGATGCAGAAGAATCTTTGTCGCGTTAGCTAGAAACATTTACCCATATGAGCAACTCACATGTAGTTGAGAATAAAGACCCAAACAAACGGGCGACTGAGAACGCTCCTAAATGTCTTAAGTGTCACACCCTCGAACCGCTTGCGTCCGACCTCAACCACTCGCGACTTTGCTAGTTCTCGCTCCTTTTCATTGAGATAAAAGACCCGCGTGTCATACGGACTATCAGGGACAGCAAAGAAGCCCCAGACCGCCCCGGGAACGTTGATGATTCCGCACATTATGAAGAGCCATCTCCAGCCTGGAATTCCGTGGACGCCGTCAAGTCCAGTGTACACCGCTGCTTGAAGATATCCTGAGAACATTTGGGCTGCGAACGATGCCGAATAGAAAATGGTAGCGCGAGTGGCTAGCTCTGCTGAGTCGTTAGTTGGGGATATCTGGGCTTGCAGCTAGGATGTTTACCCTTGGGAGTGTACCAGCTTCCAAGTAGCGTCATGCCTCCGACATAAAAGGGGGACTCAGCGAGTCCGAGCAAGAGTCGAAGGGCATAGATGTGCTTGTAGTTCTTGACAGCGGCAAAGCAGAAGGTGAGGATAGCCCATGTTACCTCGATGGATGGGAGCCAGATCGAGGGACGGACATGTGTGACAATAATTTGGCTGGGAATCATGCCAACTGTGTAGCCTATTGTCCATAACGTTTGAAAATAATTGTATTGATCGGCGAAAAGTTCCAGATCCTGTTGCTATTAGCACAAGAAATCGCCACGGGTGGTGGTCTTCTACGTATTACCTCTTCCATGCCAGACACGTATGCGTTTCCTGTAATAGCGGTTAGATGGTTTCGTGTAAGAAGTACACGTTGCAGACAGGCTTGTAAGTACTTACGAAGATTTGAAGCATCCAAAAGTCTGAGGAAGTATCCGAAACATGCCCAGGAGCTTCTAATGTTAGTCACTGACGTGAACGAAGTGGGGTCCACTCAGGGCACTTACAGAATGAAGAAGTCGAGCTTCAGCAAAAGCTTTCGTTCTTCAGACCTACCGCTTCGGTGAAACCAACCACGTTCCCGCTGACCAGCAGCTTCCCCTTCCACATCACCGACAACATTATGAACAATGTCATCTCGCTTGGTGTGCGATGAATCTTGATCCTGAGTCAAACTGGACTTGTCAGCCATTTTGCAGATCTGGTTGGAAGGCCTCGCAGATGATACGACGGGCTCGAACAAGAAGCAAGTAGATCGTATTACTTATCAGGAGCGCGAAGAAGCGATGCGGAGCAATCTAGTTCTGCCCATTCTTGATGCCATGGCACCCAAGGAATGGTGCAATGCCGGCAGTGTGGATCGGTCTTCCACGCCAACTCTCTTCGTCACCTAGGTAGTAGACGCAGAGGGATGTGATGATTGGAGAAGAGGTGGTCGATTAACAGAAACCGGCGCCGAAAGCCGGCTTGCTGCATGTCCGCGCAACACCCGTGTCGTTCCGACCGCCTAGCACGATTTACCATCAATCCTGATAATTGCGCCATCGCGCATCCGACAAATTGACGACCAACTATCGCTCATTGTCCGGAATGTGGGCGACCTGGATTCCAATTGCGCTAGAGCGTGAGGTGGATGAAGAGAAAAAGCCCCTTAACATGACGAGCGTCTGACCGCGGACTACTGAGCAACATTTGGAGCTGACAGAGCCTCCAGGCCTTTGGGCAACAATAAGCCCTATCAATACAGCCATGACTGCCGACATCATTCCGTACGAGCTCTATTCAGACGCTCCAGGCTTTCTGCTCAATAAGCTTGAATGGGAAAAGGCAAATGCAGCTCACCCCGAAACCTCGAGCTTTGGCTCAATTCCAAAGGGGTGGCCATCTCAATTTGCTGGGCCTCAGACGTGGACTGGTAAATATTTAGAGCAGCATCGTAAGTAACCTACTTATAAGACAAAGACAAAAGGCGAATGCTGATTCTATGCAGCCGAAAAGTACATCAAGCACCTCTCCCAAGAGCATATCGATGAGATAGATGCCGCTATCAAGGTGAGTGCATGTCGAGCGCGCCCTTACTTCAATGAACAGACGACAGTCTCATGCCCGTAATCACAGGATTGGAAGAAGCAATCCCTTCCTCTCTCCAATATTAGTCAAGCGAAGTTCCCGCTTCCTGTCCTCGGGCCGATACTGCGCGGAATATCCGATGAAATCTACAACGGCATCGGGGTTCAGATTATCAGGGGCTTCCCGGTCCAGAAGTACGACAAGACGGACCAAATCATTGCGTTTCTCGGAATCAATGCTTGGGTCGGTGATCGACGTCTCAATCAGGGAGCGGACCGAGCAATATGCCACATCAAGGTGTGCATCAAGTATCCATGCCGCTTTCGTCCATGGGTTGCTGACAATCGCCAGAGCATTTCGCATTTGGACCCAGAAAACCGTGGAAAGATCTATGTTTCTGCTCAAGACACCAACGCACAATTCTTTCACAGCGACGCCGGTAGTGATGTAGTTGGACTCATGGCTGTGAGCCTTTCAGGTCACGGAGGTGCATCAACTGTCGTCAGCGCCGGACAAGTGTACAACCATCTTGCCATACATCGACCTGACATTGTCCGGCTTCTGGCCGAGAAGAAGTTCCGCTGGAGAGCGTACGTCTATCCCCCAACACAAATTGGAAGGTTCTCACGATATTTAGCAACGGCATACCCGACGATGGGGTGCAGTTGATTCATAACAAAGACGGCCGCCTATTTCTCAATTTCTCGACACGGACTTTCATTGGCTACGGAGAGGTTAGTCTTGAATATGATAATTTCAGTAAAGTGACTGACGATTGGTAGATGCCCGATCGGGATGCTGATTATCCACCGTTATCCTTCGGAGAGCGAGAGGCCTTTGCGGGCTGGCAGTGGGTGGCCGACGAGTACAGTCTTAAGACAGACCTTGAAGTAGGTGATATTGAATGGTACGTTGCTTTCAAGTCCTCCCCAAACCTGTTCTCCCTCTGACTAAGACCTATTTAGGGTGAACAATCTTCATCTTCAACATGCACGCCGCGGCTTTACCGAGGACGCCACGAATCCCAGACATCTCATCCGGATCTGGCTGAGCGATAGCGAAAACTCGCCCGAGCTTCCTGAAGACATCAAGCGGAAGTTCGACGCCATGTTTGCCGAGGATCCGAATTTCTTTCCACTTGATGAGATCGAGGAGGACTTGAGGCGGAGGCAGAGCGGGATCTTCACCGGCTCGTGTAAGCAAGAGACAGCTGACGAGAGGCTGCAAAGCGGGGGCATTGAAGCGTTGAACTCCCGAGTAGTCCGTTAGTTGCACGGCGTGACACGTTGCAGGAATATTGAGCTTTGAAACCTATGAATGGTGATTTCCGTTTCCTATTTCCTTGGCTTGGTTGCGTCTAGATGCTGACATCCGGCGTGTAGATCATGATGAGCCTCGACGCGAGCGTTACTGTCTTAGACATCGGCGCGGGCCTACTCGCTTCGGCCGTTGTCAGCATAAGCAACCCGGCACTCGAATGCCGAACGTTCTCATGCAATGTTTGCGATGATTCAGGTAGAAGTCTGAACATTCTGTACCAATGGAAAAGGTTTTCATCTAAATACTGCTGAGGCCAGCTCGGTTCGCATGGATTTTGCAAGTAATAAGCTGCACTGTACCACCAAACACGGAAAAGACATGACGGAGACCTGGCAGAGACATGGAAGTGACACATAGATGCATCAAAGGGCTATTATTGATATTCTGAATTTGCAATTCCCCTTTCCCTGGACAAGACAAGCTTTCAATAAACCTTTAACTCCGGATGCTAACAAATGGATCCCATGTCGTCCTGAATATGGTCTGTTTCCTGTATCCCATTGCTTTCCAACCATTCATTAACCCCATTCTTGCTCTAAAAAGCCGTTGGTGTGGCGCAAACCGGCGACGTCACCGTCGTAGGCACTGTGGCCGGGACGTAGATGACCTTCTCATAGGCGGGTCCGTGGCCACCCCAGTTAGGAGCCTGCGCGTCGGCAGTTGTAACGTGAGCACAGCCATGGCAGTCGACGGGGCTTGGTACAGTGACTGTGCTGTTGTACTGTGTGATGGTTGTCGTGGGCTGGAAGTCGCCAGTGAACCCAGGATCGAAGTGTGTGACAGTAATTGTGCAGTCGCTCACGGCTGGTGGTGCGGTAGGCTCGGGCATTGGGCTAGCAGCTGCAAGGGCAGCGAAGCCAACAATTACTGAAACGATGGAAGTGCGCATTTTTGTGATAGTTTTAACGAATGTAAAGTTCAAGTTTGATTAAATCCCGTAATTGTGTAATTGGAGACGAAGGTGCTGCCAAGATTGATCAAGATTGGGAGCCAAGACAGCAATATTTATATTGCTCTTCACCTTGCAGATCTTCGGATCTGCTGGAATCCTAAAGGATTCTTAATGTTGAGGAACCATGCTGATCGTTGTCTGAGATCGGATGAACGGCAAACTAGCGGGGACCCAGAGTCCTCTCCGTGTTGATCTCCCACCCGTTGTGTGACGATGAGGCTATTATTATCATTAAGTTCTACGGCCATCCCGCCGCCACCTCCTGCTATTCACTGGGGAATAATGAGGGATTCGCCGAAAACAATTTGGGCTCGTATTGCAGTTAAAGCGCCCCCTGAGCGCTCAGCCCGAATATGATGGGACGCACTGTTGTAAGCTTTCTAAGGTGGGGTAAACAAGCTGTCAAGCCTCCAAAGTTGATTGCAAAAACGTGGGTGCCCCCTGCTAAATGGTCCGATGATGTGCCCCCTTTTGAAAGCTTGTTTCTCCGAGCGGGTCGGACGATCATGTTGGCATGGCTGTTCAGGAACGAAATATTATTATTGAAACTTGCAGCTTACCCGACGAGTCAACAATCGTCGTGAATTCATGCTTAGAGCTGCGGATGCAACTACTCGTCGCCGGACTCATCCACCGGGACGGATTCACCCACCGGAGCGGACACACCCATCGGGCCTAAAACGGTCGGCGTCGCCATTCCTGCCACTCCAGCTCCGCCGATTTCATTGCCCGCGCAAAAGGAAAACCAGTTCATACTGCAGATGCTGCAGCGAGGAAATAATATCGCAGCCACAATGAAGCGCATGATTGAAATAGAAGGACAGCTCGAAGGTGGTCATATTGTCAAATAGATCTAGCCCCGCGAGCCAAAGCAAATCTGTGGATTTCCCCGCAGGATAGCTTGACGGATAACCACGTGGAAGCAGACCATCTTCCAGCCCTTGAAGCATGGTAACATCTATCCCACACGAACAGTGATACCGAAATAAGCAGATCATAGTACCCACCAGCCCCAGAGGCAGTGCCTGATTCGTATGAGAGATACCACTGCAATCTTCCATGTGGTTGCGGTTGCATTGTATTATCAAAGTTTTGGCCCAGCCTATGCAGTCAGTATTATTGTAGTATTGTAGTATATTCTCATGATTTACTTACAATGAAGAAGTAACCCCTCAGCAGAATATTTGTCTTGCAGGTATCACCAGCATTCAGCCAAAAGCATTGGGCCGTAGTATGATCAGTCTTGTCTTCAGCAACGCACATGATTTGACGGAAGTTGGCGCGGCTGATGAACTGAACGACGCCTTTGCTGGCTGAGCTCGGCTGGCTGTATGTGCATTCCGCCCTGGGGGGTTGACCCTGGGCGGCACCGACTTGCAGTGTTCCGTGGTAGACTCCGCTGGGTTGGCGCATCAATGAGGTCCAAGAACTGAAGAGAGGGGTAATTTCAACAGGTGCATCCGCGCAAGTCGCTTCCGCAATGGCTAGTTGCCAGAAGAGCGCCATGAAGAGCACACGAAGTGCGGGAAGGAAGAACTTGTTCATCTTGGGAATAGTTTCTGAGGGAAAATACGAGACAGATGGTGGTGACTATGGCGTACGAACAACTTTCGACCGACGAAATGGCAGTTTAAGTAGAGAAAAGAAGTTGAACGAAGCTCTGCACAGCCGGTGATTTCTTCCCCTCGGTATCGCAAATGTCGATCTAGTATGGAGTCTTGGATCTATAAACTTTCATCGGTGATTTGATGTGAGTCTTTTGCATCTCGAGAAAAACTTTGCTGCACGAATGACCGAGCTTAGGGATCAGGCTAAACAACACGTTCCACCTTCCCGCAGCAGTTGCAGAATATCTTCAAAGAAAAGAAGTGCTTAATTGATTGTGATTTGAACTTCGCTAACCTTCGCTAATGAGGTAAAAGGCTCTGGGCCCTTCATTCACGGGGACAAAACTTTGTTGTTCTAAAGGCACTCGCACCTAATTCGAGAAGGGCGGGCTGGACTCAAGCAGCAGCTTCTGCTGTCGAAATTGGCCATTCCTACCGCATGGCAAGTTGAAGACTATCGACCTTTTGAGTGGTCAAGAACATTAGATGGTGTGAATAGAGTTCGAAGAGTTGCCTTGCACCTCAACCGTTCTAGATACTCATAAGACATGGGCCGTCAATCGGTGAGCGCGAAGTGAGAGTTGTCACGAGTCAGTGTCAACAAGCAGGAATGTGTACCACATAGATTGCTGCTGATAAGCTATACTGACAGCAATGTGTTTAAGAAAGTATATTCTCGGCCATTTCCGCGGTTCCCTGACATAAAATACCATAAAGAAAGGAATATTCCGTTGCCCTTTGCCAAGCCACTTCCAGGACCAACCCGCCCATCCCCACACTCGTTTTGTCTGATTGAACCAACACTATTGGACTAATTTCCCCCAAAATGAACTTCAAGTCGGCTCTCCTTCTCGTCGCTGCATCTTCAGCATGCGCCAACCCAGTTGACCTCTGCAAAAAGGCCGCGGACGGCACAGTCGATAAGCGTTGCGGTGGTCCCATCCTTGACCATTGCAATTGCAAGATGTACGTTCCCTTCATCACCGACGTCAGCAGCTTTTCAGTCGAGCATTTTGTACTAACCAGATCTCTTCACAGGTGGGTCCCTGGAAAGACCGCGGCTGATCCTCGCCAATATCTGTCTGGAGACTTCCCATACGGCACTGGGGTAACTCAAGGCACCATGAAAGCCACAGGAGGTGCGGGTCAAGGAAGCGTCTGCGCGGTCACCTGGGACAGAGGAGACAATGGACGTTGTGGATATTGGAAGCAGATCAGCGGCCCAACTGGGTCGGGATGCCAGCAATACCAGAATGTTTGGTTCAGCTGCGACGAGGTCTACGCATAACGTTCGGGTTGACTGCCATATTTTTGATCACAAGGAGAAGGCTGTGTCAGAACAATTCCCATGCAGATGCTTTGGAACAGCAGCTAGGACGCGGAACAGAAGAGCCATCTTTTGAGTACAGCCGCAGCTTCTAGGAATGAAGTTTTCTGACTCGGCTTGCTGTTACAGATAACTAGCCATTTATCACCTAGTAGATAGCTCAAGGGGTTGCATCATATCAGCGACGGAAAAATCGTGCCTTGATCTATTCATTGGTCAACTGCGACTACGCCATTCAGTACTGGTGATTGACAGCGAATTTCGTGGAATCAGGCCCGCTCAAAAACGTATCTTCACCGAATCGAGGGGCTAATCTAAAGTAGCAGTTGTGTTCGCACTGGAAGTTCGACCTGCGAATGTCAGATGGACGACCCCGAAATCCTTCATCAAATGATTGATTGAGAAGCGTGGAAGCATGTTCAAAGGATGTAGCCGGCTGCCGTGGCCGTGGGGTTGATGGTATGGGCCCAGGCTGCTCTATTGAACAACGTAGTAAAAATAGGGGCTACACGTGTATGGCTCGTAGTGGCTAGTTTTTATTTTTTTCGGCCAGGGTGCGCTAATTATGAAGCAAGTTGAACCACCCGCGAGAGTCGCATAACATGCAACCTGCATGCCCTGTTGGTCAGGTTTCAGTCGTGTATGCGATGTCGACAATATCGGGTTGCACATGAGCACAACGAGATCTTGGCCTACGCATATAATGTTTCAATGACGCTGTGCGAAGGCAAAACCCTCAGACTAGCAGATGCCTTAGGCAAAATGACATAGCCTCAATCAATATCAACAGTTCGCACCCCCGCCCGTCTTCTCTCTGCACGTACTCTTAGATCTGACTTGCGTCTTGTCTAAAATAAAGCAAAAGCGCCGAATTACTTTTGATCTATTCCAAGTCTGCCAAACCAATTTTAAGCACCATCGCGCTGTCTCAAATCTTTCGGTTCCAGCAGATTTACTCAGCCTGCCTGTGAATGAGGGGTTGAGTGACGTCCCACCATGGACGACAAATCCTTAGAAGCAAAAGCCTCGGGTGTCAAAGTCTTTGACCGAGATACTTACACAATCGGCTGGATTTCCGCTCTACCTGAGGAATTTGCCGCAGCACAAACATTTCTTGACGAGGAACACGAATTACCGAGCGATATCTCAGACAGCAACAGCTATGTAGTAGGAAGAGTTGGAAGGCACAACGTGGTCATGGCCGTCATGCCCCAGAACGAGTATGGCACTGTCACTGCTGCCACAACGGCCAAAGACATGGTACGCAGCTTTCCACAAATTCGATTTGGGTTGATGGTTGGCATTGGTGGAGGTGTCCCAAGCCACAGGAGCGATGTCCGACTGGGCGACGTTGTGGTCAGTAGTCGCGGACCTGGGACCGGTGGTGTCATTCAATTCGACTACGGTAAAATGATACAGAATCAGGGCTTCAAGGAGACGGGCAGTCTCAACCAGCCTCCTCATTCAGTATTGACGGCCGTCTCCGCACTGATCGCACGCCACGACCTGAAGGGTCCTCAACTGAATGGCAAGGTGGACAAGGCTTTACAGGAACAGCGCTCGGCATTCAAGGAGAAGTACGCTCGCCCCTCAGACGACACTGACAGACTATATTGGCCTAAAGTTACCCATCCTGAGGGTGATGACCGTGCCTGCGTCGACGTATGTGGTGTTGAGCCGCAGCACTTGGTACCCCGAGCCCGACGAGGCGATGGCGACGACAACCCAACGGTTCACTACGGTGTCATTGCATCATCTAACCTGGTTATGAAAGATGCTGTGGCTCGTGACAGTCTGATTCATAGAGGAGTCCTTTGTTTCGAAATGGAAGCGGCCGGCTTGATGAATCACTTTCCATGCTTAGTGATTCGTGGAATATGCGACTACGCCGATAGCCACAAAAATAAAAAATGGCAGCCATACGCGGCTATGGTAGCGGCAGCATATGCCAAGGATCTTTTGTGGCTGGTCAGTTCCAAAGATATTGGAAGGGAAAAGAAGCTCTCAGAACTTATCAACTCTGGTCAGTGACGTTTGCACGTCTTAATGTATGACAAATCATGTCTGACAATCAAATAGTATTATCTACACAGAAAGAAATGAACGAGACTGTAAGCAACACCAAGAATGCAGTTGATGCGATAAAATCTCAACAGCATGTGCAATCTGTCAGAGAATGGCTTGGCCCGGCCGATCCATCTGTCAACGCAAACCATGCCAAGGACCTACGACATGAAGGAACATGTACATGGTTCCTGGATTCTACCGTATTCAAGGATTGGTTGAAAGATTACCACCGACATCTCTGCCTCTATGGAGCAGGTGGCTGCGGCAAAACAGTCCTAAGTTCCGCTATTCTCGAGTTTCTCAGAGACAATCGACGTGGAGCGATACTATACTTCTTTTTCGACTTCAGTGATGCTCGAAAGCGAAGTTTGGATGGCTTGGTACGCTCCCTACTTTTCCAGCTGTATACAGCAGAAAAGGCTAGCGCCCAGCAAGTCGACGCCCTACACAAGTCTCACAATGAAGGCAAAAGGCCTCCCAGCACTGTCGACATTTCAAATTGCTTGCAAGATGTTCTTGCAACGTCTGTAGACACTGTCATCTTGTTGGATGCGCTAGATGAATGCAATGAAAAAAGCCAGGAAAAGGAAAAGCTCATAAACTGGATACTTGAGGTTGGCTCCGCGACCAACCTCAAACACGTCAAGATCATCACAACCGCACGACCGGGAGCCCCTTTCGGTGCCTTTCTAGATCCAAAACTAGGAGATGGGAAGTGCGTTGAACTTTCGAAGGAATCAGTCAAGGCCGATATCGACTCCTACGTTAAAGGGTGCTTGAGAGACAGACCAGGGTTTCATACTCAAGCACCAGACCATCCCGTTGTGAAACAGATTCCCGGCAAACTCATTGACAAGGCTGACGGGATGTAAGTTTTCACACATTCGAGCGTTAGATTGCTTGGGAGACTCATAAGTTAACAGGTTCCGGTATGCAGCCTGCCAGGTTGATGACATTATCAGCTGTCTCGGTCCTGAAGAGATTGAAGACGTTCTGGATTCTCTGCCGGCAACAATTCAAGAAACATACGAGCGAAGCATCGAAAGAATACCACCAAGACACTATACAAAGGCAATCCGCCTTCTCCAGTTTCTTGTGAACCTGGATCAGCCGCTGGCACTAGCAGCCGCTGTCGACATTGTATCTGTGCGTTCCGATTTCCGAATATTCGCTGCAGGGGACCGATTTCGAGCGGAAGATATCGTGAGATTATGCCCGAACCTCTTGTCAATCGTGATCGTTCCCCATAGGGATCGATCACTGAGTAAACAGCTCCATCTGGCTCACATGTCAGTAAAGGAGTATCTTGTTCAACATGCCTGCAGTGCATTTACATTCGTTGGCAAGCACGCCAGCGTCAGCATTGCGCGTACCTGCCTATCTTATTTGCTCAGTGTAATCTCCCAGACAGATATGATCAAAAGGCAGGGCGAAGATTGGAAATTCGTCACGGAAGGTGATCGCCGAAGGCGATTTCCCTTCATAGAGCCTGCGATCTCCATGTGGAGGGAGCAAGCTAGAGCTGCTGAGGAGTCACCAGAAGCTGTGTCTGCCATGGCTGATCAGTTGCATAATGGCCTCCAGAAACATCCATTTTGGCGTACTGAGAGGCCAAAAAAAGGTCACAACACTTACGACGGTATTAGCGAATGTGCAAGTTGCCTTCATTTTGCTTCCTACTGGGGCCTTCAAGAAATAGCCAAAGCCTTGGCAATTCGCGGTGTGGACGTCAATTACCGACTGGAAGATGGCATGAGCCCCATCGAAATTGCGACATACATGAATCATGCCGAAATCGTGCGAATGCTGCTGCATTTCGGGGCCAGTTCCAATACCAAAGGTAGTAAAAGCCGCCACAGTGCCTTCAGAATGTCTTGTCAGGGGCAGCGATACGAGATTGCAGAGCTTCTCGCAGCAAATGGAGTAGATCTCAACAGGATAGAGGGTTACAAGAAAGGAAGAGGAACTCCCCTTCAGACAGCTATCACAAGGAGGGATGTGAAGCTCATGCGTCTGCTGCTGGGCAAGCGAGCTGATGTCAATGCACATTGCGGCTATTTCGGCACCGCTTTACAGGCAGCAGCTCGACCAGGCTTTGATGAGATTGTCGTAATGCTTTTGCAGCATGGAGCGAATGTGAGCGCCCAAGGAGGGATTTATGGGCATGCGCTTCAAGCCGCCGTCGAGGGAGGCCACCCAAATACGGTCAGGCTCCTGCTGGATAATGGTGCAGATTTGAACGCTCCGACCGACACCCCTTATGGCAACGCTCTTGAAGCAGCTTTTCGACTGTATAACAGAGAAATCATCAAAACACTTCTGGACAGGAAAGCA
Source organism: Colletotrichum endophyticum (assembly GCA_027406105.1). Classification (NCBI taxonomy): domain Eukaryota; kingdom Fungi; phylum Ascomycota; class Sordariomycetes; order Glomerellales; family Glomerellaceae; genus Colletotrichum; species Colletotrichum endophyticum. Next base: position 3,183,049 of record JANVYF010000010.1, on the reverse strand, counting down.
AATCTCAATGTTGATGGCAAAGCCTGTGAGTTCGCTCTCCAAGCTGCCGCTAAGGCGGGCCACAAAGATATCATCAGGCTTTTGCTGGACAAAGGAGTAAATACTGGCAACGGCAACCTTGAGAACATTCTCTACCTGGCTACTAAGAAAGGCCATCAAGACATCGTCGAGTTTGTGCTTGATAGGGGAGCAAATGTTAATACCCAAGGTGGTAATCTCGGGGGGAACGCGTTCTGTGCAGCTATCGAGGGAGGCTACGAAGGCATTATCAAACTCCTTCTGCAAAGAGGAGCAGATGCAAATGCCCCAAATGGCCAGTTTGGAAACGCATTGACCGCAGCGTGTATGCTGGGATTACCGGAGACAACGCAGTACTTTTTAGACAACGGAGCCGACCCGAACGCGGATATTCCGGGCTTCGGGAACATTCTCCAAAGATTCATGGGAAGATGTGCTCGATGGGACGCCAAAAGCACTATGATCTTGAAGAGCCTTCTGGAAGCTGGCGCGGACATACAACTTCACACAGGGTCTAGCTGTAACGTACTGCCGCTTGCTATTAAATCTGGGAACATTGAGCCTACTATGCTATTGTTACATAGGGGAGCGGACCCAAACGTCTTGTTTGATGCCTCTCACCCTTACCACAATCATAGTGTTCTCATACAGTCTCTCTTCACATCCCAGCTAGACGTCGCCCAAGCACTCTTACAATTTGGTGCGGACCCAAACGCAAAAACCTCTCGTCGCCGTCCGCACCAAACAGTTCTTCACCTTGCGATGGAAGAAGACTTCGAGGAAGTTGTGCTGCTGCTTTTGCAAAAGGGAGCCGATCCTAATGGACTAAGTAGTTTCCCTCCTTTTACCCCATTGCAACATTCTATTCAGAGAGGTTCAATCAAGTATGTACGTTTGCTCCTAGAACATGGTGCGGACGTCGACGCTGTTGGCGGATACAGCAGAGCCATTACTGCTGCCATCTTGGCAGAGCGAGCGGGCAACGATGGCGCAGAGATTCTTCGGTTAGTGTCACAAGCGACAACTGAGAAGAGAAACAGAAAACGGAAGCATGCAGAAACTGTGGGCGACAACGTTGGTACTCTCGAGGCCAAGAAGCTCCAAAGGCGTGACACCTGAGGCTTGTGAGATTTTGGGAAACGCCGCGATTAAACCCGGGACTGGGCATAGTTGGTTGCAGAGTCACGTAGTAGTTAGCAATGGCTACCTGGTGGGACTGGTTTCTAGAAAACTTTAAATTGTCAATATCCCATCTAGTGCAACTAGACTGCGGGACAACATATACGGAGATTTTGGCTAATTCACGCGGACATTGAGCAACTTTCTCTCCCACTAAGTAGTAAAGTTCGCGGGAGAGAGGGTAAAAAGCAGAGCTGGGATTCTTCTTGATCCCCACGTAATCCGGTCCAAAATTACCAGATGGGATACCCTCAAATTGGGGGCAACATCCGAGAACATGCCAGACAGTGCATAAATATGGGTTGCTATCCTGATTATACCATCTTTCTTATCTCCTAATTTGCTGCCGAAATGGGAAAACCGGCAACGAAAGCCATCGGACCATAGGACACTGACCAATTCCCATTCGGTGCGAGCATAGATGAAAAGCGATTGAGTGGATGTAGGGAGTTGCAGGGCTCCGTTGCGGAAACAGCAGGACCGGTCCGACTCTGACTCTCAGCATGATGCTAAGCCACTTGAGTCCGTGGAACTAGACTTGGCCAACAGTCAGCCGTGATATTTCACGTGAAGCAATAGCTGGCAAATGCTACTCTATGTTGCGACCACAACAATCTCTCAGCAGCAACGATCCGGAAGTACAGGCATATCTCGGCCGATATGTCAATCTTTGGACACAGGACCCAGTACCACGGACCAGGAATCGTTAGAAAGGCAAAGCAGAGGAGACTTGCACGCTAGAGGGGCCCCATGTGTTTGATCTGGGGGATACTGGACGGGTCCGACTAGGGGAATGTAACCTTTGATGGTCGTTGCGGTTGGACGTGAAGTGTGGGGTAAGGCATGTTACGGTTGAGATACGCGGGGGTTTGGAGGGTGCAACGATGGTATTAAGATACCGATGGTTATTTGGAGAAATAAAGAGAGCGATGAGAACTATGCCAGCAAAGTGATGGCTTCATGGGTTGGAAGGGCCGATAATGAGGTGCGCATGACCGGATCGTGAAGCAGTCAGACGGCGCCCGAGCACAACGGAGCTGGATGCCGGGCCGCGGACGGCCGGCACGGTTGGCTACTCACTTTGACAGACGGCCCGGAGCAGTGTACCTTGACCCGGTGCGACCTGCCAGAAGCTGTCAAGCAGTGAAGAAGACAGGGACGCACTGCAGCAGGGCCTTATCAGTGTAACGAGCCCACGACGTCGGAGGTGAACAATGCAACTGGCCTCCCGCTGCAGAAAAGCTTCGAGTCCCCGTCGCACCTTGATTCTTCACTTGTGATAACCAAACTCAACCTTGATAAAGGGTCTCGTGCTGCAGATTGAAAAGATAGTAGGGAAGGTAGAGAGTAGTTGCGACGCTCCTTCCTGGTCGTCTGGAATCGAGAGAAACGTTACATGCCAGCACGGGCCACGCCGTCAGCTAGCGCCCATTGGCTGAACGCTTGTCTCTATCTTGGCTTTTTTGGGTGTGCCACTTTTATTTCTCCGCACGGGGAGGAGCGGAGCACGCGCTGGACTGATGGCATATGCAGCCACTCTTGCACTTGCCTGTTGTCAAATCAGACGGATAATGACAGGAGGAGCGAAGGATGCAAGAGAAGGGAAGGCACGACACGGCATTTCAATTGGTATGTCTGAAGCATCGAAAGCCCCAGCTGAATCAGGCGTCTTACACCGCACTGGAATTCGGCTGTCCATCAGCAGGGCGCTTCGTATTTTCCTAGCAGTTGGTTGCGCCACTGTCGCAGACAGAAGAAGAGTCAGCCGCACGTTGTGTTGTGTCTCGCCCGTCGTCTGCGCCGCACAGTCGGTCCATCCCGTAGAGCCAATGGCATAGTGCCCTTCTATCCCAGATCTCGTGTCAGCATTTAACGGGATGCAGGTGATGGCGGTGGCATCTGCAATACGGTAGTAGGTAGATGTATAGTTCGGCATTGCGATGGCACAGTGCGATCCTGACCCAGCTTTGCCCAGGCCAAAGTCCACAAAGTTGAAGCCACCACCACCAAGCTTGACTTCGTCTGCCGTCGTGGTGCGGTTCGTGCTCCTTCCCCAATCGGCCGAGGCACGAGTCGCAGGGGCCAATCGCCAGCCGAAGCCTGAGGAAATGAGGAGGTCGCGCCGCCACCTCGTGATCTCGGCCCTTTGTTCTGGTGTTATCGATTGGGGTAAAGTGGACCCTATGGGGCCCTGGTTCTCACTGTTTTCAAAGTCCCAATCTCGCCTCGCCGACTCCCGAGCCACAGCACACGACCACAAACCAACAGCCAGCCCAGTGATCGCCAGCAATCCTCACGTTTCACGCAAAGGCGACAAACAAACGCACTTGAATTAAGATTAAAACTTTGTACGCGATACCTGGCAGCTCTCGAGTTGATCAAGGCCGGCTGCATCTGCAAATGTGGTGCGATGACTTCCCGGGCGAGTCACTCACGCAGGCTGCCGGGCGCCGCAAACAGAAGCCGCCCGCCCCATCGCCATGGCTTGGGATCGCCGCGGCGTGCCGTCCGGGACCGTTGAAGTTTGTGTCTAAAATTGGCTGACGGGCTGCGGTAACCGGATCTTTCATGCCTGGCGTCGTCTTTTCGTGTGTCTGCCGAGACGAGATGAGGTGATGATTTGCCTGCCTGCCTGCCTGGCTTTTGATGCCCAAGAACAAGTCAATGAAGCCTTTCGTCATAAACGAGTTTATCTACGGATTATCAGACGATGCGACAGGATTCGACCATATCTCCGGCCAAACAAGACCGGGAACCGTCCTTTCTTATCAAACGGCGACGTCCCGGGTCTCCATCCATATCAGTGGAACACACACACCCCAGGAACGGAGGAGCCTCAAGGATGCTGTGCTTGCTGATGAACCCTGGAATTGGCCTGGGCTCCTCCCGCCCATCGGCTGCTCCCCCGTTGCCCAGCACCACCACACCACCCATGTGCTTTTTTTTTTGTTCCTTTTTTTCATTTTCACTCTGCGCGGGCCACCATCACGACCCAACACTCGACTCGCTGAGCCATTGTTCATCTGCAAAGATTGCCATTGTCACCTTTCAAGTGGCCGAATCGGCGTCCGCCCGAGCTCTAAAAGGTGGGGGAGGCGGACACAGGATGACTGGTGCTAGTGTGCAACTCCATCTCAATTCGAATTGGTGCTGATGGTGATGGGTGTTCTAGTCCGTTTCGTTTCGTCTCGTTAGTGCATGTGCCCTTCGCCTTTCGCCTTCGCTGTAACCGTAGCCGTAGCCTGCCACATACCTAATCCGCATCTCCAGACGCCTACCACCATCCTTCACCAGCTTGATCTCAGCCCAGATTGCCTCCCGTCTGAGTCGCCCAGCCTTCTCCTCCAGCTGATAGGCACCAGGTCCAAGACATGGACTCTACCACACCTTTTCGCCGTCTGCCCGGTTGGTTGTGTCACTGAGGCTTGTTTGGAGACGCGAATGTCAAGAATCCTTCAACACAACGGACAGCAGTTGCAATACCTTTTCGTTCTTTCCTACCTATGGACAGTTCGTTCCTACCACACGTCAGACGGGCACACGCGCAGCAGCGACTACCGCAGGCAGCTCCTTCTCGCTGCTACCTTACCTCACCTTGCCTTGCCTCACAGCTACCTACAGACCGGGGTAGCTCCGGCCCAGTTCTGACCGTCCATTCGGTCGGCGCTGCCTTCCTCATCCTCCACGGCTAGCTCTGCACATCTTTCCTCGGCCAGTTGTAGTTTCCGTAGTCATGCCTTCCTGCCTTTCGATGCCCTTTGCGCCTTCCCGCTGCCTTTTGCGCCGGCAAAGTGAAATTCGTATCGGATTTTGTGAATCAGAGGGAAGCAGGACCCGTGCGGTCTCTGGTGATCTCTTTCCCAGCTGAGACTAACGTCTTTGCATCCCGAACAAACGTCCCCCAAAGCATCCCTTTCCCCAAATCTCCAATCACCACCTCCACCACCATCCCCCGGTCTCATCCTCCTCCTCCTCCTCCTCTTCCTCACCTCCCTTACCCATGCCCATCCCATCCCTTCACTTCCCTGCCCCTCGCTACCCTACCACACGCCACGCACCAAAACCACCACCAAACACCCACACTCCCATCAACCCACCCCGGCTCTTCCTCCAGACCACCGACTCCACTCACGATCATCGCCCAGTGCAACTGCAACCTGCAGCCCGATAAACCGTCCCATAAAGAAGCACCGCATCCGTCCCCGGACCCCTTCTTTCAACCTCGTGGTCTCATTCTCCTCCCTTCCCCTTCTCAACCCCAATTGCGCGCCTAATCTGCGCCCTGCGCCCAGCCGAAGCCGTCATCGTCCGGTCACGATTGAGTTTGCAACCTCCGACAATTCTCAGTCACAACAAGCGCCCCGGCTCACACCACTGCCGACCGCATTTCAACTGCCGAGGCGCGACGCGCTTGTCGAACGAACCTCACTTCGCTTTAATTGACCTCACCTCACTCATCCATCCTCAGACATCACCAAGCCGCAACCATGTCTACAGAAGAGAAACTCCAACCCGAGTTCGCCACTACTCCGGGCGACACAGTGCACTCCACCACCCCCGATGTCGACGGCCCCGCCCCGCGCCCGGCCGGCTGGATGTACAAGGGCTTCCGCGTCCGTGGCCATGAGCTGTGGTACGCTTCCCCGCGCATCCAGCTGTTCATGGTGTCCTTCATCTGCTTCCTGTGCCCTGGCATGTTTAACGCCCTGACCGGTCTCGGCGGCGGTGGTCAAGTCGACACAAAGGCCCAGACCGACGCCAACACCGCTCTCAACTCCACCTTCGCTGTCGTCGCTTTCTTCGCCGGCACTGTCGCCAACCGTCTCGGCCTGCGTCTCACCCTTGCTCTCGGAGGCCTGGGATACTGCATCTACGCTGCGTCCTTCCTGTGCTACTCTCACACTGAGAACCGCGGCTTCGTCATCTTCTCCGGAGCCTTCCTCGGTGTCTGCGCCGGTCTTCTGTGGACCGGTCAGGGCGCCATCATGATGTCCTACCCCACCGAGAAGGAGAAGGGCCGCTACATCTCGTGGTTCTGGATGATCTTCAACCTCGGCGCCGTCATTGGCTCTCTGATCCCCCTCGCGCAAAACATCCACACCATCTCCGGCCCCGTGTCCGACGGCACCTACGCTGCCTTCATCGTCCTCATGTTCCTCGGCGCCGTCATTGCCCTGTTCATGTGCGACGTCCCCAAGGTCTACCGCGAGGACGGCTCCAAGGTCATCATGATGAAGAACCCCACCTGGCAGTCCGAGTTCAAGGGTCTCTGGGAGACACTCTACAACGAGCCCTGGATCCTGCTCCTGTTCCCCCTCTTCTTCACTTCCAACATCTTTTACACCTACCAGACCAACAACATGAACGCCGGCCAGTTCAACGTCCGCACCCGCGCCCTCAACAACCTGCTCTACTGGCTCTTCCAGATCTTCGGCGCTCTTATCTTCGGCTACGCCCTCGACCTGCACTCTGTCCGCCGCAGCGTCCGCGCCAAGGGATCTTACATCGCTCTTACTGTGCTCACCATGGTCATCTGGGGTGGTGGCTGGGCTTGGCAGAAGAAGCAGCCCACTCGTGAGGCTGCCGGTGCGGAGGACTTCGTCAAGATCGACTGGACCGACGGCGGCTCCACGTACCTTGGCCCCATGTTCCTGTACATCTTCTACGGCTTCTTCGACGCCGTCTGGCAGACTTGCATTTACTGGTACATGGGTGCTCTGTCCAATTCCTCGCGCAAGGCCGCCAACTTGGCTGGTTTCTACAAGGGTGAGTCCAATCTACTCTACATCACGGAGACACAAGACTAACAAATCGCTAGGAATCCAATCCGCCGGCGCCGCCATCTTCTGGGCCCTGGACTCCAACAAGGAGCCGTACGACACCATGTTCGGCGCCACCTGGGGCTGCCTCGCCGCCGCCCTCATCATCGGCGCCCCCATCATCTTCTGGAAGATCAAGGACACCGTCGCGCTCGAGGACGACCTTAAGTTCACCGACGAGACCGTCGCGGACGTCGTTGCGCCAGGCACGATCGAGCCCAAGCCCGAAAAGGAGGTTGCCTAATCATTTGATCTGATATGTGACATATAACGGGGATGTAATCGGTGTTTGGATGTGTTTGTCATGGGTGCTGGAAATGATATCCCGGGGTGCTTTGGAGATGATGTGTTGATGAGAGATGAGGATACCTCACCACTATGTGGTCGTATTTACTAAATAATACATACTTGATATGACTTTGCCTGGTCTTCTTGACTTCTGTGTGATCAGCTATCTTGCCACAAGATACATTTGAGAACCACATTCAACCCCAAAACCTAACTTCAGCCTTGCGTGGTATCTATCTTCAAGTGTTACAAAAGTCTGTTCCAATGGGTGCTATACATGACATCCAGGCCGCGGTGACATGCGGAAGCGTCCCTTCGAAACAGCATTAGAAGTGAATTGCAAATCATCCTGGCCATGGACAAGTCGTCTACAATCGAGTGGAATCATGCTCAGTAACCGTAAAAGAAATCAAACAGAGACTGCCTATTTTTGCCTCCGCCAGAGCCACTATATTTCCTATATACTGAGTAAGTCTAAACAGGGGCAATGGTAAAAGGGTAAAAGTTAACAGGAGTGATAACGATAAAAGACGCCTATAAACGACGACCATAAATGATGGTGGAGGTAATAACGACAGCGATCACAATAATAATAACAATAGCACTAGCTGTAGAGTATACATGAACCTATAGGAACGATAGTTGCTCTAGCATATGGTGGTTAGGCAATCTCATCAAAGCACAGGACCGGGCGGCCATAAGCTCACGGTATGTTGGCTCTCAATTCATCACTGAGCCCTGACCACGTTCATGTGTTGGTTAAATATCAAATGTGCGGAAGCGTGGCCTGTCTCAAATTTCTATGATTGGGATCTATGTGTGAGCAAAGGGAGGTGGCTATAAACAATGATAATGATATCATTTGTAAAACTTTGTGTTTTGTTCATTGTTCGGAGAGACAGGCATGAACAGGCGGTGTTCCGACAAAGAAGGAAGGAACGTGAAGCAGGCACTACCCACAGGCCTTCCCTTTTCTTGATATCCATGCCTGGAGAAGGTGCTAGGCAGCTGCACCTGCCCAGATCCCCATCATCCTCCTGCGCATTTGCTACCCCATATAACAAACAGCAGCAGTGAGCGGTTGTTTTTCTCCTTCGTCTACCTCACACAAATTCTACGCGACCACTTTCCACATCCGCGCGCGTCTACATCATTTTTGTACCGAATTGATCTCCTACTTCGATCAAGGGCGATCTTGAAGCCATAGCAATTACAGACGACGACCACGACGGGCAAAGACGACGTGCAAGAACGACGTGCGACAAGGACAACAACGACATCAAGAGCGACGGCAATAACGAAACATGGCACAACTATCAGACCTGCCACTGGAGATTATTTTCGAAATCTGCTCCTTTGTGCGACCTGATCTCCACGGCAAGGACATCCTCGACGGAAAAGAGTCCGGCAAAGTCGATCAGTATCAGGAGGTCCTCCGCGACCGCCGCAACTTGAAGTCGTTGAAAAGCTTTTGCCGCACTTGCAAGAAGTACAACAACCTCCGAGACACCCTACTCTTCACCACGATCGTTTCAAACCAAGACTTCAAAGAAGACGCCGTCTGGGATCTGATAACCATGATCGGCGGGCTCCTAAACAACCCGGGAGGACGAGTTCGCACCCGCAGCCTCCATCTGTTCTTTTACACCGTGGAAGATGAGCGGACGGTGGAGATGCCGTGTAGCCTTTCACCTACCCAGGTGAGAGCTCTGGAGAACGCCGCCGCCGCCGTGGGCATCGACACAACCAAGTTGATTCTCGACCTGTTCGGAGACGATCGAAAATTCATCACTCTCAAAGACGTCGTCAACCACACCGTGTACCTACGTTGCGACTGTATCTTAGGCTACGTAACGCTGCTTCTCATTCTCCTCTTGCCTAAGGTCCAAGATCTCACTCTCGTGATCAGCCTGCACGCCTACCACTGGATGATTCACATCTGGGCAAAGGCACGTTGCATCGGGCTTTCCCACGCGGCTATTCTACGACTCAAAACCCTCGCTATCAGCATCACCTCCTTCAAGTACCGAGACGACGATCGCGACAGAGGTTTCCGTTCCATGTTCGGCATGCAGCCATCCTGCGAGGTATATGGACAGATGTGCGAGTTCCAAGCCACGCAGATGACTGAGTCCAAAATGACCTCACTGACTCTCAACCTATCGCCTATCAAGACCCCAGAGCTGTGCCGACTTATCCAAAGGCTTACGACAGTGAAAAAATTCATTCTCGTCGGCAACGTGCGACCGATCAGTATCGCAGACACGATTGAGGCGTTGAAGAAACATGCCCGTACTCTGCACACTCTGGGCTTCAAGAGACGACCTTTGTCCGAGGACAAAGACAACGAGTACGCCATCGCCGACCTCAGAGACTTCGTCTCCCTAGAGAAGCTTTGGATCACCGCCGCGCTGCTAAGTGCAGTCGACGAATCTGGTCAGAAGCAGAAGGCGCCTGCTGAACATCCTCCCACGAAGTGTGAGAAACGGCCCTCTGATGTTGACAACGTCTTTCTAAAGCTCCCAACCTCCCTCAAGAAGCTTCACCTGGACGGCCACACGAAGCACCTCGTCGAGGATTTCCACCGCCTTTCGCATGGAGTTCAGCGTGGGGACTATTCCATCAACTTCACTCTGTCTTTGAGCCGTACCAGCGGCGCTGGCAAGAAAGTGATCAATATGTTTTACAAGCTGAAGCACCAAGTCATCGTCGGCGATGGCCGTCCTGTGCTATGGTAGAATGCACGGGCAAAACTCTACCACCAAAGCGGAGCTATGATGACGACAAAAACGGTTTACTTCCGGGCTTGACAGATGCTAGTGGACATGGGTGACAGAGTGGACGATGACAGGGAAGACTAGCCTACCGACGACGACGACGACGAATACAACGGCGGAGAACAGAGAATACAACAAAGCCGGATAACAACGAAAGATTACAACGGATGGCAATGATGTAGGACAACGAGAACAACGATGACGACAATAATGACGATGAGAATTAGCGAGAATGCATCGTGGTCGCTTGATGGCTTGGACTGCGGCGTGAGAAGCCCAACCTGATGTAGTCTGTGGCTCGGGAGGGCATACCTCGGGGAGCAACGCTGTGTGGATCAAGAAGGATCAATAAGATAAAACATGTACTACTTGTTGGATTCAGGTGCATGAAGAAAACATGTCACGCCACAAATGGCTGAATATAAGGCTTTTCCTTCGATACAGTGTTTCCAAAGATGACAGCCATCTTGGTCAAAATAATGACCACAGTCTTCCATCCCGATATCCGCCAATTAGGGCATTTTCCCCTAGGTATCTTATGCCTAGGCTCCTCTTTCGGAAACGCTCTACAATGAGGAATACTGGCCGTTCGATTGTGACCACTTGATGAAGGGATTAGTATCCTGAAGAGTTTGAAGAACTGAGACTCTGGTTGGCTTTCTGGAAGAGCATTCGTAGAGCTATGGAGTAGAACGCAATTGTCAATGCATGGGAACCCATCTATCATCTATCGTTTACACATATCCTCGATGTCTATCCTCCACCTCATCTCCTCCAAATCCTCCGCCACCAGGCGTGTTCACCTGCACATACTCTCCAACCCCTAAGTTCACAATCGCCTTGCCACCCAAGTTAATCCTCTCCATCTCACCACCGTCCTCCCCCTTCAGAAACGCGAAATTCTCTCCCCTCATCCCTGGCCCGCCACCGCCCATGCCGTACGGCCTATACACACGTCTATCACTCAAAATGCTGAACTTCAACGGCACCCGCGCCTCCACCTCCCTCGTGATACCGTCTCCACCCCTCCATCTGCCTTGGCCACCACTACCCCGTCGGATCTCGTACTTGCGCACCAGCACCGCCGTCCTCTTCTCAACAACCTCAGCATCCGTCTGCTTCGTGTTCGTAGAATGCACATGCGTCGAATGCTCGCCCTCATACCCATCCCCAGCACCTACACCACCACCAATGCTCTCGCCGTAGTTCCAACCCTTGGTGACTACTCCCGTGGCAGGATCCTTCCCGCCCATGCCCCAGCCGAAACTATTGGCGCAGCCCTGCGACGCAGCACATCGCCCGAATGCACGCAGGATCACATCAATGACGCGCTGCGAGGCCAGTGTGCTCCCGCAGATAGCTGCCCTCGGGCCCGGGTTGAGCACCGAGCCCGGCGGCACGCGAATCTCCACGGGAGCGAGACAGCCCTCGTTCAGAGGTATGTCAACATCCACCAGGCAGCGGACGGTATAGATGATGGCCGAGTGGCAGATGGAGATGGGACAGTTGTAGTTCCCCCACATCTGCGGACCACTACCTTCAAAATCGTACACAGCAGAGCCCGTGTCGGGGTCGATGCTAATCTTGACGCGCATGGGTGTGCCATCATCCAGATAATCCGTCGCCTTAAGCGGACGCCCGCCGTTCCGCGCCGCGACGGCTTTGAAGAACGACCGCACTGCGAGCTCGGCGTTGTTCTGGATCGCGCCCATGTATTTGTGCACCACGGGCAGCGAGGCCTCGGCGCAGAGCTTGCGGAGGAGGGTGATGCCGCGCTGGTTGGCGGAGGTCTGCGCCTTGAGGTCGGAGATGTTGTCCGCCAGCCGGCGGGAGGTTGAGCAGCCCGGAAACGACCCCGCGCGCTCAAAGGCCTCGCGGACCTCGGTCTCGAGGAAGGTGCCGGCGGCGACGATCTTGAGGGAGGGCACGTTGAGACCTTCTTCCCAGAGCTCGCGCGACTCGGGCATCATGGAGGTGATGCCCTTGCCGCCAATGTCGGTGTGGTGGCCTCTGCTGGCGACGTAGAAGGCGATTTCTTCCTTGCTGGAGGACGGAGAGGGGATGAAGACGGGGGTGACGACGGTGAGGTCTGGCAGGTGGGTGCCGCCCCATTGGGGGTGGTTCGTAAGGAGGACGTCGCCGGGGGAGAGTTTGCCGGCCCAGAGGCGGTGTTGGGCTTGGATTGCGAACTGCATGGACCCGAGGTGGATGGGGATGTGAGGGGCATTGGCGACGAGTTTGCCTGAGGGGGAGAAGATGGCACAGGAGAAGTCGAGGCGTTCTTTGATGGAGGTAGAGATGGAGGTGCGCTGGAGGGTTGTGCCCATTTGCTCGGCGATAGCCATGAAGCGGTGGGCGAAGACGGAGAGCTGGATCGGGTCGACTGATGAAGACGAGGGGTCTTGGAGGGATGAGGGGAGAGGGGTGTTGAGGGTTTGTTTCTGGAGGAGGACGTGGGAGGTGAGGATGTGTGCGGTGAAGGTCGGGGAGACGAATATTGTTTGCGTCTGGTCGATGATGAGGGCCGGCCCAGGGATGGCGGTGGACTTGGGAATCTGGGGGAGGTGGTAGATGTTGGTGGCATGCCAGGCACCATCGACGTACACCTGTTGCGTCTCTTGTGGCTCAGGGGGCGATAGCGGCGTTGTGGAAGAGAGCTCCTTCAGGGCGGAAGACTCTGGGGCCTTGGAGCCGGCGCTACCTGTTCCTCGGACCTTGACGGACTCAATCACAATGTCGCGCTTCATCGAGAAGGCGAACTCGCGGAGGTGCGTTGCCTCAAACTTGGCAGCGTAGTCGCCATCCTCGGGCTTGGAGATGGCCAGGTTTGTATCGGTGCCGAAGTAGCGAAGAACCAGGCTCTCATCAAAAACCAATGAATTTGCGTCGGCACCCTGGGTTAGGAGCTCGTCTGACACCTTAGCCTTGAGCACTGCCAGACGGTCCGCGACATGGGCTTCCGCAGAGGCATCGAGCTTGCTGCCATACGGCTCAAGTGCCTCGTGTTGCAACTCCGCCTGCGCGATACCGTACGCGGACAACAGGGACGAGAACTTGTGGATGAGGATACGGCGGATACCTAGACGGTCGGCAATGTCACACGCGTGCTGACCGCCAGCACCACCGAACGAGACGAGATGGTGGTTCTCGGGCGCGAAGCCGCGGGCCTCGGTGGCATTGCGAATCGGGCGAGACATAGTCTCGTTTGCGACATTGAGGAAGCCGAGGGCGACGTCGTGCGGCGTCAGGGGCTGGTTCGTCTGCGCGTTGAAGTTGGCGGTGATGCTGGCGAACTTGTCTGCCACTACGGCAGCATCCAGGGGCTCGTCGGCGTTGGCGCCGAAGATGGACGGGAAGGAGGAGAGCACGAGGCGACCGAGGAAGAGGTTCGCGTCGGTGACGGTCAGGGGCCCGTTCTTGCGGTAGCAAGCAGGACCGGGGTGTGCGCCGGCAGATTCAGGACCGACGGCGAGAAGGCCGTTGCGGGCGAACAGGATGGACCCGCCGCCTGCCGCTACCGTGGCGATGTTGAGCATGGGTACAGTGATTGTGCGGCCGGCGATGGAGGTCTCGGTGAGGTAGTCGTAGCGGCCGTCGTAGCGGGAGACATCGGTGCTGGTGCCGCCCATATCGAAGCCGATGACGGGGGTGCCGTCGGCCGGGTCGTAGCAAGAGCGAGCGATGCCGACGACGCCGCCTGCGGGGCCGGAGAGGAGGGCCTCGTTGCCGCGGAATCGGGTGGCTGCTTTGAGGCCGCCGTCGGAGCACATAAAGTCAACGCGCTGCGGGGGAATGCGGAAGCCCGAGGTGAAGGAGGAGACGTAGCGCTGGATGACGGGGTAGAGGTAGGCCTCGGAGCAGGTGGAGGTGCTGCGGTTGAGGAACTTGATGGTCGGGGAGGTCTGGGCGGAGGTTGTCACGAAGGCGAAGCCGAGGGAGCGGGCGAGGTCTGCGACGAGGTCTTCGTGGGCCGGGTAGAGGTAGGCGTGCATGAAGCAGATTGCGAGGTTGGTGTAGCCCTGCTCGCGGAGGGCGAGGAGTTGAGGGCGAACAGCGTCGAGGTCGGGGGCGCGAAGGACGCGGACGAACTCGCCGCTCGGCGTGCGAATGAGGCCATCTTGTGATGCTAGTGCATCTTTGGAGAAGGGCTCCGGGTTGAGGTCGTAGTCTGCGGGGACGATGCGCTCGTCGACCTCGACGACGGTCTCGTGGAGGGCTTTGGGTTTGCGGATGTTGAGGTCAAAGAGCTTGGGGCGAGACTGGTCGCCGATCACGCAGACGTCTTTGAAGCCTTTTGTAGTGAGGAAGGCGAAGCGCTCGCCCTTGTGTTCCAGGAGGGCATTTGTGGCTATTGTTGTGCCGATGCGGCAGGATGCTGGTGAGCGAGGTTAGTGAGGGCATTCAGACGGCGGATTCAGGGGCTGAGGAGAGGGGTTACCAATGCGGGAGCCGTCGAGCTTCTCACCGACGGGGATGGTCTTGTTCTTGACGGTTGAGAGGATGCGGCGGATCGCCTCTGTTGGTGCATCCGGGTAGTTTGCCGGATCTTCCGACAGAAGTTTGAAGATGATGGGATCGCTGCCATCAATGTCTGCGATGACGTCGCAGAAAGTGCCGCCGCGGTCAATGGCGACCCGGATGTCGGCCGTCATTCTGAGGCTCACTGAGGGTGATGAGTTTTCAGCGAGTCTTTGGTGTGTTTGTGGTCTCAGCGCGTGAGTTGGGGTGAGACTTGGCGCTGTTCAGTGAACTGAAACTGAGATCACGAAAACCACTGAAGGAAAACACACCCCGGTGAGTCAAACCCCTTGGCAAAGTGAAGGTATTATGCATATATAACACAATCTCACCGACGCATACACCGTCAAGCATTACCCTGCGGTAATTGATCCCGACGGTTGACGGCCGCTTTGCGCTGGGAAAGCCCCACGGAGGCACTTGTCGGAGACTTGTCGGGCGGCGCAATTGCGTGCTGGCGGACAGGGCCCGACGCAGTGGATTCTGTCGGCGCCTCTCCGATGTTAGCATCCTTGGCGAGAAAAGCTCTTATCGCCGTCGTCGGCCCTTTGGCGACTCCCGGACTTGGGTAGAGTGAGATTCTCAAAGGCATGATGTCCGATTGAGTGTCAGGCAATTGCGCAATTGATCCCTCAGAAGACGGGGTCGCGAAGTCCTCCCCGGATCTTCCAACCGACAGTTGACCCCGGACACGGCTTGCTGCGCATGAACAGACTCAGAGTGATAGCCTGTGGGCTGTTACGGAATCTGTGATCTGTATTCTAGAATCTGTTGACATACTGTGGACCTGGCTTAACGTCGGGATTCCGTTGACACCCTTACATCGTCCCGTTGAGTGTCCTCACTCCTCTAAGACTACAATTTCTCTTCATCCTTCAACTCGTGGATCAAGACGCGGGGTCCCTTCGGAATGATGAGCGGTCCTTGGATGCCCAAAACCCTGGTCCTCGCGTTGCCATATCCCTCCTTGAATCTCGAAATCCAAGTGCCCGTGGTGTTGAAGAAAGCACCATGAGTTCTCTCACTCTGATCCCAGTACAGCCTCCGATACCAAAGATGCAGGTTAGGATAGTCATTCCGAATGGTGCCCAAGTTGCACTGAAAGATTGGCACATAGGCCACGTCGAACCTCGCAATCGTGGGAAAAAGTCGTACATCTGCCTCCGTGATAGTATCTCCAAGCAAGAACGGCCGGTTTTTCAAAATGCTCTCCAATCGATCCAACGATTGGAACAAATGGTCGACGTTATCCTCATACGCCGTCTGCGTGAACGCAAAGCCGCACTTGTAAACACCGTTGTTGACCGTGTGGTACACCCACTCATTAATCTCATCGATCTCCTTCTGCAGCTTCTGAGGGTACAGCCCGCCGCCAGGTCTGCTGACTTCGCGGTCCGCCTCAGGAAGGAGGTGATCGAACTCAGTGTACAGCATACGGATAATCTCACTTGACTCGTTGCTGACCAGCGTGTGCGCCTTCTTGTCCCATAATACAGGCACCGTCACGCGACCTTCATAGCCCGGACTGGCTTTGAGGTACAGCTCCTTGATAGTCTTGAAACCGTACACAGGGTCCTCGGGGAGAACACCGTACTTGGCGGCCTCGGGGCTGTCGGTGAAGTGCCAGCCCTCTTTTCCCATGCCCATGTCGGCGATATACAGGTCGACGTAGCCCTCCAGGCGCTTGAGGGCGCGGACGATCATGACTCTGTGGCACTGGGAGGCGGTCAGCACCCGTGTTTACCGTGAGAGGGGACTTACCCATGGGCATCCTGGGCTAACGTAGAGCGCATAGCGACCCTTTTCGGCCGGAAACTTGGAGTTCGGGTCTTTGGTGATGAAGTTGCGGAACTGAGCCTCAGTTCGCTCGAAACCCCCGCCTTTTCCGGGCTGGTATCTGATTGGGTCCTTCTACCAGATCGTCAGCCAATTGCACGTTAAAAACAACACCTCGGACATGCCTCTTCGCCCATGCTGATGATAGAAAACACTCGGCTTCTACTTTGCTTCGAGGGAAACGTTGATGAAGGTACAATGACCTTTTGCGCTTGAGCGAGTTGATAAGTAAACTGAGAAAGACACAATGCGAACTGATTGAACTGATTAAATTATGAAGTCGACGTTCGAAGCCGGCGGGATGCTCAATTAGTCATGGATGCGCTAGAAGGTACAGCTGCAAAGAGCACGCCAGAATTAATGTAGACTGTTGCAGCATCTGGTGACGTAAATCTCCGTGGAAATTCGACTTCCCCGCAGTTCCCGCGCGGTTCGGAAACCCGAGCGTCGCGTAGCGCGCGGGACAACGAAGTCTATTTACGGTTTGTCACCCTCCCATAAGATTATCAGACGGATATTTGTCAGCTCCGTAATGATTGTGCCAGCAAATTGTCTAATATGACCTCGTCCGTTTCCGGCCGAATCGAGGCAGCTTGGGACGCCGCAGTCAACGGCATCTTGACCGTGTGCCGGTCATGGCGCCATCCGGCTCGGCATGGCAAGGGTCCGCCCCGCCCCGAGGGTTTTCATCGCCGAGATCGTCACTGTCGGAGCCGCAGGGCTGGAGAGGTGGGGTCTCTCTTTTGGCCTTCAAAGACCATCTGACTTGCTTGGGTGTTCGTGAAGTCTGATATTCAGATTCTGTTAAGGAGACTTCACCTGCTAATTGAACGCGGATAAGACACTTAATGTCTACGGCTTACTTGTCTATAATTTGCATCATTAATCACAGCTCCTCTGGTTTCTGATATCGCTTTTGTCATCTTTTTTCTGAATTCCGTCCTTAAACTACTGTCTCTAAACTCGCGCAGAAGTACACCTGGATACATGTAGACATAGAATATGTGGACAATAAAGTCAAGGAAAAAGGACCCCTATCTCGTGGGGTTTCTCTTTCACATAGATTGATACTAGATATGCTTAGGTTCCCCAGTACTTTTTACATACGGATTCAACAACAAGGCTCCCTTCGATTCCCTCTTAATTTCGTATTCCTGAGATTGTTACCCTGTGGAGTCGCAACGACACGAAGCAGTCCACCCTCCGTCTAAGCCGACTGACCGCCAGCTCAGCCTGCCGCAAAAGTCCATCCGTCGATAGGCGCCTCCAGCGACGTGTGGTTGTACGACCCCAATGTTCTCGCCAGATCGACCCTCATTTACCCTTTCCATTTCTTCTTGCATGATGCTGCTTACCACATTTTCGACAATGTGCAGTTTCACAACTTCACGATCTTCATATTGGCTAAAAGTAATTAACCCCGCTCCGAGATAATGTACAGTCATTCTTGGCTGGTCATGGGTTCTGAGCGGTCATTATGTCACGATGAGCCGTGGCCATGTATTCCGTGTATATAATAGTCGATGATAGCTCTCTTCCTTTCCCTTTCTCCCATCGTTTTATTCATCAACTTAGCAAACAATCTCATCTGAACTCTGTTCTGAACGTCTATCTCCTCCAACTGTTTATTGAGTAAGAAGAAGCTATGCCGAAAGACAAAGACGAATCCGACAGCAACCGGAAGAAGTCCCGTGATGGACATCAGGTAACTCTTTCCCGTCCCCCTACCGCTGCCCTGTTTTCATCTATGGAGCTTACGCCTATCACACAGAAGGGGTACCAAGGCCAGACCGATCCCATCGATGCCGACCGGACCGTGGACATGACAGAGCGGAACGATACGACTGATGAGAGCTCCCCTATCGGCCCATACATTGGGAATAAGAAATGAGCTTTTGTAGTCAGAGGTTGAGCGCTGGGTCAGAATGAAGGCTGCGCTGGCAGTGTATTGCTTCTATTTTTAAGGGTGGAGAAAAGGGTAACCTGTATTTGAATCTGGAGACACTCGCTTTGGACCATAATGGGTCTCAAATACATTCTTTTTAATAGGCATTTATTGCGTTAAGCTCAATGAAACGGTTTCTGGACCGCTCCTTCAGGATGTGTGTGAGGTAATTGTTCGTAGAAGCCATACACAAATTAGCAATAGATGGACGTCTCTTTCATCGTTTACATTCATCAGGCACATAGCAAGACAGAATATCCAACGCCCCAGGAGGATTTGTACATTTTAGTACAGCCTGATGTGTTTTCATGCATGCGAGGGCGCCCACTTACGGACACGTCCGACAAGGTGCGGTGGCACAGCTTCATGTTGACCAGAGGTACCAGTAATGAACCTTGCCGCAAACTGGTGCATGCATCTCTTTCCGAATATAAGCCGGAATCTCATCCCTTAGAGGATAGCTCACATGTAACGATACCGAATGTATCCTGTTACGGCTTTTATTCCCGACCAAAGTGCAATATCTCAGCCTCACCTTTCCCATGTTGACCAATACCTAGGCTCATCACTGTTTGGTACTGCAGCACAGTCCTTGGCTGCATTCAGTTTAATGTAGGTTAGTTATGTTGGGTAAGCGGGAGGTATTGGACTAGGAGACATACCTATTTGTTGCCGTGTCTCCCGCGTTATGGGTTTCTCCTTCTCGGTCAACCCGTCACTCGCTCCAGTCGTCACATCCTTTCTTAATCACGTCTATACCGTCTAATTCCTCCGTTAGCGAGGCACCATAGGGATTAAATAGTGCCCTGCAAATTGACGACTGGCTGTAGTCCATGGTGACCAGGCACAACATAGTTCTCTCCTCCCTTGCCGGTTGTTTACCCTCCAAGAACAATTCGTCGCCATGATCCAGCTCCACTGGAACCTACTTCTACATTTCAATATTCATTAGAGCCGGCTTAGACCATCTCCAGGCGTGTTTCCAGTTTCGACCTCGAGGTATGACGCCTGGCTTATAAACGGCTTTCGGAGCTATCAGTTCTTATCTCGGTTTGAAGAATGCGGTTATATCAGCCGATCACCGCACAATCTAAGGATGCCTTGAGATGTCCACGTTGATCTTACCGCGACGAGATGACGTTATCACCAAAAAAAAAAAAAAAAAAAAAAAAAAACAGCCGTGTATAATGAATCAGGTTACGCTCGGAAATTGATGTTCGAAACGGGAACTAGAAAGCCGAGGGCACGCTCATCTAAACTACCCTTGGTAAAACTTCGTCCAGAATGAGCTAGCATCCCCCATCCATACGGCAGGAATAATGCTGCCAAGAAAGCTTGATTAACTCATTTGAATACCTAGGTACAGTTTGAGCCCCTTCCGGGATGGAATTACCACCCTCTCTCTCTGCTGGTCGGCGTACGCATCCAAAGCAGTTCAACAATACTAATGTTAAGCCGATGTACATTTAGAGTTAGCTACGTTGCCTGTGCTGAGATGAATTGAGTTGTCAAGTGCTTTTATCAGTTTCTGAAGTTGCATGTGTAGGACATGAATGATCCAATGCGCCAGTGGAAAATAATCAACACGTACTAACGATTTCCCTTATGCTCGGGCCACTGATGTCTTGTGTACTTTGAAAAGAGTTTACGGGCCCAAGTGCAGAGGGTCAAACGCAGCGAGAAGTCGCCGAGTCGCGACCATGACTCGAAGAATTTGGGTTTCTTCTAAATTGCAAGGCGAACGATGATCCGTTGCTAAGGTCCTTTCCATTACCCAGTCGTCTGCCATGTTTCACGTACAGCTAAGAATCAATATAACTATTTAAACAATAGCATGTTGCCCAGCTGCTCAACTGCAACACCAGTTTATCAATAGTCCTTCGTTTTCAAGTTCTACAGGATCGCTCTGTTGACAACATGAAATTCTCCATCTCTGTCGCTACCGTCATGTCTCTCATGAGCACCGCTCTGGCGGACGACTTCAACCTTGTGTGTTGGGGCACTAGTGTTCCTGACAATATCCAGAGGGGAGACCTTGAGTGGGCTATCAAGAATCGCGTCACTGAACTCGGCGTGCCTGGAGGCACCACCTTCCCGTATAAGTTCCACACTTGTACGGATCTTGAGAACAAATCTCATGAGATCGCAGTCATTGTCACACCCACCAGTAAGTGTTCCTGTCCGCTGTTGATACGATAGTATTTCCCGCACCAGTTACACCAGACTTTTGCGCCAACTTTTCCCCCAAATTTCGTCCTTTGCGATGGTTTGCGTGGAATATTTTGCTAATGGTTGCTTTTAGTTACCAGAAAGGGATTTGTCAAGCTGGCAAATGGGAAAATTGAATGCAACGCTCTAGGACCTAGGAATTGGATCTGCCCTCGACACGCTTGGTAGAATGTGGAAGGACTTGAGCAATCGCATCGATGCTTAGTTATGATTATCCCTCATATACCAGAGATAACGCTTTTTCTGTGTGCTCGGAACTGCCGTCGCTGCCGCCGCCTCTGATTACTATAATATGCTATCGTCATTCAAATGATGGCTTATATTCGTTTAGAATACACGATATCTAGTCGCGTAAACACCAAAAAGATGAGCGTTTCTTGACATAACATTTAGGAAAGTCATGTCGGGTACACTCGTTAGACAGCCGTCGCCGAATTTCCTCTCGCTGGAAACCTATCCAAATTGTGATGTTAGCGGACGCTCAGCATCCTTTCCATTTCTTTCGTCTACGTAAATCCTGCGCTCTTATGATTCCTGTGATTTCTCCATATTGGGGCACTGAAGATCCGACTAAGCCACACCGGGCGGTCGTCTTTGCTCATAGCATACATCTATCCAACCGACCGGACCACATGGTCCAGACCCGCCCCGAAAAGAAGCCCTTTCTGTCTGGAAACCTCCTGTTAATCAATCATATTGTGGATACAGAGAGCTTGTAGTACGCGACTATGGCCCGGTAAGCAGAGTCCGAACTCACGTCAGCTGGAAAGCCGGGGCGCTCACCTACTTAAGTTGTCAGCCAGTAAGTATTTTGAAGGAAGTTCATGAGCCTTCTGCTCTTCCCATGTGTAACCTTCAATCTGAAACAACATGTAGAACAAAGGCATCGTTCTTATCAACGGCATCAATGGCTATGTTGGTGGTCGAACCGTCGAGGCTCTGCTCAAAGTGTTACTGCGTTCGCGGCACAGTTCGATCAATACCTTCAGCCCAAGCGATTGTCGAAGCATTAGCCGAGTATGAGCAAAATCTGGAAATTGTTGAGGTCGCAGACACATCCGTTCTCGGCGCTTTTGACGAGGTTGCCAAAGGCGTTGAGGGCATTGCCCATCTCGCCCAGCCCGTCACCGACAACTTTGGAAGCGATCCGCAACGTGTTATTAGCCAGATCGGAGACGCCACGACGGGTCTTTTGGAGTCGGCAACCAAAGCTGGGTCCGTCAAGACGGTAGTCCTGATTTCGTCGGCCGTCGCTGTGTTCTCTCCAAAGGACCACCCGTACATCTACACCGAAAGGGACTGGAGTGACTCTTGGGTGGAGATTGTGGAACAGATGGGCGCTGGATCGCCTCCGGGGCTACCGTATTTGGCAAGCAAGGTAGTGGGCGCGAGGTCTTTTTGGAGGTTCCGGGATGAGAGGAAGCCATCGTTTACCATGACTGCTATCAACCCTTTGTAAGTGCTAAGAGGATTATTGTGCAGCTGAGGCCACGTGCTAATAGCGTGATAGTTTCGTTAGCGGCCCGCCCCTCACCACGCCCAAGTCCCCGAGCAACATCTCGACTTCGTACATGTTCATTTGAAGATACTTGAACGCTGAACAGCTTGTGGGACTACTGGGTTGATGTCTGCGACGTGGCGAAACTGGTTGCCTGGGCCTTCGATCATGGCGACGAGGCGGACGGCGAGAGGTACATTTCAAAGACGACATGGGCGCCACCTCAAGCGACGGCCGACATCCTCAGGCCAGCGTACCCTGCTCTTTCCATAAAGCAGGGTCGTCCAGGCGAGGGTTACTTGCCAGGTTGGAAGACACCGCGGGAGACTGACGTTGATGGATCCAAGGCGCTGAGGGTGGTTGGTGGAGACCACGTTCCGTATGATCAGTCCGTGGATAAGGCAAAATCCTTTGAGCCGTTGATGAGAAAGCTTTGAATTCTCCAAAAGGATTTCATTCGGTTCGATCATTCAATGTTATTCCATCTTCATGTATGTAACGTCAACCGCCGCACTACCCACAAAATACGTACAAGCTCAAGCAAGCGCGGATAAAAGTCTGACTTTCCAAACGAGGGTCTCAGATTTTTCATTTTGTCCCCTGTTCTCTTTCTCTTTCCTTGCGCATAACAGCCATGATGACTTGATCTTGTGCCCAGGCAGGTAAGAGGCTGGAGCCGAGCTGTTGCAGTGCGTGAGCCCAGTACCCAACGACTATCCCATTGCCACGGCCAGATCGTGCCAAAGCTGCCCGTGCCATGGTCTGGGAGTCCGGCGTGAATAGAGATGGAGGCTCTTTGCAATGTGAAACATCCGTGACCCTTCCTATTCTAACGCCTAACATTTCAACCTGTTTGTCGCCATCATCGAGTCTCAGCTCGAGGCCCACGGCACGCGTCATATTCATGAGGAATTGCTTGCTGGCGCTGTAAGACGCCAGCAGAGGAAATCCTTTGTCTGCCATCGAGCTGATATTCATCACAAGGGCTGGCGCGTTCCTTCGGAGGATAGGTAGAAGCACCCGCGTCAGATGAACCGGAAAGAGTGCGTTTAAGCTGACGTTGCCGGTGATCCTGGCAGCGGAGGATTCGCTGAGAGGCAAGCAAATCGGATTAAGCGCGCCACCCCCTGCATTGTTGATGAGTACGGTGAGGTGCAAATCACTAAGATCTGCTTGGATGGCGTTGAAATCGAGGGGATTCTGCGAGGAATCGCCCGTTGAACTTGGGTGCTGAGACTCAATGCAGTTCATGCATGGCACAGTGCTTGCGTCTGCGATTAACAAACGGAAAGACCGTTCGGGATGTGTTGCTTGCAGTCGAGATAAGACGGCAGACAGCTTGGTATGGTTTCGTCCATGAATTACCACGTTAAACCCTTGCATTGCCAGCTCGTGTGTGAGAGCGTGTCCTATGCCATCTGAAGCGCCCGTTACCAGCGCCCAGGGCGCATTGCCGTTCGAGGACGTATGCGCATAGCGGCTCAATCTTGATGGTA
Source organism: Colletotrichum endophyticum (assembly GCA_027406105.1). NCBI lineage: Eukaryota > Fungi > Ascomycota > Sordariomycetes > Glomerellales > Glomerellaceae > Colletotrichum > Colletotrichum endophyticum. The sequence continues at coordinate 3,159,446 of JANVYF010000010.1, read as the reverse complement.
GGGTGTAGATGGTGATCAGATTGATAGCCTTGACAACGACAATGCCGATGGTGAAGATACCAACGGCAGATATTATGTTTGGTATCCAGTGCGCCATTTAGCCGCCGTCGGGTACTGGAATGCGGTGGGGAGATGATAGAACCAATGATGCCGATGTAGGTCTTGCCGGAGAGTCTACACAATATTCCATGGCGAAGAAAAGAGCTGGAAAAATAGCCCGGAAACATGACTAATAATCCTGAGACTAGGTAGCAGACACTAGCAATCCATCCCTGCGGGCGGCTAGAGAGATGCAGTCGAATTGACGCCACCTTGCCAGGTCCCTAGGTAGGTAATTCACTGCAATTGGCGCACACGAACAAATCGTTGATGGCCACTGCGCATAGTGCATACCTAGGTACTTGGAGACCGACAGAACCAATCAAAAAACGTCAACCATCTAGAGCAAGAACAAGGGGAGGCGTCTCAACGATCGAAACTACCTGAAGTCGTTCGGTTTTCATACACTTCAAGTCGTTTACGTGTGCACTTGAGTGCTTGAGTGTTTTGCTGGAGGAAGTGGGAAGCGGCGAGGTTGGCGCTTTAGCGTGACTGAAATGGGAAATCGTCTGATGCAGCCCAACAAAAGGAAAGGTCCACGAAAGACAGGTAGTCATTGGCGGTGCCGCATACGCCACTTCCAATCCGTCATTGGAACAGTAATGGCCATTCGTCCGATGCTTCTCGTCACTTGCAAGTTGCAATCAACGGACCCCACTTGTAGCGACGGATGAAGAGTATGGATTCAACGTGCTTGGGTTCCTCGCAGCCGGTGGAGACATGAAAGAGAGTCAGTGACACAGACGATGATAGCCGCCATGAGTTCAATTAAATCAATTGAAAGGAGAACAGTAAAAAAGAAAACCACTGTTCCCGTCTGAATATTGTTACTTTTTCCTAAGAGTTTTATCCTGTCGCCAACACCGAAAACACCATAGCAATGGCCAATGATTTGCTTTTTGCCCACGTAGTTACCAACCAGTTCTCTCTGCCAAATTGGCTTCCCTATTGCCAGATTAGCCTCGTTTGCTCAAATGATTTTTCCACATAAAGCACCTTACATGTTCTCAAGTGCACTTCATCATGACACTCTGCACGTTGCTGGCGGCGCCTCCTGATGTTGTCTCGGTGGAGCAGACACCCTCCTTAAAAGAACCGAAACCTTCTCCTTTTCCACAATCGGTTCCCGAGAAGGCAAACCAACCGCAGTTTCCAGGGAGGGCCTGTGCGAAGAAGGATCCCGGCTGTGACAGGACGCGACAGTCGAAGGCGCTGATGGTAACGTCGGTCTTTGCCACGCCGGTGCAATCGGTAGATGCAAACGCTTGGAATCTCTCCGCGGCGACGGTTGAGAAAGTTGCGGACAACAAAGCGACGATGTAAGAGGGCTGCATGGTGAGGTTGTAGTTGGAATTGAAGGAAGAGTGGGGTTTCTGGTGTGTAGTACTTGTCGTTCAGTCCTGGGTCGTCTATCTTTTCTCTTACTTCGTAAGCGTTTGGACTGCAAGGGTAATGTTCTTGGCATCTCTGGGAGATTGACTGTATTTATACTTTGGATTTATCACAATCCTGTGAGCAATCATTAGTTAGAGGTAGTGACATTTGAACAACACAAAATAGAGTTTGAAGAATAGACGAGCGCACCGACGTATTGGACTGGAGTGGGCATGATATGGCTAATTAGCGGAAATTGAGGTCTCGGGCTCGCCGATCGCGGGTGCCGTTTTCATTCAATTACCTCCCCCTTTTGCAGTTTCGGATTGAATCGGTACACTTAGTATTGCGGCATTTCACCAACTGTACATCTTATTCTTTTTATCTCCATACCTTAGATACTTGCCAGTCCAAATCGCGTTGTGAGCGCTAGCGGTACTCGCACACATTGGAACGACCACAACTTGAAGGGTAGATTGCTCAGTTGATTCGTAAACTTGCTGGGCAACTGTTTTAGCATTTGTACAACGGTTCAGGGCCGGGGAACATCTTATCTGTAAGGATAGACACGCTACAGACGAGACGACGACAATGACAACGAAGATTACAGTGCCAATGATAGATAAGTATAGAGCTAAACACTCAGTCATATAGACCTCATGTCATCCGATCAGCTAGAAGTGCCCGCATGCACAGCCAAGCTCAAAATCGGACGGATTAGTATCACCCCAAAGTCAATGTGGCAACCCGGCGACGGAACTGTTTCAAAACGCCGAGAACAAACTTCTAGTCGACATTGTTGGGCAAGATAGCGTGAGCTTAAGTAAGGAAAGCTTGATAACAAGAAGTCTACGCAATCGATGTGTTCTTATGCTCTTAGGAGTTATCTTCCTTCCCAATCCTTTGATCATACAAGGCACTCTACTAGTCGCGACAAGTGAACCGTACTCAGCCTCAATCCCAATTCTTCAGACTAAGAGTGTTACAAAATGAACTCATCAAATCAATTATATCCCCAGCGCCCGCTCAAAGTTGCTATCATTGGCGGCGGACCAGGCGGCCTAAGTGCGGCGATTGAATTTCAGAAGCTGAGCTTCGTACGCTGGACGCTTTACGAGAAGAAGCCTGCCATCAGCGAAACGGGGGCCGGCGTGAGCCTTCAGCGAAATACCTGGAGACTCTTGGAGTTTAATGGTGTTGCTAAACACTTCTCCAAAGAGGACTTCTTCAGATGCCAGGATGGCTCCAACAAGCACATTCGGTTCGTTTCAAGGCCTTCGCAGTCTCTGCAAGCGATTGTGTGGCTAACAACGCTGGTCAACTCCAGCAACGGACGCAATGGAGAGTTGATGGATATAATTAGCCACGCCGAAAACACAATTCCTCAGCACCGAACGTGTCGTATGATGCGCAGTAAACTGCAAGCGGCGCTGCTAAAGGAGGTCGACAAATCGAAGATAATGACGTCTAAGTGTTTGGTATCCGTTGGTTTTGTGGCCGGCGGCAGATGCAGGTTGACTTTCAAAGATGGCTTTGTCGATGAAGTTGACCTTCTCGTCGGGGCAGATGGGATCAGATCGGTATGCCAGAATGACCCTTCGTCAGGACATTATTAACCCAGTTTAGATTGTGAGATCTGCTGTCTCGCCCTCGCACCACCTCGGATACAACGGGCACTTCACCTATCGTATGACGATTTCCCAAAAAGACGCAAAGGAGATTCATGGCCTTCCATGGGCACCTACCTTCTGGCTTGGTAACGTCGGCCACTATGCGTTTACCTGCCCTCTTGGTGACGATGACTTCGAGGTCACACTTCGCATCCCACGACCCCCTGAAAAGGAGGAATTCGTTAGCTGGGGACGTCCATGCGACCTAGCCCCAATTGCTGAAGATTTCAACCTATTTTGCGATCCAGTGAGGCATGCTATCCGTCTCAGCATCCACGCCCAGTGCCAAGAATTTGCTCTATTCACTGGGAGTAGGCTCGACCGGATTGTTGCCCACGACGCGGTAGCGTTGATTGGTGACGCGTCCCATCCATTGTCTGGGGCATTAGGTGCAGGCGCAGGCTTTGCCTTGGAAGACGTGTATGCTCTCGCAAGGTGCTTGAGCTGGGCATGGTTACATGGATGGTCTCTCGGCGTTGCGTTAGAATACTATGATCGCATCAGATCGCCCCATTATCGTGATATTTATCGAGTGCTGGGCAGAGTCAATGAGACTGAAGCTGCTGTAGCAGCCGAGGATCTCGATATAGACGCGGAAGTCAAAGAACGAGTCAGAAGAACTGACGAAGCCAGAGATAACTGGGTATACTACTATGAAGTAGACAAAGTAGTCGCACGCACTTTGAAGGACCCTGAGTTCATAACTGACGCCAGGCTTTAGGGGCCCGTACGAAGTGGCGGTTTTGGATTTTCTTGGCAGAATTTGGTACTTACAATGACGTATAAAAGTTAGAAAAGCTGGTTAAGGATTGAGTGTAAGATTTGAATTCACCTGTCGATTCTCCTAGTGGGATTGGAGGTCTCACTCGTTCCAATCTCACAACAGGATCAATTTTTCCTGTACTTTGTTATATACTGGAGTCCCGCCTTGTGATAATGCTCGAGCCAATTGGGAGAGGATCTTCAGGCCAAAATGTCAATGTGCTTGGCCCGGCGCTGAATATTCGGCTCTCAGCTTGTGTGACTGCAGATACCTGGGTGGGCTGTGGAGTACCGAGATTCACAAAGTCGTGTGACATCAGCAGCAACCATAGACCCGAGGCGACGGGAGATACGTACCTTGCTTCCCGCTGCTGACATGATTATTTGTAGCCATGTTCAATGAATCTCTAACAGTAGCCATACCCTATTTCTAAGCGGCAGTTCCGCGAAACCTAGACAGTAGAGGCATGGAAAGTGGTTCGCGCTTATTTCTTTTTGCTCGCCCGACAAAGTGTCTGAGTCTCTCCGTAGCGATGCTGAAATGGATATTACCGGCCTGCATAGTTCTGTACATACTGGGATGGACTCGAGAACAATCCGTAAGGTGAAGAAAACTGCTTCAATCATTGCCCCTCGGGATCATTGTTCACCGTATCGTCGAAGGCTTGCGACCTGTGCTACCGGGAGCGAATCAGTTGCGATGCCCAGAAACCGCCTTGCTCAAATTGTCAAGTGTATTCGAGCAAGTGTACGCGCGAGGCAGCCAGCAGACACAAGATGAAAAAGAAGAAGACGTCATCACCCCCCCCCCCCCCCCCCCCCCCCCCTATGACCATGGACACCATCGACAACGAGTTTAGAAACAGCAAGTAGCACAGGTGAACAACGAGCTAGGCAGTCATGATCAAAATGCTCAACAGGTCACAGTCTTGTCGCCTTTTCCTATGCTTCCCGGTCTCGCAATTCACGGTGAACAAAACTCCATTATCATGCCCAGTTCTTAGCCGTCGCCAAATCCAGTGCAAGACACACGTGGTCGACGGCGCAAGGAACTGCTACCCGAAAATATTGTGCGCCACGTCATGGACGTCTATCTGGTGACTTTCAACAGCGGTTTTGTCACTGTTCTTTCCGCCGTCTCTTCACCGAATCGTGGACGACTGGTACTGCAAGCCGACTGACCAAAGTGGATCGCTGTCCTGGGCTACCATAAACGTTGTCCTGGCTCTAGCTTATTGTTATGGCCACGGCCACTTGGGCTTTACCGCTCTGCAGGCTGTCAACGTCGCCGAGTGCCTTGATAACGCCCAGTCGGTACTTAATGACACTGTATCGGGGGATATGAGTCTGCAGAGCGTTCAAATCTTCCTTGGCCTAGGCATCCTATTTATGGAGGCTAGGCCAGGTGACGTTCGAGCACTCATCATCTTTGTGCCCACGGCCATGAGACTCACGCAGGCCATGGGCAGGCACCGCAAGGACAGTTACAAGAATACGGAATCAGTCGAGGATATGCAACGAAGACGTGTATTCTGGATCGCCTACATCCTCGACAGAGACGTGGCCGCGCGAACGAGGCAGGCGCCCATGCAGCCCGACGCGGACATGGATCTTTATCTGCCACCGATCGAGGATGAGGTGGCGATGGCAGTGATCGGGAACGTTGCTGATGCTGGTGCTGATAATGACTATGATGACGCTGATGATGGCGCATGCGCAAGGGGCATGACCAAATTGAACCTATTCCGCGCCCGCCTCCAGCTCGCCCGGATTCAAGGGCGTGTATACAACAGCGTCGTTTTCGTCTGGGCCCGTCACATACATCCTGGAGAGAAGGCTCGGCTTGCTCAGGGTATTAGGCTCTCCATTCAGCAGTGGAAGGCCCGGCTGCCGACCGCCCTTGGCGTCGACTTTCTGTCAAGTCAAAACGCCAACCACGGTAGCACTGACGCTGCAATACTGCCGGCCGTCATGTGCTATATGCAGTCTTCGACGACTATGTGCCTCGGGCAGCTGTGTTGTGTCAACTCAATAGACTTCCACTGGATTGAGGAGATTCTTTCCTATGCTCGGCGCCTCGGCGATTGCAACGCGACGTCCTCCTTTACTTCTCCCTCATCGGTTATAACACCGCCGCCGCCTTCACCTGAAGGCTGGAATGTGCTTGTGAGCCAGTGCCGTGAGTTCATGCAGGCCTTTCTCAGCATCCGCTCAAAACATCCCACCTCCGTCAACGTCCAGCTGTGCCCCTTCATGTCGATTCTTCTATGCCCGTCCGCCAACTTGTTCCTGAACTTCGAAGATGGCAACAGACTGACGGACCAGCGCCTCATGGCGGGCGGGGGCCGTCACTGTGCTGGGCGGCGTTATAGAGCAGACGCAATTGGGAATTGTCTCCAAGGTTCTCGAAGTCTACATGGAGTTTGACTGGCACTTTATACTACTAAAGGCCGACCTCACAACGTCAGAATCACCTTTTCTGGGCAAGTGACTCTCGTATCAGTAGCACCTTGAAATTCAATGCATGCAGTCAATGTCCAATAGTTTCAGTGCCTAGCATAGAAACATGTCCCTTAAATCGGTGAGCTTAGACAGGCGTAAAGCGTGTATTGCAGTTTTTGCGAGAGGCGTATCATTTGTCAGGACCTCCCAGATTCATGCCAAGATACCCCGGACAGGATTATGCCACGTAGCTCTGCAATCTCGCACTGTGAGGTTCCGAGGAACATCGGGATCTCTTACGTGATTTGTGGGTTCCGCGCATTGCAACTCACAAGGGGGGGGGGGGGTAACATTTCTTAGCTACTGGGGGGCCAAGTACAAGAACCGTGATGTCCAGTGTGGTCAATACCGCGAGATCAAAAGATATAAAACCAGACAATATTTCTCGCCTGGTGCGTCTATTTCCTCAAGTACCACTCGCAATGCTTGTGGGCGTTGGCTCATACGTTGCAAATTCCCAAACCCAACCGACACATTCATACGAGGGCCAAAGGAGTTCTGATTTCGAAATGAGCATCAAGACGAACATCACTCTCTACACTAAGGGAACCCCCAACGGCCTCAAGCCTACCATTCTGCCGGCGGAGCTTGATCTGGAATGCAATGTGAGAAGAAATAACCACCTACTAAGTTCGACGTAAGCCGAGAAACAGCTTGGAGTCTCAAACCTCCAGGATGGCAAGGATCAGTTTTGGTGTCTCCATATGGCACAGCTTCTGTAAGTGCGCGACCTCATGCAGCTTTTCTTGATCCTCCTCAACGCGAATGAGCAAATCACATGGGAAGTCGTGTCGGAGTTGGACCTGAAGGGTGGGTGATTCGAAAGTTGCGCGTCGAAGGTGTTGGGGATGATATCATGGGGATGTTCAAAGACACCGGGAACAGCAGGGAAGACTTCTGACAGTATCTGCGTGTCCGGTGAAAGCATTCTCTTATCGTCCGACATCGCTCAAGAGTATTCGTTGGCCACCTAAGTCGCAGCTTGATTTGGCATCAAAGAGGAGTGCGAGAACAAGAAAGGAGAGGGGAAAGCAGCATTATTATACGGCCTTCAGCTTGTATTCATTCGTTGCCATTCGAAAAGGGTGTTTCGCTTTGGTGGTATTGTAACCGACTACTTGCGTAGGTACTGCTAGTAACTCACACCAAACGTTGCATGAGTGGGGACATGAAAACGGAGACCATAATTGAGCCTACACATTTTCTTTTGAATAACTGCTTTGTCCGATACCCAAACAAAATCTGTGAAGATATCACCGGTATCTTGGTCATACACTTTCAGACTTGATTCTTTGAGTTTAGCCATAGGCTTGAGACATCTATTGGCTCCCTGCCTGGTTGTACATACTAAAAACTACCCATTTTTTGGCGACAAATGCGGAGCAATGGTTAATGGTAATCGGTGCGTGAGGCATTGGAAGGACCTCCAACTAGCTCTGGCTTCTATGCGCGTTGTGTTGTCAGTTGAATTGGATGAAAAGCGGAGGTGTGGGTGTCGCAACTCAGAACGGCCTTTTCGCACAACTGCGAAAGCGACCGCGACGTATGTATTCCAAACAGCGTCGCGCAAGAACCAATCTCCTTGAGCTTCTTCGCTTTGTGTAGATTGTGCAAGCTGATCTACGTCATATTTCGCTCTAAGCGGCTGGATTGGGAGAGACGGGGACGCGACTTCGGGCCCTTATTCGGGAGATTGCCCAGCCTCCTCCGTCGGGGTCAGGCGGATTCCATCTTATTCGGTTTCGGCTTCTGCGGTAGTGCTCGTATCCGTAGCGTAGTTCATCTGAACCTAAATCTGTACTGAGATGGGACCACTTGTCAGCAGGGGCTTGTAACGTCTCCACTGACACCCTTGTGATATCGTTTTCGGATTCGGGTCAGCTTGAATTTTCGTTGAGGCTGTGTTAACGCCGAGCTAGATCATAAGGTCCTTGGCCATGCACCGCAGACATCTTGCCCAAGTGTCTTTGGTATCTCTTAACAATATTTACACCCGCCGGTCGCAATAAGTATGTTAATTCCGCAAGTTGAAGCCACAGGGTTAAAGGAACTGTTAGATTTCAAACCTAGTCAAATTTTCTGCGATTCTCATTCGCTGGTGTTGCAGTACGCCGAGGTAGAATGGCCGTCATAAACAAGCATCATCGCAGTATTATCTTTCGCGCCCTAGAAGGTTTTGATACACAACTTACTACCGCATCTCTAGAACCATTCTTTCGTTCCAATCACACTACAAACTGAAAACCAATCGCTACCTAAGTTATTCGTTAACTCCTCGCGAGTAAATCAAAAGGGCAAAACAAGTTTCCCATCTCATGCTCCTGTGGCCCCAATACCTGCAGCAACGTGACGGTGAGAGATGAGGAAGAAAACGACTGGTACTCCCCATCCTCGTTACCCAAACACTCAAAATGCACTTCTCCGGTGATGCCGGACTCTACGTGGGGCTTTAGGAACTTGACAGGGGGTTCCCAACGACGAAAACCCAGCGACGCTCCTTTACCAAACGGTCGCGGTCGCGAGATTAAGGTTGATAAATAATACAATAGCTTTTGGATCATGATTAGTATATGCTGGGCGGTATACATGCCAGTAGGAGATCAACGCACAATCTGATTCAAGACTCCGCGTCTGGCAACTGTAGACTTTCTTCTGGCCCCTTGCAATTCCCATACGGGTAAACGGCGGGACCTCTTGTCAAACGAGAAACTCTATTGATAGATTCCCCTCACCTTTTAACTTGACTTTCACAAGTCCTTAGGACTATCCTGGTTACTCTGGCTCTGCGTGATGACAGACTTCAAATGGGTAGTTTTATGAATATATAAAGCAGTCTCAACTTGTCATTCAGTCCACAGCCTAAGAGCCTCGAACACCTGCAACTACGACAACCACATCAACTAAGACATTTCAAGCAAGACCGACAAAATGAAGCTTCAAACCGCTCTCGCTCTCCTCTTTGCCTCCGTGGCCGTTGCAGTTCCAGGCCAAGGCCAAGCGGGTAGCAATGTGCTTGCCCGCAACCCTCAGAGGGGTCCTGTGCGCCCATCTGGAAACTGCTGCTCGTACATCCCCGGCACATGCAATTGCGGTTGCGTAAGTACCTCCACGACTTTGCACAACAGCGATCATCGTATGCTAATATCAGTGTTACAGTGCTCAGGTGTATGTGATGGGCTGATGAGACAGCTATCTCGCGCTCCTTCTCTTCCTTTTCCTTTCTCAATTTGGTTTAAGAAGACTAACATATTGATACTCAGGGTCCTTGCGCCACCAACGACGATCCCAATGCTACCTGCCCTTAGACTGAAGACTGAAAAGGTTTTGTTTCCACTGTCCCATTGAATGTGTGAATAGCTCATTGAGCTTTTGCCTGGATGGGGCTGGCATGGAAACTAGGTATTGATTGGCAAAATCGCGGGAGTGAAGGTTCTATTTTTGCCTTCGTGTTTTTGCCTCACTTGGGCATGTGTGGTGCAGGCGGGAAGAGAGTCAATGCACAGTCATTTAGAGGATCATCCAGCATTAGCATTCAGCACAATTGCCTACCAACGGCTCGAACATAAGAATAGCCTACCTCTAGCCTCTCAATTCTGTCATACATATCTCCACACATTATGCCTCCGAGACATCGTCGGCCGTTATGAGGCGACCAAAGCTTTGTGCATCAATGGCCTAGAGAGTCGGCATCTAGGCCTGGGTAAGATCCCCCACGTCTGCAACAGCAACACAGTCACATCCACCTTAGTTTCCCTCACGCCTTACGCCAACAAGCAATCAAGGCGGCAACCTTTCATGGTGACTTAGAATCTATGGCAGCTTCCCTCTGTATTGAGAAAACGCGCTTGAATTTATGAGCTTGGGAGAGGTACTCCGTACATATCAGTCCTTGCGGCCTTGGAAGTCCAGCAAACCTTACTTGCGCCACAATGCTGCCAGACAAAGACATCAACAGGCGAGAAACAAGTGCTGCCAGCATTATGTTGCTTGCAGAGCCCACTCGACTCATCACCGCCAACCCATCCGTCGTCAGTAGCACCGTTCACTGTTCCTTCGATAGCGTGATACTATGTGAAATTAGTAGTGTACTGGTACTCGAGGAGGAACGCTTACGTATGAGCCATCGTGGGGGGCATTGTGGAGTCCGATGTACCACCAAGCTTCACCTATTGGAGACTGTAAGAGAAGATCGGAAGTCCCACACAAATTGTTGACTCACTGTACACAAATCGTCCATCAGAACCATTGACAACAGCCTTTGTGGCTTCGTCGTCAATGATCATGCCTGCAGGAGGCTGATCTCTGACACAAGCGCAGAGACGGTGCTTATCAGCATTGGCAACAACCGCCCTGCTTGAGATTTAGTATTTCGTCATTTAGTAACAGGGACGTTAATATACATCATGAGGAGTGCTAGGAAGCCAAAGGTTTTTGCCATTGCTAAGTTCGATTTTGAACAGGTAGGACTGGATATGTGAAGACGGCGAGAAAATGAAGATGGTTCGATTGTTATGACACCGATCGAGGGGGAGGAAACCCATCGAGCTTTAAAGGTTTCTTAGTAGCACTCTATACTGCAAAAAACCAGTCAAATCAGTACTTCTTTCTCCGGCAACCGTCAATCGGTCTGCCCGATATCCCGCCGGCTGCTGCAAGGCTCCAAAGCCCCTGTGCCGGGCTAGGCTAATTAGCATAATGATTGGCCCTACGAAGTAGTATTCTTTCGACCAACGAAAACATACAAGAATTCTAGAATTAGGGTAAAACTGGGCCATGTCGTGGCTAAGACCTTCTTGCAGCCGGTGGGATATAAGCATATGCCACAGCACCATCAAAATGGCCGATCCGATGGTTCTATCTCACACTTACCCAAGCACCTTTGGAAGCAAGTGAAGTTCCTGTCATTTCTCCAATCAGAGCAGCCCCCCCCCGTACGTGTACTGTTGGCTTGGAGTTTGCGACCAGAAAGCATATCAAAATAGCCAGGGGGTGGCTCAATCCTTAAGGTACTCGAGGTCTTCGAGTCAAGAGCAGTGAGAAAGGGTAGTGGGGCAATACCGAGCGTATTCCTGGCCGGCGATCACTGCACTATCCAACCTGTGCCCGCGCTATGCCCCTGTATTGTCACGCAGCACAGAGAAATGCTCAATGACCGACCGACGCCGCTCTTCTGTATTGGTGCTGAATCCTGAAGGATTGAACTTACTGCCCAGCCCAGTTTTAGCAGTCCTTACCATGCCCATCATCGCGTGCTCACCAAGGGATCAAATAAGTAGTTAGTCGATCACTCCTGCCAGAGGTCAACATAGTTTCATGAACATGCGGGCAGCCCTGCGGAAAGGTTTGTCCACTTTCCCACTGTATGCATTCGTTGAAAGTGCTGAAAATTATGTTCCGGGGATAGCAGGGGAGACTTTCAATGGGGGTTGCTTGACCGACACGAGAGCCACATTATCTTCGGTCGTCGAAAACCAGTAAGATATGTTACGAGATACGATTGGAACACGAGAAGGAAAGGGCTACTGAGAATCGGCAAGAGTGAAGGAGATGAGTCAATGATACCCGAATAGGTTGTGAGTCTGAAATGTGATCAACAAACCCCCCAAACAGAATCTCCAAGTTCGCCATTTTCATCAAATTGACAATGCAATGGCTTTAGGTGCTTTCTAGATAACCCATGTTCTGGAAAAGCCATTTGGGAAGAGAAGAACCACATAATTGCTGCGTCTGTGAAGTTTGATGAGAGTGCCGAATTCGAAAACGAAGTGACTTGGTTCATCTCGTTAAACGGCGGTTGGGCTATCCTCATTTCAGTCGAATACGTCTGTCTACCATTATCAGGCGTACGCCTCGAAATAGGCGATTTTACCACATGAACGCAGTTTCTGACTCAAGCTATTCGTTAATTCGGTCTAGTCTGAGGGTTTTCTGACCGTTGAACTCCGTTGCTTCTGAGGGCGATAAGCCGAGGGAACTGCTTTGAGTAGATATTATTTAAGGCATACTTTCCGCTCTATCTTAATAAATCCCTACTCAAACTATCGCACAATCACAACTGCTCAGGGCCTTACTCCAGGGTCGAGGGGAATGGACTATGTTATTCACATAGGCGGCTACGCACCCCTCAATCAGTCAATTCTAGCCACCCGTCCCAGTTGAGTTGTAAGTAACATCAGAGCTTCCAGCGAGTTTAGGGGTAAGCGACCTGATACTTTGGGAGTTCATTTTCGCGGGGTTTCTCTGCGAGGGATCGTAGTGGGAAACAGGTAAATGTTCCGAAACATGGTCGAGTTTATAGAATGGAAGAACTTACAGCCGGTGGTGGATGATGTGACGTTTGCGCTAAAAGATCTGAAGGCAGCGATTGAGAGGCTCCGGAAGGGGGAGCACTTTTCCAAGATTATTCTTCTTTCTTCCGGCTTCAGCTCATCACTTTCCATTCACATGTCGCAGAGACGTCAAACTTTTGACTCGGCCCGCAGCCTTCCTAACGGCCTTCAGATGATCACTGACAAACCCTAAACGCAACACCGAGGATTGTCACCGCTTGGGGTATGCTTATACATCATTTTGAACCGGCCCTGACATAACCGGCGTAATCGGCGTAACTGGCGTAACTGGCGTAACTGCTGTGGCGTAACTGGCGTAAGCATGTCAGCCTCACCCTCTCTTTACCCCGCCTTCCGTAGCAAGGATACATAGTATTTATATTCAGCCGGATATTCAGAGTAAAACAGCATCATGAATGAATTTACCATTGGATCGCTACCTGATTGCACATTTGCTCCAATGGCCCCTGCGACGCGTCTTCCTCATATCCCCTCCGTTGGTATTGTCGCCCCAGCGTCGGATATATGCCAAAAAGCTTTTGACTTTTGTAAAGAAAACTGCGACACAGCTGTCCTCAATCACGCGGTTCGAGCGGCCTACTGGTCGCTCATTATCTCACAGAAGCACCCAAACTTCAAAGGTGCGGAAATTGACATGGAAGTCATAGTCTTGAGTTGCATTTTGCACGACATGGGATGGTCGGAGACGCCAGAACACCGCTCTGCAGACAAAAGATTTGAAGTGGATGGAGCCAATGTTGCCCGCGACTTTATCAGAGATCATGGCAGTGGCACAGAAGGCTCATGGACCGAAGCCAGAATCCAGCGATCTTGGGATGCGATTGCATTGCACGCGACACCGTCCATCGCACGACATGCTGCAAAAGAAGTTGCACTAGTGCAGATGGGTGTGCTGGCGGACTTCTTCGGGCCGAGGACCCATGAAGTGGCCGGTGGTCCAGAAGATTTGATCACTGTGGATGAGTATCATGCCGTCATGCGGGTGTTTCCTAGGGCTGGGTTTGACGGACAAGGGGTGAGGAAAATATTGTGTCATCTTTGCCGTACGAAGGCCGACACCACGTTTGATAACTGGGTGGGTGATTTTGGGCTTATCTATGGGATGGATGGAGAAGGGGAGAACGTGGAAGAGTACAAGCAGGGGTGGGAGAAGGCACGGTCGGCCTCGATGTTGACGAGCGCCTTGGAGTCGTTGGTGGCCCTCGATAAGAAAGGCTAGAGTACAACGAAGAAGGCTCTCCAACTCGGAAGCCGATTGTACATGTGCAAAGCGACGTCTTCATGTTCCTGCGATCAAGAAGGAGAAGTCTTCAGCGAGACTTTTGATAATTCAAGTCGTCCACGTCGTCTATGTCGTCTATGTTGTCCATGTGGTCCATGTCGCCTCCAGCCAGCTCTAGTCATCTCACTACTGTCAGTGGCATGGACAGTTCTGTCCGAAGGTAGGTACCAAGGCATATGTGGTTGTCATCGACTACAGGTCGGGAGGCACCCTTGGGATTCTTTAGACTACAGCGCCTGCGCAGGTAAACACTTATCATCGTTGCGATCAAATGGAAAACAGCCGTACACTGAACGTATAACAGAGTTCGTCTCAGAAGATCAAGCTACTACGAACTATTCCAAATTGAATGCTTCTCTGGAGATCCAAGAAGATGAAGTGATCGTGCCGGACCCAAATACTGTGCCAGCTTAAGACATAATCTAGTACTTCAACTTGGTCACAAGCTTTCCTGTGTTTCCTCCCGAATACAGCATCATCCAAGTGCGAGGTATGTCTTCAAAAGCTGCCTCAACGACCATTTCACTCTCATTGTCAATGACAATAGTTCCCTTCTTCCACTCATCGAGGAGAATGGCTCGAACCTCGGGCAGATGCTCAACCCAGTCGAGATTAATGAATCCCGTGATTTGCAGACGCATTGCAATGACTTCCTGTAGTTGGTTCAGTACGAGAAATCAGTTCATAGGGGACATTACGCGTACGAAATAGTTCTTCAAACCAACAGCATTGCCTTCACGATTGTAATTGGAAATAGATCCACTGGGATGACAAGTTAGACTTCGCGATGAAGTAAAAAGGTTATTGTGCCATGGTAACAACTCACCAAGCTGCGACTCGGCCAAATTTGGCCAGCCTGGTTAGCATGAAGTCCAGAATCTCACCGCCAACATTGTCTGAACTCAAGTCAGTTACCAGATCTACAAGCCTTAAGGGGAAACTATGAACATACCGAAGTAAATTTCAACAAATCCCTCAGTCTCTTTCGTGAGCTGCTGCTTGAAGGCTTCGGACTTGTAGTTCAGGCAGATGTCGGCTCCTAGCTTCTCAACCCAGCGACACTTCTCATCGCTGCCCGCAATTCCAATCACCTGTGGCACACGAACAGTCAGTCAATTGGTATATCCCGATTATGAAAATGGAGCATGGCAAAACATACCTTGCGACATCCGATCATCTTCTTTGCAATTTGAACTGCCATTGTCCCCACGGCGCCTGCCGCCCCGCTGATGATAATCGCCTCTCCCTTCTTGGCCTTCACAATTTGCGTAAGGGCGTAGTAAGCCGTATGCCCAGGCAGACCCAGTGCGCCAAGGAAGTGCGTGATAGGTAAATCATGCTGGGGCTCAATGATCGCAACATTCTTGGCGTCGTCGATTGAGTATTCGGTCCAGCCAGGGTTACCGGACACCAGGCTCCCCACAGGAACATCGGAGCTGCGAGATTCGACAACCTCTGCGATGCCCATGGACTTCATGACTGTGCCGACATCCACAGGCGGCAGGTAAAGACGCTCTGGAATGGCGAAAGGGGAGATCCAGGTACGTTGAGCAGGGTCATTGCTGAGGTATTGAGTCCTTAGAAGAACCTGACCATCCTTGAGAGGGGGAATATCGGCTTGGGACGGGACAAAGGTTGACTTGTCTCCTTCTAGAATCGGTTCGCCGAAGGGCTTCTCGCGCAGAAGCCACTGCTTTGATGCTCGTGGGGTGCTCATGTTGACTTTGGTGTGACTTGCAGAGTAGATAGCTGATGACTATCAAGACCAGGATGTTGAGGGCGCCAGAGAGTCGTAAAGAATTTATAGTTGTCGGAGGGAGCGCTTTGTCATGTTACAGGACAATACTTCACAACTGATCATCGAAACTACAATTAACTTGCAATTGTATGACGACAGTATGGGCATCTACCCAGTTTTCTCCTGCTTCTGGGGGGGCTGACTTGTCTCATTGGCTCTGGATGAAGCCATGCATAGCCGAGCACGACCCAATTGGTTCACTTACAGCAGACACTGCTGGCAGCCGGTGGGATAAGAACAACTAGATCCACCGGATTCAGTGGGAAAATGGATGAATAATCCCAATCCACGGAAGATAAATTCCACATAGCGGCCCGCGTACTACCATTCGATCGAGGTCTCCGCCGTTACCCTGGAAGTCATTAATCATCCTGCACTGTTGCCCTCAACACGGGCAATTATCAGGAGATATACCAATCGCATGAAACTATATTCACGTCTTCCAGTTAATGCAGAGCAATTAGTGTGTGTTAATTGCGCATTGCAAAGCCTAGAGGTCGCAAGTAAACAGGTTCCTTGCGCATGACACTGGTAATATTCAGCTCCTCAACCAGATAACTCATCCCATGTTGACGATTGACCATTGCGGATTTTCTGTTCTTACTCCTGCCAAGAGATCTGTTTTTACCGACCCTACTCTTGGCTGAGCAGGCAACGTTGGAAAAGTATTGGGGTTGACGGTGGGCTTGCAAGTTACTGCTAGAAAATATAAGGTAAATATGAAGACTTAGGAGTCGTTGAACACATCGTTAAGTCGTGAATGTACCACGTAGTCACAGTGTGAAATTTCGGTCTAGGGAAGGTAGCATGCTGTTGCATATAGTCGAATGTTCAGCGTGGAGGTTGCAACCCTGATACAAGATGCGCTCTTCCGTCGAACGGAAAGTGGGGGGAGGTTTCAGACGCAATGTTGTGGTTCACGTAGAATGTAAGCTTTACACTCCGAGAGCGAGACCGAGGCTTATGTCCGTACATTGCTGCATCATTGGCCAGGTGAAGTGTCGAGAATATAGATTGAGTGATGGTTGGGTTCATGAAGCTTAGTGTCCACCCATCCGGCTGTAGCCAAGACTAGTCGTAGTAGGCGGCCCCACGAGGAGCCGACTGCGGCAACATCGCCGGTTGACACCCAGATTGCGTGCTGGTCATCTGTACCGGGACTAGAAAGCATCAGCATAAGAACTAAATGTTAACACTGCACTGAGATTGCCCACCCTCAGATCTAGTCGCCAGTCCAAAAGTATCATGGCTTCTGTGAGCACAGGCATTATCGATTTCGAAGGTATGTAACGGCTTGATTGTCAGCGGATATTGTGGTGCTTGGATTATTCAGACGCATTTGAACAGACTACCTCGGTGTTTCGGCGGCTCTTTTCGAGTGGGCAGAGAGCTATGATACCAAAGATTGGGACCGTCTGCGAAAATGCGTCACTCCTGAGTTGCGAGTAAGTTTCCACTTCTGCTCGACTGAATCAGAGCAAATTCATTACATTTATGATGTTGTACTCAGGGGCCAAAGTGAAAGGCACTAACAGACCGCCTTTAAAACAGATAGATTATCGAGACGTGTTAGGAAAGCTGTGGGAATCTATGCCGGCTGCAGACTATGTTGCCATGATTTCTAGCCCGGCGGTCCTAGGAAACCCGCTTTTGAGGACGCAACACTTTGTCGGTGCCACAAAGTGGGAAAAGATCTCTGACACAGAGATCCTTGGACACCATCAACTACGTGTTCCCCATATCAAGCTTTCTGATGCGAGCCCGCCGGTGGAGGAGAAGAAAGGTCACGCCCACAGCTACAATCAGCATTGGTATCGAAAGATAGACGGTGCTTGGAAGTTCGCTGGTCTGCGCCCGGAAGTGAGATTCGGCGAGTACGACATGAAAGGCATTTTTGAAAGCGGGCGACAGTCGGTAGCTTCAGAGTAGATTCAACTAGCTACACAAATCTTCTCTAGACAGGATAATGGAAACGATAAATATCTAAGCTAGACTAGCTGTGGCTGACTTGGCCATGCAGTTAGTTTCCCGGCCTACTGAGAGTCTAGGTCAAACAAGAGCCCCGCTTGTTGTTCGAATAGAAATAGACAACAATTAGTACTAGGTTGGACTACAAGAGAGGGAGAGGGAGGGAGACAAGTGGCGACAAGGACAGCCTATCGGAGAAGACCGGAAACCCTTAGAACTATACTCAGTCTATCAAGCAAAAGGCTCTGTGGTATGAACAAGTGGATTTCAATCGTATCCAACTGCGAATGATCCGCCGGTCACATGTCATGACAGTCGACAGCGAACACAACACGGCTGAAAATAAGAAATTTCAAGTTATGTGTTTTACTTTTGACGGTTGAAGGCATGTAGTTAAAGGTAAACAAGCTTTTTTGTAAGAAGAAATGAAGCGACGGCGATGACAGTAGCAATTCTAAGACTCCGCTCGCTTGGGCAGAAATACTCCCCCATCTAAACGGCAGAGCTCTTCTCCTGCTCTCCTCCTGCTCTCCAAGCAATTACCGCCCCACATTTAAGCATTGTTGAGAACGGATCAGGAGTTTATTGAGCGGCCATGGAATTGTGTCTAAATACCTCGCAGGTTCGGGCGCTACCAACGTCCCGGATGCCGGGTCTAGAAATTGCAGTTCTCGCCTACCTTAAGTCCCCGGATTCATGACTCGGTAACTCGAAAAACTCGCGCGAAAAACAAACATGATTCGTCTGCACGTCTCATCTTGATGCAGGTCTCCAAAACTCGCCTTGCAAAGCCCTTGTGTTCTTCCACTCGTCATACTTTAATTCCTAAAGACACGGAGCTATCCAGATTCCCAATGGGCGGGTAGCGAGTAGAACCCGGCGACTGTAGCTGCGGTGGAGAATCCTATTCGGCACCGACAGACAAGCCTTCAGACGAAGGCTACATTAAGGTTTTCCCCCTTTATTTGTCGCAATAAAGTCCGGGTATCACATTGGTGGGGTTAGAGCGACGAACTGGTATATCTTCCATCAACCGCTCCATTCTAAGCTGCCGGTGGGATGTTGTGCTGACCAGTCATTCATTCATTCTGACATTCACTTCAGTCACTCTCTTTGATTATTATCATCATCATGATTTTGCCCCATCTCGCTGTGCGTGCACTCTCCGCATTTGTGCAGTGCCCAGTCGTCCTTGACGGACGCATTTCGCAAAACTTCACCCTCGAAAACTTCGACACGAACGTTTCCCCATACAACCCAGGCTTCACCAAGGGCTCCGACCCTTGGTCCAAGATCATTCTCTTCCCCACCGTTCCGACCCCGTCCCGCTTCGATGCAGCCGCCTCCGCCAATGCCACCGGCGGAAGTGGGTTCAAGCCCCTGGAGGTGACGATCAATGACCGCTCTATTTTCAACCCCCCACCCGGCAAGAACCCACAACTCGGCTTCCGCCGGGCGGGACTCCTACTTGGCAACGGCTCCGATGCATCCAACCAGGGTGTCATGACGTTTCACTGGTCTGCCATGCAGGACTCTGCACGCAAACTGAATCTGACGCACGAGTATCTCACCTCCTTTCACGAAACAAATGACTCCGGTGGTGCCCAGTTTGCGCTGCAGGTGGGACTGCCATTGGGCCAGAATGGAACGGAGCCGCCCAAGGAGAACTGGAAGATGTTGGATCGGAACAACAGCGTCGTATTCACGACGCCGTTGAAGTTTGATACATGGCAAAATTGGGCTGTTACGCTTGACGTCCCGCAAAAGTAAGTACACGTTATCGTGTGGACGTGATGGACGGCATAACTCACCATCTTGCAGCACCATGCAAGTCTTCTTCTCCGAAGGAAACGAGCCGTTGAAGGCTGTCACCAAGGTCCTCCCGAACAACAATGCTGGCGGTGGTGCGTTGCAAATTGGCATGTTGAAGAAGCCGACCGAGACGAAGACGGTCGCAAATGACGGGTTTCAGGAAAGCAATCTCAACGAGGGACAAATTTTGGGCGGCATTTTTGTTGAAAACAGTGCCAACGGTTGCATCTCGCTGTGATAGGAAGTATTGGATGGGATAGTTGCGAAGAGCCGGCGTGACCAAACGGAAATGGGGTTCGTCGCATCGTCAATGAATGGATGAATCCCTGCGTATGCCACTCATTCCCGAATAGGCCCGGGGAGGAGGGACCTTCAGTCAAGGGAGAATCCCAATGTGCCCATGCGCACGTGTTCCCCTGGCCGCGTATCCGGCCGCATACATAGCCACCAGCCCCTCTTATTTTCTTTCGCTTTCTCCTGCATGTATTCCACTTAAACCAGGTAGAAAAAGCAAAACTTCACCGTTCGGGCGTTTGTAGTTACATGTGGCCAGTCATTGAAGAACGTTATGAAACGTTGGTTGACCAGGAGTCTCCGAGACATTCCACCACATCACCTGTCTTGGCTTTCTGTCACCTGATTCCCCTGAAATTATTCCATTGTCTCGCGCAACCTTCGCCCAAAAGTTGGGAAGTGTCATTTGCGATGATGGCTGGCGTATGCTGTGCGACATGAAGATGGTTAGCATTACAAAAACGATTCTCAGTTTTTCTCCGTATACTTTGGGCAAATATTCGCCCGCCACCTATTTAGGATGATTCTTGGATGTCTTATCGGCAAGCAATTTCAAGAACAAAATCTTGGGTTTTTCGTATTCAGTCTTTGGAATGAGGGCGAAGACGGTGTCAATATGATCAGATGAGTGAGGTCTTTGGTGCCGAGATGGATACGCCTGGCTAACCGCCCGAGACGATATTCACATAGAATATTGTGCATTCTTTTATCCCTATTCATTGCCTGCCGTTCTGGTTGTCGTGCTTGTTGTCCGTTCTGTTGCCTTAATACTCGTCCTTATTGATTGTCACGCGCAGGAGCGGGAGAACCGGTGGGGCACCGGTGGTACACCGGGTGGACCACCACGGGTCGGATTATAGTTATCCCTAGCAAAGATTTAAGGGTCCTCTCGCACAAATCCTTAGTAGGGTAGGTTCGAATAAAAGTCATAACCTATACCTAAGGGGCAATCGGCGACTCTAGCACTCTGCGCGGAACCTCCACCTGACATTGATCTGGACTGTCAGAGATAACCGCCCAAACGCGGAAGCTCATGTTTGACGATGGAGATAAATTTTCAGCCACTGATCCCACCGGCATCATGTTCCCTCGGAGGATGGAAACTCGATAGAACATCGTAGAAGGGCCTGGGCAGCCTGGCTGATAGGGAACCCATAGTGGTCTGAGACTTGGGAAAAGAAAAAGGAGTGCTAGCGCTGACAATCAGGCTGGCCATTTAACATCACCACAAAAGCCTAACCAATGGCCTGGAGAAATGGAAGTGCCTTGCTCATCATACCGAGGTAGGCGAGAATTTAGCGCCAAGAGAACATCAGCTTGGTCATCAGCGGGGAATTTGATTGATTCAAACGAACACCACGAGAGCCGTGGATGCCTGATGCCTACCTCGACACCCTAATAGGGCCAGTAGGGATTTTCGGTGATGATTCTTGTTTTGATACCATACCGAGGCTACTAGAAATAGCATGATCTACCCCTGGGATTATGATGATCATTAAGTCACGGAGGGTGGTATGCTTATCTGCCGGGCCGTAGATTGACGACTTGTTTATGCCGACCGAGGTAAAATTCCGAGGCTACCCAGTTTTGTCGATAATGATTCAGGAACCATGACGATAGTTCGATGTATTTCATCAAAATTCCACAGGCGTCGTTGATGAAACGACAAATTGATTGAGTGAGGTCTTTCTGGTCTGTCCAGATGACTTCTAGGTGCTCATAGTACGTCGAGATGCCGCTACTAAAGGCCAAGATCCTTGCGTAGATGCTCAGTTCAGGAGACATGTCGAAAATTGTTAGATGCGATTGGCGCCCACCGAATCCTAAGGAATGATCCTTCTCGGCATCCTCCTTACAAGGTACCGACACAACGGCGCCGGGAGGACCCATCACCACGGTCCAGGCCAATCTAATCTAGACGGCCGGTGCATTCCCCAGTCTTTTTGTTGATTATTCGGTTAACTCGGACGTCCCCCCCACGAGGAGGGCCTTCCCAGGGCGGCCATCCCTATGTCTCCCCAGAGCTGGTGAGTGCTCCATGATGAATGGGCCGTTTGTGAGGTCATGGATGATCGCCATAAGAAACAACCTGCATATGGAGGGTACTCCTGAAATCCATGAGATGGTGCGACGGTGAGCACCGCGGCTAGCCAATCATTACGTCCGACGTTATGTGGCGGCCAACGTCCAAGCGCCGTGTCACCGGGAATGTACATACGTCCGTCTATGCACGGCCTTGCCAATGTGATATGTCAGAGAGAGAGCAATGCACACGGGAAAGCCGTGTCAATCCGCACAGATGTTGCAAGACTTTCCTTTGATTAGATCCAAGCTCCAGCACAAGACATTCGTGTCTACAAGACGAAGCCACCAATCATCATGAAACGGCAAGTCGCAAGAAACAACGTTTTTGGATGAACTAAGCTCATCGCCCCAAACATGGGATGGCGTTCGTGGTGGGCGTGGAGACGGATCCTGTTTTCTTCATGGATATTTCGAGTCTTAAACCTCGGTCGAGGGAAGGGTGTTTCGAGGTATAAGAGATGGACATAACGCCGCTTCATGTAGCTATCCGGAGAGATCACCACCAACCACCCAGGCTTCCAATCATTCAATCATTTACACTCCGGTGTTTGCACAATCCTTCGTTTCCAATTCCACTCGCTGTCTGCCTTCAATCGCAAAAGTTCACTTCGACTTCAAACAATCACGCTCTTTTGATAAGACATTCGCTTCGATACCACACCAAACACCACCAACACCATCAAAATGAAGACCGCCGCCATCACCACCGCTCTCCTCGCTGCTCTCGCTGCGGCCAACCCTATCGAGGTCCGCCAGGCATCTGGCTGCAAGGCCTTCACCCTCCTCTTTGCCCGCGGCACCACTGAAATGGGCACCCTCGGATCCGTCGTCGGCCCCAGCCTCCAGACCAACACGCAGTCCGCGCTCGGTGCTGACCAGGTCACTGTCGAGGGTGTCTCCTACCCCGCCGATATGGGCGGAATTATGTCCGAATCCACCGGTTCCGGCCCCGGCAGCGTCGCCATGGCAAACCAGGCCAACTCTTGGCTCCAGAAGTGCCCCAGCACCAAGCTCATCCTCACCGGCTACAGCCAGGGCGGCATGGTCGTCCACAACGCCGCCAAGAAGCTCAGCGGCAAGCCTATCGTTGCTGCTGTGACCTTCGGAGACCCTTTCAAGGGTCAAGCTGTTACCGGTGTTGCCACTGGCAAGTTCAAGAGCTTCTGCGCTACTGGCGACTCCGTCTGCTCCGCTGGCGGTTGCGCTAGCTCCGGAGGATGCACCAGCACCAGCGCCAGCGGACACATTGGCTACGGCTCTGACACGAAGGCTGCTGCTTCCTTCATCAAGACTGCAGTTGCTTAAATGAAAGTCCGCGACAGGGTTTCAATTCCATGCAAACGGAAATCATTGGAAGGGCGATAGAGGAAGCTGCTGGTTCTGCGGCGCGGATACACGACTGGATTGGAAGTCTGGGACATTCCTTATTTCGATTGTATGGCTTACCTTCTATGTACATTATGATCCATCAATAAAAACGGCTCTTCCCTGAGCAGTTTACAACCCCTAATCGATCTTGATCCCAGTTTCCTGCGAAGGCACTTCTGACTGTTGACTTAAAAGGCTGCATATATCCGCAAATCGAATGAGGATCATCAGTTTTTCTGTGTCATGCTCATCCCTGTAGTATCTTCTGGCCATCTCGTCTAACTTCATTCGAAGCCGCAGACAGTCATTAGTATACCCAGCGGATATTGAATGACAAGGCCTGACGGAGAATTTGACTCAAAAGGGAAAGGGTTGATCGTGGCGTTTCCGGTAGCTCGATGGGTTCCAGACTAACGTTTCTAGAGCTCGTAGTGCGATCCACGATGGATCGAACCCCCTTCTGCACGGCCCTCGTATAACCTCAGTTAGTGCTATTATTGAAATGATGGCATAATTCAAATTGATGAGAAGCAAAAGCATTGTAAGCGCTTCATCCGGTCAATGATATCTCAAGGTGGAGTTCGATCCAAGTTCAATTCGTACTTATTCTACAATGAGATGCGAAAAGGTCGGACTTAACCTTATAACTGGTTTGTCTTCCCATAATGGTTTTCAACTCCTGATATGGTGGAGATCTCCTACCCCAGTGGGCGAAGTCAATCGTTTGGTATTTTGATGCCTTCGTTGCATGCCTTGGAAGAGTGCACGATGATGTTCTTGCGTCTTCTGCGATGCTTGCGATAAATCGGTTCGCCAATACACAATTAAGGTATAGCCAAACCATCAACCGCTGCAGGGTTTTGCTATTCAGGCTCAAATCTCTAGGTATTCGGGAGGATAGTGACAAGAGTACAATAGGGATGATGGTGACGAAGGCAATGAAGGCGAGGAGGACGGAAGGGATAATACTTATCATAAATCCTTCTTTATTTCCATTATGAATAGCCCTTAGCCGCCCAGCTTATTGGAAGGCTCTTCAATATTCGAGGAGAGTTTCCAGAAAATGGAAGCTTAAATGCTATCAATTCAACATCTCTATCTCCAAGGTTGTGGCATGTACCTTTTATTTCATTCAATGCGTTACGTCTGCGGGAAGCGCTAACACGAAGTTCAATTTTATGATTGAAAGTGACTTAACGGCGTTTACAAACCTGTTGCGCCCAGGGCTTGTATGGTTATCCTCTTATAATCGTTCAGCCATCCCACCTACATGAAGGTGGACTTTGCTTGGCGCGTAACATTGAAGACTTACTTTAACGGACGATCCCAATACCTGAGTAGCCCTTCACAGTCTCAAGCATTGAAAATATGGTCATTCATCAACGTTGTATGATTTATATCTTCATCTAAGATTGTAACGGTATACGAACGTGAATAAAATGTACGTCGTCCATCGGAGTTCAGTAGGACGTCAAACCCCCCCCCCCCCCCACTGCCCAATTAAGCTTCTTGAGAGCGGGCATTCCGTCGGGTTGAAAGCTTATGTTTCCCATATTAACCATTGAACTGAACACCCTTGCTCGCCTGGCCCGCATGCTGCTTGTCGGTGTTGGTGTTCTTGTCAAGCTTCGTCTGCTCCCCTGCGATGCGGGTATCAATGTTGGCCACGTTCGCGCCCTGGGCCTTCTGGATCTGCAGGGATAGCAATCCCAAGTAGTTCTTCAAAACCTTGTTCTTGATAAACCCGTTGGATGCCTCCTGTGACTTGTCGTTTGCTGGGACGAATGCTAGATTCTCAGCATCGCCTACCAGCTGCGCTGCTTTCTTGACAACTTGGAGGTCTGCTGCAGAGGCCGTCGCTGGGTCAACCTAAGCCCGTTGGTTAGCATATTATCATAGCTTGTGCCATCAGGGGGCCAGTAAAACTACGGATGAACGTACGGGGAATTTGGCCTTAGCCTCGTCGGCAGCGTTGCCGGCTACACCATCAGAGATCTGGATCTCGGCGTACGTACGATCCACCAGGGCCCTCTTTTCTAGTGCTGCATCCACCTGAGACGTAGTGGGCAGCGCTGCAGCCAGCGAAACGGCGGCAGAAAGCAACAGAACAGCGGTGTTGGTGAAGCGCATCTTGAATTGTGCGTGGAAGAGGCAGGTCTGAAAGGAACGGGAGGTCTGGGTGTAAACGAGATGTGTGGGCCGGCCGAAGTAGTGTAAGCTCCTGAGCGAACGAAAGAACGGAATAGTAGAATAGGACTAAAGATTGAAACGAAAGATGGGACGATGAACAGTTAGATGGCTGGTAAGAACGGAGAAAGATCAGATGATGAATACACTAGGTCATATATACTTCAACAGCTCTGGGTCGAGTCGGGCGCCCGGTGACTTTTCAGATCGCAGAAGCTGTTTTTAGGGGAGCAACTGTCAGGGTGGCTTGGATTGTCAGAGGGGTTTGGGTTGTTCCAGGGTATCGCTTCATGTCATCCTCAGGGCCTGAAACCATCTCGATCATGAGGCTAGTCCCAATGGGGAAAGCGCTTCGGTACACATCCCCTGGGGTCTCAAAGGCACCTGGACTTTCCAAATCGGCATGAGCCGAGTGAGCAGCATTCCTGGAGAACAAGAAAGTCCTAGTTGCGAGCCTGTAGCCACAGAAAAAGAGAGGAACAAACGCGATTCAGGCCATGATGCTGAAGAAAGTATATTGGCAAATCTGAATGAACCGACGGGATCCTATGATCCCACATTTTTAAAGGCCAGACGCGGGTTTAGGACTCGCGAGAAGTTAGACTATTGAGCTATCAATGGCTTCTCATGTCGGTATATGTAACTCCTGCAGAAGTGATATAATCCGGGCTCCATCCTATCTAGTCAGCTACAATCGGATGGATTACGATCAGCGGGCCAACTCAAATCTTCAAAAACCACCAACGCGCTCGGGGAGAATTGCTACAGACTCCTCAGCTGCCGCTGAGCTTTTTGGGCCAATCCTACCAGACGTGCAACTCGCCTGCCTTGATACGATAGAAATGTCGCTTGACTCAAACGCGGGGCCAGAATTACGGGATGGCATGTGCGATGGAACGATGCATGTCGCACCCCACAACCCCTGGCTCCTGTTAAGGCTTACTGAAACAAGCGTGGTATCCGTACTTCTTCTGGGGGTTTGCACCTCACGACATGGTCTAGGAACAGCGGTACTCAGCAAAAGCCGCATGCCTCCTAAAACACTGGAAGGTATTTGGCCTTAGCTACAGTTGCGACGAACTGTGTGCTCTGAAGGTTACAGGCACGGCGCCGATGCCGAGTTAGACATGACTCCGCTCTGCTGTGTTCTGGGAGAAAGGGCATTGGGACATTCTTTTTTGGCTGCAGCGGCCACTTTCTGCCCACAGCAAGTATTCACGGAGTATAACCTCGTCCGAGCTGTTACGTCAAATCATTGAATGAGGTTTGACAGAGAAAATCGGACGAGTCTACATGTATGTGACCACTCAGCTTCTAACCAAAAGCGTCTGAAAACAAATGCACTTTGCATCTTTTGAGGTACAAATGCTGTAGTTGAAAACTATCCTGAAGACTAGAGTTCTGTGGCTACATCCTTATCTGTCATGCCACAAAGGGCTGGCCAATCCGAAGTATTGATGTTTTCCAATGGCGACGGCAAGCCTCAAGGGTCACCACCTTGAGGGACAAACTTTTCTTTCTATAAGATGCGCCATTCACTCTTATTTGAAGGCTTTTCGCCGGTCATTTTCTTCTCCGCCAGAAGGGTTGTTCGGTTCAACAACTCGAGTCGCTTGAAAACTTGCGTCGTACAATTGAGCCTGCACCGCTGCAGCCAGCCAGTCGATAGGAGGAGTGACGATGGCCCCAAAGGGCCAAATCAACAACAAGACCCAGCATGGCCGCCTTCCAGGATACGAAAAACGACCGTCATTGGCAGCAATTCCAAACGAGCTCCTTTTCGAAATATGTCGATACCTTTGTCTTCATTGTCAACTCCCACACTTCATCGATGTCCCGCACACAACATGGGAAGAAGGACGCGTCGGACAGAGTAGTCTCGTCAATCTTTCTCGTACCTGCAGACACTTGAGAGATATAGCACAGCCGATTCTGTTCCATTACTACTACAGCGGTGACGCTCTAATCAGTCCACCAGGCGGCTTGGATCTTTGGCAGCAGTCGCAGCAGTATATCAACTACAACGAAATGATCGAAAACGGCAAAATGATATCCTTCCTGTACAGCGTCATTAGCCGACCTGATCTGGCAAGTTCGGTCAAAGCATTAGCGTTGGTTGCTCATTTGCCTCCCTATTCCACGGGCAATTGCGATGTTCCGAATTCGACATTCCAACTTTTTCGCGACACAGCCGACACCATCGGCCTAGAAGGGGAGATTCCTTGTCGGTGGAGTGTTGCAAGCCTTTTCTGGCTGCAGGAGCTAGCGATAGGTCTCCTGCCCTCCCTGCGTCATCTTCTCCTCAGGAGACCTCAAAAAGAAGGATATCAAGGTTTGCAACAACCGTCGCAGTCTTTGCCAAACTTGAAGTATCTGGCATTACTGCCAACTTCTGGCGTTGATAGGGTTCTTAATTGTGCTCTTAGTCGTACAGATGGACTTTTACTGCGCGCTTGCAATTTGGAAGAACTTGCCGTGTCCGAGTATTACGTCGAAATCGTCCTGCCGGGTCCTCAACCAACACTCCTTCCCCCAAGACAAACGCTACGTAGCCTAGTGCTCAGCTCTGAAGATGCCACGTCATCTGAATGCGCATGCCCTGAACATGTAAGCAGATTCAGATGGCTTCAGACAAGAGACTACCACGAGCTACGCGGGACGCGTATTTCTACACGTCTGACCTTTCGCAACTACCCTGTTCTCGAATCACTCGAGATAGATCAAATACTTTTGGACGGTCACATTCCTGGGCCGCACACCGACTGGTCCACTCTTCTGGGCACGTACAATCCAATGACTGTTCTTTCAAAGTTACCGAGAGGTTTGAAAGTACTACGGGTCACAGCTGTAATATGTTGGCCTGTTATGAGGAAAGTGCTGGATGCACTGGTTCGGAAGGCTCCAGTCATGTTTGCGAACTTACACGAAGTTGAAACTGTCTCATACGTCTCAATATTCGATCATCAAGCATATCCCAAGCGCGGATCTCGCATACCCGCTATCAAAGACAGATTTTCCGAGATTGGGGTTTCATTTACATTCAGATATAGCGCACCCAGAACCGAACTTCCTCCATGCAGAGCTCGTCTAAGGCATTTGTAGCAACAAGTAGGGAAAGGCAATAGTATACGTGGGAATCCAAATCTATTTTCCTGTAGAATCTTTCAGGATACAGTGGAAAAGTACAGCTGATTATTTCAAACATTCTTGATTGCGTTATCTTATTGTTTAGCGTCTCCATTTCGAAATTCAGGAGTCATATGGATTACATTTCTTAATTCGTTGCTCATTTCGCTAGCTGGGCAATGATACCGAGACTTATATGATACGATAGATGCTTTCAGCTACAGACTCAAAAGCGTTTGTTCATGTTGTTTTACATGTACCCATTCTACATGTCACCCTGGCCGGTTCTGATGGTAACACTCGCCATGTGATCTGATTCTTTCCGTTTATTGTATATCCGTCGCCATCATGTTTCTCATGCTCACATGATAATACACATAGTCTGCTACCTTAGGTATTTGATGTCTCACTTTTATTATGTCTGCATCTTACGAAAGCTCGAGATTTGCTTCTACGACGAAGCGACAGCCCTGATGAACAGTCCAAGAAATTGCCCAAGCAAACCTATTTCTCATCACTAACTCTAGACATTGCCTGTATTGTTTACCAGCCACAAGCTTGGTCAAATCCGATAGCGGGGGCAATAGATACTCCACACAAGGTTTCCGCTATAACTCAGAAGTAGTGCTTCGAGATACCTCCGTAAGTCATCAGAGAGGCTTTCATTGTTTCGCGCGGCCTTCACGGTATTCCAATAAGTCGACATAACTTTCATAGTCTCCTCGCAACAAATGTCCTTAGCGTCGTCGACGCCAATTCCCCGCTCATTCATGATAACCCAAATGGCATTAAACACGTAGTCTTGTCCTTCTTCGGCAGCAGCATCACGCTCTTTTCCCCAAGAGTGGAGATCATTGACAAGTCTAAGAGCGATGTATAATGGTCGAGCCAACTCCATACACAACTCGTACTCGTGGTCAGGAATAGTTATGGCCATACCAAAGGTTATTGTGCCGAACCAAAAATCTAAATCACTGTGAGGGACATCTCTTAGCCCTTGCATAGGACGGTGATACTCACAGCTCACCCGCGTCAATGGCACGTGAGGGCATGTACTCTTCCAAAGTTTTTGGCGGAGCCTTTCTTGTGTCTGCGGCCAACTGAACAAATCGTGCCCAGGCAGTCATTGATGTTATTGCTCGCTGTCGGTCGATTTTCATCATGTCGAACAGCAGCTTTGCTTGCAATTGCTTCTCTGGCCTGGCGGTCGCAACCGAATTCGGATTCAGTGCCCCGTTATCAAACGTCGACAAGAAATCATTCGCATGGTCGTCTTTATCATTCTTCAAATTCAGCTTCTCCATTGCATCTAATGGATCATTATTAGCAAAACACCTCAAGTTGAGCACCAGATCGGAATACCGTCGTAAAGAAACGAGTATTCGTTAGCGTAAGACATGATTTCGAGGCGATCTGGGAGGCACTCTGGAACGGTGACGGAGATGAAGCAGAAGTCATCCGCGAGGCCACCTCGGTAACCTTCCACATTGCTGACTAGCTTGGTCCATTCTCGTTGGACGCGAAGAGCACCGTCAATTTCTCTGTACACAGTACTGCTGCTTGTGTTGGCGGAGAGAAATGCCGCAGTCGAGGCCATGGGTGTCGTAGGTGCCTCCCTCGACTTCTTTTGAGTACTCGAAAATCATCTCTCAAGCGCTTCCTACGACAGGCAATGTAGATAAGTCAAGATCTATACACAGAGCTTTTGCCCACACCAACCGGCAACATTCCTCTTTTAAAGATTTCATTATCAGTCACAACTCCGCCTCGCTCTCGCATTTTAAACACGTCATTATCTGGCCGGGGTTCTGCTTACTATGATCCGTTATCAACCCTCAGGCTATCATCCGCTTTTCTCTCGCTGGCCCCTGTTTCTGGTGATCGAGTCCAATTGAATCTGTCCGCGGGGATATGACTAGGGGTAAATTTGGCTAGTCCAGCAAGGTTCGCTTATACGCGACGACTACAATTGGAAGCTTGGATGATCGCAACACCTCTGTTTCCCCACCATCACACGATTTACCGTCCTCGACCAGCAGCTCAAGAGAGTTCTTGTGTCAAGGCCTAGCTCCACGCATGAACATTATTCGCTCACGATCATTCAGAGGGGGCACGCATACCTGCTTTGGGGAGGCCCATGAAGTACTGCTGCATGTGGGATTGATACCCATGATCGTGAAACTGTTGATGTTGATTGTGGGCGTAGTAGCAGCCGGCAATCACTGCCTAAACAGCCTAAACAGGAATACGAATGGCGTTAGTTCTTACATCGAAACGAGTCTTTCGAGCAATTGAGTCCGAGCTGAATCAGCAACGCATACATATGTAACATCAATGCAAAGACATCGGGGGCCTAAAGGATAACCAAAAGGCACAGCACAGCACATGGGAGCTTCTGAATCGTTTCTTCCACGCCATTGGCATCCTCCCACGATCGACTGTTTATTAAGTTGGGTGAAATGCCAATGTTGTATCCAAATCTAGCCCAGTGCTTGTCGACTTGAAAAACCTACAAACCTTGCTTTTGGTCGCCTCTTCGATTGCCTATTGCGCCAGAATGATGCGTGAGTCGTCCATATCAGACCTCCTTTTATCAACATTGCATGTCCGTTCTGAACACGTATGGCTCAAGATACCCCGCGGCTAATCATTCCGCCGCTACTTCCTCGACAAACGGCGAGCTGACAGCTGGCCGAGATTGGTCCCAATTCGCTCGGTGTATCAAACTGCACGGGGCCGAAATATTACGTTTCGTCCGGCGGTTTTAGACGGGATGGTGGATCAAACGGGGTTAACCGTCGGCGTGCAGACGGACGCCCTCCGAGCTAACACCCCGATGCCGCTTTGAGATTGGAGTTGCGTCACTATCCGCGTCAAACATTCGCCGAAAATAGACACCCAAGGGCGTAACGTCTCCTTAAAACCAGCTCGGCATCAATTTCAATTATTAACGAAACAAGTCAGGCGCGTTCAAAAATAGAAGGCTTGCTTTTCTGTCTCATTCTCGTCTACTCATCAAATCACAATCGCCCAAGATGTTCGACGGCTTCCAACCATTCACAATCACCACCCAAACCTCCCCGCCGATCACGATTCACGGCATTAAGAGCGGGGATTCCGCATCACCCCTCCCACCCTTACTCCTCATTCACGGTTTCCCTCAAAGCCACCACATCTGGCATCGTGTGGCAGAACGAGTCGTCGACAAGTATACAGTAATCGCCATTGACATTCGCGGCTACGGCGCATCCTCGAAGCCTGGCGATGTGGCATCTTACGCCAAGAGCGCAATGGCGCGCGACTGCATCAGCGTGATGGACCACCTCGGTTATGAGGGAAAGCCCTTCTTTGTCTGCGCGCATGATCGCGGCGCGCGTGTTGCGCACAAACTGGCTGTTGACTTTCCCGATCGCGTTAAGAAGGCTATCTTCCTCGACATTGCCCCGACTCTGGTCATGTACAAGACGACAAATTTCGAATTCGCAAAGGCGTACTTTCACTGGTTCTTCTTGATTCAGCAGGAACCTTTGCCAGAGACGTTGATCTCAGCTGCGCCAAGGCAATATGCGGAAATGTTCATGGGGGGCAGACAACCGAAGGGACTGGAGATCTTTGAGAAAGAGAATTTCGATTACTATGCAAGCGTCTTGGAAGACCCAGCAGCGGTGCATTCTATGTGCAACGACTACCGCGCTAGTGCGACGCTGGACTTGGAGGAGGCAGAGGCGGACCTGACGGCTGGAAGGTTGATTCAATCTCCCTTGATGATACTTTGGGGCAAGTACGGGGTGATTGAGAAATGCTACGATGCGGTGAAAGAATGGCAGGATGTTACCAGCAAAGATGTGACGGTGAAGGGTCACAATGTTGAGTCTGGACACTATATTCCTGAACAGGCACCTGATGACGTTGCTAAGACTATCTTGGAGTTCTTCAAATAAAGTCCAGAAGGAATGGTGAATCAAAGATTTAGATGAAGGCGTCCTAGGAGACTCCCGACATCTAGATAGATACCTCTAACGGTTCAAGCGTGCGACCGGCAGGCGAAAATTAATAGAAGTGATCGCTGTTAACAAGGCTCGCCTGGTGGGTCTACAATAACCTTATATAAGCGTTAGGACCTGAGTATGAATCAGATGCCTTAAAATTCTTGATACTCCGAAGAGATCTTGAGAAACCATCTCCAAGACATTTGTCAGAGCCAACTGAACCCACCCATCTATTCCTAGACCCCGGTCGGTGGTTCCTGCTAGCGTCATGAACAACTTGCCTTCGCTTCCACCTCATCCCCGTCTCAAAGCGGGTTCATCCCCACGGCGTTGTGGCAGAGTGGTCTAATGCGCAAGACTAGAAATCTTGTTCCTTCGGGAGCGTCTGTTCGAATCAGGCCAACGTCGATGCATCTTTTTTGACATCATACTGCATTTACTGCCTTAAAGGGTGACAGCAGCCATTCCTTTTGTTTCTGAATAATGACTAAGCTCTTGCGTGAGCTGCTTCTTCATCGTCCCAAAGTCTTATTTCCCAAGTGCCTGGAAGGAAAAGCCTCGACCGACATCATCCTCTTCCTCGGCGACAAACGTGCTTGCACCAATGTAGTGCGCCCTCCCGCTCACCTCCACTCTGATCCCCTCCATCTTACCAAAGTCAATCTTTTCGACCGGCTTGCCAACAAAAGCACTTTTGTAGTCTCCTTGAGCCCTCGAAACAAGACTGTGATACGTCCAACTCTCTCCTAGTTGACGTTCTCCCTTTGCAATTGCCACGGCAACTCGCGCTTGGACAACCGAGCCAGTGGGACTGCGATCAATCTGGTCCGAGAAGAAGTACAATCCTGTTTCTGCGCCCTTGCATCCTGGAGCAACAGGCAAGTTGTCGCCGCTTTCGGCATCTGTGACCATAACGCCATATATAGACTGAAGACGCTTGTCATCCGGCAGTGTGAGCCGTGTCCGCAAAAGTTGGTTCGAGTTGAATGCTTGCTTCAACTTATCTGCGGCGTTTTTGAGAGCAGGAAAATCTGGCTTCACGAGCGATGGTGAAAAGCCCAAGGCAGACGCCGTGACGATGATGTAAAATGCACCACCATAACCAACATCGACAGTCACACTGTCTCTGCCATTCATCTCAGCCCATCGGAGGTTCTCTGGGATGTGGAACGTGAGGTCCGTAGCGATAGCGAAAGTGGGAATCGAGAGGAAGGTAACCGGCCTGCTTGTGTCCGTCCTCCAGCTACCGTCCACCTTCACGGCAGGGACCTTCATTTGAACTATGCCTGCCGGCACATGCAGCCTAACTTGCACCTCATTCATCTGCTCATCGAACTTTAAGTCTTTGCGTCGTGGGAAGATAATCTGGTCGGTGCAGTCGACAAGGAATCTGCCGAGCGCGATCGTGGCATGTCCGCACATCATTCCATACCCTTCGTGAGTGAGAAACAGGGCGCCCATATGTGCCTCTCCAGAGTCCACTAGCTCGGTGCGCGGTCTCAAGACGGCGCTGTACATGTCTTGATGGCCGCGAGGCTCGTAGACAAGACTGCGCCGTATGTGGTCGTGCTTCGATTGGGCTTTATGTCGTTGCTCAAGTAGTGTACCTCTGTCGGGGTATCAGCAAAGATTTAGGTATTTGGCTGTGCGGGTCGCATACGGGATATCTGGGTAGCCGGCGTAGACGATCCGCGCCGGCTCACCCGAGGTGTGCATTTCGACGGTGCGGATCTCAGACTTGACGAAAGGTCGAATGAAAGAAGGTAGACTCATTGTGGCTTATGATGACTGGCTGCAGAAGCACCGATAGGATTTTTGTCGGACTCTGGAATTGAAACTGCTGATGTTTGCTCCAAAAAGACATGCCTCAAATGACGCGAGCATCGCCGCCAGCTGGCCCCTACATGATTCCGATTCGGGACCCACATCCCGGCCACTAAGTGCCGATGTCGGGATCAAGACGGCCGTTGGCTCGGGACAAGGCCGCCCACCCTGGAATCCCCATTGAAAAACATGGCCATCGATTCAGACATTTATGAAAGCCATCGCAACCAGCCTAGCAGTTACTATTCTGAGGCTGTTAGAATAATCTCATTATGAGGTTGGTAAAATGCTGTAGTTTAGGCCGACTGATTTCTTCGTATGATGAGACCAGTTAAGACTTGAGAGGACGATGGAAGCCATCACTCTGCGCCTTGAAAAGGTATTTACATCTTTGGTTCAGTGAGTATACTTTCCAAAGAAATTCTTCCGAATCTGTGCAATGTTTCATTTTGGTTGGGCGAACCCTTGTTTCCTCCCTGGGGAACTCAGAGTGACCCTGTACAGGACGTTCGAGCTCTAGGCCCTCGGCTACTTGCTTTCTCTGTAAGAGCAACAGAACAAGATAAACGTCGATTTAAATCAGATCTATGACTAGTAGCATAGTTGGGCGTGTGCTTTAGAGTGCTATGACCGTGGGATGGTTTCAATCAGTTCAGTGGCTATGACCTACCGTTTGTCTCAACGACTGGGCGAGACAGTCAACGCGCGTCTTCAGACATCTTCTCAGAGAACAAGCCCGTTTAAAACCAGAAGCGATTTTAAACTGTTCTAGACGCGGGGTTGTTTCCATTCTCTTGCTGCCGGGCACATCCACGTCGATTAGGCGCGCGACCGCTGCGAAATGAGTGATCCTTTCAACGACAATGTTGGCGAGGGCAGCCGAAGATGGATAGCCGTGCTCATTACAGCGAAAAATGGGATAAGGGTTGATTATCACAAGCTAACAATCACACTCGAAGGCTGAATCTGACAAGTACGTTGCAGCCCTTGTAGGGCCAAGTCGACCACCGGGTTGGATGTCAACATCAGACGAGTGCGTGCTCAGGCAAAGACGCCGATTCGGCAGCGACCACAACTCAATCTCTCATCAGAACTTTCAAAAATCTGCGATGCAACGCAATCTCACCCTTCTCCTCGGTGGTTGTCAACTAGCGCAGGATGTTACGACACCATGGACTCATCTCGGCCCCAGTTTTTGAGC
Organism: Colletotrichum endophyticum; assembly: GCA_027406105.1. Taxonomy (NCBI): domain Eukaryota; kingdom Fungi; phylum Ascomycota; class Sordariomycetes; order Glomerellales; family Glomerellaceae; genus Colletotrichum; species Colletotrichum endophyticum. The sequence goes on along the minus strand of JANVYF010000010.1, from coordinate 3,123,755 downwards.
CCGGAATGCCATATCCGGTGTCAAGGCTTCCCGGAAAGTCAAAAACGGCAAACATCGGATTTTCGAGCCTCTGTATGGAAACACAGAACCAAACCATTCCTAATCTTGCATTATCGTGCCGGAGAATATGCAAGCTAGTTCGGCTCATGTTCTAAGTCTTCGACTTGACACGGGTGCACGGGTGCGTTAGCGCAGCTTACGACCGAGACCCCCAGCCAAGTGACCGCGGTATCATTTCAAATCACATTCTCAACCATCTTTCTCTGCGTGCCATGGTGATATACTAAGGCATCCATAACAAGACGTTGAGAATTACATACAACAGTGCCAACAGGTAAATCTCTTAGTGCCAACCTCATCCCTAGCTTGAGCCATGCATCAACCCCGATCCATGGTTCATCTCCTGAACGACCCCTATTCAGATTTATAGAGATGCTGAATACGGAAGCATCCATCGCGACTTTCAACTCGCTGGAGGTTGCCAAAGTAGTCTTAGTTTCTTCGGCAAGCCGTCCGCCGTGTCGACTTCTCAGCCCCATCCTCACAGACTCACGGCCTACAGCAAAGTCTCACCCTCTTACACCATCTCACCTACTTGCCCCAGTGACTGAACGCTTAGAGCACATAACACCGTCATCAAAGCCTCACCCCCACACATATGCGGTCCTCCAGCTGATCCTTTCTAGCCCTGCAACGCCCCGGATCATCGCACCCACGTCTCGCCGTTTACAGCCTAGCCTCCCACCCTCGTGAAGGCCCCCTCGACCACTACATGCAGTGAAAAGATCTCCCTCTCCCGCCATGGCATCGACGCTCGAATATAACCCTCTCACATAATACCTGCTTCTCTCCCGTCCATCTCAAATTTTACACCTGCAGCTCGCGCCCGTGCCCATTCCGCCGCCAGCCCAATGAGGCCGCGCCGGCCTCGTGCCCACGATGCACATCCCAACTCTCCTCCTCCTCGTCTGCCTCACCGCCTCCCTCTCTCCCAGATCCGTGTTCGCATCCGCCGTCCGTGACAACACCTCCCCATCCGCGGCCTTCTCCGCCCCCTTCCGGCAAATCACACCGGCCCCGGACCCGTCCCACGTCTCCCGCCGCCTCCACCTCCTCAATCCCCGTCAAGGCCCTCCGCGCTCGCCAGACGGCAAGACGGGCTTCATAGGCTGGTACACCTTCTCCGACGCCTGGGTCTCCGCGACGTGTCCCTCGGACGACTACTTCGCCGCCGACGAGACGTACGGCGTGTGCTGCCCGCGGAACACGGCGTACTGCGACCTGGCGACGGTCTGCGGAGGTGCGAACAACAATTTCGCCGTGGGGCCGAGCGGGCAGGCTGACTGGTACGTCTAATCACTTAACAACCCTGCATGCGTGGTGTTAATGTGAGCTTGTGGTAGTGGGCCGACGAAGACCTGCGACACAATCACGGTCCTCCAGACCAAGGGAAGTGACGACGCAAGGCGGATCATCTTTTGCATCGCCAAATCGGACCAGTATGTCCTGCCGATGACCTGGTACCGGGTGACCTTTCCTCGTGAGTTACGGTTTCGCATACAGCTGGAAGATGTCTGACGCAGTGAAGTTCTCGAGGCTACGGTGACCGTGACGGAGAGCACCACAGTGACAGCGATCATTCAGGGAGGCAGCTCAGCTCGCGGGTCAGACGGCTCGGTCCATACTCCGCCGGTAAGATGGGGGCTGGCTGTGGGCCTCGTCTCCGTCTTGATGTTGATGACAGCATAAAGTACGTCCGCGAAAACGACGGCATTTACGGGTCTCGGAGTAAGGTGATTTTGAGGGGAGAGCGATCCGAACTGTTGAGAGCGAAGCGCTGCAGTATAAAAGGTCGGGATTTCTCAAAAGAGAGCAAACACAAGAGCTTCACCAAACAAAAACGTCAGTATTCAAAGCAGTTGCATAACTAAACCTCCCACCATGGATATATAGAGACTTGGCTTCAAAGTCCACAGTTCGCTTTGTACAATATAGCTACATTCTTCACGAGGCCTCTCAGTTCTTCCGCGTCTGCCTTGATAAAGTCAGGACCATGGTTTGCCAGAGTACGCTAGATAAGTGAATGACCAAATCGATGAAGACGATCGCAGAAATAAAGACGTCGATAGGAGAGAGCATCACAATGACAGAGACAGCGATGACAACGGCAGTGGTAGGGACGACGGCGGCAGAGACAACAGCGGCAAGAAAAAGATGACGGCAATGACGGGGACGAAGGCCTTATTCGCAACTTGTCAGTGCAAATCATGCCCGGAACCATAAACCGAAACCCACTTCGATAGAAAAGCCACCTTGCTTTTAGTGCAACGACACCCATTCACGTCCTCCGTCATCTCTCCCTCCGTACCTGCCGTCTCCGGCCGGACCCCATCACCGCGCCGCCGCCTCGCCCCACAACACCAATCAAAGCTTCGCACCAAACCCCCGGAGCCGAGGAGCCCTTGACCACACATCACCCATTCCCTTCTGCCACTCCCCACCACCTGGACACCAACCACAACCAGCAAAAAAAAAACCCATCAATCTGCAGGCAGCAATCACATTTTTTTCTGCTGGATCAAAACACACATGGCTTGATTTCGCTTCGCCAAGGTCTTCTGCAAACCTACATCAGCCCTGGACCTCGGAAAGAATCCAGAAGCTTCATCAAGCTTCATCCGAGAGACACCCGACCGACTCAAGATAGTCTCGGCCTGGGCGCAACGCTCATATCCGAAGTCCAACTCACCGCATCTCACGCGACTCAAGCAGCATCAATCCGATGTCACATCAATCGATCCGACCTCCCGCTCTCGACGTCGACCCGGGATCACCCAGTCTGTGGACGGAACTTTCTGCAAGCGCTGACTCAGCTGTAGACCCAAGACGCAGGCGGCATCGACGATGCCGTTCCATCGGCAAGCACCCGCGAGTCGTCCGTCCAAGATGAGCGACGGCATCACGACCTCACTACGACAATGGGATGAAGAGTATTATTATACATCTTATTCTACAACTCAAACCGCTAGCTCGCCGAATCATGCTGCTAGCAAATAATGTGGATGCTCTCAAAACGCGGCATCCAGTAACACCGCAAATCAACGCCTTTTTCATCTGTCTCCGCAGCCACTCCTCGGGCGCAGACAATCGGCTTCAAATGCGGTACCCGGGAGGTCATGATTTACTGAGGCCGTGTCCAAAACATAGGACCAGCCTCTCTTGCCACCCTCTTGGGCGGATGAGCCCCGCGGCATGGTTGACATGAGCCATGTAGGACGCCAGACCTTCCAGACAGGTAGGTTATGCTGGCGTCGCCATCCTCTCTCCTTCCCCTTCTGTAGGTTCAACATAAAACGCGCTGCTGATTACGCGCAAGCAATTACTCCTCCTCAGAATCAGAAGACTCGCTGTCGCCATGAATCGGCGCCTCGTCCGCACGACCGGCACTACCTGGTCGCTCGTGACCGTCGTCGGAGCCGCCCTTGCTGCCGTACATGTTGCGCAGTCTTTCGAGCTCTGCTATGCGCGCCTCTTGCTCCTGGGCATTCATCGGCTTATTCTTTTTGGGCTTGCTCGACTTGGATGCGCCTTTGGCAGGCGCGCTGTTCACCGGCGAGGCCTCACGAGCAGATGCTGCTGCTGGGGCCAGGCCTGAGCCGAACGTGGGCAAGGCCTTCTTGCAAAGATCCCACAGCTTGTGCAACGCTTCGTTGGTCAGCTGATCAATCTCCAACTCGAGCTCGCCGCTGCTGTTCTCCTGCACAGTCTGTTAGTAAACGGATTCAAGTGCACAGAAAAGGTTACGTACCGATTGCCCCGTGTCCTTCTTGATGATGTCAATAGCTCTCTCAATGTGAGGACTCTCGAGGTCGTTGATAGCGTTCGCGATTGCATCCTTCTCGGGCTGGGTCATCGAGCGTTGCTTTGGCTTCTTGGGTGCGCCGCCGCCACTCTTCTTTTGAGGAGCGGCCGGAGCAGCCTTCTTGCTGGGAGCACCACTGGCCTTTGGCTTGGTGGGCTTAGGCGGTTTCGCCTTCGCTCCCTTGACAGGCTTCTGAGCCGGCAGGCTTTGCTTCTCCTGCAGAATTCGTTGTCTGATGGTCGCAATGACACTCTGTTGGAGATCAATCATCGCGTCGCTCGATGCGTCTGCCGTTGTGTACAGCTGCGTTAGCTGTTCCGTCTCTTCCTTGAGGCGCTTCTCAAGCATTTGGATTGTCTTGTTGGTTGCCGGCTCGGCAGCGGCAGCAGGCGCCTCTTCCTCTTCTTCTTCAGCCTCATCTTCACTGTCGTGGGCTGACCCGTCGGAAACAGGCTTTGCAGGGGTGTGCTTGGCGATCCACTGCTCCTTCTTTGACCAGAGATTCCTGAAGATGCTCTCCAGTTCCTGTCCATTCTCATAGACAGGCTGACCGGGCTGGTTGAATTTGAAGCAGTTCTTGAACACCTGCTTGACGTCGCCCTGGAATTCCTTTGCTGACTGATAATCAAAGTTCTTCAGCTTGCCCATGATCGTACCAAGGTCCATGGGACGCTTGATGATGGTGAAGTACGTAGGAATTGCCAGAGCAACAGGGTCGACAGGGTGCAGAAAGGCGAAGTTGATCTGCGCGTGCTTTTGATCCATCAACTCGCTCAAGACCTCGTAACAGAACTGAAGCTCAATGGAGAGTTTCTTCTTGTTGAAGTTCTTGGCTGTGTAATCAGGGTCTCTGTTCTTGGTGGGCTGAATGGCGCGCTTAGGTCGGTCAAGGTCATTCTGTGTCGATGCACGTCGAACCTGAGGCACACCACCAGGCGGGACCGCATAGGCTTCCGTCTCGGCTTTCGCCGGAGGGCTTGCAGCAGTTACACTAGGCTGTCTGCGGACTGGCGGCGCAGGCGCGGGTGTTCGGGTCTCGGAGTGACGAGAGGGCTTGGGTACTGGCTTCGACTTCGCTGGCTCATCTGAGGGGACCTCCATGACACGGGTCCAGGCCAACCGAACGACATTGAGAGCCGCTGACGTTATCTCATTGTTAACACCGTTGAACGTGCAGGAGTTCTTGTAAATCAAGCCGAGGTCGTCCTTGAACTTGCGCAGGGAGCTGTACTTGTTGTCGCGCAGGTTGCGCTCAAGCTCGCCGATATCCATGGGATTCTTAACCCGCAAGATGTAGCTGTCGGCTAGACTAGGCCACATCTTGACAACAGCATCCTTGAAGTGACCGCCATGCTTCGTCTTCTTCACGCCAGCTAAAACTTTACGGAATTCGCGTATTTGGTGTGAAGTCAACGGTTTGGGGTCGCGTTCGGGATCGTTCCACAGGGGAAGGGTGTCGAGAGCAGACTCGCCCATAGCCAAATCGCCCTGCGGCTTGACTTCGACAGTGGACTCAGCGGCACGGGCCTCTTGCGAATCGGCATTCGACTCGGTCTTTGCTCGCTTCGGTGCAGGCTCATCAGCGACGTCTTCTTCTCGCTCGCGAGAAACCTTGCTCGCTGGGGGTGCCTCGGTCATGGGAACGTCGTCGTCCTTGGGGGCTGGAGACTTTGCCTTGTCATGGTCAATTGCAAGTTGTGACATGCTTGCAGGGTGAAGATCTACCTCTTTGACTGCAGCAGCCGGCGCAGGCGACGACTCCTCCTTCTTTGCCCCGTTGACCTTGTCGTCGTCCTGGCTCATCTCGACATCTTCCTTGGCATCTGACGCGCTCTTGGCGGGTTCGGATGCCTCAGCCGCCTTCTCCTCTGGCTTCTTCTCCGACTTCTCCTCGGGCTTAGGTTCAGGCGCGTCGGTCATGTCCACATCCTTTGCCGGCTCGGCAGCTGCCGGACTGTCGGACTTGGTCTTCTCTTTCTCTTCGTCCTTCTTCTCGTCCTTTGAGTCATCCTTAGATTCATCCTTCTTTGCCTCGTCTTTCGGTGCGTCGTCGGACTTATCGGCCTTGGGCTCCTCGGGTGACTCATCCGCCTTCGCAGAGCCCTCCTTGGGTGCAGCGTCGGCATCCTTGGCGGAGCTCACATCGGCTTCAGCGGGTTCTTTCTTCTCGTCATCGTGCTTGCCGTTGCCATTGACGGTGGGCTTCTCAGACTCGCTGGCCTTTTCGGATGGCGAAGCGTGGCTGCGAAAGACATCAGTTCCATTGTTGTGTTCAAGCAACTTTGCGCCATGACGCGCCAAACTCGTATCGAGTGCGACGCGCAAAGACATAGCTCTAAGCATCACTTACCCGTTGGTCTCCGGCTTGCTCTCCTCCTTCGTAGGCGTGGACTCGACTGGTTTCTGATCCGAGGTGGCGCGTTCTGACTGAGGTGACGCCATGACTGCCATGTGGTGTTTGCGATGAGGATAGAATTATTGTGCGCGACGCGACATCAATGGCGGCGCGCGCAAAGTTGATAAATGCGATGCGATGGGCTGATGATGGTGGCGGCGGTGATTCGAATGTCGTTGATTGACGACGCGATCGGGGGTGAACGACGAAGACAGCGACTCTCCTCAATGGGATGGAAGGTACGGTCTCGGGTTCTCGTGATCAGGAAGGCGAGGGTGCGGCGAAGGCGCAATCGCGGGGAAGCTACCGTCGCAAAGGATGGAAGCTTGGGAAGGAGCGTCGCGATCCTGGATCGCGCATGCAACTCGGGCAGGAATGACCGGGATGCGGCTAGCGTGAAAGTCGCGACAACCTCGGGAAGAAGATTCGCGAATGCGCCGGGGATGATTGCAAATGCGCAGGTAATTATGCGGCTGTGCAGATCGATGATGCTTGAATGCGGCGACCTGATGAGGCGGTGGTGGTGGATTGGTTAATCCGGCCGATTTGCGACGCGCCCCGTAAACGGAAGGTGCAGTGTCCTTAGGTTTTTTTTGGCGATGCGATACGGTTCGGGAGGGTGGAGGGACCTGGGCGGAGGAAATCGCGTGCACGTCAGTGGTTTTTGGCCGAGATGGCGGCGCGTGCTATTTATGAGAAAGAGAGAATTGGGGGTGGTCCCCGGACAGCCGGTTATCTGGCCTTATCGGGGGGCAGCGCAATCACGCAGTGCTTCAGTCTTCAGAAGGGGTGCGGCCTGAAAACAGTGGCAGAAATAAAAAACAGTGGCGTAGCGTTGGGCAGGAAGGACCTGTGCAATGAGAAGCAGGAGGCGGGAAGGGGGTCAGAGAGGAGAGGTGGTCAGTGCGTCTGGGTGATCGACGACTAGGGGGAGGAGGAAGAGAGCAGGAGGTCCGAGGGAAGAAAAAAAAGAGGGAAGAAATCGCAATTTTGCGAGAAAATGGTTGGAAGAGCAAGTTGAAGGGGACGCGGGTGACCGGGGGGAGGGGGCCCGGGAGGGTGACATAAAAATGCATATTTATGCACAGAGTGGAGGCACTAGCCAATGAGGAGGCATCCTGCAGCCCGGATCAGGACTAAAGGCGCGAGGCTGGGAAATGTGACGGGGATGGGGGCGTGGAACGGGATGGATATGAATGTGTGATGCGAAGCGGGAAGCCGAAACGGAGTGAGAGAAAAAGAAGGAAAGAGAGGAAGACCGCACTCACCTCGAAGTGAATCGGGCTGGTTTGAGAGCGATGGAGCTGATCCGTCGTTGAAGCCTTGGAAAACAGTACCTAGATGCACAGCAAAAGATACAGTCAGTAAACAGGCCAGCTGCGAGATGTGGCTGATGATGAAGGTGTAAGTGCGGTGAGGCTGGTGCTGCGGTGCGGTGCGGTGAGAGGTGAACATGAAGTGGACCAGCCAGCGCAGCGAATGCCAACGCGCCAGATTCCAGCCAGGAAGCGACATCAATCAGCGGCCAGAGAAAACAGGAGACGAGAAGTCCATGGCATGTTTGTCATTTTCTGAGTGTACATAATGATAGAATGTTCTGTGTAAGGTACAGGCTAAGATTGGCGGTAAAGCCAACACCAACACTGTCCGTCGCAAGGAAAGAGAAGAAGGAGAATGGCAGCGATGCAGCAGCAGATGCAAACGCGAGGAAAGAGTGACGCGACACGCCTGCTGCCGCATTGCGCAACGCAACGGATGCGACAGAAACAAAAATCGGTACGTACCGGAAGGATGAGAAGCAGCTGGGTGGCAGCGAGTCTGGAACGGAGCGCAGTCGAGGACTGTGAGTGGCTGGCGTTCGGCGGTCTCGTGACAGATCAGATGACTGCGAGCTTCGTGGAATTTTTCCAGGACTTTTTCGCATCAAAAGGCGCGAATTTTAGGAATCGGGGCCACTTCTTATTTGTAGGAACCCGCCAAGTCGCGCTGACCCCTGCGGGAGCTTGACGGTCTACCCTGGCAAGGGTAATGGACAGGGATGAAAGCACCGTTTTGACCCAATCACCGTGTCGGATGACGCTAAAGCGGGGCTTGATGAGACAAATACGGCATAGCACCTAGGGACGGCTTCACGCCTGCCTGAGCAGCGCGTCGTCCAATGAGAAGCTTCCGTAGTTCTGATTGTGGGTAGTTGTGTCCTCTGAACCAATCAGACCTGCGTTTGGTTGAGGGTCCTTCTCGAGGACTGGCGTGCTCTGTCCGGCCTGAGGCTTGAAGACTCCCGCGTTTTCGCGAATGGCTTCCAACAGATTTTTAGGCTCTGCGCACAGCCACCGCGTCTCATTTGAACCCGCGTTTGAGGCTCAACTTGGCATGGAGAGATTGGCACGGAGAGCAAACGGGTTATCATTTGATGGAAAGTCATGAGTAAGGGATGGTCGCCATGGAGCAGCGCCATTACGGATGTTATGAGGGGAACTGTTTTGGATGAACGGGGCAGAATGAGCGCGTAGCATTATGGAGCTTGATGGAAAGTCATGAAGGTCGCAGGTGAGAACAATTCGACGTAGGGAGGGTGACATGTGCAGAGGTCCGGTTCCGCCACGTGATGACCCTTCTGTCCGTGCATCTGCCTGGACCCTGAGAATCGGTCAAACCCTTCTCCTTCTCCGACGGGACCAGGATTCGAGGCTACCTTACCTAAGCTTGCATTCCTAGGTCGGCAGGTACGATCGTCCAAGTCCCTTACGTCAGCATTCCCCGCGGGCGGTCATCCGCGCCAGACGAAAAAAAAAATTGGCGACCGGCAGAAAAAAAGTTCAGGTTCGTCGCTGTCGTTGCTGGAGGCGTGAGGGTCCCCCCAAAAATCAACAATTTTCCTACCTTCTTCCACCAATCCCAAGATACCCCCCCTCCCGACCGAACAATCGCCATAATGTCTGCGAAGAGAAGGTCGTCCGGCAAGTTCGCGCCGCCAGTCGTCAAGCCCTCGATCCGAGCTCCCAAGACGACAATCGACGAGAGCAGAGCTGCCGTTTCCGCGACAGACTCGCTACAAGCCGCCGTCAAGGGCGACGCCGAACCAATCGAGATCTCGTCCGACGAGGACAGCGAGGAGGATGCTTCCGACGAGGAGATGGAGTCGCCCGACGCCGAGGCCGAAGCGAAGGAACCCGTGAACGGAACTGAGGAAGAGACCGCCGAGAACCAAGCACAAAAGACGGACGCCGCCGCCGCAGAGTCGGACGACGAGGCCGGATCGCCCAGCTTCGGCGAGCTCCTGCGCGGCACGATCGACGTCCCCGCCATCCTCGCCCAACAAGAAGCTTCCAAGGAAGTCGTCCCCAGCTCCTCAAGAAAGAACCTCGCCGCGCCGTCCCTATCGTCCCTGAGCACCGTCCTCACCCAAGCCCTCAAGACCGAAGACAACGACCTGCTCGAGTCGTGCCTGCAAGTCAACCAAGTCGCGACCATCCAGCAGACGATCGAGCGTCTCGACAGCAGCCTCGCCGGCGTCCTCCTCACCAAGCTCGCCGCGCGCTTCCACAGGCGGCCCGGCCGCGCGGGCAGCCTCATGGTCTGGGTGAAGTGGACCCTCGTCTCGCACGGCGGCGCCCTGGCCGTGCAGCCCAAGGTTCTCGAGCGTTTACTCGCGCTGCAAAAGGTCCTCAACGAGCGCTCGCGCGGCCTGCCTAGTTTGCTGGCACTGAAGGGCAAGCTCGACATGCTGGAGGCGCAGATGAGCATCCGCAAGGAGCGGACGCGCAGGAGCCGCCACGCACGTCACGACGACGACGACGATGAGGATGACGACGAGGATGAGGAGGACCTGAAGGAGAAGGAGGCTGCTATCTACATCGAGGGCGAGACCACGGGCGCCGAGACCAACGGCACGGAGATGGCGCTGCTGGGAGACGAGGACGATGACGAGGTCCCGACGACGAATGGCTTCATTGGCGACTCGGATGACGATGACGATGATGAGGAGCCCGCCGTGGAGGACGACATGAGCGATGCGGAGGAGGTCGATGACGATGAGGAGGTCGACTACGACGATGTTGAGGAGTCCGATGACGATGACGACAGCGATGCGGAGGCCGCGCCGCCGGCCAAGGTTCAGAAAACTGCTTCTTCTTTCGCGAAGAGAAAATGAGAGGGGTGTCGCGATGCATAGAGGAAGGGGGTAGAACGGCACATAGACTTGGCTCGGTCGACAATTGACATAATATTGTGCAATAGGGCGAAAAAGCTGGTTGTAGGAGTTTCGGTAAATCAATTGGTTATCTGGTGAACTGTTTGTAGACAATGAGTTTCGAGTGATGTTTGCCATGACTGTTTGCGCTTCACCCCTTGGCAACCGAAGACGCCTCCTTGCGTCGAGGAAACATCAATTGAGTCCTCAGCAAACTGATCTACTAACACCTCCCCATGATGTCCCATCTCTGATGTTGGTCTCTGCGCCTGCAAGTCCGCCGTGTTTCCGGTCTGCCACACCGATATCCCGGCTCACCGGATCCAAAGAGTCTCCACATTCCCGTTTTGGGACACGGAGGCACCAACCTCCATGGTCCAGATCCACCGGCGATCCCCTCTACAACCACGTTCCCGCCAACCAGGCGCGCAAAATGCAACCTCAATTCAACTCAATTGGCCTTCTGACCAGTGAGGGGAACCCGGAATCATGATCTTGGAGAAGCTTGTAGATATTTTAGCGCGGCCGGGGTAGCTCTCAACAGACATAAAAATGCGTCTTCAACCCCCGTCTTCGCACCTTCACTTCGGCGTTCTCTTGGCCTCTTCACTTTGGCTCCAGAACTCCTCCAAAGCGCCCCTCTCAGCATAACAAGATGCGCTCAATCCTAGCCTGGGCCGCCGCCCTGCCCCTCGCAACAGCAGCATCCCTCCAACAAATAACCTCCTTCGGCCCCAACCCCACCAACGTCTCCTTCTACCTCTACGTCCCCGACTCCCTCATCTCCAGCGCGCCCCTCCTCGTCTTCCCACACTGGTGCCACGGCACGGCCCAGGATGCCTTCAACAACAAACCCTGGCGCTCCCTCGCAGACACCCTCGGCTTCGTCACCATCTACCCGTCCACCCCCTGGACCGCCGACTACTGCTGGGACGTCTCCTCGCCGCAGACGCTCTCCCACGACGGCGGCGGCGACTCCCTCGGCATCGTTAGCATGGTCCGCTGGACGCTCGAAAACTACGACGTCGACCCGGACCGCGTCTTCGCGCTGGGCACGAGCTCCGGGGCCATGATGACGAACGTGCTGGTCGGGGCGTACCCGGATGTGTTTGCGGCCGGCGCGGCGTTTGCCGGGGTGCCGTTTGGGTGTTATGCCGCGGACGGGTATGATGTCTGGTCTGATGACTGCGCGAGCGGGCGGATCACGCATACTGGGGACGAGTGGGCGGAGATTGTGAGGGCGGCGTATCCGGGTTACGAGGGCCCGAGGCCGAAGATGCAGGTGCTGCATGGGGATGTGGATAATGTGCTGAACGTGACGAACTTTTATGAAGAGATCAAGATGTGGACTACGGTGCTAGGTGTTAGTCAGACGCCGACGGAGGTTGTAGAGAATGATCCTGTTGCAAACTGGACGAAGAGCGTTTATGGAACGAGGGGGCTGTTTGAGTCGTTTTTGGCGCATGGGGTTGATCACAATATCCCGGATCAGCCTGATGAGGTTATTCGGTTTTTTGATCTGGACTGTGTTGGTGAGGGATGCTTTTCGAGGAAGAGCTTGCCGATACCTGGGGCTTGCAAGAAGGGGCGAAATATTTCGAGAAGATGAATTGAGAATACCTTCGCACAGGAACAAGACAGTACAGCTTTGACAACAACCGCAGAGGCTAGATGGCCCTGGTTTGGTAATAGACAGCAACTTCCAGAACTAATGGCTTCTCTCACTTTAGCAAACAGTCGATCACCGAGTATTCATCAGATGCGAGTTTTTGTAGTCTTCTTCCAAATCCTTATCTCGACCAGGTAGCTATCTTGAGGTTTGACAATATGGAAGAACGGGTTCAAAACGACGATTTTGTCTGAGTAGTGCTGTGATAGTTTCGTCCTCATCAACAGTCTTTCGTCAACCACGTCGTATGTTTTCGCCTCTGATACTGAACAACCCAACTTACGAGTTCTCATGCTTCTTTTGCGTTAGAAACCTTGCAAGTTTGTCTCGCGGGGTTGAGTGAACCGGGCTACTCTTCCCGGAAAGTATTCATATGTAAATGTACTGAGATGCGCTTTTGCGATTTTGTTTTCGTCTTGGTAAATTTTCGCACGATCTGATTGACGAAGCTACCAAGGGTATCTGGACATTCAGGATGTGATGCCCGTGGTAGGTTAGCAATTTCACGCACACGTTAGCGGCCTCCTCTTATTTCCCAGTTAATCTTATTCATTCTTTAGTGCATATGTATAGGGATTGTTTGTCAACGGAAAGTAGTGCGTACCCCTATTATACGTGGCGTTTTCATGAGAAAGGCTAGGCAAAGCATCTCGTCATTGTATCTTAATTGTGCCGCCTGTAGTGAGAGACGTTTCAATAACTATACTATCTTAACGGTGCGAGTTCCTCCCGCGATCCCTAAAGCGCTACGAAATGCAAGGTTGTGGAGAAGTGAACGGTGTAGAGACCAAGTAGGACATCCGATGTTCTCATCCTCTTCCCTTGGTTCTCTCGCAAGCATCTCTAGAATTCTCTCACCAGTGTGAGCCGAAACTTGCTTCAGAGCTAGCAAATCAGACGAGAGTCTCTCGAGCTGCTGGCTGGTATTGAAGAGCTCGTTGATGAAGACCCAGCTTCGGCATCGGACCTTGACCCAGTCACCGTGCGGCAAACCTTTATCGTAATGAGTTTTCGAGGGATCGAATGTCCATTCGAAGATTTCGGTACGAAATTCCCAAATATCGCATAAGTGTCCTGGTTGAATGAAGCGTTTCCACAGCTTGTGTTCCCTCCATGCATGTTGTTCGAACGTGAACACAACATAGGCTGACTCCACCACCACGCCTTCCATGCCGTCACAAAGCTTCAGACAAGTCTCTTTCAAAATCATCTCCAAAGCCAAATGGGAGAATGGCTTTTCAACCTCTTCCGCATCGGCTAGGCGCGCAAACGGCTCAAGTAAGTCTCCAACGATCTTGGCATGGGGAAACAATAATCGAATCAGCCAAGGTTCGTCTTTGGGGCCAGTGAACTCGAGCACCATCTTGCACAGCTCTTTGACAGCTGTCAGAGTGCATCTCAAATTTGAATGCAAGTCTGCAAGGGAAAAAGATTTGTACCGATATGGGTGTCGCCGCAAGGTCTTAGGTTCGGAGTCTTTCTCCTTTACCACACCAATTACTATTTTAGGGCAAGCACCAATGAGTTGAAAAAAATTTCGGGTGCCGATAACGGGGCGTAAAATCAGGTAGGTCAAATTTTCTGGGTACAAGCTCGAATTGTGCACGAACACCTGCTCGCTTCCCAGAAAGTCAAGCTCGTCTAGCAATTGCATTGAGAAGATGTATACCGGATGCATACGGTGGGGAAGGATCTTAAAGATATGGTACTGATCATGTTTCCCGATCCGAGTTGGCCGTGATTTTATAGGCATATACTGTGTGACGTTGATGCACAATGCCCCTGTTTGGCTGCAGACTTGGCTGCAGACTTGGTCTCCCGACTCTGCCGGTCCAACCCAATTATTTTGAAGCCGGTGTGCTTCGAATGTGTACCGTTCTGGAACCAGGTGAGTGTGAAGTTCCATGGATATTACTCGATGTACGGCCTCCTCGCCTCTGAAGTTTGGGCTACCGAAAATGCGGCGCCATTCCTCTTGTGATTCCCATTGCGGAACCCAAGACGGGCACCCATTGCGAGCTTTCGTTCCACGGGCTGCATGGAGAATTTGGTCCTGACCAGAATTCAACAGACAGTGGGCGAATATACCGATGAAGACATGTTGAGACGATAAGGAATAGTCTGCTTGTAGCTCACGGTCTCGCGCATATGGGAACACGTCCTCTTCCGCTTGGACGATTCCCAACAAGCCGAAAACACGATCGCGGGGGTCTGTTGCTTCAGCATTGGAAGCCATCCCCAGAAGAAGTGACATTTTCTTCTCAAACTGAACAGCTCGGCACATATGGCCGAACCATTCTGCAGCGCTCTCGTTCCATTCGAGAGAAGTGTACAAATCCGAAATTTGATTTGCCGTTGAACCGTCGGCCCAAAAGTCGATGTCCCCTATTCGGATCAAGGCCTGGCAGGGCAGAAGAAGCTCTTGGATTACCCATATGCGAGAAAAGTATCGTCGTTCAAGTAAACTTTTGAGAGTAAAGGGTAACTTCGGTTGTTGGTATCCAGAGAAATTCGGCACTGCGGATCCCGATTCAAGGTCGCGCAGAGGATGGCGGCGGGCATGCCTCCCATTCAAAGGTGTAACAATGTCAGACCCAAGATATACGATGACGCGATTACATCCAGAGTAGATCCGGCTCATATTAGCAACTTGTTGACTTCTTTCAGGCACATCTTTCTGGTTGATACAGACAGCGTCGACCCATACCATACGGATCCCCCGCCATGGTCGCATGAATCGAAGCATGTCCCAGCAATTCTTCGTTTGAAAGAGGACGTCCCAGAAAATACCGACGTATATTGGGCAGCATAGAGTAGTATCGTCATTTTCGCCTCCCCAGAGGTAAGAAACAGCTTCGTATTCGGGGCAGTTGTCTAGTTCGTAGACTTCTAATTCCAGGTGGACCGGAAAATTATGCTTTTTAGCTGTTGACAGAACAGCCAGTCGAATCTCTGTGGGCTTGAGAGATTGGGGATATATGGTCGATGGTGCTGACATAGCAATCGTGGTTGTTGCTGTCCTGTTTGAATCTGTTTCGCCGACGGAAACGACCGCTCCGGGACTACTGTCCGTCAGGCTGTGTTCACTCTCCGCCTGGTTTATATAAGACACAGAGCGTGGCCACCATAGGTTCATGGAGCCCGAAGGTTCATCGACGGGGATCAAAGGCGAGGATGATGTATTCGCGGGCATAAGGCTGGATACATCGGCTGATTGGTTGCAGTTGCGACACTCTGGCAACCCATTCTTGACATCAACCTGGGGGCTTAGGCAGCCCGCATCATGCCACCGAGACATGGCAAAATCAAACGATCTCGAATGAGACGCTCCGTGGATCTTGTGAGGTTGGAAAGGCCGGTGCTATTGAGCTGGGTGTTTTGGAGGGTGTCAGGACAATTTTGACTACTCAGTCGGTGGGTTTGAAGCGGGCAAGTTGCCTATTGGATAAGGTAAGTCGGGTATGTCCAACAAACCACATCAGGCTGGCAGAGCAATCACGTGTGGAAAGTGGGTAATCATCAGCAGTATGAGCGTGAACCATCCAGAAGCAAGATAAGTGTAGGCACAAGAAGTCGCTGCAACTCTTTTCCATTGATAATAATTAAGTCGAAGTCTCATCTCCAGCATTATACTCCACTCCCCACTCCCTCTTCCATCACGATATTTGACATCCGCCGGTCATACATCCCTTTACGGGGCAGTGGCCTTGACAGAGGTGGTGGTGAAAGAAGCACAGCCCTGGCCCTGGGCGGAGACAGTGACCTGAGCCGCGTTGTCGTGGCCGTTCAAGCAAGCACCTCCAGAGGCAACGAGAGTGTTACCCGACTGAGAGACGAATTGGATGTTCTTGCCAGCGCAGTCCTCAGCGCGGATGGCAGTGCCGTTGAAGCCGACGCAGACCTCCTTGTTAACGAGATCAGGACGGAAGCCGGCGGTGAAAGTGCGCTGGACGAGCAGGACGTTGTTGCCGTTCCTGGTGGAGGGGGTAATCTGTCTGTCCGCGGCAGTGTTGACACAGGCAGCGTTGACGATCTCGCCTGAGTGATATGTTAGAGATAGTCTATTTGCCAAGAGTTCAATTGCGTCTTAGTCAACTAACCGTTGTTGCGGAAGGTGAGGCACTCGTTTCCGGGCACGCCACCCTGCTCCTTGAAGACGAGGGTCTGCTTGCCCTTCGTGACGGTCTGGCGCTTGGACAGGTCCTCGGTGGGCATGGCCGCGACGGCGGTGGCGAGGGCGAGAGACAGAACGGCGGAGAACTTCATGTTTGCGGCTGAAGATGGAAAATCGAAGAATCGAATATAGTAGTTTAAAGTTGAAACAAGAAAGAAGGACCAGCCAAAACGAAGAGAAGGTTGTCAAAGTTGGAAGTAGAGTGAGCGAATGGGATGAGTCTCAAAACGAATGTCTCGGGTTGAGGGAGGCGTCGAGGCGCTCTTTAAATCCATCCCGTCCAAGATGGGGAGGGATGGGTCGCTCTCGCAAAAGAGAGAAGATTAAGCTTGATGCGACATGAGGCGCCGCTCATCTTCCCAAACTCCCCACACAAACTTGCGACCTTAAGCGGCGACTGCTAATGTTCGTTGAGCCAGGTGAGGTGCAGGCGGCCCTAGTCCAAACAGGAGTCCAGGAGATGGCCGAACTTCTGTGACCTGTGTCAGCTTTTTCATCGTCGCTTAGCCGGCGGACAGGGGTGCTCGAGCGTATTTTTTTAAGCTCATTGCGCCCAAGTTGGGTGGCGCCCCCACCACGACGATTCGCTGAAACGTCTCAAGGTCGGTCGGTTACAGGGTTGCGCCTCCGAATCTGGGGAACACCCCTCCAAAGTGACGGTTTCATCATCGGCGTCAGGGAGCCGCATTAAGGCTGTCATCTTATGTAATGTCGGGTCGCGCGGAGTTCAGAGTATCAAAAGATTGGTTGGCAGGAGCGGGAGATGGGCCAGATTTGCGCATCGAACCAGCGATCCGAGGACCGAGGAAAGGGGTTCGTGAGAGTGGCCCTGGTCTGTCTTGAGGTTTTAGGCTGTTACCGAGTGCCTCCTCGTCTCGAGTTATACGAGAATGCCTTTTTCGCTCTTTTTTCGGAAGGTGTTGTCGATGATCTGAGTCGAATGGCCACCGACTTGGGACGAATTTGGCCAGCTTGTCGGAAATGTCTGACCGCTTGGTTTGGTGCTATCGCAGGGGTGCGGCCGGTATGATTTCCGTTACCTTTGTGAATCATTCAGTCGATTGCCATCTGCCAGCCGGAGTGGTTCATTAGGGCCAGGATGTTCTTCTTAGTGATTTATTGTTAACACAAGGCCGCCTTGCATATTTTCGGCAAGACTCTCCGTGCTCATTCTGCTGCCATAGAATTCTGAGACCACTTGCGACTGTGTTTCCTGTGCCTGTCATCGTTGCTATCTCTGCTCCTATCGTCGTCGTTATCTCTACTGTCGTCGCTTTTTTTCTCGTTTCTGCCATCTCCGTCTCTCCAATTTTCAGTATTTCCACTCAAACCGACTCTTAAGGCCTCAAGTATATTTCGAACACGGAAGATACACTTGTGGCGCGTAAATAAGAAGGATAGTGGGCGGACAGAAACATGGGTTTGGAAAGCTCAAACATGTAAAATTATTTCTGGCCTCTCTTCTTCCCCTCGTGTTCTTCTCTCTTATGACGACTAACATAGTCTCCCCGTTTGTAAACCTTCCCGCAAAGATCACACTGACCGTTGATTTTAGGAAAGTCAACACTGGTCGCCCAGTTGATATGCTTCGTCCATACATGTCTCCTCTTTTCCTTTTCCTCGTCAAATTGTGATTCACAACCATGTTTCGGGCATTTCCTGTGATTTGCCATATGCTCTCTGAACCCAGGAAGACGTCAGCTCTCAATCAAAGGGGTAAAATAATACTTCCTGGAAGGGGCAAGACTCACCGGATACTTTCCTGGTCTGTTCCTCTGAAGGAGCATCCTTTCCAATAGCATCGAATGCGAGTCCTTGGCTTTGGAAAATCGGCGGCAGCCATGGTGGGAGGGATAGGGGCGGTAGAAGTGTAAGTGAGTTTGACACACGTCGGCCGAGTCTCCACGTGTAAGTTGGTTTCTGTTCGATGCATCGCGACCTCTGTCATGACACTCTTCAGCTCCGTCTGCTCCGCTTTCTCACCAAAGGGTTTTGCTTCCCGGTGAAGCGGTGGCGACTCGTCAACGTCTCAAGAGCATTGGGAGGGAGGTGAGAGTTCAGAAATGAGGTCGGATGGGTAGAGATGAGAGATAGCGGTCGCGGACACAGAAATACTTCCTATAGTATCCACAACGTTTGACTCCGTGACATGTGGTGTTGTAGAAGCTGCGTGGGGGTCGTGACTGTAGAAAGAGTCTTCCCACAAGCTAGAGTCATTGTGCTCTGAGAGTAACGGATCTTCAGCCCCGAGGCGGAATGCCCGTATTTGTTCGTTTCCCATGACCAAAATGGCAGACCATCTCAGATCAAAGCTGGGAGTTACAGATTCCCTTACAATAAAGTATCAATCAAATCGTGTGCCTGTTATCGCCTCGAAATTTATATCAAAAGATGAGGTTGGGAAGTTGGGAACGAGCGCGAAAGTGAGGAGCTCGTGGTTTATATGCTGGGACCAACAGTGATAGCTCGTTCCGTGTATATGCATGTCCTCGACAAAGTTAGACGTCCAAACGAGGTTGTCGCTTTCGGCTGCATGTCGTTCTGAGGCGGTGTTCCTGGCAAATGTACAGCCGTGCCTTGCAATTGGACACTGATAACGTCATTCGGGAAATGCACAAGTACCTAATACCTGCCGTCAGCGCTTAACGAGGGGAACCCTATTCGTTAAGGTTGAAGGGCCTGATTTGCGAATCATCTTCCATCGGTTGAGCCAATAAGATGTGCCCGGCCTCCAAAATGAAGTTCAGGCACATGACTGGATGGAGCCGCTGAAAGAGATGCTTAATGCGCACCGAGCAGAAGGGATATCAACCACAGAAATCAGACCGTTGAGAATCGACGGAGTTCGTGTTGGTTCATCTCATCGCCTCCTGCATCCCTCAATCTCCATTCCTTTCTGAGAGCAATGAGCTCACCGTTTGCCAGATCCTCCAATGAGGGTACATTCAGCGCCACGACGACAGAGACGCCCGATACGTCAACGCAGTCTAATGCGGGCGAACTTGCCAATGTCTTGGGCGCGGCTCACGATCGGTTCGTGGTGGTAACGACGCTTCTCTCCCTGATTGATCCGGTGCGCGGTGAGCCGACAACCCACAGTCTCGATCGGCATCCCCACGACGACTCATGGAAACACGAGCAGCTCCAGAAGAAATTTCTCGATTCTTTTGCGTTGGTTTCATCAACATCTAGAATTGAGAGTGAGACTGCAGCAGCTGTATGCTTGGAGCAGGGCCATCCGAGCGGGACTGTCTTGCGACTTGCCCGGAATCGTGGTGTTCCCAAAGAGCTCGTCATCAAGCTGCAGGAGATTTTGCATGATCTGACCGATGTGGCACTGAAAGATATTTTGGTCAGTTTCCTGTGCAACCGCAAAACACGACACTAACTTCGACGAATTGCCAGAGAAGAGTGCAAAGGATGTAGAGCCTGAGATCTTACTAAAAGTCATCAACCTAACCCGAGATAAGATCTGTTCGCTTCTTAAGGAGCTCAGTAAAAAGAAAGTTCGAGAATCTGTGGAAAGATCTATCAGAGAGATGGATGCAAACGACTTGGAATCGGATGACGCCGAGGAAACAGGCTTCAGGCAGTGGGTACTCAAACTGCGTCTACTGACGACGCTCGACCCCAAATTGGATTCGGCTCAGCTTGCCACATACGTAAAGTGGGCATCGAAGGCCAGATGGGCCTACTCAGAACAGCTTGAGACTTTTCTTGGTACCGAAGATGAAGAGTTACCCGCTTGGCTTCAGCACATATACAAGTTGGGGCGATACTACGCAGCAACGAAGGCAATGCTCAAGTTGGCCTCCAAGCAACCAGACGTATTCACGGCTATCCATGTCGAGCCCGTGGATGCACCTGAACAAGTCAGATTTACGCTTGGGAACCAGCGAGATTCTCTTCTGCTGGTGCTTAAAAAGATCACGGCCGCTGACCCAGTAGAACTCAGAAACAAGTTGGGTCAAATTTGGTTCATAGATGATCCCGAGAGGAAGCTACGAGATGCATGTCGTATGACTCTGACTGTGCATGCCGAAATGCAGCTTCTCAGCTTCTACGATCATGATCCCGATCTTACGCCACGACTTCTGTTCATGGGCACAAGCAAGAAGGCATGCTACTTGTGCCACGAGTTTATGTCTCGGCACCCGCTTACGATCGGCGTATCGGCAACCCATCAGAAACTCTACCCGACGTGGCTTCCTGCTCCATGCTCTTCTGTGGTGCGGAAGAAGCACAAGGCACTTCTTTGGGAGTTCAGTCGACATCTTGAGGAAACAACTGCCCGCGACCTCGAAACCAGATTGGGAATCCGGAGGCCGAAATCCAAGGACTCGACGGCCGGTCCTTCACTCACAACTAGTTGGACGGATTCAACTGGGTCATGGACCCAAGAGTTGTCTCTACGAGGTCTCTCATGATTCAGTGTAGATGTACTAGAGATTTCACAAAGGCCTAACACAGATTGGTCATTTCATACACTGCATTGCATGTCCTTGTGTTGATAGTTCGATGCCCTATTGCATTACCAATCACATCATCGAACGACGGAGTCTAAGATAAATCCAACAATAGTGAAAAATATCTTAGGTGGGATAAGACGTCACAACAAATACGTTCTCCATGGTATTCGATCCTGAATTCATCCGACTCTGGTTTCTTCGTTATCCCTACCATCCCTTTTGAAAGACATTGTTTGTGGTAGAGACTCAAGTTGACCAGGTATTTCTTTTCATCTCCTTTACTATTTTAGAAGAGTTTTACTATACGGGCGGAGAACTACCTATTCTTCCCTATCGTATCTATCCCTACCCCTATCCATATCCCGATCCGATAGTCATCCTTGTTGTCGTCTATGCCTACCATCCGCCCGCATAGCTAGAAATTGCTTCTCAGTAAGCAAAACTCATCTAAAGTACCTTGAGGCTGAAATATTGAACATGCTGAAGACCTTGATGTCCTAAGACACTTGGTAGGTGGAAATCGAGAAACTTCACAAATGTTTTCTGTTGTAGTAAGTTGAGGATCGATCACGGTAAGACTTCATTGATATCACAGCATTTACTGCAATTGATTGGAAAGGAAACACGAAAGAATATGTGGCAACCAGAAGCTCCCCAAACAATGACCCACAGGCTACAAAGGTGCTGGGGACCGTGAGAGATACATGAAAATGTTTTCTACGAAAATTTCTGCCCGGCAGTTTATTAATTACCCAAGATATTGCGAATACTGGCCGCACGAAGCCACGATGTCATGGCTGCACGACGAGCTTCCTTTTTGGAGGAGTCCTCTGCACTCTCTGGGCTCTCTGTCCCCACATCCCCTCACAGAAATTGACGCGACACAAACTTCCGCGGTTTGGTGGGGAGATGTCTTCAAACGCTGGGAAGAAACCCTGGACAAATTCAGGCCAATATCCGAGACTGATCAAGAGAAAACAGTCGGGCTTCTTCGCGTATTTCACAAACATCTTCCGGAAGATGGGAAGCTAGTCTTGATGAAAGACGTGGTCACCATCGGCCCAGATGATGACAAGCTCCGAGAACTTGCCCAACATCTACGGAACGCTGTTTTGAAACCGAGTGAGTCTGGATGGACGCGATCCACTGTCCGGTCAATATTTCGTCTGACACATCAGGACTACAGTGAGACTCACCAGCGGCAAGCAACCCAAAACACCACCTGTCAAACCCTTGATGCTTGATTCTATATGGTGCGCGTATGAGCAACAATACTCAGTGAAACAAGAGTGTCTCCGACGGGACGGGTAAAAATGCGCCTACACAAATTGGCCTGACTTGGAGAGCGTACAGGACGGCCTAGTCAGTATAGGTCCTGATAACGATGGGCGGTTAGTTGCCTGTTCAAAATGCGCTCGCATCCTTCCCTTCGCCCTCGGGGAGCTGGGTGATCAAGACCAAGAGGATACAGCCACCGGACGACATAACAAGAGGGTCATTTGGTCGACTCTACAACGATACTTTCCTTCGTTCGTCAAAGACAAGGCAGAGACTCTCAAGATGGTAAACCGAGTCGAAAACGGTCTGACGCTGGATCGCCCTCTGTCCCATTACTTTGAAACATTTAATGTAGTCTTTCGGCCTACTGAACAGGTACGTGGCTTTGTTCTCATGAGGATTCCAAGTTGCCACAAGGCTGGCATCGTTAACGCTCACCTTTTCACCAGGCAGACATACCATCTTGAGTGGATGTCACCCCTCAGGTGCCACGCAAAAAGACGCTTCACTAGCAACGATGAAACAATGAGGCTGACATCAAGCGATTCGAGCTTACCACTACCACGTCCCGAGTTTCTCGAGATGCATTATCGGCTCGGGCATATTCTCAAGGATAGCAGATACTTGCATCACTTTGCCTTCAATAAGGAGATGGAAAAGACGTTCGAATATCCCGCAAATGTCATGCCAGACGGTTCGACCGACTTGGGGAAGATTATTGCGGAGAAGCAATTGATGCATATCTAGGCTTAGGGATTTGATAGTTTGGTATCCGATTACCCTGCACTGGAATATGATTTATCTCCTTCTTTTGCCTAAAGATGTGATGCTAACTGTGAACTGACGCCATTCACACAAGAGCTAGATTTTCGGCACTGCCCCCATCTCACGCTCTGGCTCTGGCATGGCGCATAGCCGCTGCAGAAATACTCCTCGATATACAAGGGAAGAATTACTCATTGAATTCAGCGAGATCCTTTCTCGCCAGATCCCAGATATAAGCCGGAAATCGTCCAATTTGTGAATCTAATTAATTCGACTAGGAGCAGAGGGTTTCGTTAAGCACCAAACAGGGCAGAAATGGGTGAACAGGTCTTCCATTTCTACTATCAGCAATATTAATAAGGCGCTTGTTCGAGTGGCGGGGTACGCAGCCTGCCTCATCCCAATTGCTGGGTATCATTGGAAGACGCGATTCAAACTGATTAGCCCGCTTGGCCAAGAGAATCCCAAATGCGATCACATCCAATCAAAACCAGTCAGCCCCGAGTAGAAACTACGCCCTGTTGTAAGCCACCATGCATCTACAAGTCGCAAGCGATTGGTTAGGAGGGAAGAAGAACAGGATGGTGGTGCCCTTTCACATAGTGCCCTTGCCATTGGATGCAAGCAGTCATCGGACTGACAAATTGTACGTCATCCAGTCGACTCAAAAGCGCGCAAATCTACCATTGTCGCTCAGAAAAGTATAAATACGCCTGATATCAAGAGGCTTCGTGTCCAAAGGTAAGGAAAGCCTATTATTTTTGCAGGCCGGTGAAGTTCTTTAATCTCAGCGTCACCGCACAGGACAATAAACAAGTCTTTCTCAACAGTCCCGCAGCCACTCTTTCACATATCATGTTCATTTTCATGGTATTCTTGGAGCTCTCTCTCGAAATATGACGCGGTGCAATTCTACTTCGGATCCATTAAATGCCACGGGAGACATCGTCGGTTATGGCGTAAGATATCCACGGTTTCCTCTTTCATGCGACATAATTCTACCATTCCTTCAGTTTTGCAGAGCACTGGTTTTCATTGATTAGGATGAGCATTCTGCTAAGTTTGAGGTTCCAGATACTAGCAGCCTTTCTCGGAAGTGCGCTTGTCACCATCTTCGCTGTTCTACTTGCTTACTACTACGATGCTATCGATGACGACTTGATGACCGACCTGGATGACGAATTCAAGAATGAAGTTAGAACTATCATACGAAAGATTAAAGGAAGCGTCAAGAACGTACTCAAGGGCTCTCTCGGCCGAGCCTTTAGGCAAACTGAAGAACACAGCACTGCGCGGAGTGATACCCAAACGCGAGACGATCTGCGGGAAAGGCGCACCGCATGCTTCAACCAATTCGTACTTTCTTTAAGCGATCAGCAACTTGTTACGGGGTTGGCGCTTTTGATAATCACTGTCTCCAGCCAGGACAATTTGTCCGGCTATGAATTCTCAGTTGCTCACAGTCTTGCCTGGTTTTCTTCGACTACTCACCTCGCAACTTTGGACGTCTTAAGGCCGACTTTGAGATCTCAAAATCGATGGGTCCTGGCAATTCGTGTCTTTGGCATGTTTCTTCTGCTCATACTACTCACATATACGTCTTACCGCGTGTCACGGGAGATGTCTGCGTCGAAGCTGCCAGCGTCGTGCACAAGATGGCACATAGAGGCTGGCGCTGCAGCATCTCGTGTCATTCAACCCACGCTCGTACTTCTGATTATTTGGAGCGGATATACTTCTCGATTACTGGATATATGTCTGCAGGACAAACTCGATCCATGGGCTCCAATTACTAGTATCCTAGTAGAGAAAAGCCCTGAACCCAGGGTTCTCACTCAAGAACAACAACGACAAAAAAGAATTGCGAATCGCAGGTGCAACATGCTGCTTCGCATTCAAGGTCTCGAAAATGAGAACTCATCCTTCTTATCTTTTTTTAAGTTTGCAACTAGACTGACCCTGGGGATTTTCGACTACAATCGGGCATTCATTTCGACCATACCAATGATATCCTTCAGCTTTTCTTATGGCGTGTCCCAGGTCGTTTCATATGCGTTCTTAAGTGCACCGACTCTAACGGAGGAAGCCAGGGAAATGGGATTTGGCCAACTCATGGCCCTATTTCTTCTACTGCTGCCTTGCCTTGCAGCTGGGGAGGTGTACGGCGGTAGGTGCCTGTCATATTACAAACAATTTATTGGCTTCCAATACTAAACCTTACTCAGACTACCAAAACCAAAAGTTGAGGGCGCGTTCCGTTCCTGCGAATGTCGCACTTGTGGCAGGAACCCAAACGATGGAACGAACACAGCCTACGCGCGATCCGTACCAAATCAACTTCGAGCACGTCAAAAAGTATCTCTTTACGGCCGCGAAGGATCCATGTGAGATTCCAGAAGACAGAAGAGATGTCTTATACGGGGAGTTTGTAGCCCTACTTCATATTGAATTACGTCTCCGCAAGCGCGGGAGCGCATCCCGTTTATCTCAGTTAGTGCTGCTCCATGCTTTTCTTAGTTTCTCGTATGCGACATGTTTCGTGAACGCAGAATCAGATTTTTACTATCTAGGATTCTCTGTGTTTCTCTTATGGGTACTGTTCGTTGTCCCAGACTTCCTGATGGGCCTCCCGGCGTCGTCCAAAATGTCACCAGCCCAAAGCATTTATGTGGAGACGGAACGTTTAGTTCAAGAAAGACAACAAATGCTGTCAACCTCAGGAACTTCCAGCAGTTCTGCTTGATGAGCGATGTCATCTGTTGAATGCAAAAAGTCTCTATTCTCTGGGCCCCTTCCAGCTTGCGTAAGGTGCAAAAATTGGCAACTGCAGAACAATTCAATATCTCAATAATAGTTTCCATCAATTTCCTCCATCCCAAACAGTTGATGGGACTTCGTTAGCTGACCGTCTGACTTATTGAGACATTAGCTGCTTGTTATCCAGACACAGGCGTGTCAGTAAGCTCTATCGGTGCTGTCGTCTCTGCAATCGCAACTGCCGGACGAGCAGCCTCTTCGTCTGTTCCCCGTTGGCGCGTATCTCTTTGCCGCCGAGGTCGTTCTGCACTTGTCGGTGGTTTCCAGAACCACATGAGCAAGATTGAAATGCACACAAGTACAGCCATCAGCACCATTGGAAAACTGAGGTACGCGGCGATACCGTAACCAAGTACCTTCGCACCCAGAATCACGTCGTTAAACATTCCAAGAATGAAGGAAACCAGAACAATGATAGCGAGTATCGTGATACCAAGCCACATTAAAACAGAAACAAAACGACGCCCGACCTTGTATTCAGTTCCCATTCGGAGTTCAAGGTCCACCAAAACGTGATCGGTGGCAATCTTCAGAAAACTGAGGAACACCAGCAGGGGCAATACGAGTGCACCGAGAAGAACAACAACGCCGAAAAAGTCGTACAACAACGGCCCCAAGTCCTTGAATCGCGTCTGCATGCTGAGAACTCCAGCGGACAGTGAAAGTGGCAAGAACATTGTCGCAAGTATGGTCAGTCGCTGGACACTATTCGTTTGTCTCATCTCACGACGTAGACCCAGGAATTTGATGTCGTGCTCGAGGCTGGTGGATAATCTCGACAGACATCCTCTGGCTTCCGCGCAAAGACCATTTATCTCCAGTTGCAGTTCCCTAAATCTGGCTTGATCTGGTGTCATTGACGTAGTTGGGGAACCGGTCGAAATAGGTTGACTAGCAATCGCTTCCTTGGCAATTTCAACCAAGAATTCGATCGCTTCCATCATTCGCTCTCCCGTCCTTTTTATGTCTCGAATGCGACAAGAATACTTTGTGATTTCTTTCAGATGACCTTGTTTGAATTTGGAGCGTCGAGGGTCAAAAAGGGGCTGCTTGTCGTTCATATAGGATTCTTCGTAGGCGACAACAAATTCAGTGTATATTACCAAATTGGCGTGGTAGTATTGGAGACTGAACATTTGCTTCCACTTCGATGTGCTCCTGAATACCTGATACATGTGATCAAGTCCATATAAATGGCTTGCGAATGAGGCTGTGGCTTTAAAGGAGTCGCGTGATAGTGCCCGGGCAGTTGAGTTGCCTATGAAGCGCTCGGGTCTTTCGACTTCCGAAAGGTTATCCGGCACAGTGGAACTGTGAGGGACAAGCGTCTTACATTGGATGAACACTGTCAATGACTTTAGTACTATTCTCGACGAAGCGTTCGAAACATGGATATAGGTAATGGCCATACCAAGACAGTGATTATCATGTTCCTGGAATAGAATGTTGCGTTCCACGCGAGCAAAGGAGACGTCTTTGCGAAACTTCCCGGCCGGCAAGAGAATTTCGAAAGATTCCAGGCGACACCAACGAATGCTTGGCCAATTCCTCTTTGATGACAAAGATATAAGGCCAGTCGTGTATTGGCTCAACGGGGGAATTTTGCAGCGAGAGGCAGTGGCTTCGTCGTCCAAATCACGAACACCATCGTCGCTAATGCTGACGTCGATTCCACTGCCGTTGCTGTCGCCGTGATTGCCGTTGCTTGTACTATTATCGTCGTAGCTTGTACTATTATCGTCGTAGCTGTAATAGCTGTCACCGCTGCTGTTTTCATCGTCATCTTCGGGGCTCCGAATTCTCCCAGGTTCTCTTCTCATATTGTTCATTATTTTGAAGCTGATGCTGCCGGCGCCGCAGTCCCACAGGAGTTTCGTGTTATGATCCTCAAGTACTTCCACCACGTAGACTAGGGGCGGTCCATTTTGCAGCCTGGGAATAGAATTGAGAACCAGAGCCAGATCCGCGGCCGATTCGCAGACTTTTTCTTTGCTGACTGGCTCATTTGGTCGGGTGCGCTCTGAAGCAGCGTCTGTAATGTCCCAGACTCGGACGTAAGCGTATCGATCATGCCCTCTGATTCGCGTCCAAATGTCGTCGAAAGAGTCGGATGATGCTTCTTTTAGTGCTGAAATGGACCGGCGCCATATGGAACGAGCGAAAATCCCCACGGCAATGATGAATTGGGCAACAGTCGTACATTTGGCCAACCCAACAAAAGTACCGACGTAAGCACCGACGTAAACACCGAGCGAAAAGTAGAACCCGCCTCTGCTCATGACAGAATAAATGTAAGGGTACGAAGTCGACTTTGAAGGGGGTCACAGACAAGGCTTTGAAAGGGAATTGCTGGCGTATATGAATATTCGGAGAGATCAGCACTGCATATATACGGCTACATCCGAGGCCAATCACTCGCGACGAGTATCCCCCTTACAGACTTCTCCTCTTGTGTAATCAGATGAGTTTTCAGCTCACGATTACCTCATCATCTTGGTCGCAAGTGTGTCCCTCATTTTCAGTCGGCTGAGACGTTTTGTTCGGACTACGTGACCCAGACACTAATACGCCAAAATCGAGGGGAGCATTATCTCCAGCTGCTGGCTGCACAAACACCGACGAAAACTCGTGAAACGAGTCGCACCACAACGTCAAAAACCACCCAATCTTACATAGTAATACAAGTGTATTCATCATCATGTCCAAGGACAGCCCATCCAGTCCAGTCCTCAGCGCTATGCATCGCAACCAAATCCAGTTGCCTCCCAATAAGGCCAGTAAACCCAAAAGCCCGCAATGCCATGCTAACGCAGTTCCAACTTCCCGCCTTCCTTTTCTCCCATCCTTCCGTCCTCCCTCAGATCTCCGTCTCCATCTCCAAGTCCGGATCAACCTCCGTCCCCAAATCCCTATCCTCAAGAAACCGTCTCCCCAGCAGCTCCTCAGGCAGATACTCCTGCCTCACCCGTCCCTCCCTATAATTGGGCGGGTACTTGTACTCCGCCCCGTAGCCCATCTCCCTCATCAACCGCGTCGGCGCGTTCCTCAAATGCAACGGCACAGGCAACGCCGCCACGCCCGGCTCCCTCAGCGCCGCGTACGC
This sequence comes from Colletotrichum endophyticum, assembly GCA_027406105.1. NCBI lineage: Eukaryota > Fungi > Ascomycota > Sordariomycetes > Glomerellales > Glomerellaceae > Colletotrichum > Colletotrichum endophyticum. Next base: position 3,095,031 of record JANVYF010000010.1, on the reverse strand, counting down.
ATTATTCAGCCCGCGATACGCCCTCGTGCTCTTCGGCGCAAGGCTCAGCGCCACCGCGCAGTGCGCCAGCGGTATCCTCGCCTCAGGCATGCCAATCTGCTGCGCGGCAGTGTACGCCGCCGTCGCGAGCGGTAGCAACGTGTTATCCGCGAGCCCGACGTCCTCCGACGCGATCACGACCATGCGCCGCGCCACGAACAGCGGGTCCTCGCCCGACTGCAGCATCCGCGCGAGGTAGTACAGCGCCGCGTCCGGGTCGTTCCCCCGCACCGCCTTGTGGAACGCCGAGATGGTGTCGTAGTGCTGGTCGCCCGCGCGGTCGTACACCAGCGTCTTGGTCAGCGACGCCTTGATGTCCTCCTTCGTGATGCCCGGCCGGTTGCATATCGAGAGCGCGAGCTCCAGCAGGTTCAGCGCCGTGCGTGCGTCCCCGTCCGCGAAGGCCGCGAGGTAGGTCACCAGCTCCGCGTCGATCAGCGGGCTCGGCACCCCTCCTGCCCCCTTCGCATTCTCCTCCTCGATCGCGCGCATCAGGATCCCCGCCACGTCCTCCCGCGTCAGCTTGCTCAGCGTGAACGTCCGGCACCGCGAGAGCAGCGCCGCCTGCACCCTGAAACTCGGGTTCTCCGTCGTGGCGCCGATGAGCGTGATTGTGCCGGACTCGACGGGGTGCAGGAAGACGTCCTGCTGCGCCTTGGAGAAGCGGTGGATCTCGTCGCAGAAGATGATGGTCTTGCGCCCCGTGAGCGCGCGCTCGTTGGCCGCCTCGGAAAAGTACTTCTTGCACTCGCCCACGCCGGAGCTCGTCGCGTTGAGCTCGATGAAGCGCGACCCGACGCTGTGCGCGATGCACCGCGCGATCGTCGTCTTGCCCGTCCCGGACCCGCCCCAGAGGATCATGCTCGGCACGCGGTCCGACTCGATCAGGCTGCGCAGCACGCCGTTCGGGCCGACCAGGTCCTGGCCGCAGACCTCGTCGAGCGTCTTGGGCCGCATGCGTTCCGCGAGGGGCGCCGCTCGCGCCGTCTTGGTGCGTTTCGTGGCCGGGCCCGTCTCGGGGGGCGCCATTTCCTTGTCGTCCTGCTCCGCGACTACCGTGCTGCCGCCAAAGGAGGGGGAAGGCACGGCGCCGGGGCCGTCGTCGAAGCTGCGCTTCACGCCTGCGGTGCGTGCGATGCCGCCGTTCGCGTTGGCGGGGGTGGTGAGGACTTTGGTCGGGGGAGCATGGCGTTTGGCGGCTGGGGTTGAGAAGAAGCTCGACGCGGGGCGTTTGGCCTGGGAGGCGGAGGGAAGTGTCGTCTGCGTGCCGTTGGGAGCTTGACTCGCTGTCGGGGAGGTGGTACGGTCGGGGTTGAAGATGTGGGAGACGCAGCTGGAGTCGATGTGGGAGTTGATGAGGGTCTCCTTGACTGGCTTGTTGCAGATGGGGCAGTCTACGGCTGCCATTTTAATGGAGCTACTGCGGTTCGACGCATGCGAAAACGGGGAAGCAATTGTATTTGTGATTGGTGAAGTGAGCGTGATGTCGCGGCAACGAATGTGGTCAATTCTTTCTGGGAGGTGCAGATGGCCAAACGAGTGGAAGTAAGTGGAAGACGCGCTCTGGGGAATTTTCCCGATGACGCGCCTTAATTGAGTTGCAGCTGTGGGAGCTCTCGCAAATTCTAGTGGGGCCGGCACGCCTCGCTCCGCAACAGCCGACTGTGACCCGCCGGGACCCTGGGCAGGTGCCAGGTGCCTTGTCGCTCAAAGCCGGCTGTTCTTTTGGAAGGTGTGGGGAGGATGGATCGGTGCCGGCACTCGGATTCGGAGATACACTGTGCCATCCGTCTGCCCGCCCCCGATGGGACGAACGCCCGGGGAATGATCTCATCGAAGGGGGGATGGAACCGATACACCGCCACTACTGCCTAGACAATTGCCTGCCGGCGAAGATGTTGTGAGAAAATAGTTGATTCTCGCCCAGACTCGCGGTCCAGGTCTTTCTCATAGGTATCATTACACCTAGTAAACGCCTCCCAATGCCGTCCAGTGACCTACAGTCCCAATTTGATGCTCTGATCGAACGTGATGTACACGACGCTGCAGCATATGTACAATGCCAATGCCGTCCACCGACTCGTCTCTGTCTATGGAAAAAGACCGCGGCGCTGAATGAATTGTGTATCCCATGCAGCAAATCTACATTGCCCCCCAGCCATTAAGCTCATCATACCATGAACGACTCGCCGCAGCCGCATTGCTCCTCTGTGCATCTTCGTCAGCCAATGCTCATTCACCTCTTTCCCCGGCCACAGCCCAAGGAAACGCATCAAAGGGTGTTACTCACTGATGTTCGGGTTCTTAAACACAAACCTCTGGCTCAACTTGTCCTCGACCCAGTCCATCTCGCTGCCGATGATGCTGAACAGCGCCTTGCTGTCAATCAGCACCTTGACGCCATCCTGCACCACCTCCTCGTCGAAGCTGCCCGGCTTCTCCACGAACTCGAGGTGGTACGCCAGCCCCGAGCACCCTCGGTTGCGCACGCCGACCTTGATCAGCTTCGGCTCTGGCTGGTCTAGCAGCGCGCGCAGCTGCTCCACCGCCGCGGGCGTCAGCTTCATCGCCGCCTTGCGCGCGCGCAGCTTCGACCGCGGGCGGGTCGGCTTCGTCGCGGGCGTCGTGGTCTTTGCGGCTGTTGTTGGTGTGGGCTCGGCTGTGGAGGGCTTTGTGGGTGTCGTTGATGACTGGGTAGAAGACTGCTGCTGCTGCGGTGTGGCGAGCTGCGAGATCTTGGGCGGCCTCGTCTCGTTGACCTTCGGGAGGGGATCCGGCTGCGCGATCGAGCCCTCTGCGCCGTCGGCACGCGGTGGCGGGGGCGTGGTGTTGGGGTAGAGAGGGTAGGACTGGAAGGACGGGCTGCCGTAGGCTCGGCGGCCGGCGACGCAGGGCGAGTAGGCGCATTGCATCGCGGTGCAGGAGCGGCGGATCGCCAGGCGGGTGAGTATCCTCGGGGCGTTCATCGTGGGAATCTGGATTTGAGGTTGGGTGGGTGGGTAGGTTGGTTTGTTTGCGCAAATAACCGGTTCTGGCGGTCTGCTTTCGTCTCGGCGGTCCCAGCAATTGAGGAGTGCTCGTGGGGAGACGTCGAAGGGTGGTGGTTATTAGGAAAGGTTGAGAGGAATAGTCCGACGGCAACGGAAAGTTGGCAGTTTGTTTGTAAGGTCGGAGGTTTTTTGCTGGGTTGGTCGGGTTGGGGGGACTCGACTCCAATGAGTTTGCGGATCAAAAGTGTGGCTGCACTCGGAGCAGAGCAGAGCAGAAGCTGGGGCCCGGGAAGGGGTCAGTTGACAGGATTTGGCTGTGGCCCCGTGGCGCGGCTATGACATGGCCACTGCGCTGCCGGGAATTCTCGAGCTCTCAGCCAATCAGAGGCCGGTAATTTGTCAACGGCGGGTTGATATGACAAAGCAAGCCTCACAGCATGTTGGATGACTCTTTGCTCATCGTCCCTTCCTGTGGCGTTACCTCTCTCTTAGGTAAGACGACACAGCAAGGATATGTGATGAAGGGCCGACGGTAATTTGACACCTTGAGGGCTTGAGGTGCATTATTCATGGATTTCGTTCATGCTGCAATAAATCGAATGATGTTTTGGAATGAGACCATTGGCATTAGGTTTGCTCGGAAAGTCAAAAGTCGCTTCGGCTACATTCTCGGCAGCAACCGAGTAGAAAGACGTGGGGGTCGATGAACCGCCAAAGACATCAGCCGCCATTCGTGGTCATCTAGTTCTAAAAGAAGCCGTGAGCAATGGGTAGCACATAAGACACCATGAGCATTGGCTAACACGTATTCGCTCGCACCGTATGGCTTCACAACATGACGATAATCACGCATCAATATCAATTGCATGAGCAATATGGGATGGAACACCATCAATTAGACTATCCATCATATCAATCATCATTACAAATTCATACAATCTACCCTCCAACCCACATCATGACCGCTCAACCATCCCCCTCACATCCCCCACCGCCGCCCTCGCCATCTTCTTCAACAAACTCCTCTCGTCCGCCTCCCGATACCTCTCCCACGTATCCAGCCCCTCCTTCGCCTGTATACTCAGCGTCTCGTACCCCTGCTTAATCACCTCCGTCACCTCCACGCTCGTCAGGTTCGCCTTCTTGCGCCCGCCCTCCAGCAGCTCCTTGTAGTGCGTGCTCACGCTGATCAGCGTGTCGATCGAGTTGCTCTGCCTCTTCCCCAGCGCGTAGCTCTCCTTGAACTTGCCCAGCACATCCCCCGTCTCGACGACCTTGTAGAACAAATCGTCGTACGCCGCCGCGCCGGGCAGGAACGCCTCGCCCGCCGACAGCGACAGCGCGAGCAGGTTCACCACGTTGTCCACCAGCAGGTCCACTTGCGCGAGGTCCTTCAGATCCGCGACGTACGTCGTCAGGAACCTGACCAGATTCAGCAGCGCGCGGAAGAGGTCTGCCCAGTGGTACGCGAGCCGCGTGCGGCTCCTGCTCAGATACGACACGACGCGCAGCATGATGCCCACGCACAGCGTGTACAGCCCGACGTCGAGCCGGCGGCGCAGGTTGTGCGTGATGCCGTCGACCATGGTGTCCAGCACCGCCGTCGCGAGGATGCGGTCGCCGCGCACGAGGGGCAGGTACGGCTGGCGCTGGCGGCACAGGCGCACGGCCGTCTTGCTCTCGTCGCTGCAGATGCGCTTGCAGAGCACCGGGTCCTCGATCAGCAGGCGGAACACCATGAGGTTGAGGTGCGAGTAGTGCGTCGTGCGCTCCGAGAGGTGCGCGTGCTGGAGGAGGTAAGAGGTGAGCGAGGTGAAGGCGGCGAGGGGCTGCTCGGCGCCCTTTTCGGCGGGGAGCGTGGCGAGGTTGAAGCAGAAGAGCTTGTTGGCGTGCGTGAAGTCGTATGTGGCTAGTAGTACGGCGGCTTCTTCCCCTGGTCTGTGATCATGCGTCAGTAAGCGTGAGTTCACGTTTGATGTTGTATGTACTTACAGATTCGTGAACATGGTCTTCATCGTCTCGGCGTCGTATACGGGCTTCTTCTCCGGCTTCGGCCCCCTGGCGACGACACCCAGCCCCATCATCCGCAACGTGCCGTTCAGCGTCCACCCCTCGGGCAGGTCCTCCTGGACGTCCACGTACTGCGTCCTCAAGCTCTGGCACGTCTCGCCCACGCACCTGATGATCTTCCGTATCGTCGTTTCGTTGACGAAATCGTTGAGGCGCATCTGGTACGGGTTCTGGAATTCAAACTTGTTGTAGTTGGCGAGCAGGCCGAGAAGGGTAAAGGGGTAGAGGATGCGTTGTGTCGAGTCCGCGTCTTGGATGAACTGGTCTCCCGTCAGTTTTGCCAGTTCTCTGGACTCTCTTGCATAAGGAGTTTACCTTCATGACCGCGGGAAACAGGTCCCTTTGAATGAAATACGTCAACAGACTCGTCTGGTACGCCCCGGCCGTAACAGCGAGCACCACCTCGACTGCCTTCTGTCTCAGCTCCAAACTCTTCCCGCTCCGTATAATTAGATCCAGCGCACCGACAAAATCCGTAAAGACGGTGTCGACGTGGTCGATCCCCGCCAGCACGTTGATGATGTCCGAACTGGGGTGCGCATACTTTTTCGAGAGCGCCGAGCACAGGAATATGCTCAACGTCTGCCGTCGTCAGTCCTCTATTGCCCAAACTCCCACAACCAGCTTGACGCAAAGACAACAGACGAGCCAGGGAAAGGAACTCACATCAAGCGCATGCAAATCCGCAACCCCCTGCCCGCTCTTCACAGCGCCCACCGCCCTCGCGAACAGCTCCCTCGTCTGCTCCTCGAGCGCAAGCATGTCCGCGGGCCCGAGGCCGTCCAGTATCCGCCGCAGCGCCGCGCGGTCCGGCCTCAGCAGGAAGAACTCGCGCCAGAAACCCTCGGTCCGGTCATCGTCCTCGTCATCCTTGAAAAGCTCGCCATGTTAGCCCGCCTCGAGGTTTCGGCTTCGTCGGGAAGGGGTTGGGAAGATGTCGGATTGGCAGATGGGTTGTGTCAAATCGCAAGAGAAGGAGGGCAACCTCCAAAGCCGGCCACCAAGGCCGCATCGCGAGCTTCAAACCCGCCCGCGGTGGAGGCTCCGGATCGCAGATCCCTCCCCCGTCGCGCAAAGGAAGAACCCAAAAAGAGAAAGACGCACCTATCCACGACCGCCCGTTAGCCGCAATCCCAAACCGCAAATGCGCATTCCCTTCCCAGACAGTTACGAACCTTGAACAACCCCTCATACAGCTCGACAACCTTCGGCTTAAACACCTCGGGCGGAGGCTGCCTCGTCAGCGGTGATGCTTCCATTCCCGCGCAGCGCAGCACCCTATTCCTCGTTTCCAGGTCCGTTCGCTTTTGCAATTCCGTTCGGCGGGTATTCGTTATCGCAGGCAGTCCAGCAAAAAACACAGAAGATTACAATTGCATTAGAAGAAAAGATCGGAAGGCACGGAAAGGAGCAAACGTTGACTGCTGGTTGAACAGTGTTCGGTCCGGACGCGCCAGCAAGCTATCTTGGGCACGATACGATACGATACGCGGTCCGATAAAAAAAAAGATAAAGGCCCCCTTCCACCCCCCAGAAGGGTGTTGCTGCGTAGCTCAGGGGTGCGTTACAGTGTCCTCTATTTTCGTACTGCCTCATCTCCTGTCCTCTGCACCTATTTCACAGTGCCATCTCCGGACCTTAACGGTACATTACGACACAGCGCATGCCCAGAGCCCCAAAACCACCAAGCTACGGTAACTTAGCTGGCTGCCTCCTAGAAAAGATCGGGACACATGTCCCAGCCCGTCACGCCGTTTCAAGCACATCGCAATTCCCCGGCACCAACCACCCCCTCCCCCTTGAACGCAAACCAGCAGCGTAGGGCTGACCACCCAAGAAACATTTCGCATCAAGCCAAAAACGACACGTGCAGATTTTCCTCCTGAGCAACCCAGTGTCACCCTCAACGTCCCGTTGAACCAGAAGAACCCGCAGGAGCTTTCTTTCGCCAAGCCGAGGTAGGTTATAGCACGGAGCTGCTATTATTATCATAGCGGGCCGATGGTCAGGGGTGCAAAGTGATCTCGGCTTTCCCACCCGGACCGCGATCCTCACGATGATCGCAATGTGCCTCTCCTCTCCGTACACGACTTCAACATCACGATCTCAACACTGGGACATTATTCTTAACGAGAAAGTCAACCCTCGCAAGGGCTCTGTGTATATCTAAACACCCTGGAAAACCAGCATCGCTAGCTGCATCCCCGCCCAATGCAATCATTAAAACTGATATGTGCAATGGGTATTACCCAGGACCCCCTCCCTTCCCTTTCCCATCTCCAATGCTTGCTTTACAAGTCCCTGAATACAAAAGAAACAATTTCCAACGCCCCTCGCAATGCCATTGTGTGTGTCATCTATGTACAGACCGTCCAAGACCACCGGATTATAGTGTATGGGTAAGTAAAGTCGGAGACTTGGTAGGTCTTTTTGTAATTCTGTCCACGGCCAGGCGGCTAGTACATGATACTCTGCCGCCAGCGCTCAATGGACTGCGGCTGTCCGGGCTGCATTTGCATTTGCATCTGCTGCATCTGCATCGGCGTCATTTGCTGCTGCTGCATGCCCATGTTCATCGCCATGGGCTGCGTCTGCATCGGCATGCCCATTCCGCCGCCATACGGGTTCATCTGCATGTTGTTCATGTTCATGCCCATGCCGTTCATGTTGTTCATCCCGCCCATGGCACCCGCACCGCCCATGCCTCCAGCGGTGTAACTGCCGTAACCAGAGGCGATCGCCGGTTTGTTAGCCATCTGGGTCATGCCAGCCTGGCCAATCAAGCCACCATATGCAGGTTGCTGCTGTTGCGGCATTTGCAGGGGCGCCCCGTAACTGCTGAAAGCCATACTGGACCGGTTCCAGCCGGGTGCCATGTTGACACCGGCGCCGGCGTTGGACGACTGGACGTTGTCGATGAGACCACTGACGCGCCTGCTGCCGGTGGTACCTCCATTACCATCGTTGAACTTGCCGTTCATGTACCCGCCAGTTGGCGCCAGAGCCTTGGGCTTGTCGAGGCTGGTCGGCATCTGCGCACGCACGGCAGCCATCTTGGCCTCCGCCGCCCGAACCTTGCGCTCCTCTTCTTGGAGCCTGGCCTGCTCCTTCAAGGCCGGGTTCTCGTGGTGAATACCTGGGTGGCTGCCGAGGACGTCTGCCAGACTATGTTGCTTGCGCAGCGGCGGCGCTTCAGGCTGGTTGATGCCGAGCCCGCCACCGAGTCCGCCGCCGAGAGTCATTTCCCGCTCGCGCGCCTCCCGCTCAGCCTGTAGCCTCTTCCGGCGCTGACCAAGAGTCTCTTCTTCAGGAGGCACCTCCTTCTCCTTGCCCTTGTCTTCGTCCTTCTTCTCCTCAGGCTCGCCGAACTGATTAAGAATCTCGGCAGAGAAAGCACGACTAACAGGGCGGGCCTTGGGCAGGTTATTGTGATCGGCCTCGTCCTTGGCCCGGAGACGACGCATGCGTTCGCCCAGAGTCTCACCAGGCTCGTCATCTTCCGACTCCTCCTGGGGCCTCACGCGCTCAGAAGAGGGCATGTGGTTGAGGCGAAGTTGGCTCAAACCAGCATTCAGAGTCATGGCACTCCTTTGTGGCCGGAGAGTTCTTGGTGGTTCAGGCTGTCCAGTAAGACGAGCGCGGCGAGAGCTCAAAGGCTCGTTCTCCTCCCTCTCACGCTGCTCCATCAGACCTAGAGGGCGGTTGACATCTGCGACGACACCCTGGTTGGCGTACAAGACACCCAAAGGCACCTCGTCATCGTCGGAGTCCTCCTTTTCGTCGTTGGCGCCATCCTCCCAGGCAAGCGCAATCTTCTTCTTCTCACGATGCCTCTTCTGCGCCTCGGCGACGGCGTCGAGTTCGAGGAGCGTGGAGTGCATGCCGCCGGCCAGTGCGCTGTTCGGCAACTGCGTGCGCAGCTTCTGGTTGTACTTTCGCAACTGAAGCTCGGCGAGCAGCGTCGTCGGAGGTCCGTCGAGAACATGAGCAAACTCGTCCTCTTCCTCTTCTTCAGACTCTTCACCAGACTTCTTCGACTCGGCGTCCACGTTCTCGGACAAAGCCTTGCCCTCATCGTCCTGAGCCATGGAGTTGGCCCTAGACGTATCAGCAGACTTCTTGCCGAAAGGCAGGATGCCCTTCTTCTTCTTCTGCGACGCGGCAATGTGCTCTTCAGGTAGCAGCGCCCCGGGCGCGGCAGACTTGCGACGGTTCTTCTTGCCATCAGGACCGTACACCTCAGAGCCGAGCTTGCCGGCGAAAGCGTGGTCCGTGAAGGCGCTGACGGGAGCATTCGCGGAGGCGTCGAGAATGCTGTCCAGAGTAGCCATGGCCGAGCCATCCTTCATCTCAATCTGCGGTGTCGTAGATGGTAGATCAAAGAAGGCGCTGGCACGCAGCTGCGGTGGCAGATCTGCAGCCCTAGGCATCTTGGACTTGCGGCGCTGCGTCGGCGGAGGCGCCATGGGCATCTCCTCCTGTTCACCAGCCAGCAGTCCATCCCTTTGCTCGGCAGGCACGTGAGAGTCGACGCCAGCAGTAGACTCCTTGATCGACGTGCCACCAGATCTCTGGCCGTCAATGTCCTCGCCCAGCGTCGTCGCACCATGCCCGGCAAGCGGGTCGGGTAGCCACATCTTGGACTCTCTCACAGCAGGGGCCTCGGGGTCTTGAGGCAGGTACTCGGCCTTTCCAAACCCAGGGTGTCCCATAGCCTGCAGGACCTTGGAGTGTCTCGCGTTCCGGACATTGGTCTTGGGCTTTCTAGACAGCTTGGGGGGCAGATTAAGCATCGCCGGCACGCGGGCCGGATAGTACAGCATCTCCTGCCCAGTGAGCTCGTCAAAGTACGATTGCGGCCTGACCTGGGTAGCCTTGGGGGGGCGAGGCATAGGCCGCGGTTGGGGTTCAAACGGCGGCTCAGTAATGTCGGGCATCGGCATGGTCTTGGGCTGCGGCGGCGGCATGTCATTGTACTCGCCATCGCTCTGCTCACGAGAATCCCAACCGCCGCGCTCGGAGTACTGGTCTGGTTGGCAGTGCACGCCATCAAAGTCATCGAAGGCGTTCTTGTGGTCAAAGGTAGCCGTAGACCTGGGTGTCGCTGGCCTGTCCTCAGAGTGTCTTCCGTTGTCACCACCAAAGTCCAAACCCAAGCCGGACTGCTCCTGGTCCAGGTGCCCGCCGACATTGTACGAGCTGCTGCCGCCGTTCTCTTCGTAATGCGTATTCGGCCGTCGGATAGTGGCATCATCGTCGGCCAACGGCGCCCGATCAGCATCATCAAGCGCCCGCTGCGTCAAAGCAACAGGCTCTGACTCTGCAATCTCGGCCAGGGAGGGCTTTCCAGACATGCCCGACCTCGCGCTCCGCGTGGACCCCTTGCCGGGGCCGTGACGCGACATGACGGCGTCGACATCAATCTCTGGCCTCCCACTCGCCGAATTCTTGGACCCGGAGCGCAGGCGGCCGGTGAGGGAGTGGTTGGGCGACATGACGTAGCCGCTGGGGGAGTAGCCGCCGTGGCGGGCGGCGTTGTTGAGCTCGACGATGGAGGCGACGGGAGGGATGACGCGCAGGGGGCCGGGCTGGGCGGCGGCGTCGTCGATCGGGGACTGGGATGCGGCGACGGAGGCGGCGAGGATGGAGGAGCGGCGGGAGTCGGAGCGTTTCAGTTCCCCATGCAGGTCGCGGATGGCGTCCTCGATGGAGCTGGTCATGGACAGGCGCTCGGCCGTCTTCTCGAGGGCGGCGACGTTGCCGACGTAGGCGCCGGAGCGGCAGTTGAGATCGGGGACGGGGTGTTTGAGTATGAAGGTGTTGGAGTCGGAGGTCGTACGGACGATTGGTTTGGGGACGGGTTGGAAGATGTTGGAACCCGAGGAGGAGGAGTGGTGGTGACGGTAGCGGCTGGGTGACTGGTGTTGCTGTTGCTGCTGCAAGCTGTCCTGGATCTGGGAGATGAGGCTGCTGTTGGATCGCAGGGACGAGGTGGAGATTTGGCGGGTAAAGGCAGCTGGGGCGGAGAGAGCCGACGCAGCGGAGGCAGCTGAAAGCGGGCTCGTGATGGAACTCGTATTCGGGGCGGTCGTGTTGATGTTGATGTTATTATTGTCGCCGATATTTTTTGTTCGCAGGGCCAGGGGGGCGATGTGCTGGACAGGAGGAGAAGAAATGGAAGAATTCGACTGGCGGAGCGACCGCGGTGGTGACTGGGGTTGGGCCTGCTGGGACTGGGACTGCAGGTGGGATTTAGGGGAGAATTGAGAGGCGGCGCTGGGGCTGCTGCTGCTAGAGTTCGTGTTGGTTGTAGCGGCGGTACTGGTGTCTGTAGCGGCACTGCTGCCCCTGGCCACCTGCAGCGGATCGAGGGACAGCGGCGTCGACCCGGCATAGCGCTGGCGCGGGTTCACACGCGAGATTGCCTCCTGTTGGTCGTCCAACTCTGTTTCTCCCTCTCCCTGTTTCTCTCCCTCTCCCTCTGCTGCTGTTCCCCTGCCGAGGCCAACATTCCTGGCCATTTCCTGTTCCTGTTCCTGTTCCTGGCGCTGTCCCTGGCCGGGTTGGCGGGGACTTTGCATCGTTACATCCAGCTCGCGTGCACCCGAGACATGTTCTTCCTTCTCTGGCGACATTGCCAGCGCCGCAACAGCATCTGCTGCTGACGATGCTGACGCAGGCGCATGTGGTGCTCGCATGGTCGATTCCGCCCCGTCGTCGCTCAAACTCATACCTGATTCTGTCGTCGTCGTCGTCGCGTTGGACGGCGCCCCCTTTCCAGAAGTGGGCTGTAATGTCGTCGACTGCTGCTTATCAGGACTCGGGCTGTCGCTCTTCCAATTCGTCGTACTGTTGATGCTGCCGCTGAAATCTCGATCGGGAAACAGGTCGCTGTCCATCGACAAAGGCGTAAAACTCGTCTCGGCAAGCGACAAGAAGTTGAGGGGGCTCGGGGTCGCGGTGACGGGAGATATACTCGGCCGCGACGACGACGAGGCCGACACGGACATGGCCGCTGCGAACGAGGATGCCCCCGTCGTCTCTTTTGTGTTTGTGTCATCGCTGCTGGCAGCTGCCACTCCTGATCCTGCTGCGGCCGTGTCCGATCCTGCGGAGGAGGTCGAGGACCTGCGGACCGACGTGTAAGTCGCCATCTGAAATTGTGTTTCCCTTCCGGGGGTGGGTTTGCCTCTGTGTCGCAAAAGCGCCCCTCGAGGGACCGTACGGTCGGTGCAATCAAGCGGCCTGGGGGCGTGTGTGGTGGCAGCCGTTCGGATTGTTGCTGCCAGGGTTCGAGAAGGACGATTTAGTTTTTTGGGGGGGGTTGCGTGCGTTCTGCGGGTTTGCGACTCTGGCGATGGGTGCAAGTTCAGACGGCGTTTCCGACGTGCGGTCCCTGCGTGCGACGGATGGATGGTGCTGTGCTCGAGCTTCACACCTTGTTGTTCGTCGTGTTGGTGGTGTTGTTGCCGTGGTACTCGGTGCGCTGGGCAATAACTGGGTTTGCTATTCTCGTATTCCGTTTGCTCCTGTTTTTTTTCTTCTTCCGTTGCTGCTGTCGTCCCGTCCGCCCGTTTGGCAATTCGCATCTGCTCTGATTCCCCTCGTGTCCGAAATAGGCGGTAGACCTCTTCTCTTCTTCTTTTTTTCCCCTTCTGTGCCCTCGGCGCTGTCTGTCGGTAGGTCGGTGCGCCGCTGTTCTTCAGCTGCAGGGTCGGGAGCTGTGACGTAGGCCGCGAAACAGGTAGGATTGCCGGCGAGGGCCTCGTGGTAGCATCCGCGCGGTGTGTAAGCTGTACCTCGGGCGGGGGGTGTGAGTGTGCGTTTCGACTATGGCTTTCCTCCGAACAACAGACGAAGGAGCGACAGAAACAAAACCACGAAACAAAAGCTCAGTCGAAAAATGCTACTTCTGCAACGCTTGCGCCTCCGTAAAGGAAAGTGTCAGAGGGAGAAAGATTGGAGGTCGAGTCGTGATATATCCGAAAGCAAGAAAAAGCACAACTAAACGGGGGGCGTGTGTGGTAGCGTGGTGGGTGGGTGGATGGGTGTGCAGATAATTAGGTGAGCTGGACAGACATCGGACAGCGGGTGATGAGGGACAAGGTTGTGAATGAAATGGAGATAGCGCATGCGGGTTGAGCAGACGCCGTCCAACAAGGCCTGGCCCAGCTTCGAACACCACCTACACTGCGGCGCCAGGTCAGGTTGGATGCAGATCGTGGGTGGACAACGCCAACGCCCTCTTTGCAGCAACAACACCTGCAGAACCCCCAGCCAGAGCAGAGAGACAGCTGGACGTGGAATCAACAGACACCACGTCGTCTGCTCTTACTCGCAACCTACAAGCCCACCGGCACTGACCAGGTAGGCGTGTGTGTGCTCTGTCCCGCCGCCAGAGATAAGCTCCTCGCAAGGTCGCAACACAAGATACAGAGAACGGGCTAAACTTGGGACGATCCCGCCAGGGTACCAAACGAAAAGGAAAAGAAAGGGAGCATGGGGGGGCATATACGGATGTAATGTCACTACCACCTCGATCAAAGGAGATGATAGACATGCCACCACCCCCCAAAAGACAAGGGACCTGACACGCAAAACGCAGAATAGGGAAAACAGAAAGATAGAGAGAGAGAGAGAGAGATACGCACTGATAGACAGAAAGCCCGGTTGCTGCTGCTGCGTCAGAAAACGTGCCGATGTAACTGCCACCCCACAGGGCGCACTCGAAGCAACAAAGAGGCCGTCAAAAGTAAACACGCCCAGATGCTGCTCAGTGCCGCAAGAGTTAGACTCGATAGACGCCGGAGACGGCGTGGGTGGTGCGGACCAGCTTTCCTTTCAAATACGAGTCCCCTTTGGGTCGTCCGTCGGTCGGTCAGTCGCAGTCGGCGGTGGATCCGGTCGTGTGTGTCTTCGTTCGTGCCGTTCCTTGTTCCTTGTTCCTCCTTCTTTCTGCGCGGGCGAGTAGCGGCAGACTAGTATGTAAGCGCACCCGGCCGGGCTTTGTGGAGAGAGAGAGAGAGAGAGAGGGTAGATGAGATGGGATGGAGATGGAGGAAAGGAGTAAAAAGGCAGCAGAATGGGCCTTTTCCCAAATATCGAAGAGGGAACGATGAAAGGGGAAAAGATGGCAGCAAATGCCAGATAGATGAAGGCCAGCCAAACTAAAACGAAACTCGAGACGTTGACAGGTGCGCGGCAACAAGCCTGTCCCCTGGACGGTTCGTCGTGGGGGGGAAGGGGAGGCAGATAGACGATGGGGCGCACCCGGGAAACGTGTGCGTGTGCGCGTGTGTGTCGTCTGGAGATGATGTCGGCGTCGGGGGTGTGGTAGACCGCAGTTCCTGGGATGTGGACCGATCCCAAGAGGAGGAGGATGCCGTCGAGTAATAACAACAAATGGCCCTCTCGAGTGCTCCGTAAGTTGCCTCCTTCGGCGCAAGGAAACCTCGGATCGTGATCAGTCAGTCCCTCTGTACCCTCCACTTTCTCTAGGCAAGGTATCGTCTAATAAGCTACTCTGGACGGGTCTACAATTCTCTCGCCGCAGCCTCCATCTCCTCGGGTCCCGATTCCTCGCAAGCGGCAGCAGTAGATATCTCGACAAGATAGCAGAGGATGTTTTGGTATCATCCAACATCAACAAACAATCTCCCATCAAAAGCCACCGCCGCCGAAGAAAAAGAAAAGGCACACAAACTCTCTTCAGAAAAACACTCAGCGTCTGTCCCGTTATCGTCAGGGGCCGGCTTGTTTGCTCGGCGTCCAGTCCTGCCGCAGGGGTAAGGAAAAAAAAACCGCCAAAAAGAAAAAAAAACCAGCGTCCAAAAAACTGGGTTCAGAATGTGACTGCGGCCCCGTAAGGCACCGTAAGGATGATGCAGTTCCTTCGGGCCCCAGAAATTAACTCAGGGGTTTGTAGCAGAACGGGAACGGCAAAGCAGTGAGAAAAGAAAAGAAAGGCCAAAGGAGGATCCGTATCGTATGCGACAGTGACGTTTTCCGTTTTGCCCCGTTGCCGTGCTCCGGGTCTGTCTCCGTGGTGGTGTCGCGTGGTGCGCGCGGAGATTGAACGGAGTTGTAAGAGTCAGGTAGAAAGGCTATTCAAATGAGAGAGACATACAGAGATGTTGTTTCTCACGTTAGGAATCGCGGGGATGTTGAAGAGATTGGCCTCGTCGTCGTACGCAGTAGCTGGCAGAAGGAAGAAGGTTGCGACTAATATCACGATTAGACAACACCCATCCTCGTTGTCTGCCTTAGTCCTGTCAGAAATCCCCCCCGAGATCACAAGACCGAGCTCCCGCAAATCCTGCGCTACCCCAGCCCACCACAACCACCATCGAAGAGAGAGACAGCGACGCCATCCCAACTCACACTCCAGTCAGAGAGCGACAGACACCAAAACGCAAACCAAAGCCACGCCGCCCGCCCATTTACCCGTCAGAACCGCATTGGACCCCAGAAACCCAAACCCACGGTGACGCTCCCAAGCTTCATTCTAGCCCTCCCGCCTCCAGCCCGCCTCCAACCAGCGCAAGTCCACTCCTCTGGCTCTCACCGACCACCCTCCATCTCACGCTCGAACCGGCTCACCCCAAGACTCGGTCGCCAACAGACCCAAACGCATGCAACCACTCACACGCCATCCCCCAAAGCCAAGTCGGTTCGTCCGCGCAGTCCATCCCCATCTCGGCAGGCCTTGGCTTACACCAGAACAAAAGCTTTGGAGCAGAGAAGAACGCAGCCGGCAACGGCACAAGAAAGAAAGGGCACTCCACACACAAGAGACATGTGGCCGTGGGGCCGTCAGCGCCGTGTCTCACTCATCCTCCATCTCCATATCTCTCTCACTCACACATCATCATCCATCATCCATCATCCAACCATGCGGCGTCTCTGGATCAGAAAACTCCCCGTCTCACCTTTCTCCGCAGAACCCGGCTCCTCCATCTCGCCCGAGCCTCACGCGACACACCAAGGCCCGGCTCTTCTTTCCCATCCTAGCGCCGTCTGTCCATATGTTGTAGTCCCAAGCTGGATATGCCGCCAAAAGTGACGACGCCAATCCCGTCCGGATATCCAGTTCCCCAAAATTCCTAATCGTCTAGTTAGTAGCTACATCGTTAGTGCCCGTCCGTCCCATCCAATGTGCATCAAAAACCCACATCTCGACCCGAACGAAGAAGAAAATAAAAACCGCTATCCAACATAAAAGTGGATGGAAAAGTTCCAATAGAACCTCCCACCCATCGTCATAACGCAGCAACCACCGCGAAACTCGGTGTTCCTGTCATCAAAATCCCCACCGATTAAACCGGGGCGCGCAAAGGGAAACCCTCGCCAATTACCTTAAGCTTGAATCGTCTCGCGCTCGCTCGGTCCTCGTGCCTCCACCGAGAGGTGAAAAATATCCCGAGAGCTTTCTCTCACCTCACACCGCTGCGCCGGGTTTCCCGTGAAGAAGAGCCCTTCGAGTAATTCCAGGTGACGATGAATCTCGATGCGGACCGTCAGTCAGTGCCCAGAGAAAACACAACCCCTCGCCCCCATGTCCATAGTCAGAGCCCATCGTCGAACGAAATACGGATACCACCTCGGAATCCAAATCGCCCCAACGCAGTGGACGATCCGGACAACCTGCAGCCAACCAGCAAAACAAAATGGCAAGCAAAAAGCCAACACCGCCGCCTGGCCCGAACCACCCTCGCTGGTGTTAGCCAACACGACGTCGCAGCCGTACCGCCGCGTGGCTTCTGCGCCTCCCCTCTCCACGACGACGCCGCAGCCCCCAAGAAACACAACCCAATAAGCGCCCGAGAAGCAGATGAAGAGCCACAGAACAGTGGCGCACCATCCAGCGCGGTGAACTCCCCTCCCCGGGCCGTCTTCGTTCGGAGAACACGGCACTTTACGATGCCCCCTCCCTCCAACCGACCCTCCCAAGAAAACCATCATCTCAGAAAAAACAAGTTTTGAACAAACCCCATCTCCCCCAACGCGGATTCCAGACCGGTCTTCGGGAGACCCATTGGCTCTAACAGAAAAGCCGCCGCCGGCCCTTTTCTGCTGCTCCAATCACGACCCGATATCCCTGCTGGTCCCAATTACCAGCATCTCGATTCGCCGGTGGCCAAGCGGCGTTGTTACTCGTTAGCCATGTGTATTCGGCAACGGCACGCTCCTCAAGCATTGGCACCTCCTGTCAAACCACAAATCTCCATCAGCCCTTCGCTAAACCTCTCGCGTCTTCCTAATCAGGCCAGCGCGTTTTGAAGCAAACCCCAGATAGACGCAAAATGACGACATGCGCCGCCGCCGAGTGTCTTCCGTCGGTCGTGCTCCGGGGCTAGCAGTCCGGGACAAGCGCTCTATCGCCAACCTCGCCGTGTTGTCGCCCGTGATAGCTACCTCGGCCATCATCACATTCTACACCGCTGGCAGTCTGTCCAGAGAAGGGCCGCGTCTAGTCGCAGTCTGTGCCCTCGGCGCCTCTCTTGGTGACTGCTGATCCTTCTTTCCCTATCCGCAAGCTTCATCCTTCAGAAGATCCAAACCGCTTGGGAAGTGCTGCTGTCTTGATCCCGGGTACGAGTGGATCGCAAATCTCTCGGATCCGAGTCGTGTCGAACCCAGCAACCAGCCCGCCGTGGCTGCGATTTTAAAGTTGATGACATTTTCCTGTTCAAGCTTTTTGAGTTAAATTCACCTTTCCCCATGGGTTCATGTCATTCGGGGAAACTGACTCGCCAAACGGAACCGCGAAGTGCAAGCCTAACCGCAGAATTGTGTTCATCTCGCCTCCAATCTTTTCCCGTAGACTTCTGCCACCCGTTTTATCGCGTGGCCGTTAACGGCGGGAGGCAGGCTGCAGGACCATCAAATACACACCGACAGCCACGTCGCGCAAAAGCCCGTGCTCGCAGATAATCCAGCCTCGAACAAGCCACCCAGAGATAAGCGACGAGATTCACGGCTCCTCGCTTGGGTTTGGGGGCTGGACCCAAGCTGGAAACAAACCTGGGCGAACACCTGCAGGATCGCACGGGAAATCAGCCACACCAAACCCAGACCCCGGCGTGGGCTCTGTGATGACACTGGGGTTGCGTTGCTCCAGCCAATATCACACACATCCCGCGCTGGCAAAAACAAAAGAAATCCCAAATGGACCCTTGGCCAGTGGCTCATTTCGGCGTTGATAACGTTTTTCGCGGCACGATATGAGCGACGAGCGTCATTTCCCGTACGCAGTCTGGTCACAATTGATAATCTCTCACCACGCGCCGATGCGGCGGCGGCGCGGGGGACACCCATTCCAAGTCTTTCCGAGATGAGGCTTGACGCTTTGTGTGGCGATAAGCAGCCGCCGAGAAAAGATTCGTAGAATTTCCTTTTTTGCACCTCACATGCGTGTGTCGGCGCATTATCGAACGCGCCGATAGCTGCAGGCGTGCAATTTCCAACGGTGCTGCATGGCGTTCTTGCTCATGCTGTCTCAAATGAGGTGACATTCAACATAAGATACTGCAAGGCGCGCGGCGGGCGTCATTGTCCTCGTGCGTCGCGACGATTACTTGCTTTTGCAAGCTTATCCGCTGCATATTGAGGTCCCAAAGGTCGCCGCCAATTTCTTGAAGCTGCGTTGAATCTTACTTCATGTCCCGAGAGTCAATAGACGATGTTCGTCAGGATGCTTATCTTTAGGGAATGCTGCTGTTGCAATCCGTTTCGTCCGCAGCCCTGTCCAGTGAAACCTCGGGTGGTAGCCTCGTATGGTGACAATTAACATGTTGTCCGAATACGCCCTGATTTGGTAGCAGCCGATGCTGGCTCAGAAGATCAACTTCCACTCAACAACATGTCATCCGTCTGAGATCAAGTATATGCCCCAGGTGTCGTCGGTTGATGAAGCTGGCTTCACAAACATATGCGCTACTTGCTCGCCTCTTTGCTCAACCCCGGGGCCGTGCCAGGAGGGATAGGTTGAGTGCCACAGTGACGACAATGTTGCCGTCAACTTTCAGAAGGACGCAAAACCAGCTGTTCCATGCTCAAGAAAGGGGTTTCCTTTCCCCCGTGGTACAGGCCGTATTCATCTCAAGTCTGTGTCCCCGTCATCTTGCTCAGCCTATGTCCGGTCAAAAGGGGGTGCGAGGCACGACATCTTATCTACAGTCGTGCCTCGTAGCACGCCGTGGCGGGGAATAAGCCCGCGCTGCTGTCAACGTTGCCTCGAGGGAGACAAGGCACTGAGGAGCCAGGTTGGACACAAGGTTGGAGTTGTACCGCCAGACATGTAACCTGATGAGCTGTCAGCGCTTCTGTTCGACAATGTGTAACGACCCCTCTTCATGAATATCCATTTTCATGGCACTGACGGTAGCATTCAAGAGTCGTCTTCCATTGACGTCCAACTTAGGCCCCTGGCCAGAGCGGAAGGTCGGCCCTTCAAAATGGTATGAAGAAGTCGTGTTAACGATGGCGAAATCGTCAGGTTGCAGTCTCACAACAGCAAGACGGTCAAACAAGATGTACTTTTGAAGCCCACTTGCATCCTGTAAACAGGTAGACAAGCTTTCTCTAGACATCATCGATAACCCAAATTTCGCTGGATTTCGAAAGTCCACTTGACGTGGCACCGCATAAATGTCGCAATGATGGTCGCGATGCTTGTCACCATATCAAAGAGACATATCTTTAACATCCCACAAGCTACTTTTGAGAGCCTTCCGGCAGGCATCTGTTGATTTCCATTATTTTGTGTTGTGTTGTGTTCATCAGCCTCGCCATAAAGACTGATGCCAACTCAGTACACGTCAATGTCTGCCATCAATCAACAGCAAACGAATCTGCTGTTGGCAACAGAAAAGATGGGACCGATGGTCACCGTTGAGCTTGAGGCAAGTCGAGAATGGTATCACGACCTTCAAAGGTATCCCTCGCAAACCCCGCGGGCATCATCCAGTCGATTCTCCATGACGCCAACGCGAGGATGAAGTCAGCCTTTCGGATGGAACATCATAATCTTCATGTCGTCTGAATTTGCAACGCCACTTACGTGTACCTCGCCCGTGAAAATTGGACAGTAGATCTCTTTGTTTTGAGAGATGGTCAAAGGGTGCTGAGGCGAATGGTTCCAAATACGAGATCAGCGGCACAGTGTCCGCGATTGTCGCCACGTCTAGTTGTCTTTCGAAAGGGTCTCCAAAACAAGAGGTTCACCAGCAAACGGATCTGGGGCCAAGATCAACGGCGCCACCCTGCGACTGTGTAAAGCGACGGGCGAGGGGTCCGTCGGATAAACGATTGAAGCCGACTGAGCCCGGTGAGGAGCGGACGAAAGTGGAGCTAGAAACGCGGGGAAGGGTCGCTCATCCCTGCTTCGCCGGCCGGCCGCGGGTGTGCCCGGCAGGGCATCCCGCTGTCTTCTCGCGGCACCATTTCAGGGCTTTCGGGCCCAGGCAGGGACGGTTGGCCCCGGACGGTGCGAGCAGTTCCCGGCAAACTGATTGAGGGCGAGACAGGCACCGAGACGGCTGGCAGCACCACCCCGCCCGGTGAAAACCAGTTCTAAGTGGTCTCAACAAAAAGTCCCGCTGAGCGGTGTGTGTCAGATGCATCTAGGGCGGTTTAGCGGCCGCAGGTCAATCATTCACCGACCAATGACAATGGCCCGTAGTTACTGATTATCACGAGAACTGCTCGCGCTGCAGGTGGCTTGCAGACGAGGGGTAGCATCGCAGGGAGCGCGCGTGGCAGAAAAAAGCAGAAACTGGGCACGTGTGCGGTTGTGCTGTCGTGGGTGCTCGGACGCAAAGACCAAGGAAGCTGACAGAGGCTGGAGACGGTGAGGTTGTCGTGAAGTCTCACCGACCGAGCTGGGCGGGGTTTGCTGCTTGGCTAAGTTAAGCTGGAAGTGAGTTCGAAGCTTAAGCAGTTCCCCGGCTCATGGTTTCCTGCAGAACGACGGGGCGACGGGGCATATGCAGAGGCAGCTGGAGCTTGAATGCGTTGTTTGGTAGTGTCGGAGTCATGTTTAATCAAACGTGTTTTAGGGCGGCACAGAGCGGTGGTTTGATGCCGGTATCGGTGAGCTGAAGCGCCGTCTGGAAGTCTCACTTCTCTCTAAAGTAAACTCGCTATAGAAGTAAGGGACATGTCTTTCGACGGCCGTCAAGCCTTGGGCAAAGTGTGGCGTGCCGCACTTGAATGATAAGACGCCGAAGTAAAGGGCGTCAATGATGTGGGGGTTCGACGGGGGTCGGTGATCGTCGGTGAGCTTGATTTGGGATCTGACAATGGCGCACTTTTTGGTGATTGATCCTGGTGTGGCGTATCAATACCGTACCGGCCGAGCAAGGGAGGTGACTGGATGACCCCCGTGCGCCGTGCGGGAAACGGACAGCAGGAACGTGATGTGACGCGGGGGATATCGCCGTTGCCCGGCTCCCGCGGTCAACTTCTCAAGCGACGGAGTGGTCTTGCTTGTGTGGAATGTGGGATGTTTCTCGACTTTGCTTGATGTGTTGGCAAGGCTGGGGATTTGGGGCGACCCGTCCAGTCAATGAACGGTTTCGACGCATTTCCCAGCTGGCTCAACTGACTGATCCCAAAGCGGCAGTCATCCGATCTTTGCAATGCCCAAGAAAACATGGCGTCAGTTGAGGTGTCAAGTAGCGTCAGATAGCGCGGCGCATGAACGAACGAAGCACTCCGGGAGACTGCCCCGGGCGGAAGTGTCCAAAGCAAGAACGAACGCAAGCTGGCCCGGGTTTGCTGCGTTGTTGGCCTTGGAAGTTGGAACTGCTGAAAGAGATCGATTCAAGTTTTGTCGGCCGGGGCTCGTAAAACAATTTCGGGGCTTGACTCGTAAGTAGCAGCACAGCCACACCGAAGCCTCGCTGCTCATCTTAGCGATACGGTTTCCTGAAATTCGACAGAAATTACGACCCAAGAATGCTGATTTCTGGGGAAGCAACATTCCCGAAGAGTCCAGCAATCTGGGGACGGACAAGCGGCCTTCTGGCCTGGGTGCCTGGAAAGGAAGTTTTGGCGGCCACGGCGGGAATCCGGGCAGCATGTCAGTTGGCAGTCCGGGGACTTTAGCGTCGGGGCAGGGGTGGTTCATCGGTGAAGAGAATCAGGCAAAGTCGATGGAAGAGGCAGCTGGCCTCTGGCCCTCTGCTGATATGCCTTGTGACAGAGCTCATGAATCCATCGGTTGGGGTGGAAGGTTGGCCAGCAGAGTTCGGGTGGCAGAGGCATTAGCGGACTGCAGGGTGGTCGAAGGCACCGCTGGGGAGGGACGTGGTGCGGCCGGCATGATATGGAGACGCTTCCGGGGCGAACAGACGCCATTTCCGTCAGGTGCTGGCAGGTTGTTGTCTCTAGAGGCTCCTCTTCTCTCCATCTCCATGCATAACGTGAGCAGTAGCGGTGGTCGAGATTCAAGCTCCAGTCCGTTGAGGTCGAGGCCGTGAGACAGAGGCGACGGCAGGCGCTACTTAGCAACGTCTGCTGTCGTCGGTGGTGTTCTCTTTCTTTCTCAACGCAGGCCAAGCATTCCTCATGGACGTCGGCTGGAGTGGTCTGGTGCCGGTCTCGTCTGGTGTGCTGAACACTAAGAGCGCAGCGCCAACGCGGGTCGGCTTGCCTGGAACGTGTATCCGTACGGTACACTATGCGCGGGCGGGTAGTGCAGTCAGGTACGGAGGGTACGGCGGAGGTACCAGCCGGGCCCAGACAAGGGTAGGATGCATGATCGCTGAGGTCTGGTTCCGTGTCGGGGCATCTGGCCCTGGGTGTTGCACCCTTGGGCGGGACCAAGAAAGTCGGTTGAGGCGATGATGTCAAATGGCAGATTGTGGCATCGGAAAGAAGGCACATGGGTTGGACGGGGAGGGCGAGATTATTGGCATTTTGGGCAGCGTCGAAGCAGTGAAGCTGGAGCCAAAAGGCCATGTGCAATTTGACATGCTCCGTAGTTGGGCTGCCCTTGGCCCTGGCCTCTTGAGAAGGAAAAGGAGGAAGAGGAGGAGCTCTTCTGAATTTGGTCTGCGCAGTGCCCTGGCCCTGCCCTGCTCATATCCGCGATGGGCATCTGACCTGTGGGAAGGGTTCCGGTACCCACGGCTGCAACGGTGGTATTTTTGGAGTACCAGCTTGTCCCCGGGAGGCTCAGAATAGTACGAGAAAAGGCGGGCTCGAATGAAACAAAGACTGGATTTGGGTTGCAAAACTGGAACGGAGGGACTGGAGAAAGTGAATGGGTTAGCTGGGTTGACTGGAGATAGACTGGAGCGTCTGGAGAGAGAGACAGAGAGAAGGAGGAGGAGACGAGACGAAGAAGGGCCGTGTCGGCGTTGTGCATGTTGAGCCGCCGAGACGGTCGAGGTACAAGCAGTGGAGGAGATGGAGTGGGAATTGGGAGATCATGGACGTGGAATTGGTCAATCGGAGTTTGTGGGAGCGGGAGCGGCAATGTACCTGCAAGGTGTGACCCTCTGAAAATGCGACTGTGTTTTGGGGGCAGCTGCTCGGTGCTCGGTTGGTCCTTCTTCTGACAGAGACAGCCGAGAGATTGACACTCACTGACAGAGGCGGAGAGGAGAGGAGAGGGCGGGGCGGCGGGTGTTGTGCGACATCGGGGCAGCGGTTGAGGTGACGAAGAGGTCTGGCCCTGCTGAATGTGTGTCTGTTGCTATCAGAGTAATCCTTTTTTTAATTGCTTCGACCTCCATGGACTTGTCGATGGCTGTCTCTGAGACAAAATGACTGGATGATAACGCTCATGTCGAGTAACAATGGGAAGGCGGACAGGTGCATCTTGGGGGAGGGGGTTCCTTCCTCACCCAATGGGACCCCAATGGCATCATCCATTCCACTGCAGCGTTCCTGCCCCGCGGCCACCCTCCTTCGGCACAGTGCTTATGAAGAGGCACACCGTCGGGATACCTGGGCGTCATCCCACTCGCTCACTTCAGTGCGTGTGTTCTTGCTGGGAAAAGTACCTTCTCCCGTACCTACCCTTCCTAGACAAGCCGCGTACCTTGGCCAGCCCGGGCGAACCCCACTACACCCTCGCATGCCCGCTGTGCTGCGTGCCCTTGGATTTCCATCTCAGTCTGAAGTGCGGTCACCGGTGTGTGTGTTGTTCTGGAAGACTGCGAAAAAAATAAAAAATTGAAAAAGGACCTGGCCTGGAACGTATCCGTACATGGCGCACTTAACCCCGGGCGCCAACAGTGCCACATAAGGTAGCCCTGGCCTAGGTAGCTCTACTTTTACTGATTTCACGTATTGAGAGAGAGAGAGAGAGAGCCCAAGTACTCGGATACGTACCGCGGACAATGCGCCCACTGTGTTATTATTACGACCGCACACTCCCATCGCCCCCTCTTCCCTGCACCGCACCTGTACTTGCCGCTCCCGTTCTCGCTGCTGCTGCCCGGGCTGCTGCTGCTCCAGTTGCTGTTACTCACTGCATTGCTGTGCCGTCAATCGCTTGCTGCTTCCAGGCGCCTTGTGACCGCTCACCCCTTACTAGCATCCATTCCATTCTTTCCGCGCCTCGACTTTCTCTGCTGAAGCTGCTCCATAGTCGCAACAAGTACCTACCCTACCTCGTCTGTCTGACTCTTCGACAAATACTCACGATCCGTCCTCCGCCTTGCCTTGCCTTACCTTACCTTCTTCCTCCTCTCTCCAACTGCGCATCTGCACGGGCAGCGACAGCATCGCCGGCACCAACAGCCCCCAACCACGGACCAACCTCTCTCACACGACCACCCCAACACGCACATACACACCACATAAACTCCCGCCGGAAGGACGAGCGTCATCTTCGTCCCATCACTGCCCCTCCTTGCACTACAAAGGGTCCTGTTCTCCAGCCCTGCAAACTCAGCGCCGTCCGTCTGACTTCAAACCTCCCACCCGTTCCTGATCCCTTCGTTTTCGTTCGGATCCCACCTCCGCCCTCAGCGAACAACCACCACTACAACACCATACCTTTCGCCGTCCTCCGCCATGGCTCAGTCCACCGAGCCGCGGAGGCGGTTCGCTCCCGTCCCCATCGAAACCACTTTCGAGTCCGTTCGAAAGAGCTCCCAGCAGCAGCAGGGACAGCAGCAACAACAGCATCAGCCTGGTCCAGCACCAGAACCTACTCCCGAACACACCCCGCGAACTCCGTCTCCAAATCCATTCGAGCAGCAGCTTCGCCAGCCCCCGCCCCAACACCATGACGACCACCAGAAGCCGAAGCGCCGCTTCGCTCCCCAGCTGATCGAGACCTCGAGACGAGCCCGAAGAGTGGGAGACACTGGCCCTGCCACTCGACCGACCGACAAGACCGACATCACTCCCTACACGAACCACATCTACCTCCAGCGCACCAAGTCACGAAAGAAGATCGCCGACGGCACCTCTTCCCCTGCCTCCCAGATCATTCAGCGACAGCCCAAGGGCGCAAGGCGAGAGTCAGAAGACGAGAATGCCGGCACCTACATGTTGGAGTGGGCCGCCATGGAGGCCGAGAGACAGATGCAGGAGGCTGCTCTCGCTGCTTTCCCCAACAGTCGCCCTCGTGAGGGTGGCGCTGCCCACTTCTACTTCAGAGAGAGCTCCGGGGACGACAGCACTCCCGAGAGCATCTCACCCCAGCCAACGGGGACTG
Source organism: Colletotrichum endophyticum (assembly GCA_027406105.1). Lineage (NCBI taxonomy): Eukaryota > Fungi > Ascomycota > Sordariomycetes > Glomerellales > Glomerellaceae > Colletotrichum > Colletotrichum endophyticum. The sequence continues at coordinate 3,069,252 of JANVYF010000010.1, read as the reverse complement.
CCTCCAAGACCCGTGCCCGTCACGCCAATGCACCCCGGCGGAAATCTTCAGACTTGGGCTACTGGCATAAGCATATGCAGGAGCATGCAGAGAAGCTGGCAGTGGAGAGGGGCGAGCATGTCCCCGTCTTTGACGAGGAGGACGAGGATGATTCGGCCATTGACAGGATGGAGCTCGACAGTCCCCCTGATCCTCTGTGGTTGACCAACACCAGGAATCAGACCGCCGATGCTGGCTCCAAGGGTCCAATTGGCGAGGCCTTGATGCCGCTGATAACCTCTGATCCTGTCTCAGCCAAAGATACGGCGCAGCCAGCGCTTCCCCCGCCTGAACCAGTGACCAAGCCCATTGACGAGACTGGAATGCCATATGTCCCTTCCACTCCAGCCACCCAACCTGCTGCAGTGCCCATTGCCAAGCCTGCCCAGGTCGTCCCCGAGACTGGTTTCCGCAACGCTGGCGGCGGCGGATTCGGCAGACCCTTTGGAAACTTTGGGTTGCCCGCCGAAACTAGCGAGTTTAGGAGGATGCGCAAGGCCGCGTCGCCGCCAATGTTGGGCAAGGACATCGTCTTCCGCAAGTGCCCCTCACCGAAGCAAACGAAGCTCGAGCCGGATCACCCCTTCTCAGAGCTCCCTACCGCCGAAGAGAGAAACAGGGATACCACGGGAGAAGCCGGATTGTGGAGGGGCTACTGCTTCCGAAAGAGCGAGAGCGATCAGGCCATAGTGCCTGCATCTCTTCAGGGACCCAGAATGCTGCATACACCGCTGCCTCCCTCCACTCCTGGGGATCCATTCGCTGCAGCTTTTGGCAAGAGCTCTCTCACTGACGAGCCCGGTTCCCACTATGCATCCGCTACTCTCACCCCAAGCACCGCCGAACACCGCGTTCGGTCGGGTGAGTTTAAGGGTCTTCACATGCTTCATGGCTTGGAAGAACGTCTGAAGCGGGAGAAGGCTCTCGAGGAGAAAATTGCCTGCGAGTTTGACGACACCTTCATTACGCAGGTTTACAACTACCTGTCTCTTGGATATCCAGCCATGGCCCGGTCTTTCGATGAGGAGCTTGCCAAGATTTCCCACATGAGCATTGATGAGCTGGAGATGGAAGATGCCAAGCAGATGGCATCCGGCCACTTGATGGAGCCAGCTGAGGCCGAGATGGCAGAGGAGAAGAGGTGCCCCCGATGGAAGGCGCTGAAGGCGTACATCTTTGAGTGGGCACGACAACATCCCGACTTGGACAGCCTGGATCCTCTCGCTTGGGGTGTGCGTGAGAGACGAGGCAGTTGGGCAATCTAGAAGGAAAAGTACAGAGATACAAATCATACAGCGGAGGATTGGTTTAGCGACACAGCATGGTCAGACGGAAGAGAAGGGTGTCGAGTGCTTTTGCGACAAACACAGCGCGTTATCAACGGCGTTTCAGCACAGTCTTTCATTGCAAGGAGATACATTTTGGTCAGCATTGAGATTTTGGGTGTTTCGATATGGGCGAAAAAATACGCGGTGTTTGAGAGAGAGTCTAGAACAGCATGAAGAGGTGCATGGCTGCATTCCCAGAGTCCAGACGGCGTCTGTGGGGTAGACAGTGGGGTTTGATGCATTCGAGACCAACAGAGACGGGCGACTGAGGATCGGTCGACAGCCGGGCGGCTCCGTAGGGCGGAGCGGCGCCGAGCGAGAGGGGAAGGGGCTGCGGACGAGTTGCGCTGCATTGCATGTGCGAGGGTCCTCTTCTTGATGGATTACAGGAAGGATCTAGGTACAGATTGTACACGAGCCCTGCCCAGTAGGGGTATTCGAGTTTTTGGAGCGCGCGCAACAGGATATCTCTGGCGCTCTGATAAGGCAATAACAGTCGAGGGCGGCGGCGGTCGCCTGATGTGACAAACATGATGAGACCATTGGTTCGCTGTGATGTGTGTGTTCCAGATAAGCCTGTTTTTGCGTTTCATGCGTTGGCCTCCCACTGGCTGAAATACCAGCTATCCCCATTGATTTCACGCCAGAACAAGGTGTTGAATTTAGTAGGTTGCGTGAAGATTATGTGAAGCCAGCAATGGCCCCAATGCCGGAGTTGATATCGCACTCTGGAACGTCGAGTACGCCAACACTATCATCAGCTGATGTACATCTTTCGAGATTTGATGTCGATGATTGATGCTGGAGAGAGGTCCTGCTCGTTCGTCTGCATGGGACCATGTTGCTGCTAAGATGAATGCTGTCTTCCAGACAAAGTCATGATGAAGTTGGCTTCCAGTAACATCCGGTGCATCACTGCCTGTTCCCATACTTTAAAAGGAAAGGGTAACTAACTATCCTTTCTAGCGTTTTTGTGAAGGTAAGTTACACTGAATTGTCTTATCCTAGATATACTATACTTCATATGAGTATACTTTGGTATTACCTAGCTATAGATATATGCTTTAGAGTCTACTTTGATACCCTGTTAGTCTCAATACTGCAACAATGCCCTTATTATCGTTTGATCAAGCGAATATCCTCGCCTAAGTCGGCGCCTGCGTTATAACTTATCTGGAGCTATTTCGCCACCTCTGGTCTAGACATCCTAGTCTCTTTCTCAGCTCAAAGTCTGAAAGATTCACATATACTTAAATTCTAATGGGACTGGCTCAATGCTGTGGACGATGGGTAGCATATGTACCTAATCTTGCGTTAGCTGAGCCTACTCAGACAGAGCCCCTCCCTCTGGGCTGGGACACTGGGAGGGGCGTGCTGGCCAGACTCTTCACTCCTCCGGGCTTGAAATAGGATGGAGAGCTCCCCATTGCTTACTATGTTTGGTGTTTACAAAATTCCCCCCCCCCCCCCCCCCCAAAAAAAAAAAAAAGGCAAGTTCTTATCTTGGACTGGGCTTTTCGAGTACATCCAGACGTATAGTAAGCTTATCGTGAAGGCGGAGGTAAGTCGCCGTGCGGCTGTATGAACTGGGGGCTCAATACACATACCCGGGAGTTCCCCGCAAACAAGGACCACCTTTAACTACGGCTCAACGTCCAGAGCGGGCGTCAACCTCATCCTACCTAGGTAGGTAGGAATTATTCTTACATCAATCGCCGTACTCGGCCCTCGGCGACACCACGCGAGCAGTGCAGGCCGGCTCAAAACATTCACACATGGCACGATCACAGAACTCCGACCATCGCAATTCGATGTCCGATGGAATCCAGAAACCTCCCGGTCAATGTCCCAGCCAAAATCCCCGACTCGGGAAAGATCAGGAGGGGCACCTGCAGGCACGCACGAAGCTCGACTAAAGTCCTCAAGGATTGGTTCGCCGCCCATGATGCACATCCGTATCCCTCGGACCAGGAAAAGGAGGAGCTGAGAAGCCTTTCCGGCCTGAGCATCCGGCAGATCTCATACTGGTTTATCAATGCCCGCCGTCGAGGGGGCGTGAAGAAGTCGGCAGTCCCTACAGAATCATCGGTTCCGGGGCTGCTGCCGAGCAGAGAGCCGGCGACAGTCCAGAACCCAGGATGGGATGTCATGAACCCCTTGGACCGTTGGAGAAACTCGCCGCCCGAGGAAGAGCCGGTATCGCTGGACGCCATCGCAGAAGCCATCGGCACATCACAGAGTCTCCCAGGCCTAAGTTCTTCCATCGACTGGACCGAGCCGGCGAGCTGGAGCCAGGGCCAGACCGCACTCAGCACCGACTCCATCAGCTCCCTCAGATCCTCAGACCAAAGCAACTCAAGCAACTCCTCCGCACACTCATATGCCTCTGACTCGCTCTTCAACATCCGGACGCAAGACGGCCGTCGCCGCAGACGGCGAAACAACCAAAAGTACCGCAACCCGCTCGCCACCACCCCCGCCGACGGCGCCAAGCGCATCTACCAGTGCACCTTCTGCACCGACACCTTCAAGTCGCGGTACGACTGGACACGGCACGAGGGCACGCTGCACCTCGTCCTCGAGAAGTGGACATGCCTCCCCTCTGGGCCGCGGTACTCCGACCCCGCCGAGGCCGTCACGCGCTGCGTCCTCTGCGACGAGGCGGATCCCTCGGAGCAGCATCTGGAGAGGCACAAGTACCGCGAGTGCGTGGCCAAACCGCTCGCTGCGCGCTCGTTCTACCGCAAAGACCACCTCCGGCAGCACCTGCGCCTCGCGCACGGCGTGAACGACGTGCTGCCGTCGATGGGCGGGTGGAAGGCCAAGATCACGAGGGTGAAGTCCCGGTGCGGCTTTTGCGGCGAGACGTTCGCGCTATGGGCGGACCGAAATGATCACCTCGTCGAGCACTACCGCGCCGGGGCGCTTATCAAGGATTGGAAAGGGTGTAGGGGCTTGGAGCCGGCTGTTGCGCTGCTTGTGCAGAATGCGATGCCGCCCTATCTGATCGGGGCGGAGGCGAACAACATTGAGCCGTTCAGCGCGTCGAGGGTGGCTTCCAAGTCGCCCGCGGCGGATGGAGAGAGGCATGTTGTGCCATCGCAGTTTGAGTCCCTGACGGCTAGGCTGGGCGACTACATTAAGGCCGCGATGGAGAATAGCAGGCCGATCACAGACGACTCGATCCGGAAGGAAGCGCGGATGATCGTGTACGGGGATGATGACCCCTGGAACCAGACTCCTGCCGACAATGGAGAGTGGCTGCGATTATTCAAGGCGGGCTACGGTCTGGCGAGCGATGAGAAATTGCCAGGCTCCAGCGGACTGGATCCTGCTCATGAATGGCCGATTGATTTATCGCTTGACACATTTTCCGACCTGAGCACAGCAGTCATGACGCCATTTACATTCGAGAACATGCAGAATGCAGCTATATCGAGCTCTGCTTCTATCCCGCTGGACTTTTGTGGTGCTCCGGTCCAAGACGTTGCAGGGGATGGGGTGGCTGTTCCTTGGTCGTGGCAGACGCCAGAATGCCTGGCCGAGTTCAGGCAGATGGGATGCATGCCATCGATGAAGATGCCTACAGCTGTTGAAGTTTGCAACATCGACGACCCATTCTTTGGGGCTCCTGTGTGCCCAGAGCTGTTGGCTCCCGAGGAACAATTTAGGAATACAGCATAGTGGACTAGTCGTGCTCGGTAAAGAAACAATTTTCATCTCCATTTCTAGCTTCTCCAGTCTTGAAATGCCTCTTTCACGAAGTCTACTCATCTTTCACAGCTTCAGCCAAAGCGAGCTCTAGATCCCCCTTCAGATCCTCCACATCCTCAACACCAATACTCAACCGAACCAAATCATCATACACACCCACGCTCTCCCTCGCTTCGCGTGGCATAGACGCGTGCGTCATGCGCGCCGGTATCTCGCACAGGCTCTCCACGCCGCCCAAGCTCTCCGCCAGCGTGAAGTACTTCGTCGCCTTACAAAACCGCGCCGCGGCGTCTCCGCCGCCCCTGATACGGAACGAAACCATGGCGCCGCCCATACCCGCCCGGTGCTGTCTCTGCGCGATCTGTCTCTGCGGGTGGGAGGGCAGGCCTGGGTAGTTGACCGCCAGAACGTGAGGAGACGTCTCGAGGAGACTCGCGAGAGTCGCTGCGTTGGCTGAGGCGGCGTGGACTCTGAGGTGCAGAGTCTTGAGGCCGCGGTGGGCGAGCCAGCAGTCAAAGGGGCTCGGGACGGACCCGGCTGCTGTCTGGACGAAGGCGAGCTTTTGTTCAAGGTCGTCGGAGTTGAAGGCTACGGCGCCCATGAGCACGTCCTAGGTTGCTGGTCAGCAGGATCTGGGAGGAGACATTAAGGGGGGCGACGACTCACGCTGTGCCCGTTGATGTACTTCGTCACAGAGTGAAGGACGATGTCGGCGCGGTGGTCCAGTGGATTCTGGAGATACGGTGACAGCATCGTGCTGTCCACGACCACCATAATGCCCTGCGCATGTGCAATCTCCGTCACGGCACGAATATCAACCAGCGAAAGGGTAGGATTGCTCGGTGTCTCGATCCATAAAAGCTGCGTATCATCCCTAATGAGCCTGGTCACGTCTCTTTCGAGAGAAGGCGCAAAGTCTACCGCAACACCGCCGAGCCTCGTAAGGAAACGGTACGTGCCGCCGTACAGGTCCGCGTTGCAGATGACGTGTCCACCGGGGGTGACGAGGCCGTGGATCACAGCAGCCGTTGCCGCCAGTCCGCAGGAGAAGGCCAGGGCATGCTTGGCGTGCTCGAGTGTTGCGAGGGCTTGCTCGAAGCTCTCGCGGTTGGGGTTGTTGGAGCGAGAGTAGATGTATTTGCTCGCGGGCTGGTTGATGTCTGGCTGGGCGAAGGTTGTGGCGAGGCATATCTGGAGGAGAGTATGGTGTCAGCGAGAGGTGGTACGGAGATTGGGAGGGGGTTTGGATGGCGGACCTGTTCGGAGAGGGCGCCTGTTGTAGGGTCGTGAGGTAGGCCGGCGTGGACTGCGTTGGTGCCGAAGCCGGGCTGCTTCTCGGAATGCTGTTGAGAGGGCATGGTGTCACACGAGTCGGCTAATGATTTGGGGGAACTGGACGCGTGCTGCATTATGATTCTAGACGATCGCTTGCCATTTATGCACCAAAGGATAGACGCTTTTGACACAGGGCGTGGGAGCTGCCACTGACGGAATGGGGGTTCTTGGGGGTCCTCTCCGATTGGCAATAGCCTTGCCCTATTGTCTTTACGCAGTCACTCTAACGTTACTGTTAGGGCTACGTTGCTATCTGATCTATAAAGCCCAAGTCTTGGTTCACCAGCACGTACTTCGCAACCAGGAAACTATACCCGCCATGGCAGAACTACCTTTACCCCCAATCTTAGACTCGGCCATCCGACTCATCGGACAGACGCCGATGGTCCGTCTCAACACTCTTCCCCAGTCAGAGGGCATCAAAGCCGAGGTCCTGGCCAAGCTGGAGTACCACAACGCCGGCGGCTCAGTGAAGGACCGTGTCGCCAAGGCGATGGTCGAGAAGGCCGAACAGGAGGGAAGGCTCAAACCAGGGGACACCCTGATCGAGGCAACCAGCGGAAACACGTACGTGCCCTCTACTATCCCTCATATCGTTCAGTAGCAAGGTTCACTCACACGCCCCGAGCGGCATTGCTCTCGCCCTCATGGCCGCGGTTAAGGGGTACAAATGCGTCATCACGATATCAGAGAAGATGTCCGAGGAGAAGGTCCTCGTCCTCAGATCTCTCGGCGCGCAGATCGTGCGGACTCCCGCGGGCGTGCCCATCACCTCGCCGGACTCCATCATCAGCGTCGCCCGGCGCCTCAACGCCTCAACGCCGGACTCGCACATCCTCAACCAGTACACCAACCCAAACAACCCGCTGGCCCACGAACTCGGCACCGCGCCGGAAATCTGGACGCAGTGCGGTGGGAAGGTTGACGTCGTGGTCGTGGGCGCGGGGACGGGTGGCACGATCACCGGTCTCGCGCGCGGGCTGCGGCAGCAGAATCCTGGCGTGGTCATCGTCGGCGCGGACCCCGTCGGATCTGTGCTCGCGCAGCCTGGCCATTTGAACGCGGAGAAAGGGGAGTACATGGTCGAGGGCATCGGGTACGACTTCGTCCCTGGGGTGCTGGATCAGTCTGCCGCCAACGTCTGGGTCAAGACGGGGGATGAGGAGGCGTTTGGGTACGCGAGGCGGCTGATCAGAGAGGAGGGCCTGCTGTGTGGCGGGTCGTCTGGAGCTGCGATGGCTGCGCTGGTGAAGTTTATGCGGCGGAGGCCGGAGATGAATCGGGAGGATGTGCGGGTCGTGGTGATTTTCCCGGATGGTGTGAGGAATATCTTACCAAGTTTGTGGATGATGTGTGGATGGAGCGGAACGGCATGTCATCGTAAATTACGCTATCATAAATGTGAACTCGCTGAGATCTTCTTTTGGCATTCCCGATAATGTTCCCAAACAGGAGAGTTCATGAAGGTGATGTGAACCATACTTCGAGTCTCGCGTTCCGGCTTACACCGGCCGGAAAAGCGGGTCCCGCATGACCGGCCCCACTCGGAAGTGTCATTCAACGCCCTGAGAAATGCCATCTGACGCCTTGAGAAGTGTCAGCCAACGCCCTCTGAGAATATGTTAGGCCACATGTCACGAGGTAACAGAACTTCTAGCTCGTATCCATTCGAAATTTGCAAGATCTTCATGCTGGAGCATGGTAAGTCCCCACCTCAGCCTACGCCGTTGAGGTGCCATTTTGTTGGAAGCTCATGATGGAAGTACGCGAGCGCACCTTTTGATGGGCGAAGCCATCACGTCGCTGGCTCGGGATTCTTTCGCGGTAGTTCACTTGATTACCTGGACCAGGCGCTGAGTATAGGTCTCAAGACTTGGCCTAGCTGGGTTCGCGTGAGTTAGCTGCAGGTTAACAGAGTGCTTGACGCTCACGCCTGTATTTCAAAGATAGCACTCACAGCCTGTCATCTTTTATTCAGGGTAGAAGGGATTTATGATGCTACGGAAACATAATTTCTGAACATAATTGTCCATTAGCGCGAAACTACTACCCGCGCACTATTGTTACTCGATGAAAATAATGTCATAAACAAAATTGCGAGAGCATTCCATCCACGATTATCTCTGGCTAGAACTTCTCAGTCCACACACTTACCATATCCGTTCCCTTTCCGTTCTCGTAAGACCGCGGCGGCTTGAAATACTCCACCCGCCGGAAAGCTCCCTTGAGACTTTTGTCTTCCGCGTCCTCGACCACCGGCTCCTGAATAAGGCCATCGCCACCCTGCGCGAGAATGTTCCAGTATACTCCCCGAAGACCCCAAGGCGGCCCAGGCATATCGCGGTCTTTGTAAAGAGGGAACTCGAGGCAGACAAGAACACCGGTGAGCGAGAGTAGCTCCTGCATACGCCGGGCCCAGTCTTTCCGCATCTCTGGAAGGAGAGCGCAGAGGAACTGCAAAGACGGGTTAGCGGCTTGTAGTTCTATGGAATTGACGGAAGTTCAGGGATAGATACCGTATAGTCATAGATGAGATCGAATCCCTGGAAGTCGCCTCCGCTGCTGCTGGCGCATTGCGCCTCCCAGTCACGCTTGAAGAAGTCACCTGCCAAGATCTTTACCTCACCGGGCTGTGCCCCGGAGACGCTGTCATGTGTGCCAAAATTGTACTCTCCCGGTTCTGGCAGTTCCGCAGCGGCGTACTGGCGTGCGACATCCGCACCCCTTTCCGAAACTTCGATGCCATAGACGTCGTAGCCATGAAGTGCGAGCATGACCACGTCATATCCCTTGCCACACCCCTGAATGCATCAAGAAAAGAGCAGTAAGTATCTCAGAAGAGCGTAGGATATGTTGAACCAAGTGAAGTCACTCACGGGGACAAGCGCCTTCAGACGACGACCAGTAGACGGCCGAGGGAGGACTTCAGAGCGAGACTCTATGAGGTCGATGAGGGCCGGGGACGGCTTGCCTCTATCCCAGAGGTTGCTCTCGTCGGATTCCCACAGCTCTGACCAACCGGATGACTGCTTGTCACGGTCTCTGTGATTAATTATCAGCCCTGTGCATTGGAATTAATGCCATGGCGGCATCCTTTCGGATAAATTACTGCGAAGAGTGGCCCATACCTTGAGGTGAAATGCGATATGAGGCGGCCAGGGCCATCCGTGTTTTCTGTCGCCATTTCGACCTTTCCAGTAAGATCAATGAGTCCCAGTATGATTGAGTTATCTAGGAAACACGACAGAGCTGAAAGAAGCCACGGGAACCAGCTGGTGTTTATAGTCTAGCTGCAACGGAGCCGGCAGTGCGGAAAGGAAACCCCGGCAACATTAGTGGCGCCTTCTACTGCCATCCAACGCCCTATGACAAAGCAACCCGCAGTACACTCTGTCATTCAGGTGCGATCGCCTCTCCAAGCTACTGACCATGAATGTGCTGCTTTGCAGAGGTAACATAATGTCTGAGATGAGCTTGGGGTGATCAGGGTGAGCAGAGGTGAAAAGAATCGGCGGTGAACACAACGCCCCCCCTCAAACGATACACGGTCTTCGAATTTTCGTATGGGGAAGGAAGCCAGGCAAAAATCTTGATGACGAAGAACACTATTTCGCACATTGCATCGAGGAAGGCGGCAACTGTGGTGAGAGTCTCGGACAGCGATTACGGACTTGTTGAGGTCGGCGCCCACTTTGTTTGATAGATGTCAGCTCATTACCCTGTCACGTCCAGTCGCGATACATGCCTATTAGATCTTGGTTCACAACTCACAAACCAGAGAAGGAAATCAAAAAAAGGACGATATTTTTCATGCTTAGGATATCAAGAAGTAAGAAACTAAAAAAGTTCTATTTCGTGCCCCATGCACAAAATATGCCAGCCCTCACCAAGTATCTCAAGTACAGCTTGCTCATCCAAATCTTGGGGTCTTGAAGCTTTCAAGGCGTGAGCGTGCATTTGAGGTCCGTGTTGCATCTATTGATACACTTCACGTAGACATCGTTGCTTCCTCTCCCGAAAAAGCAATCTTCCCGGCATAGGTTACACTGCACCTCTTTAGTTACAGCGCTAAGAGTAGTGAGATAGCTTGCTTACCGCTGTGTTCTGGCGAGGTTCGATAACAGTAGGGCTTGCAACGGCAAGGCCTGCGAATAGGGCGAATAGAGTGATAGAAAGTTGCATTTTGTAATAGGATAATAACGTCGGTCAACGACAATACTCGAAGATTAGTGAGGGCGAATGAAAGATGGAAGAGAGAACGCGTATCAACCAGTTGTAGAGAGTGAGTAGGTGTGCTGGAAACCGTGTAAAAGGCGAGGAAATACAGAGCGAGTATCACTTTTTTAAATAGACATGCCGAGAGGGACAGTTTAGAAGCAATCAGATAATTACCGCAGTATAGACATGGTCCTTTTTACAGTTTTGTCTGGGTATTACGGGTAGGTCAGGGCAACAAACTCTGTTGTCGGTGTCCCCTGTTCTGCACTATAAACTTCCGCAGGCCACAACAGAACCCCAGCTAATGGGATCGTAACACTGGGGGGCTCCGTACACTGACTCGATGCTATGTTCAGCTGACACAAATCTGACACAACGCCAATGAAAAGGCCGGTCATGATCCCTAATCAGAATATGAAAAGGCCGGCCAGGTCGCTTATTGGGGTCTTCGGTGTGCTAGAGTGCGGTTACGCGCGTGAAAAAATTTCCCTTTCATACTCAAGCGGTAATGATTGTTGAGACAAGCTCTCCTGTCGGCTATCACTGGTGGACCAGCACCCTGGGCTTCATGTCACGTCCTTGGACAGCTCAGGGTTCTAAAAGGTCACTCGGCACAGTCGGCAGCGGGACCAGTGAGCAGGGTCAAATGACGGGCATAACAATGTGGCCTCTACGAAGGACGGGGACAAGTGCCTTCTCTTGGGTTGCGACACGTCCAAAAGAAAATACGACCAGCGTCGATGCCAACAAAGCCGCCCACTAGCTCACTAATCTACTACTTACATATTGGAGCTAACTACCTCACCAAGTGCAGACGAAAGCAATGGCGACGACAGACCAGAGATCTAAGCTGATAACCAATTGCACCACAAAGCAAGAGCTTCGGCAACAACAACTCCCATGGTATCCCCTGTTCTGCACTGGTAACCACGCCGGCCAGCGCCCCGATTGGTTGGGCTGTAGAGATGTAGCTAGTGTATCTGCCCGGTCACCACGTTTCACTCCCTAGGGCTGGTTCCTCAGAACTAACGTCGCTATGATACGAGACCAGGAGGCTTAAAGTTCCTGAAGTACCACGCCAAGATCTTTTTAGCATGACTAACAAGGAGATTTGTGAGGTCACGTAAGTATGTCTTTAAAAGATTTGTCCAAAGCAGTGTGCCTGGTGAGGGGAAGAGTAGCGAACCTGCACAAATGCAAAATGGTAGGATTTATGAGCCGTAGCGAGGCAGTCTGGAAATATATGGTCAAGCCACCAACAGTCTGAAACGCTACGCCCACCTGAGTCAAGGACAGACTGATGTGATTCGTTAGAGTCGGAAAGCTTGCAAGGCATAGCGATTGAGGACTTCATCACGTCACTCAACATGTACTTCAGGACTTATCCGGGGTCTGTCTAGAGAGATAGGCGCAATGAACAGTCGGCGATAACATATGGGCGTGCTCCCACCACTTCTTAGAAACACCAACGATCGGTATTTGTCTAATCATCAATTCTAGTGTCAAGAGGGTGTAATGAAACAGGGAAGGTTCCAAGGACAAATATGCACAAAGCGGAGGCAAAGTCAGTCCACTCTGGATGATCGCCAAATACAATGCGACCAGCTGGTCTAACAGAAGCCAGGCAGACATACGGCCCCCAAACTCGTGGGCTTATAAACAGGCATCTTCAACTCAGATCTGCGGGATTAGAGCGCCAGGATTGGAAGGTAGTCATGTGGTCACAGAGCCTGCTTGATGCAGCCTGGTCAGCCGTAGCTTGGTTGTCGATAGTCGCCGATCTCTACGCAGCCTGATTGCTGCTGATCGGTGGTGCATGTAACTTGATCTAGAAAGTTCATAATCGCTCAAGGACAAGATCGTCCGTACACAATTGAGGCTGAGCCTGGCAAAAAGGTTCAAAGTCCAGAAATTCATAATTCTTACCCCTTCCCTGCCTTCTTCCTTCTTCGCTCCATGGTGGCCCCTTTACTCTGCTGGAATTTCCACAACTCTGAGGCTTACATCGCAGCCCTCAGCTATTTTATGATTATTGAGAGCTGTTTAAACACCCATTGATTGTCCCATATCCCATCTTTCCTCTTTGCATCATTGGGCTGTTTGACGTGATGAGCGCCTTCCTCCGGCCCCCAGGCCCCGGTGCCGCGGGTGATTACACGCATAATCCCGTCTATTCCTTGGGGCAAGAGGTCGATCTATCATGGCAGAAGGAGTATGATGTAATCGACTTGATCCTGACCCAGTCATCACCTGAAAGGGATCCATCCGTCTATCTCCTGAGTGAGTTCACCTCTTTACCCTGAAAGATTTGCCTTTGAGGCCTGGCCTGCACAATGCTGACAAGTGACTTGGCTGCAGACGCAACGAGCGCCGGAGGCTATCGGTGGAACGTCAGTCTTGATAGTCTAGCATTTCCCGACTGGTACGACCCGACGCTGAGCCCCGTCTACTTTTTCCGAATGCTACTAGCTGGGACCACCGGCGGCGGTACGACATCCCATTACTTCAACATTACTGAGGCTGCCGTCTCGGCAACCACTACATCATCATCTGCGGTCACATCGCCGACTGCGTCTTCCACACCGGCGTCGGACTCGACACCGGCTCCCCTTAAAGACGAGGGAAAGGGGCTGTCTGGTGGGACTATAGCAGGTATCGCGATTGGAGCGACGCTAGGAACTCTCGCTGTGGGCTGTCTTGTGGGATGGATGGTCTGGAAGCAGATGAGAAACAGAAAGTCGGCGCTGGCCAGCCATAATGAGAAGTCGCTGTACGAGGTCCATGGACAGAGCCATGTTCGATATGAGCTTGGTAGCTCAGATCAGAGAGATGCGAGGCATGAATTGCCAACCGATCAGAACTGGTGAGGTTGTAAGACGAGGATTCTTTGAGTCACCATGAAGCGATTTACGTTGAGATTTAGATGTATACTAGTAGTACGAGCAGTTGATCATCACATTTGCAGATTAAGAGTTGAGCATACCTCGTTTATTGAAACCTGATAGATCTGATGGGATGTATTATTGTTTTTGAATTAAACCCCCTATTCGTAAGGAGATGCTCTCCTCAGTAAGGCTAGTGAGACGTCGGCAAACCAACGTACCAACACATCCCATTCATTGAGACATTACTTGATGCTGTCTAAGTAAGTAGGGATGTTGCCCAAGATTCATTGGATCATTACCGGATCGTAGTAAAATGTTTACAAAAAGGAAGTCTCTCCCAAACGGCCTTGGATTCGCGTTCGAAGCGGGCTCCTCCATCCCTTTTTCGTATCCAATGCGACAAATGGACCCGACCGTTTAGAGTGACACAAGCAACGGCGCACATTGTTCAACATAGCCGAAACACTGAGATACGAGAAATCAGACTGACAAATAACTCACTCGTACAGCAGACATTATTGAGATGACGATCTGCTTCGTCCGCAAAAGAAAGTCCACGTAGTACCTCCCCATCTCTTGCGGGTATTCTTGGCGAAAGGCTTGTGTATATACCACCTTAAATCAAGACCTCTCGCCAGCTCAGAAGCTCATTATGCATCAAGTCTGTTGCCTCTCGGGAAAGGAGGGTAGTGAAGTTTCTATCCGTTCACGCAACCATGAAGTTCCGGCGCTCTTCTGTCAGAAACTCAGTCGACCATGCATTGATGTTTTTCTGGTAAATCAACCTTCCCGCCATGGGTTCTGACGCGCTTCTTCCATAGAACATCAGACGAAATACGATAACTGACATGATCTTCCAGGGCCGTCCTGTTCGTCGCTGTCACCGCACAGTCTCCCCACCCAAACAGAGCAGAGTGCATCGGAGCGAATACCACCGGACCATGCTTGGTTACCCCAAACTGCTTCGATCCACTGTACTCTACGGCGGTCATTGACAAAGATGAGAACATGACACTACCCTCTCTCCATCGGCGGATCTCTGGACATTTCGAAGGCACCGACGTAGATTTCAACTTTTACCTTCCCCCGGAGACACGGTGGCAGGGCCGTTTCTTCAGCTACGTCTACCCGGACCAGAACTCTACGGCCATAGACCGGCGGATTGGCTTTGCACTGGACAGTGGTGCCTATCTTATTCAAGTCTCTGGCACTTCGGGATATCGCGCCGATGCCGCCGCTGCGAAGTTCTCTCGGTCCATCTTGGTTAACCACTATCGTTCGGTCCCGGAACATGTCTATGGTTACATATATGGCGGCAGCGGAGGCTCGTACATGACAATCGGTGCGATGGAGAACACCGTCGGTGTCTGGGACGGGGCAGTACCCATTGTGGTAGCCACGCCAGTTTCAATTCCGTTGAACCATGCGGCACGCAACCTGGCCTCAGTGGTGCTCAGAAACAAGTCATCCCACATCGTCGATTCAATCAGAAGCGGAGATGTAGAAAAGGTCACGTCGAATCTCAGCGAGACCGAAGCATCTGTGTTCAGGGAGGCGACGCTTTCGGGCGTTCCGATAGAAGCCTGGGAAAACTTCAGCGGCCTCGCGAGCAGCCGAATGCTGAACCTTCTATTGAGCTCCATCAAAAACCTCGACCCTTCTTACGCGGACGACTACTGGAGCAAACCAGGATATCTGGGGACTGATAGTTCCACTCTATCCGACTTGCTTCATTCCAATTTTGCCAATCTCACGGCGATAATCCAAGAGGTCATCGCAATCATCGATGATGACGACTTTGCTTTCAACATCACACTCGAGGGAGTTCCTGAAAAGATTACCAATTTTGATGGCCTGGAATTCACCCTCCTCGATAGGGACTGTTCGTCCAAGATCGGTGCCTTGACCGGAACCTGGAACCCCTCCACCAAATCCATCATGGTTACCAAGGAAAATCCGGACATCGTACTGAGCAATCTGACCCAGGATCGGCGAATCCGCGTCGATAATAGCTGGTTCATTGCAATGCATACATACCATCGCCATCAAATCCCGAATCGACCCGGTTTCTACGGATTCGATCAGTTCACGGGACCCGACGGAGCCCTTCTGTATCCCCAGCGAGCCGTACAAGCCCCTGCCGAAGTGGCCAAGGGCGCTTGTGGTGGTTGCACCCATAGCGGCAACATCACTGGGAAGATGATCATAGTGGACAACCTTCTTGATAGCGACGCCTTCCCATGGCATGCAGATTGGTACAAGTCTCAGGTACAAAGGACTCTCGGTTCCAGTTTCGATGACAACTTTCGGCTGTGGTACAACGAGCGCGCCGACCACTTCTTCGAGCCTGTCGCGGAGAACCTGAAAGACTTCATTGTTGACTACACCGGGATGTACGAGCATGCGATGCGCAGTCTCTGTGCCTGGGTAGAGGACGGTATTCAACCGCCAGCATCGACGAGTTATCAAGTTCAGAATAGCCAGGTCATTCCTTCTGGCGAAGCAGACGAGCGGCATGGTATCCAGCCCATTGTCGAGCTTTCCATGAATCCGTCGCTTATTGGAAACATTCAAAGGGGTACCAAGGTCAATTTCATTGTGCGGGCGGTAGCACCTGTTGGGGCTGGCAAAATCGTCGCCGTCGACTGGGATTCTCTAGGAGGCAAGACGTTCGAAAGCGTGCCATTTGGCGAACCCAACGAAATCGTTGACCTAGTTGTGCCATTTGTTTATGATATTGCCGGCACGTATCTGTGCGTAGTCAAGGTTACTACTCAACGTGAAGGAAATTCATCTTCCCAATTTGCTCGGGTAAGCAACTTAGGGCGGATCCAGGTCGTAGTACGATGAAATACTGCTAGAATTATTCAATATTGCTTTCTTTTCTAGCAGATGCGATGAGGCCCAAGTCTCTGAGACTGTTTGTTGCCTTTACAGATTAGAAGAACGTGATATAGAGCCAAGCTCGAACATCAGGACGCCAAGCCTCGCAACTAAGGGTTCTTGTAAGGCGGCGAGATCTTGTTGGCTCCATCCTTCAAGACTGGGGGCTTCATCTTCTTCAAGTCCACGTCGGGCAGGACACGTAGATTCACCGGGTGTCCAGCCTTTATGCGCTCGCCAAATCCATCGGCTGGCACTGCCCCGATAGCCTTTCGCTCCTCATCGGAGAGATGGTTGTACTCGTTAGTCATGCACACACCACATATCTTGCAGAACGTCTTGTTGAGGACGTGACGCGAGAAGCTGTATCGGCCGATATTGGCGGGTTCGGTGGCGTGGAGAACGACTCGTTCCTTCTTCGGATAGATCCATCGGTAGGCGTTCTGTTTCGTTTCCGTCAGCTTCTGAACTTACACCGCCAAAGAAACCCTTTTACTGACCCTCACGCAGATACTGCAGTTGCACTCGGCTGTTTCATTGTCATTTGTTTCATCCAGCGGCTCGCTCATGAAAGCCACGGTGACTGCGCCGCAATGACAAGAGCCGGTGTAGAGCTTGCTGCCGTCGATGGCAGGGGGCAGCGGCCCGTTATGTTCGGGAGATGCATATTTGTCTCCGAGAGCAGCGCCATCGTACCTGAGAACAAGCTGATTAGCCAAATGGAGTCCTCCTAGGACATATCTTCCATAGAGATGTGCATCTTCAAGAAAGGCTCACGGTTGCTTCTCCAACTCAAAAACATCAATACCTTGAATGGTACGAATCTGCAGATGAAGCCTTGGGTTAGTGCCTCATCGTGTACATATGGAGTATTGCGATAAGGAGGTCACTCACGTTGAAGGCTCTGCCATTCCCTCCAATGAACTCCCCCATAACAGGCGTGGCACAAGTGGGACAGAACTGCAAAATCAATGTCAGCGACTAGGCTAGGTATCTTGTCTTCGCATATTCATCATCGAATTTGTACCTTGTGAGCAAGCTTCTTCGCACCAAAGGTGTATTGCGAAAGAGCGTTCTTGTCGCCTTTGACAATATTGAACTTGCTGCCTTCTGTGGGAAAGACCCAGAGGTACCCTTTCTTGTGGCAGATGCTACAGTTGCATTCCATCGCCGACTTGATCTCCGGTAACTCAGCTTCGTAAACGAAGGATCCGCAATGACAATTGCCTCGATACAGACGTAGACTTGGCTGTTGCTGAGATGCATCTTTCTCCGGCTCTTGCTGCTGTGCATCCTCCGCTTTTTTGCTTCTTGTGGTGACCATGTTGGGCGGCCTGACGGTGGTCGTACTCAATGATCAACGGAATTAAAATCTTAGAGGAGGACTAGAAGAAAACAGTCATGAAGAGATCGTTGGCGGATAATTTCGAAGGGAAAATAGAGATTAAAGTTGCAGGCTGCTAGTTAAATGGCAGGCTGCTAGTTAAATGGCAGGCTTTGGAGCATAATTACCCCGCGTTCTGGAGTCCCTTGCATGGGAAGGCAGGCATCGCCAGTCGGCATGAAGGGAAGCGGCGTTATCTGAGGCCGAACAGTGCCTAGCAACAGACTTGTGGCGTTCCTCGCTTGAAGTAGAACATACACCTGCAACTCTGATATGCTTCGGATTGGTGCGGTTTCTTCGCTGTTTGTGACTCACCGCTGTTAACAAGTTCCAGTTGAGTGAGGTGTAAGACTCTGATGTTGCCACGAACATCTCTATCCCACCAATTCACACCACATCTACAGATTTCCGTAGGGCAGCGTGAATGGTAGCATGAGTGTTGAGCATTCGGGGGCGGGGTCGTCGAATGCCTAGCTCACAGCCGCTGACGTCAATCTTACCTGTGGCTGTTCAGCTGCGCTTAGGGCTGAGACTATATTCATATCAAAGGCCGATTGTTGCTCGGGAGACTCCTAAAAACACGTGAAGAGTCTCACATTGTCTATTTGCTGACATGTAAGAAGACACAGCCAATGTTTGATTGGATTTGAACCTCAGTTGTACGAAGAGGGGTAAGATGCACCCGTCCTATCTGACGTGGCCAGTGCTACAAATGCATCTGGTCAAAATCTAAGGGCATTGTGGTCCTCTCGAAATTGATGTTTATAGACCTTGTCGGCTAATGTCAGAGGCTAGTGGTTGGTACATGGCCATGGTATAATAATATAGATTCCTTTCTCCCGGTAATTTCTGATGGGCTCTCGGCTTACACTGGCGTGAACCTTGGTATATACATGTATTGGCGTTGCGTTCGGTGAGCGGACGTACATGCGGGAAAACTCCGTGATCTTCAAATTCGAGTTTTCTGAATCTGAACCAATTCTGCGAGTCTGTGGATTCACCACGCAGCGGACATTGCCAAGGCTCTGACGTGAACGACTCCTCTTGAGCATCACGACGCGGGTACGCTATCCCGCCGGCGGCAAGAGATGAACCCCCACTTTCAAGATTGATACGAAACCGAGACAATTCGCCCAATGAGCTTGGCAGCAATTGATTTCTAGAACAAATGCATGGTCACAATTAAGGTTCCGGCACTTGGCAGCAAGGGTGATTTGCATTATGGCCCGGTGGGATGGAACGGTTCCCCTCGCGGACGCCCTCCGCAAACTCCGGTTGAACTATTCGCGTCAAGCTTATTGGTTCATCCCTCAGACAGCCGCTGGATGGATTATTCAGTTGACACGACTGCCGGGCCGTTTCAGTGTGGACATCGGCCGAACACCACTGCCCCGGTGAGGCGGTGACGGAGCTGACCGCGGGGCCACGGACAACCAAAGTCCGCCGCCCGCCGAAAGAACACGGGTATATGTGAAAATTCCCGTTGGAATTTTGAATCAACAGACGAATATTCCAATCATTCAGATTACAAAGTCAGCTTCTCTCCACCGCAAGTCCACCTGATTTCAGCATGGACGTCTTTAACACGACATCTTTCGAAAACGCAGTCACCGACCGCCAGGACCCTTCCACGTCCCCGTGGTACGTGGTGGCATCATGCGCGACTGTCGCCATTTTGTCCCTGTTTCTTATGAGGGACCGTACGACCAAACTTCCGTACCTCAACCCCAAGAAGCCTTTTGAATGGTCTTCGGCTAGAGCTGCGCAGGAGATCATCCTCAATGCTCGAAACTTGATGTACCTTTCAGCCAATAGTCTGCTGGGAAAACCTTTTCGCGTGTTGGGTGACGTTGGCGATGTTATTATTCTACCTCCCGATGTTGGCCAGGAGATCCGCAACGACAAGCGCTTCAGTTTCACACAAGGTCTTGCCGACGTGAGTCGATTTGAACCCCACTCCTCACACTTTGTGACTACTAGCTTACACGGGATTTGTAGGACTTCCAAGCTCATTACTCTGGCTTTGAGCCTTACAAGGAAGCCTGCGACCCGGCTGAGAGACTTCAGAATGTAGTCAAGCTAAGGCTAACAAAGACCCTGGGTACTTTCTCTCTCTGTAATTCAAATGCTGTGATGGAGAGTGAGACTAATACATGACTTTTGCAACAGGTAAAATCACCAGCATTCTCTCCCAGGAAGCGGACATGGTTATCAAGAACACTCTCACCGACTCGAAAGGTAAGTTTCAGCGCCCGCTGCGCTCCTGGCTGTGGATGCGCTGACCAATCTTCCCAGACCCCCACGATGTGGTTCTCAAGGAAGTCGTCCTTGATGTCGTCTCTAGACTCTCTGGTCGTATCTTCGTTGGCGAACGTCTTGGCCGAAACGATGAATGGCTGCATACTGTCATCAACTACGTCGAAACGAGCGTCTTTGCCATGCAGGATATGCGCAAGTGGCCTGAATTCCTCCGACCTATCGTTGCCTGGTTTCTCCCCAGAACTCGACTCCTCCGTGCATACATCAGAGACGCCGAGAAGCACGTCTTTGCTGAGATCAAGAGACGCAAGGAAGAATCACCGGCCGTCGAGTACCTGGATGGTATTACGTGGTTTGAGGAGATGGCTAAGGGACAGAAGTACAACCCGGCCGTTGGTCAGCTGATGTTGGCCAGCGTTGCCGTACACACCACTGCCGATCTTGTTTGTCAAGCGATGTACGACATCTTGCAGCACCCTGAGCTGATTCAACCCCTGAGAGAAGAGGTTATTCGCGTCATTGGCGAAGGGGGCTGGAAGAAGACGTCTCTGCACAACATGAAGTTGATGGACAGCGTTCTGAAGGAAAGCCAGCGCCTCAAGCCGAACCAGATTGGTAAGTCTTCCATTGACACAGAATTACGAGTTTGTATGTTTGAAAAACATCGACTTACCTTTGAACAGTGGGGATGAACCGCAAGACAGTCGAAGACATCCAGCTTCCCGATGGAACTTTCCTCGCCCGCGGAGCTTCCATCGTCGTCTCTGCTGAACGCATGTGGGATCCCAAGGTCTACGCCAACCCCCTCGACTTTGACGGCTACAGATACTTCAAGGAGCGCGGTGGCCCCAACGATGCCGTGAGCCAGCTCGTGAGCACCAGCACAAGCCACATGGGCTTCGGACACGGCATGCACTCTTGCCCCGGCCGCTTCTTTGCCGGAAACGAAGCCAAGGTTATTCTGGCTCACTTTCTCCTCAAGTACGACTTTGAGTTTGCGGAGAATCAGACGCCAAAGTACATGGAGTATGGGTTCACTTGTGAATCGGACTCTACCGTCAAGGTCTCCGTTCGCAGACGCAAGGAAGAGATTGACCTGTCTGTCCAGGACCCCCAAGCGGAATGAGCATGCGTTCAGTATTCATTCTCAAGCCCGACCCTGAAAAAATCAAAGACGGCTTATAACTCACTTTCTTTTGTGATTATTGGTGTAGCTTAAAGGCAGTGTAAGGAAATAGAGGGCATAGATGTGTTTTGTTTTATGTTTGGTAATTTGAGTAGTATTATCCTAAATCATTGGCGGACAGTCGTGGAATTATGTCTTTCACTTGAACAGCTGATATTTTGAAACGAACAATAAATTCTAGATTTTGTGTCGTTATCACAAGTTCACGAACGAACAATGCCTACTTGGTTGTGAGCATTCGACAATGTGCTCGCTGGGTCCAACTAGACAACCCTAGCTGTGCCAGTAGCTACCTAATCGACAAAAATTTACAAAATGGAGTCAGACATCAAATCCTTTTAGTCATGCCGCTTTTACCACACTGTTTATATGACGATTGAATATCATGCATGCTGAGATGTTGATAATAAGAATGCCGTGTGGATGGTGCTTGGTAACAGTGGAGTGTATTAGAAATGTTCTAGGGACTTGATTACCCACCAATTGGCGCTGATTACCCAGCAAAAAGCCCCGTTGCGGGGATACTCCAGCCACATCCATGGATTACTTCACCCTAGAACCTCTTCCTACGGCTGACTTGTTCTTTGAAAGCATTTATGATTGAGCAAGAGACGTCACAACCTCTTCAGGCGGGAAAATGCAACGAGAACCGATATATCTGTTGCCAGTATCATAAGCAGGCGAATGGCAGGTCAGGCTCAACCTAGGGTTCGCACTCTCTTCAACCCAACCCCATCGACAGCTTACACCAGAATCACGGGGCCCCGTGGGAGCACTCACCGCAACACGCACTGACTCTGGAGAAATGGAGCCCACTAACGAGCCACTGGAGCCATCGGAGTTCGACATTTACAACCGTTTGTCCAATATGATGCAGACCTTCGTGAGTTCTTTTGTTGGGGAGGCTGATTTCAGCGATCCCTGGTCTTCAGCGACCTCTCAAGTAATTCTGACGTATTTTCTGTACAGCACAACCACTTTCGTCGAACCTGGAAGCGTCTTCAAGATTCCACAACACCCCCTGTCGACGGCCCGCCAAAATTGACGGATGACCAGATTGTCAGGGAAGGTCTGTTTTTCTGTTACCGTCTGACGAACCACCACAATATCGAAGAGAGGTCTCTATTTCCAATGCTGGCGCAGAAGATGCCTGAATTCAGAGGTGGCAACGCAGTTCTGCTGGAACAGCACCGGGTGATACATCATGGTCTCGAAGACTTGCAGCAATATCTAGAAAAATGTCGATCGCGCAAGACCAAGCTGGACCTTGCGATACTGAGGAGCAAAATGGAGACTTGGGGCCATGTCCTTTTGCTGCATCTGGACCTGGAAGTCGAGATGTTGGGCGCTGAGAATATGAGGAAATACTGGACGCGGGAGGAAATGCTGGGAATGCCTGTTTGAGTAATTACCGGCGATTATGTACGGCGTACCACGGTACACACCGAGAGGCGCCGACCAAAACAGGTGCACGGCTCCGACATCGGCAACATTGACACCGAACCGCCGAGCTGACACGGCCCGGCGAGTCGGAGGTCCGCTCGTTCACGATGATGATGCCATAGAAGTCAGGGTGGCCCGTATCTCGCGACGCCGAATTTCGGAACATCGTGGGAACCAACATCGTCAATGCTGCCAGTGCTTACAGCAAGTGCTTACCCCTGGCCCGATAAACAAATACTAGGTCTCCGCCAAAATCCACCCGATTTTAATTTACCGTTCACTTTCTTTCACCACAACACGTTCAACATGACTATCAAAGAAGTGACTCCGAAGGTAGTGACCGTCGCCGACGCGTACGAGATCGCCAAGGCGCGTCTGCCAAAGCCAGTATGGGATTACTACACCAC
The DNA here is from genome assembly GCA_027406105.1 of Colletotrichum endophyticum. Lineage (NCBI taxonomy): Eukaryota > Fungi > Ascomycota > Sordariomycetes > Glomerellales > Glomerellaceae > Colletotrichum > Colletotrichum endophyticum. The sequence continues at coordinate 3,046,171 of JANVYF010000010.1, read as the reverse complement.
CGGCGCCGACGATGAGCACACTCGTGAGCGCAATCAAGCTGTGTACAGAGAGTAAGAATTTCTCCTCACCCCGTCTCATTCAATTGACTGATCTGTCTTGCAGGCTCCTCCTCCGTCC